>JAZKJV010001784.1:0-600000 GCA_037367405.1 Ottelia alismoides
TATCGTGTATGATAACTCGTCGAAAAAAGTTACAGCTTGAAATCATGGCAAATCCTGAAGTATAGAAATTCTTGTACATGTTGACCTAATGAGAAATTTACACCATGATGCAATTATGGTATATTTATAAAAGTTCAACCCTTGATCACAACATATCAAAGGATTATGATCATTCCACATTTCCAAAATACTTAGATTTTAAAGAGTTTCACCGCTAATCGAACCTTAAACGAACCGAACCGAACCTTCACGAATCAGGGTCGAGCCGAACCGAACCTAAACACCATTTTCTCTTATCGAACCGAATCAAACCCGAACCTTTAAAAAATGCTAAACTAACCGGACCGAACCTAGGTAGGTTCGCTCATGTTCGATTCGTTTACACCCCTAGTGGAGCATCATGCAAGGAAAGGCAAACCAAAAGTCGAGCATATGGTATTCCACGTGTGAGGAAGCATTGATATCACAGGATGACAACAATAGCACATAACCTTGTGTGGCAGTGCTAAGCATGGCATCCAGGCGCAGGGTGCATGTTGAGGGCTTGGTAATTGTGAATGGCGATTCAAGCATGTGTTATTGCAACAATACCGTCGAGGGGGACGATGGCGAAATCTCGGTGTGTCGGGCTCCTTGGTTTTCCCTTCATACTTTAAGATAGAAGAGGAACGAGCAGGGTTGAAGCCATTTTACGCATCCGCTTCAGTTGCATATAGATTTATTTTGATTTATTTTTTATGTTTTTTTAGAAGCCAAAGAATGATCATCCAATACAATATGTCATACTTTTTTTTTATAAATAAAGTACAACAAGCTGACAACCATGTTGTGACTCTCTTTGTTTTGGAGCTACATATAATTTTGTTTTGATTTGTTTTTTTATGTTTTTTAGAAGCCAAAGAATGATCATCCAATTTAGCCATTTTTATAAAATAAAGAACAACAAGTTTACAAACCATGCCATGCCTCTTTTTTGTTTTGGAGGGAAAAAAGATGGGCATCCAAAATGACACGCAGTCTTCTATTTTCAATTATATTGAAAAACTAATTATTGCATCCGTCGTGAATTTGATAGAGTCTTGGCGTGCTCGTTCTATGCAAGCATGTGTCATGGCAACGATGCCGCCAAGGTGGCAGCAGCGTAATCATGGAATGTCGAGCTCCTTTTTTGAAAAGGAAACGGGTGAGCCCCCTTACGGGGGTCACCGCCTTAGAATTTCATTAGATTAAATATCAAGTACAATACATTAGCGTGAACTCCAGAAACTATGGAGTGCAATACAGTGAGAAGCAACATTTTCAGGATAAAACCTCTGATTGTTGAAAATCAAATCATTCCGTGCCATCCAGATGACCCATAACGCCGCAAACGCCCTCGAGCATTCATCTGTTGAATTGCCTCCGATCGAGCGGACAGATCTCCAGAATTATGTGGCTCCGTCGCTCCTTGGGTTTCATTTTCAGATCTAAAGACTGAAGAGATAGACACGGGGGATTGAAGACATTTTGTGTATTGGTGTGAGGTAGATACATTATTGTTTGTATAAGGATTGTAAAGCATTGTCAATTATGGTGATTTAATGTGAGTTTAAATCCTAAAATCATCCCAAAAAGCTCGAAGCTTTGAGCTTGAACACGTTTAACAATGAACCCAAACATTCGATCCAAACAGGCGAATTGGTGAGTGAGGTATGAATTCGATATGGGACTGAAAAAGGTCCAATCCTCTTTCCAACGGGGGGGGGGGGGGGGGGTCAGTGATGGTCGGAAAATGGAGCATTCAATCACTTAGTCGGAGAGGGTCAAGATAAAAGTGCATAAATGGTAAATATATGGAGCAAATGAAAATAAAAAACAAATTAAATGGGGTGTGTTGTAAAAGAAGAAAAGGCGTACTGGATCGGTGAAGAAATGAAGCAAATGGATGAGTATAGTGGCTGGTGGTGGAGTTAGAAAATGGCTCCAATGATCTTAAAGATTCGACCAAAGTTGAAGCTATTCCAAGCTTAATGGAGCTCAAACAGACTTGGGAGAGGTCTAGATCGACACGCAACAAAGTTCTCTACAACCTGGTGCTTTAAAGCATGGAATCAAATTTCGCGATATTTCGATGAAATTTCGTCGAAATATTGGTTTCGATGGGTCTGGGCTTTCGAAACTGCTATATATACATATTGATATCCCCGGTTTCGAGCAAAATCTTGCGAGATCTCAGCGAGATATCGGCTCAACTCGAGATATCGGCCGACAGATGGAATCTTGTTTAAAAAAATCACCGAGATGTCGATATATGTCGAAATTTCGGTCGAAAGCACGCCATTTCGACCGAGTTCAGGCAGACTTCTCTCCAACTTCTTTTAAGCTCTTCTTCCTTCGAGGTAAGCCAAATTAGGCTAATTTTTCATCAAATTCATAATTTGTTTAGGGGTTTCACTCTTGTAGGATGTTGATATAGCTTGGCATGATGTTTATTTGAGAGATTTCCGAAATATAGCTTTAAATTTGGAGACAAAAATTAGGGCTTTTGTGTTTTGATTGCACAATAGTGGTAGATATGAATATGGTATCTCGGATATGAAGTTAACATGAACTAAAACATAGTTTGAGAACATTTTGTTAGATCTATGTAAGAGGAAATTGGGGCTTTTGAAGTTTAATGTGGAACGATAATGAGTTTGGTTATTATAAATTCGGATCTTAAGTTATGGAAGTAGAAATCATAATCCGGAATTTTTTTTATTAATAATTTTTTTAAAAAAAGAAAATCCGAAAATAATATGTTAAATATTTAGGTTTTTGTACATATTTTGTGTCACTTAGGTAGTCTTTCTTGAAAATGGTCCCCTAATTGGTAGATCTAAGACCATAATGTATGGATCTAAGTTGTTTTTCTGAAAATCGGAATATTAGGCCTTAGAGAAATTAAATATATAATAATTCCAAAATTTCAAACATAAAATGAATTGCATATTCATAAGCGATCGCATTGTATGCCTACTTAATGATTGTTCTTGAATTTATGCCTACTTAATGATTGTTCTTGAATTTCCTCGCAAATTTCGACGATCATCACCATGACACATTCTGGTTCCGGATCTGGATCTGACAGTTCTGATGATCAGAGGGGCGATTTCAGTGGGGACATTGGCTGGAGGTATGCCTCCGCTCCTGATGGAAATAAGGTGAAGCCACAATGCAATTTCTGTGGAAAGAAGTTGGGAGGAGGCGGGATCACAAGGATGAAGCTACATCTTGTTGGCAATAACAAGAATGTTGCCAAGTACACGCGTTGTCCCCAAGATGTGAGGGACAAGGTAAAGACCAGTTTGGACGGAAAGAAGGAAAGGGACACAAAGAGGGTAAGAAGGGAAGAACAAATGAAGGAGTTCATGTTCGGGAAAGAATTCAACGTCCTTTCTGATTCAGATGATGATGATTTTGTGTACCCCGCTGACATTCAGACTGCAACGGAGAGGAGGGCATACAGAAGGGCTATAAAAGATTCATTGAGGAGCGAGTTCGAGAGGAGAGAACTCGGTGGTGCACGGGGCGGATTCTATGGTGTAGGCGGGAGTGGGAGTGGTTCTGGAGGGGCACCAGTACCACCACCCACCAAGAAACACAAGGGGAAGGGAATTGAGCCCTTCTTGACGAGGAGCGGATCCATGCAATACAAGGCAAGTAAGGATCCGAGGTAAAAAACGGTGAAGGGAATGTTCATCAATGCACGGGAAAGGGTGGGAAAATCCATCAGCAAGCTCTTCTTTGGGGAGAGGATTCCTGCCAACATTGCAGGCGGGCCATTTCTGCAGCATGCCATTGATGAGATCGCTGCAGCGGGAACGAGAGTGAAGGCTCCTACATCGTACGAGATCATGAACAAATATCTGGGGATGGAGAAGGAGGAGATGAGTGAGTACATCGTCGAACTGAGGAGGAGATGGCCAGAGTACGGGGTGACATTGATGTGCGATGGGTGGACGAGCTATACGAGGAAGCAGATCATCAACTTCCTTGTGTACTGCGATGGGAAGATGATCTTTTTGAAATCGGTCGATACATCCGAGCATGTGAAGGACCACAAGTACTTGTTGAAGTTGATGAAGGACGTTATAAAGGAGGTTGGGAAAGATCACATTGTGCAGATTGTGACGGATAATGGCAGTAACTTCAAGAAGTTGGGTGAAACAATAATGAAGTCGAGCAACTATGGAATTTTTTGGATATAGTGTGCTGCGCATTGCATTGATTTGATCCTCAAAGATTTGAGCAAGAGGAAACTCGTCTCAAGGGTGGTCGAGAAAGCACGAATGATTACCACATTCATTTACAACCACCGCAAAGTGCTGGCACTGATGAGGCGGATGTGCAATGGGGGGCTGGTGAAGCCTGGCATCATACGCTTTGCAACCAATTTTATAGCGTTGCAAAGCCTCAAACAACATAAAACATGTTTGAAAATCATGTGTTGCCAAGGTGAGTGGTTCGAGATACATGAAGCTCGAACTGAAGGAGGACGGAAGGTGGAGATATTGATCAATGATATCTCCATTTGGGATGACGTGACTCCGGTCACAAGGATCATGGATCCAATTGTTTCTGCATTGCGGATCGCGGATGGCGATAAGAAGCCCACCATGGGAGTCATCTACGAGGCAATGCGCTACATGAGAGAGAAGGTCAGAGAAGCAATTGGGAAGGGATCCAAAGCATGGTTGGACATCATAGACGAGCGATGGTCCAAGATGCTCTCACATCCTCTTCACAAGGTCAGTATGTATTATGTAAAAATCTAATTTCTTTTTCATAAATTTTTATAGATCTAATTCGTGACTTTGTGTTCAGCTTATTACTTCAATCCTAAGTACCAGTACAAGAATGGACTTGGTACAAATGCCGATCTTCTAGCAGTCGTACAAATTGTTGTGGAGAAGCTCGTCAAGGACGAGAATTACAGATTTTGTGCATGAACGAGGTAATCCTCAATTTCTAGCTAAATTAGGGGTCACAAAAAATCGTTAAAAAGGATTACGACTTAAACCTATGTGTGCAGGTTAAGTATTTCTGGAATGCATTGGGTTCCTTCGGTCGGATTACTGCGGTGAATGGACGGGGCAATACTCTTCCTGGTAGGGACGAAGACAAATAAAATCATTGCTTGTGTGTTCATTTATTCCTATTATTGATTTCTCTCGTTGTATTTTTCACAGCCGAGTGGTGGTTGTTATACGGGATGGAAGCTCCCAACCTTCGAAGTGTGGCAGTGAAAGTGTTGTCTCAAACCGCATCTGCTGGTGGTTGTGAGAGGAACTGGAGCACGTTCAATTTGATCCATTCCAAGAGACGGAACATGTTGGGAGAAAAGAAGCTCAATGACCTTGTCTACGTGCATTACAACTTGAGGCTGAAGTTGAAACATGCAAGGGAGGGACAAGACAAAGAGGACTACACAGACCCTATTAATCTTGCATACACTTTCAAGATGCACGATGCTGATGCTGATGAAGACGTTCTCCAAAGGTGGATGGATTCCAATGGTGCCCACGTTCTCGATCAACCAGGTGGAAGACCAAATGAAAATATAAGCCAACAAATGGGAGCAGACGTAGGGGACTATTTGGCAAGATCCGAGCGGATTACATACCCTGTTGGAGGGTTGGAGGACGAGATTGATGCGGCTATTGATGAAATTCTCTCCAGTAGCTCCAAATCCAAATCGAAGTCAAAGGATGACAATGGAGATGATGATGATGATGATGTTGGTCGTGGTGGAGCTGGTGATGGTGGGAAAACAAACTCAAGTGGGTCAGGAGGGGGTGGTCGTGGACCATAAGATACCAGATTTGAGGAAGGGCCACAAGCAGGACGTGAATATATGGAGCGACAGAGGAACACACACGGACAATTTGTTCCAAGTCCGAGTCCAGGACCTATGGATTACGAGCACGGTCGAGGCCATCATCCAACCGACTGCTACATGGACGATTTGACATCA
Organism: Ottelia alismoides; assembly: GCA_037367405.1. Classification (NCBI taxonomy): domain Eukaryota; kingdom Viridiplantae; phylum Streptophyta; class Magnoliopsida; order Alismatales; family Hydrocharitaceae; genus Ottelia; species Ottelia alismoides. The sequence continues at coordinate 5,996 of JAZKJV010001784.1, forward strand.
TTTGTAGGTTCTTTGAGCTGCATGGACATTGACATCCCATATCACGGAGGAACACCAAGTCCTTTAGGCGGATATGGATCGTCGCACGATGAGAGATCATTTGGCGTCTTCCCGGAATACCTTTCATGATCATCCTCCCGAACCTCCTCCTCCTCTTCCTCAGTATGCACCTTCATCATATTCATATGGTTACAGTGGGTATGGGGGATACAATAGCTACAACGGAGACAACTACCAAGGTAGCCAACCTGAGCAGAGCCAGGGTAGCTTCTTTGGGGGTGACAGTTACAGTTTCTTTCCTTAGTACACGCCTGTTCCTCCTCCTCCTCCGCAGAGATCTTCTCCTACTCAATCGTCGTCGTCCCGAGGATCTTAGGCCAATAGTTCGCAGCAGCCTCGTCGTGCCACTCGTGATACCGGATCCAATGCTGCTTATCCTCGTCTCGGGATACTCATAGGCATTGATGACCACCAATACAGGCAGTATGTGATGGATTACAAGGTCATGTACTCGCACATGATATGGGAGAACTACTGCGAGTTCATTGAATCTGCGATGCATTATGAGAGACAACAAGGAAGGGGGGGGGGCATTCAGATCCACCGCGGAACTCTTGGTTCTGAACCCAACATATCACCAGGTAATATATTTTAAATTTTTAATCTTTGATTGCATTGATCATTAATGTGCATGTTCTTAATAATTTTCACTTGTTGTAGCTTGTAAGACTATTGCTCTGTTATTATGTATCAACTATTAACAAGTAACAACGATATGTTCGATATGGTGTGTGACTGTGACATACCGTCATAGTCATACATGATAAAATGATTGATATGTATAATGTATGCTGTAAGCCTATAGGTGTACATCTATTGTTTGTTTCATTGTTTTAAGTCCGTTTGCAATATCTAACAATGTTACAATATGACTGATATGGCCGATATGACCGATATGTCTATATAAGGGGTATAGATGACCAAAATGTGTGAAGTAATTGTGTATTTCTATGTTATTTATTGTTCTAATAACTTGGAATATCGAAATTTACAATAAAATTGGGGGAAAAAAATCAGATTTTTGAGCCTTTTCCGACTTTTCCACCGAAATCGTCGAAATTTCCCGAAATTTCGGCGAAATTTCGGTATTCCAGGTCACCGAAATGAGATCGAAATCGAGATTTCGAACCTTGCTTTAAAGTTGTTCAACGAGGCCTCTGTCACAAGATCTCAGACCTTTAGGTGAAGGTGGTCTCCAACTCTAGTAATGGCATGGACTAAAAGTTTGACAATTGCCCATGATTTGTAGAACAACAGACAAGCGAGTAGGAGTTGGAGGTTACAGACAAATGTGTGGCCTATCAATTGGGCATCGTGGGAGCCTGAAAGATTGGCATGATTAGGCAAAGGTGTGGAAGTTGCAAGTTCAGTCAGCCAGGAGCGTGTATGGTGCCACCAAAAAATTCAATGAATAGATAATAAGGTAAAATGAAAAACAAGTAGAAGATGGCCGAATTAGGAAAAATGATAAAATGAAAAATTAAGTACTTCGTCAGTGTATAACGCCTTAAAGTCTAACTCGGTTTGGTTTTAGCTTTATCTGACTTTTTATTTTAATTTTATTTTCTTGAATTTTATGTATACCTTTTACACTTTATTATTGATATAATAGTATTGGGCACTCGTTTGAGCCAAAAAATTATACTTTTTGCGTACCTTTTATTTATAATAGTATTGGTCATTTATTGGTATCTTTATTAGATTTTATCGGTTTGGTTGTATAAGTTAGGAACTACGTTAGTTGGCTTTCTAAGTATAAAATACTTGTAAGCCAAGATTATTGAGATTTATTGTTTTTGTTTTTAGCTTGTTTTTGTGATTTTATAGTTATGTAGTGTAATATAGTAATATAAGATATTTTTAAAAAGGGACTTTAAACCCATGAACCCTAGAATCATTGTATATTACATTATCGATCTTGTAAACATCGTTATCATCCCCTCGATCCCGTAAACTTGCAAGCTCTTACCTCACAAACCCTCTTACCCCACAAACCTTAATTTTTTTTAGACCATAAGAGGGGGTAACACGCTATGGTGCCCTTGCCAATATATTAAATCTAAAGTAGTAAAACAAAAAAATAGAAGAAGTACAAATGAAAAGAGTCAGAGAGATGTCCAGGCTTCCACAAAAACCTTGGATTGAAACACAACATTCTCAAGATAGAATCTATGACCCGAGAACACCAAGGCATTTCTAGCCAGCCAAATGCTCCATAGCAAAGAGATCGGTCCCAAAAACTCAATCCGCGGTCGCCGACGAGCCGAACGAAAGGAATCCCAGAATGTGTCGAAAGACGACGTGCTGACCCAGCCAAGGCCCAAAAAGGCCCAATAACCGGTCGTGTAAGAGCAAGTGAAAAATGAATGGTCCACCGATTCAGCGCCCTCCCCGCACAAGTAGCATGCCTCAGATGAAGAGCCAAAGAACCGCGCGCACCGGTCACGAGTCATTAAACGCTTGCGCCTGAAGAGCCATAAGAAGAAGCCAATCCGCTCCGGTAGACGAATTTCCCAAATCAAAGAACAATCCTTGACAAGACTCTCGGTGGGAGCGGGTGGTGGCTTGCGTATCACCGCGTAGGCCTTCCTGACCGAGAAAGGGGAGCCCCTCCAAACCCAGTGGTCCCTCCCCCCGTTGGGGCCCTTGCAATTAGCCAAAGAATCACACATACGAAGGAAATCCTCAAGCCTCTGGTCCGAGAAATTAGTGCAGAACCGAAGCATCCAGTTCCCGTCACACCACACATCAGCCACCTTTGCATCCCGGTCTGCTGCCAAGGCAAATAGCCGTGGGAAGCGGATGGCGAGAGCCCCATCACCGGTCTAGTTGTCATTCCAAAATGCAAAAGAGAGGCCGTTGCCCAAGATGGGCCTGAAGAGCTCGTGAAAACGAGGGAGCACTGAGAGGATCCCCCTCCAGAACGGGTCGGGCGCATCCCCGTAGGGAGCCCAGGAGACCCAGGGGTAAAGGAACCGTAAATACGATGGAGCAAGCTGCAGCAAAGATCGTCATCTCTCCCCCATAATTTTGAGACCCACTTCAAGATTAGTGCTTCGTTCATGGCATCCAACCTTCGAACACCCAACCCCCCATCCGCCTTTGGCAAAGTAACAGTGTCGCACTCCACGAGGTCCATCCCCCTTGTATTCTGCTCGCAACCGCGCCAGAGGAATCTCCTCATCACCTTCTCGATACGTATGCGTATTCCCTTCGGAAGAATCCGAGAGGACATGAAGAAGACCGGAATTGCCGCCAAAACCGCCTTTAGGAGGACCAACCTCCCCCCCTCGATAGGATGGACGACCGCCATCCCTCCAGCCTGCCCTCCAACTTATCGATCACCGGAAGCCAGTCCGCCAGTCTCGATCGCCCGATCGCCAGCGGCATGCCAAGATAGTGAATCGGCAACTTGCCACAACCCACCCCCAGATCAACCAAACAATCCCGCGCCTCCTCCTCAGAGAAAACAAAAGGGACCAACAAGGATTTCTCCCGATTCTGGACGAGGCCCGAAAGCTCACCAAAGAGCTCCAGCACCGCAGCGACAGTATCGATGTCCTCCCTGCCATCGTCGACGAAGAAAAGGGTGTCATCAGCGTATTGGATAAGAGGAATAAGGAGATCGCCCTTGGAGTATCCTGAGAACAAGCCGCCTTGTTGCACCTGCGTCATCATGCACGCCAACATATCCGTCGCAATGACAAATAAGAGAGGGGCCAGAGGGAACCCCTGCCTGACCCCCCGTTGGGGCTGGAAAAAACCGCCCTCCGGACGGCCATTAACAAGCACAACCATAGAAGCCGTGGTAATACAGCGCTGCATCCACGAGATCCAACCGCTCGGGAACCCCCGCCAATGCAACGCTTCCCATAGGAAGCGCCAATCAAGAGAATCATAAGCCTTCGCAAAATCGACCTTCCAGAGCATAGCCTTCGTACTACGCTGCTTCCAATCCGCCACCATCTCAAAAGCCAAAACCCGACAGTCCCCAAGTTGCCTGCCTGGGACAAAAGCCGATTGGAAGGGAGAGATAAGGTGCGAAAGCACCCTATTGAGGCGGACGACAAACACCTTGGCCACAATAAGGTACAGTCCGTTAGAGAGAGCAATGAGCCAGAAGTCCTCAATGCGCTCCGTCGCACTATGCTTAGGGAGCAAAACGATCAACGCCCGATTAATCTTCTCAAACCCCCCGCGTTGCAAAGACAAAACTCCTGAACCACTTCGAGGACGTCCACCGCGAGCAAGTCCCAGAAGTTTCGATAGGACACCAGGAACCCATCTGGCCCGAGAGCCCCCTCCGCGTTAAGGGACCAAACGGCGGGCTTCACCTCCTCCAAGGTCACGGACAAAGTCAGGCTGGAGGCATGCTCCGACGAAAGCCTCTCCGCCCCCGGCCCAACCACCTCCACCTGCGCACTAGGGTCCGAGATGAGAAATCACGAAAGTGCGTTGCAATCAAATGTCCCATCTCCGCATCCCCCGCAACCCGTACACAATCGATAACGACCGACCGAAGCGTATCATCCTGACGCCTCCCGCTGGCAACACGGTGAAAAAAGGCAGTGTTGGCGTCTCCTTCCACGAGCCACCTGTGTCTAGATCTCTGGCGCCACTCCGCCACCTTTTTCTTGTCTTCGAGCGCCACCTGAAGGAGGGCATCTGCCCTCTTTGCGAGGTCCTCGGAGGAGAGAGGGCCGGAATCCTCGAGCTGGTCAAGGCCCGCGATAGTCTCCTCCGCGGAAGTTCTGGCCGCCCGGCGGGCAGCGCGCGACTCCTTAAACGAGCAAAGTCTCCCCCGCAAGGAGACGAGTTTCTGAAAAAATCTTGAGACAGCCGAGCCAGAGACGATCATAGAGGTCCAATGCGAGCATACCATCGCGTGGAATGACTCCTCCAAAAGCCACGCCTTTTCGTATCTGAAGAAACCCCTGTGCTCCAAGAGCTCCCCCGAGTCCCAGATCAGGGGAGAGTGATCCGAGCGAGTTCGCAACCTGGCCGTCGCAAAGCAAGAAGGAAAGAGGTCCAAGAGCTCCGAAGAGGCCAAGAAACGGTCAATGTGGGAGCGAGATCCGGAGCTCCGCCATATGTAATTAGTATCAGAGGCATTAAGCACTTCAAGCTTTAGAGAGTCCAGCAGGTCCACAAAGTCAGCAGGTCCACAAAGTCAAAGGCGTATAGAATCTGGGCTCCCGACCCCCACAAATCTTAATTCCCATCCATCTGGTTAAAACTAACCAGATTGCGCTTATTTTTTTAACATATTACGCGTTTTGTTTATCAAAATTACAAAGAATACCATCTTCTTAGTGTTGTAAAAATCGATCGACTAATCGATTATGTCGACTTGGTGGGCTAGCCGAGTCGACTAGCCATAATCGTTATATAATCGGATATACCCGATTACTCGGCCGAGTAATCAGTTTAGTCAGCCGATTAAGTAGTCGCCTTTTGCATCACAGTATTGGGTCTCGAAATTCCGATTATCTGAATAAATTCATTTGAGGACTTACTGTTGAACAGTAAGCTCTCCACTCATTTTTCCTCTCGAACAGAATCTGGGCTCCCGACCCCCGCAGCCCTAACCTCCCAACCACGTCCCCTCTTGCTCGTCGCCTCGTCGTTGCTCCATCATCGCCTCGACGTTGCTCCATCGTCGCCTCAGCATCATCCACATCGTCGCTCGCCACCTAAGTTAGGGTTTTTTTTTTCTGTTTTTTAGAACTTTATTATATGAATAGAACATTCACTAGACCCTAACCATTCAGGTCGTATGCTGGCATAGCATACTTTATTATAATTACATCACTAGAACCCTAATCATTATATGAACTTGTATGTTAGCATACCCTTATCATTTTTTCTTTTTCAAACTTTAATATATGATAATATATGATTTGAACACTATATGTTGGCATTTGGTTCAACTTAGAAATTCTTATATGATTGGCATTGGATAGTTTATATGTTCAATTTGTTCAACTTAGAAATTCGTTTATGATTGTTATTGGTCTGCCTGTTATTTAATCTCTTCATTCAACATGTGATTTTATTAGTTAATTAGGAAGTTCAACTTGTGAATTTCGTTAGCTTTGTATTTGTTGATTACCTAAATTGTGAGTTTATTGACTATGTAGATGGCTACACACCTCCAACAAACATCGCTTCCGGCAGCGACTTGTCTTTTTATGTCGTCGGGGTCAACTGATCCTGCATGGCAATACGATTAACTTACGAACCGTGCGGATCAAAATATGATCACTTACAGACTATGCAAGAAGATTGTCAAGGGTGGTGTGTACAGGTTCAACCAACATCTAGCACACCGAAGAGGGAATGTAGTTGTATGTCCCAAGGTTGACGAGGAAACAAAGAAGATGATTGTGTACCTTAATGATGTTGCTAGGAAGAAGTCCCAGAAAGCTGATGATGTTCATGAGATAAGGGAGGAAGTTGATCATTAGAGATGCGGGTTCGACGAAGAGATCACAAATCTCTAAATCCTTGGAGTAGACTGTCACAGTGGATGGGTCGTCACGTCAGATGACCATCAAAGTATGCATTTTTCGAGGATCATCGTGATAAGGTTACCTCGTACATATCCAAATGGTTATATACATCAGTGATTCCATATAATGCATTAACGACGAAAAACTTCATGCAGATGGTGGGGGCGATTGAGAAGTACGGGCCTGGACTAAAGCCTTCTACGAGGTATGAGCTTAGTGGTCCACTTCTAAAGAAGGTAGTGAAAGATATTCACGATGACTTGCAATGCCATCGTGATACGTGAACATCAACGGGATGCTCTTTGATGACTGATGCGTGGACGGGCATACGTGGAAGGAGCATCATCAATTTTTGTGTCAATTGCACCTTAGGAACTTCATTATTGAAGTCCATAGATGTCTCAGATGAGGCTCACACTGTGGAATAAATCTGCAAGTTGGTAGACGAGCGTATGAATGAAGTGTGAGTAGATAAGGTGGTTCAGATTGTAATGCATCCGCCAATGTAGCAGCGGGAAGATTGTTGGTCGCCTCCGCATAGCTAGAGTTGTTGGAGAGCGAGGGGGAGTGCGAGGGAGAGTGCAAGGGGGGGTGCTACTTTGCATGGGGAGGCGGGCCTGGTGGAAGGCGTTGGTGCGGGTGTCTCGGAGGGGCTCCGAGGTGGTTGCGTCACCGTTGGGGCTGGTGAGAAGGGGAAGGATGTGGCGCGCAGGGGAGTTGGGAGTCTGCGGGGCGAAGCGGATGCCGTGGTGCGTGGGGGTCGTACCGAGGAACTTGATGGGGGGGGGGGAGGGGAATGGGTGCAGGTGTCCCACAAGAAACCGGAGAAGAGGTGCTTCCGGTGTGGGTGTCGGGGGCATGTGGCGTCGTCCTATGGTGTTCCCCCGAGGTGCTTCGCGTGTGGGAGGGTGGGCCACCGTAAGGCCTCTTGCTGGTTTCGTTTCGAGGACGGTCTTCGTAAAGCTCCGGCTCGTGTTGGTGCGGACAAAGGCGAAAGGGCGATTGCAAGTGGGACCTTTGCCGGACGGGGGCAACGATCTTTCACGCATGTGCTAGCGGGAGCTCCGGCGAGTGCAACTGGTATCAGCGTCGAGGCTTCTACGAGGACGATGGGTGCCTCCAAAATACCGATTTGCATGGCCAAAGGACCGGCTCCTGCCATTGTTACGCTTGGGAAGGAGGACGTGAGGGGTGCTAACAACATGGCGTTGGTTGGGCACGCCTTGCGGAATTGCTTATCCTTAGACACGGTGATGGATCATTTGCGTGGGTTCCTGGGGCCGTAGTTCGCATGGGACGTCGTGGTTCTTGATGCAAGGCATTGCTGTGCCCGCGGCCTTTCATCGTTGCAACGAGATCGGTTATTTAAAAATGGAGCGGTGGATGATATTTTTTGGAGAGATTTGCGCTTTGCGGATGGGGCGTGCTCTGACGTCGAGGTGTGCGTGGTGGAGGTTTAAGGAGTTCCCTTTCTTTCCAGATCGGTCCACTGCCTTGGCCGGGTTCTCTGGCGGTGGGGAGAGGTGCTCACAGTTGTCGATGATGGGTTGGCGCCTGGTTCTGCTCATGGCATCACTCGGGTCCTGATGGAGTGTAACAAGGGTTTTCTTGATGATGCTGTTGGCCGCGTCTTCAGCGAATCTTTGGAGGTTGGGCGCTTCCGTTGTAGAGTATAGATGACGATCGTCGATCCACCACCTCCGCCGGAGGTGCCGAGGGTGGTCGAAGTCACCTCGCCGGAGATTATGAGGGTCGTCGGCGTCGCCTCGCCTTCCGGATGCCAGGTGGCCTTCCCTGGGGACGCTTCGCATGGCTCGTCCAAAGGGAATGATTTCGCACATCCTTTCGGATTCTCCTCTCGGTTGCTGTGCATGGTTTCTTCAAAGGGCAGTTTGTCTGCTAACGTGACAGGGGTGATTCCTGATTTCTTTGCACCTCTTCACTTTTAGGCTCAGGCTTCAGATCCCGACATGCGGGTTCGTCATGCGGATCCTTTGGCGGGTCGGGCGGCCCAGTTCCAAAAAAATTGAGAGAAAGAGAGGAGAGATCTATTTTGTAAAACCCAAATGGGCTAAGGTTTCTTTGGGCCCAAATGGGTTACTTTGTTTGTTAAAAAAAGGGGAAGAAAAAAAAGGCACGTACAATACAAAAGCCGTACGCAATAAAAAAAAGAGAAAAGAAAATGTGTTTAAAAAAATGATGATAATAAAATGAACGGCTTATGTTAAAAAAAATAAAAAAAATCAAAATCATGGCAGTTATTAAAAAAAATTGACAAAAATCCGCGAGTTTTATTTCCTCCATTTTCTTGTCTTCTCCCAACTTTGTCGATATTCATTTTCCGACAAGTATGGGAGAAAGGGGGAGTATATGTAGAGTCACAAATCTATTCATATTCTTCAGACAAATTGTTCAGACTCTACAGTTTTTCAGCAGATTTAGACTCGATGTCAGATGTTTCTAAGTCTCCAGTTTCAGACACGCACAAGTTTGCGGTCTTTTCAGATGTGCAGATGTTTGCCATCTTTTGGTAGTGGTCTCCATTTTTTCTTGTTGTTTTGATCAGAGTTTTCATGTGAGCCATAGGGACTCCAGAGTAGAGGATCATTCCCTGTGCCATGTTTTCAAGGGTTTTCATGTGGTATCATAGGTACTCCAGAGTAGTGTACCATTCTCTGTGCTAGATTGGAGAGACCCAATTCTCTACGAGGAGACTTCTTTCAGAGTCCATTCTCCAGCGACCGTGGAGTCCGACGAGGATTGCACTTCCACGACCTTTTCAGTTCGACCCTTTTCAGAGATGAGCAGTTGTCCACATGTTGTGGCTGGCCAGAGTACTCCGACGAGGAGATTCATTTCCAGTTGCAGTGACTCTGTCAGGCGCAGTTCAGAACACATGCTCTCCGATGAGGAGATTCAACTGACTCACACTCCAGCCCATTCGTCCTCCTCACCTGCAAGGCATGAGAAGCAACGTCCTTGACAGCAACAGTTGTGCACGTTGAGTTGATATTGTCCGTAGTGTTCTGTAGCGTTGAGTTGAGTTTTTTTTCTATTTGTCCAAGCTGAGCATTGCATGCTCCAGCTTGAGGGGGAGTGTTGGAGTATTTGGTTGTGCGCCATATGAGTTGTAGCAGGGTAAATGGATCATGGAGAGATCCATTTACCCCATCCACATGTTTAGTCCCACATCTACCAGTGGTGGGACTTGGAGGCTCTGTGGAGGCTATATAAGGAGCCCCAGACCTATTGTAGCTATTGAGAGAGAAAAGGCAATAAAGCATATGCCCCTTTGAGGGCTTCTCCCGTGGTTTCATCCCGCTCCTCACAGAGTAGGATTCTACGTTAAATTCCGTTCTTATTCTTGTTTATCTTTTTCCATGTTCGATTCTGCGTGTTTATTTTCTAACAATGCCCATGCGCAACTCCTCCTCAGAGACGCATAACAAGACGTGAAATGACAATTTATGTGTCTCAGGCAGCATGCCTTGTCATATTTGCTCCGTGACTCTTCTTTATGCCACAATATCATTGCATCGGCTTTAGGATTCAAGAAAACCCATTGCCGCTGCCACTTTGGCACAATGCATCATGTGCATGCACCACTGTTTGAGAGAACCCATTGCTTCTGTCGCTTTGGCACAATGCACCACGTGCGTGCATCACTGTCTCAATGTCCAGATCTGTGATCTGGTTGATTGCCTCACTGTCTTAATGTCCAGACCTGTGATCTGGTTAATTGCCTTGTGTGGGGCGCTGATTTCCGGTTTCGAGTGGCATTGTGTTCTTGGCTGATGCATGATCTTTGCAAAGAAAATGAACTTCGGAATAAAAAGAAGGTTCAAACAAATCAATCTGCGAGATGAACTCTAGAACGCACTGCTTCGATTCCTCGTTGAAATATAAATAGAATAATCGGAACAACGGTCATCACAAATGAAGATTTACGAGGTTGAAGATGATAATGAGGAATGTTCTACGCTGGATTCAGAAGTAAGATCTTCCTAATATTTTTCTCAAGAATTACAAGTGGTATGAGGGCCCATTGTTTTTAAACGCACCTCGAGGCACTGAGGTGCATGCCTCAAGGCATTTTCCAAGGAAAAATGCCTTGAGGCTATAGTCTCATGCAACCTCAGTGAGGTGTGCGCGCCGAGGCTTATGAGACGTGTCTCGAGGCGCTGCCTCATGTATGAGCTGATTTTTTTATTTTTTTCTACAATATTTTTTTCTTTCTTTTTGATTGTGAGCTTTTCATCTTTCGTAGACAAGTATTTTCAAGTCCTTAAGCTCATGATTTACTGAAATGCATTTTTTTAATTTATTAACATATTAAGCTTATTTTTTTCTTTGTTCTTTGTAAATCAAGATGAACAAAAAATTGATTCTTGAGTCCTTAAATCTAATGTCTCTACTCTTTAGTATGAATCAAGAATAAATGCTTTCTTTATTAAAATGTTTGTATACAAGTCCCCTACTTTGACCTAAATTTAGAAAAGTATATTTTTGTAAACATGTCTCATCTTTTCTTCTATTCAATCGGAACTAATGTAATACGCATCAAAGCATGCATGAACAAAGATGGTCATAACATGCAATATTCACGTATTTTATCCCCAATCTTTATGGTAAAGTAGAAAGTGATCACTGATTCACTGCTTACTCTCTTATCTTTCTCAATTGCATGACATGCATATCTCACCTAATTTTGAAAAGGGATTTTTACCCGGCAGACCCTATAATCTTTGTCAATTACCTCTAGGACCTTTGAAACAACGTATTTCCTCCCTCGACCTCGTAAACTTGCTCCATCTTACCCCATGAACCTCGCCGTTAAAATTACTTTTACTTGAGTCAATGGCTTGTGTTAATCTAACCAGAGTATTGGACGGTGGATCTTCTACCTCCTCATCTCCTTCTTCCTCTTCATCTTCTTCTCCAATCATCTTCCCCTCCCTACTCTTTATTTTCTCTCTCTTCTCCACATCTTCATCCGTCCACCAAATCATAGTTTTTTTTCTATTTTCACGAATAAATCCAATCTTCCGATCATTAAAATGATTTTTAAATTTTTTTTGAGATGAAATCTTAATTCGATTAATCAAACATTTAATGGTGCTAAACAAATAGGAGGAGGAGGCCATGTAGCCTTTGCCCTTCCTCCGCCATCTACCTCTATTCCCCACTCCACCTCCATGGACCCAAACCCCCAAGATCATCTCCAGGGTCGATAAGGATTTGCCGAGACAGAGCAAGATCATCTCTAGTAGCTCGCATATATCGGACCCGATACCTTCCTCTCCAGCCCCCCTCCGTTCTCCAACAACGTCCCTTCTTCCGCCCTCCGCACCAAGCACAACCCGATTCCGAAATTACGTGTGACCATTACCAGAATTGTTTGGTTACGATAACAAACTCACAATCATGGCTCCATTTCAATCTCAAACGGAATTCAAGATCTTCCGTCTCTCTCGTCACAGCATTCCCACCGACGTCCTCTTCCAAATTTTCCTCAGACTTCCGGCGACGTCTCTTTCAAGCGCAGAGCTTGTCCGCCGGGAATGGCATGACATCATCTTCGATCATCGATTCGTCGATGCGTATTGGGCACGCGCCACGACCTGCCTCGGGAGCTCCGTCCCCTGCCCCCGTAATCATGGCGTCAACTACAATCTCCCCATCAGAGCTTGCACTTACGTTCCATTGTTCTACCTTATCTACATCCCTAAACCCATCCACGGTTTCACGTACCACCATTACGGCCTCTAGCTGCTCGATCGATCAGACCCAATACCTTCCCCTCCAGCCCCCTCCGTTCTCCAACCACTCCCCTTCTTCCGTCCTCCGCTCCTGCCACCCCTTCTTCCATCCTCCGCTCCTGCCAGCTCCTCCGTCCGCATCCCTGTCCCTTTCTCTTGGGAAGTGAAGATATATGATCTCCTGAGTTCCTGTTGTTACGTTGGGGGTGGTGAGGGGAAAAAGAAGGGTATTCATGGTAATTTTGATAAACAAAATGGGTGTTATGTATCTGATTTTAACGGAATCTGGTTACTTATAACGGTTCAATGGATGAGAGTTAACCATAAGGTTTGTGGGTTAAGGGTTAACTAGTTTACGGGGTCAAAAGAGGAAATACGTTGTTTCAAAGGTCGTAGAGGTAATTGACAAAGATTATAGGGTTTGCCGAGTAAAAATCCCTTTTGAAAATGGTGTCTTGCATCTAATTCTTTTAGTTAAATTTTATTCAAAAATTTAAATTTTGCGGAGGGTTGTTCATTATTGTGCTTGCATATCCATATTTACTTGACTCCTTACTGATTTAGAGTCCAAAAAAGAGAGTTATATAACAATTGGATGTTTAAACTATGATGTTAGCCTTGAAATGGCATGGAGTTATGTATTAATCATGACTATTTAATTTTTAGAACTTCAAAATTGTAATTACGATTAAATTATTATTCTCTCACGAGTGAGGCTTACGCCTCGATACGCCTTGAGGCTTACGCCTCGAGGCAATACTGGGAAAACGCCTATGGGTCTTAACCAGAGAGAGGAGTAACTGGATCCTAAAAGATCCAATTACCCATCGAACTTAATACATGCTTTTAACAGCTGATCATAAGTTCAAAGCATATTGGAAATTCCTTTAATGCATCAACAACTTAAGCAGGTGCAATATGCCATACATCTATCCAACTTATGGCGTATGTGTATTGGACTTTATTTTCAGATGGGCAACATGAGCTGATGCCCGTGTTGCTGCTACAGTAACTGCTTGTTATCTGAGTCCTCCCTGTACTCGCTGCTCGCTAACACCTGTGGAGGTATTGGCTTTTCTCGGGCATTCGCTCCTGATGTATCCCTGCTATCTGCACCCTACAGTAACGGATACATAGTTGTGGCTCTGGTATTATACCCGACAACACTGTGGGTCAAGCCTGATTTTCGGTGTCACCCTTCCAAACAAGCACCACCAGATGACCAAATACCTTTGATCCTTTTTTCTGCTTGGAAAACATAGAGGGGGTGCTTGGGGCATCTCATCTCATCATTGAGACTTTGCTCATTGCCTTCACAAAGTTGGTGACATTTCTTTCTTTGCGACCGCTCACGTTTCGCTGACCTATCACATGGTAAAAAGAAGTGATAACATATATTAGATATTTGGGTAATGGAGCAATTAATTTCATTTCATTTTTTTGTAACCTCAAATTTTTGCATGCTATCTTTATTTTTTTTGCCTCTAAAAGTTTAATTTTAATCGCAGCTAGAAGTTGTAAGCGAGCTTTTAACAGAACACCAAGGACAAGATGATATGTTGGATGCACTTGTATATTCTGCCATTTATCTGAAGGTTTTCTTTGTTTTCAGCTTTTGCTCTTTTCCCCTTTTCTCAACTTAGTGCCATGGGTTGGATGTTTTAAGTTAATGTTTATTTTTGTTCATTTTCTAGTGGATAAACACAGGACAGATACCCTGCTTTGAAGATGGAGGTCACCGAAGGCCTAATCATCATGCTGAACTATCAAGGCATATTTTCACTGTGCTCGAAAGAGTTGCATCCACAAAAAATACATTCTCAAAGGTGGTTCTACATTTTCCGCATGTCTGGTTTAGGGGCTTTTATGTATGTATAGTTGAGCTGATAGGTTGTTCATGCACCTTTTTTCAGTTGTTATTGTGATGAAATTTGGATAAATTTGTGATGGTAGTCCTGACTGATAGAGCTGTTGTCGAAATGGGTTTCATTGTGGTCATTATCTTCCTCTTTCATTTTACTGCATTCCATTTAAAAATGGTACAAAAAGTTCTTTTGTGGGATGCTGCATTTCTCCCGTTCTGACCATAAGGTAGGGCATTCCTCCGGTGATGTTTATTTTTCTCTCATTGTTCCATGCCCTGCCAGATATGGGAGTCCTAAGATTCTATCTACTAATCTACTACCTACCTGTTGGTCATAGGATATAAAAATGATATGAAACGCTGTAGCTGAAAACCAGGCCTTTGCAGATTTCTAGATCAAATATGAGCTCTTTCACCATCTCAGTGAAAATAGTCTTCAATCAGTTAATATCTAAATTTATCAAATATGAGCTCTTTTGCCATCTGAGAGTCAAAAGTCTTTGATCAGTTAATATCTGAATTCATCATCTGGTGACAAGTGCATCCAGATTTTGGATTTGTTTAAAAAAATTCTTTTACAAAAAACATATGTATTCTTTTCTTAGGTTTGGTTATATTGGTAAATTTATGTGATACTTGTTATAGTCATTGAAGGTACTAACTCTGTTTGTGTTGTATGTATAGGATCTCCCTTCTATATATCATTCTTTGTTTAATTTTTTTCTGATGTCTGATCATTTCTTATTGTCAGACTTCACTCCTTCATACTTTTTATCATCAATATGCAGAATGTTCTTGTGAGCAGAAAAATCCATCCATCTCTTCCTTCTTTCAAGTCAGAATTTACTGCATCTGTGCCTTTAACTCGAATACGTGATATTGCTCATCGAAGTGACATTCCACATGATTTAAAGGTGATATATTATTTATTCTGAGGTTGTCAACATTTTCCTTCTCACATTATTTATCTCTCAAAGCCTACTTTGCCAGCAAGAGATTAAACATACCATACAAAACAAACTTCACCGTAATGCTGGGCCAGAAGATCTTATTGCTACAGAAGCTATGCTTGCTAGGATCACAAAAAAGCCTGGGGAATATAGCGAAGCCTTTGTTGAACAATTCAAGATATTCCATCTTGAACTTAAAGATTTTTTTAATGCTGGAAGGTAAATTCAACAGCCATCTTTACTTCAAATACAAATTTGATGGTTTGTCCCTTTTTGTAAGCGGTTTAGTGTTTCCTGTTGGTTACATTGCAACATGACCATCCCTGTCTGCTGTTCAATGTAATATCTGGCAAACAGAAGATGCTAGTGATTTATATAGTATAATTATTGTTGTGATCTCCTAACCATAAATAGTTACGGTGAACTCTATGAATGGAAGTAATATGCCGATCCCTTAAACAGGGGACAGAATGTCTGCTGTTTAATGTAATATCTGGTAAACAGAAAGTGCTATTGATTTATATAATATAATTATTGTTGTAAAATCCTAACCATAATAATATAGTTGCGATCAACTATAAGGATAGATGGATAAAAACACACAAGAATATTTGGTTCTATGGGAGGGAGTACTTACTATTTTTCTTCTTCTTACTTTTCTCCTGTTTAATTTTAGGGTATTGATGCCATCTTCCCAAACCATACACTCCCTCTCTTTTATACAGAAGTGTCCAGGTTTCTTTTCTTTTATATTATATTGGGGCGAACACCATTGAGTGTCTCTCCTTTTTTTGAGCCTCAAAAAAAATAAAAAATAGAAGTGTTCAGGTTTTCGCAATAACCAAGTTGGTGGCATTAGCCATCTCAAGGAAACTCTTGCTCCCATCCAATAGTACACTTATATAATGATGTTCCACGAGGAGTTAAAGTTTTTCCAGCACGCATGTTGCACAAAACATGTCTAGGAGGTTGAGTAGTATGTTTCCAAGTTCCTTTCCAGTCCTAGTTCACATTATCAACCATTGCATGACCAATTTGTCTTTACTTAAGTGTTCCCTTCTCTTCGTGATGTTTTTGCTCAGCTTCATCAGCTTGATACTACTTTATGTAGTTTTGCATTGCCTAACGTTGGGGACACGGATGTCGATGTTGTTTCATATAGAGGCAGAGGCAAATGTCATGATTCTTTCTTTCATGGTTCAAGTCGTTGGCAAGGGTGCATTTTCTCTCTTGTATGCACTGCTAATAGACCAACCATACACCGGATAGGTGTTGGGCAAAGTTTAGTCCTACCTCATACAGTTAATTAGGATTCAATTGGTTTTGATGCTTGCTTTACTTCAACCCTTTCTATGATATTTCATAGACTGTCTATGCCCAGCCCCCCTTTGAGTATGCCATTTCAGTTCAGAAAATATTCTCGAGCTTTCATCCTTCGACATGTGGCCCCATTCTTTTTTTCTCTTTGATTTAGTGCATTGTGATATACGAGGTTCATGTCTTGTATTCAGTATTTTGGGTCATCACTACTTAGTTTTTTGTGGACTATTTTAGAGTTCCGTAGGCCTCTCTAATTAAAGAATGGTTTAATATAAACTTTATTGTTAAATCATTTTTCTTAAACTAAAGACTTCCTTTCATTCTTGTATTAATTTCTAATATTGCCATGCAGTTTGTGCAAAAGAATTTGACTACTTTCACTGTGTCTCAGGGGATTTATACCGGACTTTATGCTCATATACCTATAAAAAGTAGGGTTGTAGAGCGTTTGAGATACCTTCTTGATGCGTGTTTTAGGGGATTTTTGTCATACTTTATACTCATACACCTCACAATAAATTAGGGTTGTGAAAGGACCCCTATATAATGAAATTCGGGTGATGAAGGCCACCTCTCATGGTGATGAAAGGGACCATGTTGGAGCATCTTGGGTGGGTGGAGGGCAACGGTGGCTTGTGCATGACGAGTGGTGCTACATGACACTGGTCCTCCGATGTAGCCTTCTAGGGTTCCGTTGTGGGCGTCCAGACCTCCGCGCCAAGCTAATGCTTGGCTGCGAGCTCTTTGCGAGATCGTGGGGGGTTCTTTCCTGGAGCTGGTCTTTGCTTTGGGGCTCCAGGTATTGGCTTTGCTTTCCTTCGCCTGCAAGGTCGTCATCGGTGGATATGCTTATTGTTGAGGGCATCTCCTAGCCTCCTCAAGTGGGTTATCAACCTCTACATGGAGGTTCTAGGTTACCACCAGTTGTTAGTGATGTTGTGCTGTTGCAATGTGCTGTTGGGGCTTCTTAGCCACTTTTGATTGGAGGGTAGTCCTTTGGATCGGGTTTGGGTGGTGCTTGGGCGGGAGATCAACTAGCTTTGGGTGCAGTTCAGGGGTCGAATGCTGATGTTTGACACTCGGCTCTGAATGAGGATGGTTGGAAGGTTATGCAACATCATAGGCCCGATGTTGGACTTCGGAGCTGGATCTCTAGTGCTTAAAGTGTTGTATTTGGAGACATGGACATCGAGATTGTCAGATTTGCAGTGTTTGGTGGCCTAGGGCAACCCTTGACTCGAGGACAGAGGGGTGTGCAATATCAGTCACTTTCGGAAGACACCGATGAGTCTTTGGGCTAGATGTACCCATATATGATTGCTTCTGTATCTGCTGGAGACTTGTTGGACGGAATTGGTGGATGCCTTGGGTCCTTATTTCTTGATCACTTTTTGGGGGATGTTCCATTGGGATTGACATCTGCTTGTGAACACGGGATCTTTGCCTCACAAGAGAGAATTCTACTGGCAGCTAATACGCTTATCTGTGGTGTTGTTTGGTGGCGACTACGTTTTCATGATGGGGCTCTACCTTGACAGTTCAACATGATTTTTCGTGTTTGTGGGATGTCGTTCAGCTCGCACCGCATTGACTATTTCCAGAGTGCGTTGATTGCTGTTGCGAAGGTGGTTGATATCGTTTTGGATGGGCTTTGTCCTGTTAGAAAATAAAGAATGCGGAAGCTTGATCAAAGAAAAGAATACAACATTGAAGAAGTCATGATTTTAACGTGGATCCCTACTCCCTAAGGAGCGGGATGAAACCACGGGAGAACGCCTCAAAGGGCTGATGTGTCTTTTGACTTTCTCTCAACTGATACAGGGGGGGTCTGGGGCTTCTTTATGGCCTCCACATACCCTCCAAGTCCCATCACTGGTAGATGTGGGACTAAACACTGGGATGTGATAAATGGATCTTGGAGAGATCCATTTACCCATCTACAACATAAGTGATGCATACTCCAATACTCCCCCTCAAGCTGGAGCATGCAATGCTCAGCTTGGACAAACAGAAAGAAATCTCAAACTCACACTAAAAGATGCTAAAAACTATATCAACGCAATGCAAACACAATTGTTGGTTGTTGTTGATGACGTTGATTCTCATGTCGTGCAGGTGAGGAAGAACAAGTATGCTAGAGTGTGAGTCAAACTGAATCTCCTCGTCGGAGAGCTTGTGCTCTGTACTGCGCATGTCAGAGTTACTGCAACTAAAAATGAGCCTCCTCATCGGAGTATTCTGGTCAACCATATCATGTGGACAACTGCTCCATCTCTGAAAGGTCCGAACTGAAAAAGCCGTGGAGACATCCTCGTCGGAGTCCATAGTCGCTGGAGAATGGAGTCTGAAAAGTCTCCTTGTCGGAGATTTGGGTCTCTCCCATACTGGCTCAGAGAATGAGGTCTCTACTCTGGAGTCCCTATGAAATCATATGAAATCCCTAGCCCACATGACATAGATGTAGAGATAATCATGTAGTCGGTGTATCGTTTATTCTATTTTTATTTTCTTGATGACCTCTTATGTAATTTAACCATGGGTCCTCTCTATATAAGAGAGTGAGGGTTCTATGGAATATACAGATAACACTTTTCCACTAACATGATATCAGAGCCAAAACCCTAAAACCCTAACCCTAAAAACCTAACCCTTTCCATCGCCGCCCCCTTCTCCCTCCTTCTCGACGCCGCCTCCTCCTTCCCTTCCCTCCTCGGCGCCGCCGCATCCCCTCCCACCTCCCCTCCTCCCACTCATGGAAGGACATATCGATATCGATATCGTTTCGATATGGTGTCGATATCAATATATCGCCGATATATCGTGGATATATCGCCGATATATCGCTATATCTAGGAATCTTTCTGAAGAAAATGCCTGAAATCGGATATATCGATATATCGATTTCGATATCGGTCCCATGTCGATATGGATATATCGGCGATATATCGCCGATATATCGGGATACGGCCTTCCTTGCTCCCACTGCACCCCGAACCCCCCTTTACTGCCGGGTCCCCCCCTACCGCCACACCTCCACACCACCGGGCCCCTCCACCACCGACGACGCCTACTCTTCCGTTGGCCTCTCTCTCCATGGATTTGAGTGAGTAAGGTCTATATATGCACTCAAATCCTATGCAGTTTATGTAGACACTTCTCTTTTGGTCTAGGATCTTAGTCATTCGTCTCCGGCGGCATATCAGAAAACAAAGTCGATATGCCCTGCATAGGCGCGTTCAAATGTCCCGTACCAATAGTCAAGATGGATGGGACGAATTATGAGCTTTGGGCGATGCAGTTCATGAGCCTCATGATGTCGAACGGTAAGAAGCACATTCTTACTGAGGAAGAACCGACATCGAAGACTGGGATCTATGCCTTATGGGAGGCTGATGATTCATATGCCAAGGTCTGGCTCTCAGGCACGTTATCGATGGAGATTGCCAATGATGTTCTCCATCAGCCCACCGCTAAGGCGATGTGGGACATACTGGCGACCACTTATTCGCAGTGCGAAATAAGACGAAGATGTTACAGCTCCAACATGACATATTCACCATGAAGCGGAATGGACGACTACTACATTCCTTGTATACATTCTTACGAGGGATGTTTGAGAAACTCTACAATACTATACCCCTCGCAGCCATCCCCGAGCAACAGAAGACTTTTCGGAATGCTACCATGGTGGGGGTATTGCTTGCGGCTCTTGATCCTGAATATGATGCTGCGTGATGACAGATACTTGCCGATGCTACCATTCCTCCCATGGAGGAAGTCTATCGGAGGCTTAGCCGCATCTCTGTCTCTTCCAGTACTTCTACTCTACCCCCTTCAGCGATGGCTACGCCGCGAGGGATAAGTGGTCAGTCCTCATTCCATGGCCGTGGACCTCGTGGTCAAGGTAGTCGTTTTCGCCAGCCATGCACTTTTTTGACATCACACAGATCATTCTGAGGATACATGCTATTCTAAGTACGGGTTTCCAGCATCGACGCGAGTAGCCGAGCATATTGCATCTCCGTCAACATCCACTTCAGATCACAGGTTCGAGGAACTTGTGGCGAGATTGCACGATATTATGCCTCCCACATCTACAGATTCTACAGGAGGTTCATCAGATATTGTTGCTTCAACATCTGCCAATACTTCTGCCTCTGCTAGCACCTCAGGTATTGCTTCTACTTTTACATCATGTCATAATTCAAATATCTCAGATTGGATTATGGACTCCGGCGCAACACGTCATCTTTGCTGCGACAGAGATAGACTAGAGTCATACAGAGAGATTATACCAGGACGGTTAGTGATAATATCCGATGGGACTCATTCCCCTGTCGTGGGACATGGGGAGATTACCTTGTCACCTTCCATGCATTTACAGAATGTTTTACATACCCCTGATTTTTTGATGAACCTACTTTCTATTAGTCAGATTACAAAGGGTTTACACTATCGTGCTTTATTTGACCCATCTTCTCTTATATTTCAAGACATACTTACGAGCAGGGTGATTTGCTGTGGTTCTGAGCAGGATGGTCTCTATATGGTATGGAATTCCTATACTGGCGTCTCCTCCTATTCAGCCGGATCAGTCTCTCTGTATACTTGGCATCTATGCTTTGATCACCTTCCGCTTCAGAAGATGCGTCATCTCTTGCCTCAGATTTCTCCAAGTTCTTCCTTTCGGTGTGAAACTTGTCAGTTGGGAAAGCACCATCGAGCAAGCTCCCCTAGTCGTAAGTGTCGGAGCAGTAACTCTCCGTTTGATTTATTTCATGTTGATATTTGGGGTCCGAGTCGTGTTCCTGATCACTAGGGACACATGTTTTATTTTGTAGTAGTTGATGACTTCTCTCGTTTGTCGTGGATATTTCTATTAAAGAACAAATCTGAAGCAGGGGATGCTATTAGAAATCTTATAATTGAAGTGCAAAATATTTTTTCCTCTCATGTCAAATACGTTCGTACTGACAACGCTTTGGAATTTTGCACTCGATCTCTCACATTTTTTTTCGTCAAGAGGTATTATTCATCAAACCACATGTGCTTACACATCTCAACAAAATGGAGTTGCAGAGAGGAAACATCGTCATCGTCTTGATATTACTAGAATCCTGCTTATCCAGAGTTGTGCGCCTTTTTCTTTTTGGGGAGATGCTGTTCTTACAGCATGTTACCTTGTGAATCGTATGCCGTCCTTGGTACTTGGTGAGAAAATTCCTCTTTCTGTTATTTTCCCAGGCAAGGAATTATTCTCTCTAACCCCTCGTGTTTTTGGTGCTGTTGCTTTTGTTCACCAGTTATCTCATGGACTTGACAAACTCTCACCCAAAGCTGTCACGTGTGTCTTTGTGGGCTACTCTTGGACTCAGAAGGAATATCGTTGTTATGATCTTCTAAACAGGAAATACTTTGTCAGTGTCGATGTTACATTTTTTGAGTCAGTTATGTACTTCTCACCTGCAGGTGACAGGTTGGCCACATCCACATCTAATGACGATGTCTATGTTCCTCCTCCTCCTATTCTGAGTCCACTTCCGTCCATTCCTGTCCCGGTTGTCACGCCAACATCACCCCATCACCACCACCACCACCCCCACCGCCACCACCACCAAAACCGCCTGTCCTGCCATTACCTAAATACTATACACGTCGGTCAGATCCTGCTCGTGCTGCACGTCAATCATCCGGCACGCCTCAGCTATGTTCAGATGTTATTACTAATGATGGGTCGGATAAAGTGCATGTGCAGGATTGGCTAAAGTGTAGAGGAGCCTCTACTGTTATATGTGATAAAAAATTCGTTTAAAAATCAAAGGAAAGTTTTACAAAGCAGCCATGGGACCTTCTATGCTTTATGGGTCTGTGTATTGGCCCGTGAATCATAGACGTGTAGAGAATAACAGTGGCAGAAATGAAAATGCTAAGGTGGGTATGTGGACATACACGTAGCGATCGGATTCATAATGATGCAATTAGAAGGAAAGTTGGTGTAGCTCCAAATGAGGATAAGATGAGAGAAAACCACTTAAGGTGGTTTGATCATTTGCAAAGGTCGGCTGATGTACCAATTAGGTAATGCAAGTTTTGGGATGTTGAGATGGCTGAGAGAGGGCGAGAAAGGCCCATGAAGTGTTGGAATGAGACTATCCAAAGGGTTCTTAGTTTTTTAGATCTAAACCCGAGAATGACCCAAGATAGATGTAAATGGAGGGATATAATCCATGAGAAGACCCTACTTAATGTGGGAAAATGCTGCTTTGTTGTTGTTGTAATAAAAATCGTTGGTGACCACCCATAAGTTAATTTACAAGTCTTGGTCATTCAACTTGTATTTTTAGTATTTATATAACTATATTAAAGATGGTTTTTTGCGCCCAACATTGCCACGTGGATGGGTTATTTGCTAGGCAAAGCTGGAGTAAAAAACCCGTCATTCTTCCTCCGATATTACCCTCTCCCCGTGACCAGTCTCTCTCGTCCCCTCTCTCTCTCACGAGACACGTGGTCATCCATGCACAATTTCTTCCACGATATGCCTCCCTCTTCCGTGATCTTTACCTTTCTTTAGATTTTTTCCTGCACATCTCCCTCTCCCTCCCCTTTTCTCTCTTGCATCCCCTCATTCCCTCTCAATATTATCCTGACAAGCCTCACGAAGGAAGTGGATGGCGATAAACGTCGTCCCTCAGGTAGCAACTTCCCACCCGCCGCCATTCTGCCCCACCTTCGTAACGATCTCTCCTCTCGCCTCTTAGGTCATGCCTCTACATATTACACCTTCTCGATCGCCTATAAATCTGTCGAAATCAACCTGTGGTTGCTTCAAATGTCGCATCCTCCCCTCTCAAGACCCACCCCCTGTCAAAATCAACCCGTGGTTGTGTTTTTATTTTGTCTAATACTTCATCAGAGATTTAAAACTGTTGTTGAAACGAGAAGCAGAGCTTCTCATCACCTTCCATTAGTGTTGGTCGATGACGATTACGAGGTAACCTTTTCTATCCCTATACTTCTCTGTCATTCTCCTTCTTCCTTCTTCGTTAGCTTCGCCATCCTCCCCAACTCGCACATCGTCATCTTTGATCTTTCAAACCCAATCATATCGACAACCATCGTGACTTACATTTCCCCTCGCCTTCTTATTCTATTCCTCTTGCAACCTTCCATCTCCGGTGGAAATGCCACATGTGCAATTGGGTTCTACTTTCCTCCCCCTGATCCAAGAACCCTCACCCCCATCACATATTATTCTTTGTACTTTCACACCATTGCTGAGCATCTTGCTCGAGTAAAGACTTTCTCGCTAGAACACATCAGAGTGAATCGTCTCCCGAGAGCTTCCATCATACACCTTTGTAGAATCATCGGACAATTAGACCATTGGGGGCTGGTCTGGACCACCTCCATCAAAGCGACAATGACAAAGAGGTCCAGGGATACAAGTACCCTTCGATCAAGGCACCTCTTCATCTTAGCCGTCCACATCTTGAGGCTTCGTATCCATCAGATCATCCGAGTTCTGAATCGTAGCCATTCATGGCTCTCTGGTTGTGCCCCTCGGATCCAGCCATAATGATGCGTTAGAAGAAGCTCCAGACGTTACACTTTGCAGCCACTGGATTGGATCATCAAAATGGATCATCCAATGTTAGACAGAGCACCACGTGGCATGTCTTATTGGGATGCAATTAGAACAGAAGAACCAAGCCCTTGCCATCAGATTGAGCCGGCCATCACGTGATCTGAGCACGTGTCTGGCAAACTTGTGGAGAAGCCTTCACCCATTATGGATATTGCAAATAACACTTTTGGATATTTTATAAAGAACCCAAGGAGGTTTGGAGAATTGCATTGAGGCCATTTTCAAAAGCTAAGTTCAAATTTATCTGTTTATATGTATGCAACTATATATTTTACTGATTATCTAGCAATCACTTGGAATATTGCATAAGTCTACCCGAACATTTAGATAATTGGTGAACATGTCCTCAACTGCGACAACACTTGGCACTTGCCCATCATCGACGAAGATGTCCTTAACTGCAACAACACTTTTCCATCACGTATGAATGGGAACTTTTTGCAAAATTTTCCCTAGTGTTTTTTATACATGACCCTATAACATTCTGTTATCCACTAACATGTCTAGGTTTATTTGTGTGCATTCACCACGTGCATGCACGTCTTTTTACAGGCACATATACTGACATTTGCCATTTCACGCGCACTCCTCTTAGTTTCCAATAAGTACACCCACACTCATATTATACATTATTAAATTATAGCCCTTAATAAAATCAATTAAACAAAATACACTTTATAAAAATAAAACAAAAATCATATAACATACATATTATATTGTATATAATGTTATATGGTTTTTTAAATATAACTATTTTTTATTTCTGATAAATCAAAAAACCAAAATAATAATCAGTTTTCAACTTTAAAAATCCACAAAAATGCAAACAAATTCACAAAAATCCAAAAATATATAATATACTATATATATCATTAAATAAGTTTTAAAAAGATAATTTCTATTTTTAATAAGTCAAAAACTAAATAAAAGATATTTTTCAACTTTAAAAATCCTTAAAAACTTAAACATTCACAAAAAAATCCAAAAAAATATTTTGATATCTTTTTTCTATATTTTAAAACATATACAAAAATAAAAATACCAAACAAAAATAATTTAATTTTAAAAAATACATAAGTCGTGTTATTCTTTGTTGATCTTATACTATTCGTTGTTGTCATTGTTGTTTGTTTGCTTTTTTTCCCTATGACTTTGGAATTCAATGACTTGTCGTGACTCATCGATCAAATTTTGACAAGTTGCAAATTCTTTGGTATTTTTTAAATAAAGATAATGTTTTCCAATATTTTTTTAAATTCAAATAATTCAAATACGAGAATATCGTAAGACATCACAAATCAGTAGTATTAGTTGTTTCTCGATGTACAGTTAGTTTTAGGTTTCCCAAATTTTGGATTCCTTCTTTCCTAAAATTGATATGGATACGATTTTTTTATAGTTTTTTTTCATGTTGTTTTGTTTTAAATTTATAAACTTTTACTTTATTCTAATTATATTTTTTTTTTGCAATTTTTGTTATCATTTTGTATTGGTAGTCTTATTAGTTCTTTGTTAATCTAATATTGTTGATTATTGTCATTGTTGTTGTCTATTGGATTTTCTTGTGATATTGACTACTATACATGTTAAACTGGGTTTTTCACCCTGCTTTTGGACGCATAAACTGCTGCGATATTGGCTATTTGGAATATATTATTTTTATTTTAAAAGATACCAAAGAAATATGAAGTTTATCTACATTTGTTCAAGGAGTAACAACTATCATTGAATTCTATTGTAACAAGGAAATTTAAATAGACAACAGCTAGGAAAAGTACAAATAAATTTCCGTTTCCTTCCATTTAATCTGAAGCCTGTAAAATATACTTCCAAAGTGATTTGTTTATTTAAGTAAAAATTTCATTTTGTGGAAGTAACTTATTTTCCTTCCGTTCTATATACAAAATTTTAAATTATGTGAGGAAGAATTGATTTTTCGTATTTAAAAAAATTCCTTAAGGTTTTGTGAATTCACTAAACATCAACTACATGGAACCGACAATAACTAAAAGAACATGTACGATTTTCAAAAATATATTTTCTTTTACTCTCGTTCTATATCTAAAGTCTACAACTTTTATTTACTATAATTTTAATTCCATTTCTACTGTTTACTGTAATCTAAAACATAGAAATGGAGATTACTATTTACTCTACTTTTATTTACAAGTATGTTTCATGTTATTTTTGCATATTTTGTTCGAATATTTTCTTAAATGTTATCCTCTTAATTCCATGCTTAACCGTAAAAATATACTCTCACCGCGAAACGCGGGTCTACACCTAGTTAATAAAATTCTCGGGTGATCACCCACCACTTTCTGAATAAAATGGGTGTAATAGGTAATATAGTGGTTATTAAATCATCTTGTTTGATGCAGCTTTGGTAATTAAATCATCTTGTTTGATGCAGCCTAACTGAACAACTGGAGTCAATAAAAGAATCTCTGGATAAACATGGCTCTGAAGCATTGGCTTCATTCCTGGACAGCAAGAAGGTAATCACTGTTATTTGTTAAATTACTCATCTTTGATTTTGTTCAAAAGGGAAAATACGAAGTACTCCTTAAAACATGGTTAAGTTACGGTTTATCACATAAATTTGAAAATGTAGCAAGCAAATTACGTATCAGACTAGTTGCTAAATTGCAAAATTATCTTTTCATTACAAAATCTGGACTAGCAATGTTGTCTTTGTATAGGAACGGATTTGAGTATCTAAGAAATAAATCTTTGAAATTTCGAATGTGTTCTTGATTGAGCAATGTTAGGATGCTAAATGGGAAAGTTACTCATCGTTGTCACAATTGCGATGCTAGATGGGAATGTTACTCAGAGCTTTCATTATCACAATTGTGTTCAAAAGGGAAAATGCCAAGTACCATTTATAACATGTTTAAGTTTATTTGAAACAAGAGGGAACACACATAGGTGCCTATCCCAAGATTTGAACCGGTCTTTTTGGAGTAGGCAACAAGGATGGACTTAAGTGTCTAAGAATTAAGTCTTGAATTTCGTTATAAATTCTCCATCGTAGTTGAGCAATATCACGATGCTTAAAGAGAAAATTACACTGATGATTTTAAGGGGGTGTTAGTAAAGACTTGAAATAATTTACAAAAAGGGAATATTTGCAAGTTGGATCTAGTATAAAAATCATATTTCCATCATTACATCTAAATCCCTTATTGAAGGTGAAGCAACAATCAATTTGAACATTGCCAGTGAAATACTGTGATATTTTGTAGTATTGGAGATACATTGGAACATAAACCGCGGTCAAGAATAGGTTTTTTTGCCTTTCCTATTTTCTATAATAGTTTGGAAGCTATTTATGGACTTCTACATGCACATCCTTCCAAGTTTTGCCAATGACACTAATGTCCCCAACTATATTGTGATTACGCTTGTGCCCCTACCTTGTTGCACCATTAACATTTGTGCCCTTTGTTAGGTGACCGCATGTAAAGTAGACTACACCATGGTTTATTCAAACTAATTTCTGATTAAGAAAAAATCTATTACATTTATGCCCCTACATTCTTTTTTTGAAGACAGAAAAGGGGGGACACTCATAGATGTTCGCCCCATAAGAATATTAAAAACCAGCAAATAAAAAGTACCGGGAGTACAAGAAAAAGAAAAAGAAGGAGCGCTCTAGGCAAGACATGAGCGCAACACACCCACAACACGGATACAGACGTTCTCTACATAAAATCTCTGGCCAACAAAAAAGAGCTCATTCCTAAACAACTAGATAGACCAGATCAACGCCAGAGGCCGCAACAGCTCCAGCCTCGTCCGAAGCCTGGCTGCGCCCAAAGCCCTGCAGAATTCTTCGACACTCGCCCTGCCAACCCAGCCCAGGCCCGGATCCGCCCAGACAGGTAACACAGACAGGCAGACAAAGAAGAGATGTTCCAGAGTCTCGATCCCCTCCTCGCAGAGAAGGCACCTGTTAGATACCGCCCCGCGCAACCTAACACAACGATCCCGAGTCAAAAGCCTCTTCCTCCTGAACAGCCAGAAGAAGAAAGCAATCTTCGCCGGAAGGCCCTTCCCCCAGAAGAAAGAACATTCCGCAACCAACTCCGTCGAAAGAGAGGGAGGGGGCCTGCAGATCGCCGAGTAAGCCTTCCTGACGGAGAAGGAGCCCCCGCGCCAAACCCAGTGGCCGCGACCCCAGGAAGGACCCGAGGCATCCCGAAGCGCGTCCAGCAACTGCAAGAACTCCTCCAGGCGTTGATCAGAGAATACTGAACGAAAAGCCAACATCCAGTTCCCATCCACCCAACAGGACACAACCCTAACTTCCTTGTCCGCCGCCAAAGCAAAGAGACGAGGGAAGCGCCCCCCCCCCCTGTTCGTCCAGTCGTCCCTCTAGAAAGCGAATCGTAGCCCATCCCCCAACACCGGCCTGAACATCGCCCGGAAGTTGTGGGACAACGATTGGACGACCCTCTAGAAGGGAGAGGGTCTCCGCCCGCGCATACCAACCGCTGCCACCCCCTCAGGATCTGTCACGTCGACCCCGTAGATACGCCTAAGGAGAGTGCAGCAAAGGTCCTCACCTCCACTCCAAATTCTGGCCACCCACTTCATCAACAACGCCTCGTTCAGTTCGCCCAGTCGACATATCTCGAGGCCGCCCTCCCTCTTCTGCAGAGTGACCTCGTCCCAGCTTACCAGGTGCATCCCTGTGTCCTGTCCGTTTCAACCCCACAAGAACCGCCTCATCTAGCCCTCCAATCTCCTCCTGATCCCCGCCGTTATGAGCCTCGTAGAGGAGTAGTATACCGGCATGGCGGATAACACCGCCCTCAGAAGCACCAGGCGCCCCCCTGGAGAGGATTGTCGCCTTCCACCCTACGATCCTACTCTCCACCTTCTCAACTAGTGGCAGCCAGTCCGCCATCTTCGACTTTCGGGGTTCAGCGGTAAGCCCAGGTAGTGAACGGGGAAACCAGTCCCCACGGTATCCAGCGCAGAACCACAAAGACCCGCCAACTCCTCAGTCATGCCGAAAGGGATCATCTTCGACTTGCTGTTATTCTGCACTAGCCCATACATCTCACTGAAAAGTTCCAACGTAGCCGCCATTCCCTTGACCTCCTCGAGACCCCCTTCTATGAAGAAAATGGTGTCATCCGCGTACTGAAGAAGTGGGATCCTCAGGTCGTCTTTGTTGTAGCCCCTCGTTAGCCCCGCCTCCTGCACCCTGTCCACCATACACGTGAGGACGTCCGCCGCGATGATGAAGAGCAAGGGGGCGAGAGGGCAACCCCGCCTCACCCCCCTCTGAGGTTGGAAAATCCCCCCCTCTGGGCGACCGTTCACCATCACCATCATGGAAGACGTGGTCATACACCGCTTCATCCAAGTGATCCAGAGCTCAGGGAAGCCCTTCCTATGCAAAGTCGCCCATAGGAAGCGCCAATCCACTGTGTCGAAGGCCTTCGTGAAGTCCACCTTCCATGGCACGACCTGTCTTCCTTCTCTCTTCCAATCCGCAATAATCTCAGACGCCATCACCAAGCTATCCGCAATCTGCCTCCCCGAGACAAAAGCCGTCTTAGTCGAGGCGATAATGTACTCCAACCCCCTACTTAATCTGGTCCGAACACTTTTGCAATAATTAGATATAAGGCATTGGAGATCGCAATTGGCCGATAGTCTTCGATTCTCTCCCCACCTCCCCCCTTAGGTAGTAACACGATCAACGCCTTATTCACCCGCTCGAAGCCTGCATTGTCATCGCAGCATTCCAGAATCACCTCAAGCACCTCCATGCCAACCAAGTCCCAGAAATCCTTGTAAAAGGAAACGGGGAAACCATCTGGACCTGGCGCCCCATCACCGTTGAGATTCCAAACCGTCGCTTTCAGCTACTCTAAAGTAACCGAAAGCGTGAGACTAGAAGCATAGGCCCCCGACAAGAGCGTCGCTCCTAAGCCTGACCACCTCCAACGCCTGTCAACATCCCTTGCGGAAAACCTGTAGAACTGATCCACAATCGCCCTCCCAAGCTCCTTGTTCCCCTCCACCGTATCCCCCCAATGAGCAGGGATCTAATGTAGTTCTCTCTCCGCCTCCCACTGGCCACCCTGTGGAAGAAGGCCGTATTCACGTCGCCCTCTGTAAGCCACCTATGTCTGGACCTCTGCCTCCACTCGTTGACCCTCTTCCTGTCCTCCTCAAGGATCAGCTTCTGCGCATCCGACCGCTGCCTCAGCTCGTCCCCACTCGACTCGCGCTTGAAAGCGCAAAAGCCTGTGTCACGACCTCCTCCCGAGGACCTTAGGTTACCCGTCAATCACGTCATTCGCCTACTTACTTAGCTTAGAGTTAATTCGTTGTTACGAAAATTTGGGGAAATTTTTCGCTCTTTAAACATGACATTCACAAGATTTAAATTTGGCTTAGAGAAAACCAAAAGCGGAAGTGAACAATGCACCAGAACTGAACAATGTTATCCATTCATTTTTCATTTTATTCATATAATATGCTGAAGTTCCACAACATTCAATATACATATATATCCCAAAAATGAGGCTACAGAGAACACAACAAACAAATGTCTAATGAGCTCCAAAAGAATATACCTGCTTTGAAAGTGTAGCACCAAAAAGAAATAATAGCAACCCAAACTATGTCGGCTACTTGGTCGCTGGGCCCTTGCCTGCCATAGTAGAAAAAGGGACAAGCAAGTATCTGTCACAAAATTGTCAAGTACAAATTCTTCACAGTTCTATTAAGGAAAGTAGTAAGAAAAGAGTAGAACAACTAGAAAAACAGTAAGGTAACTGTAGTGGACAAAAGAGAACTAGGAAGTAAAAGTGGGTTAATTGATTCTTTTAAGTTATTTACTTGCTTTCGGAAGACTAACAAGAAGAACACGCTCTCACTCACTACCACAATGTGTCTCCCTCGATCAATGGAACTGACCAAACAACAACTCAAGCCTAGAAGTAAGTCTGTGGTCTTGGTCCGGTTAGGACCTCGATATCCGGGTAGGACTTCAAAGTCCAGGTTGAACCTCACACTATGACTCTGAGGTATGATGTATGCCTTAGGGTTGGGGTGCCTCCGTAGGCATGCGATGGTGTCTTGCATCCTAACTAAGTTCCCAACACTCCTTCTAGCTTGTTCTCTCAACTCTCATTGATCTTTGGTCGACACGTGCGATAGCTTGCTCCCGAAGGTGTATAAGAGGAAACCTACTCACAACTCTCTCAACACCCAACCCTCGTTAGTCTCTACTAACGGTACATGTCGTCACTAGTCTCTTAGTGGAAAAGTCGTCACTAGGTAGATAGCGGAAAGTCACCCATCTCTTACCCCATCACGAGGTCACGGCCTGGCGGAAAGGTAATTAAAGGATTCATCAGTGTCTAATAACCACTGCCCCATCACCAGGTCGCAAACCTGGCGGAAAGGTAATAATGAAATCATCAATGTCTACTGATGGAACTACAACTTAACTGGGAAATTGGTGAACTGTCACATGTCAATTAATCACTACCCCATCACCAGGTCACAAGCCTGGCGGAAAGGTATTTAAATTTATGCTGTGAGGAAACCCCCGAAGGGATTCGTCTGTCTCGCCAACCCCAGTGGAAGTGTGGTCCAAGGGAAAGGCAGTGATAGTATGACTACTACGCCACTAGAGACAGGAAAGAGAAGAGGTAAGCCTGTCGGGCCCGACTTCCTCTCTCGCTGCTCAACTCCCGAAGGAGAAAAGCTAAGAAAAACCAGACGAGCTCGTAACTAACTGCAGAGAACCCCCAACCTAGGCTCTCTAAGAAAAACTAACGGGTCAGCGGAATGGTCTAGACAACTCGTGGATCCCAACGAAGCGTAAAAACCGAGCCGGCTCGAAGAAAACACGTACAAAGGACTGGGATCCTAGACCCATGCTCTCAATGTCCGCTACCCAAGCCTGAGCGACCTCATCTCCTGCTCAGGTGAGGGTCACCGCACCCTCGCACAGTCGGAGTATAAATCTCCATGACTGATCATATGTGACATCACCATTTATTTTATTTTCATGCTACACCTTAAGTGTCTACGGTTTCTTTAACTTATTTTACATCTCCAAGTTATCAGTCCCAGACTCAAATTTTATTCTATAAGAACCTCAACTGATCCTAGGTCAGGAATACCGACTTGTTATGATAGTCTCTCTCTCAGATCCCACGGAAGAACATCTATCTTATGATCTTGGCTATCTTATCGGAAACATCTTTCTTTCCTATGTCCCAAAAGATTCACAAACACCTATAAAGATCAGACTACTTATTAGAGGAAGACTTGCATCATGGCAAGTTCATATAGTCTTGTTTTCATGTATGATAATCACATATATCTATATATATCCTTAAGATCATCCCCAATCTCATAATTCATAATGTGTGTGTGTCAAGTCCACCTTTATAAGTATAATTTTCCTAGGACATACTCTAAAATGGTTACTAATAGGGTTTTACCCTTTCCAATTTTATCACACCAAAACATTGGTAGTGTGTGTGTATACTTCATAGTAATCCAAGACATCTGGTCCTTTTAAGTTTACACCCAACTTCATAGCTTCAAAGACACCATTTAGGTGATTAATTGAATTTAAGGCCTAACATTTAAGTTTACACCCAACTTCATAGCTTCAAAGACACCATTTAGGTGTTTAATTGAATTTAAGGCCTAACATTTAAAAAGGTCTTTTAGAGAGCATCACATGCTCCAATCATGTATCTATTTCACTCATAGACCTATGCGTATAATAAGCATATGGCTGCAAACATAAGGAAATTTATCCTCTCTTAATCCCTCTCCTGACTGGGATTAAATCACTAATTGATTTCCCATTTCAATATAGGGAAACATGGGGACTTGGGGTTGTTAACGCATGTATTAGTTTCTGTATGGTTATGTTATTTTCTTTTCCAGTTGTATGCTTTATGTAATTTACCCATAGGCTACTCTCCTATATAAGAGAGCTTAGGGCTTATGGAATAAATATCTCGCTCATTATTCCCAACATGGTATCAGAGCGACGGTCCTAGACCGAAGTTCTCGAAACCCTAACCCTACCCTAACCCATCCGCCGGCTTCTCTTCTCTCTCTCTCTCATTAGCGCCGCCTCCTCTGTCGCACGTGCGGCTGCGCCCTTGCTCCTGCTCCTGCGCTAGCGCCTCCTCTGCGCTAGCGTCTCCCCTGCGCGAGTGCGCAACCTGCCGCACACTGCTCCTCTGCGCGCTGTAGCACTTCGCGTGCGGGTGCGCTGCTCCTCTCCCCTCTGCGGCTGCGCGTGATCCTTCACGCGCAACTGCGCGTGCCTGCACGTGACCCAGCAGGCGTGCGCGTGTTCCTTCACGCATAACCGAGCATGCCAGTGCACACAACAACGTGCTACTAGTGCGCGCAACGCGCACCAGCGTCCCTGTGACTGTGCGGCCTCCCGGTTGAGTGTACGCGTGCTTCTTGTGCGCGTGCGCGTGTGCTAAGCCCTAAAGCGCACATCGTCATCTACATGGGTTTAGTTGCTTGAGGTCTACACGTGCAACTAAACCCGTCTATGTTATTGTAGACGAATTTCATCCTCTGTCAATTGCTCCAGTCTTCAAGTCTCCAGTATGTCAGAAAGCAAGGCGGATATCCCATCTATTGGCGCCTTTCGTGGTCCAGCGCCTATTGTTAAGATGGACGGTACAAACTATGAACTGTGGGCAATGCAGTTCATGAGCATGATGAAGTCAACGGGTAAAAGAACATTCTCACCGAACCAGAGCCTGCTGAGAAGACTGGAGCCAATACCTTTTGGGAGGCTGATGATGCACATGCCAAAGTGTGGCTATCTGGTACGTTGGCAATTGAGATTGCCAATGACATTCTGCATCAACCCACGACCAAGGATATGTGGGACATTCTGGCGGCTACATATTCACAAGCGAAAAACGAGACAAAGATTCTGCAATTCCAGCATGATATATTCACTATAAAGTAGAATGGTCACCCTCTACATTCTCTCTACACATCACTGAGAGGGATGTTCGAGAAGCTCTACTGCTTCATGCCCCTGACAGCCACGCCAGAACAACAGAAGACATATCGGAATGCGACTATGGTAGGCGTGTTCCTTGCTGCACTTGATCCAGAGTATGAGGCGACACGATCCCAGATCTTGGCCGACTCTACTATTCCTCCCATGGAGGAAGCTTTTCATAGACTGTATCGTATCACAGTTCCTTCCACGGCAACGAATCAGAATACTTCAGCCATGGCATCCAACAGGGGTCGCGGATTTCATCATCAGAGCCGTGGACGGGGACCCCATGGACGAGGAGGCCGCGCTCGGCCAACCTGTACCTACTGTCATCGCGTTGGACACAATGAAGACACATGCTACTCGAAGCATGGATTTCCTGCATCTGCACGAGTCGCTGAGCAGATAGAGCTTCCATCTGCTGCTACTTTGGATTAGCGGTTCGATGATCTAGTTGCCCGCCTAAGGGGCATTATTCCCCCATCTGGACTAGCACCTACTATTGAGAGTCAATCTGATGCCGCTGCCTCTGCCTCTGCGTCTGCGTCAACCAGTGCTTCAGGTAGCATACTTGCATTTACCAGTAGTAGATCAGATACATTACCGTGGATTATGGACTCGGGCGCAATACATCACCTATGTGGTGGTCAGAGTCTACTTACAGGATACTCTCAGATCCCTCCAGGCCGAACAATAGTAATTGCCAATGGTACACATTCCCCCATCACTGGTCAGGGGGAGATTAGACTAACATCTTCTATGCATCTCAAGAATGTGCTACATGCACCTGATTTTTCAATGAATTTGTTGTCAATTAGTCAGATTACGAAGGATCTACATTGTCGGGCAATTTTTGATCCATCTTCTCTTATCTTTCAGGACATCCATACGAGCAACGTGATTGGTCGTGGCTATGAGCAAGGAGGCCTCTACCGCCTAAATCAGACTCCATTCGCTGGAACCTCATCACTTCTCACTGGACCAGTATCTCCTTTGCTGTGGCATCTGCGCTTTGGGCATCTACCGCTTCAGAAGTTGCGTCGTGTGTTACCCCAGGGTCTTCGTCACACACCTATCCAATGTGAGGCTTGTCAGTTGGGAAAGCATCACAGGTTGACCTTTCCCAGTCATCCAAGTCGGAGTAGTACGTCCAAGTTTGAGTTATTTCATATTGATGTTTGGGGTCCGAGTCGTGTACCTGATCATCAGGGACACAGATTTTATATAGTTTTTGTGGATGACTTCTCTCGTGTGTCATGGGTATTTTTGATGAAAAATAAATCTGAAACAGGTAACATTATTATCTTTTTCTGAATGAAATTCAAAATGTTTTCTCCACATCTGTGAAGTTTGTAAGAAGTGATAATGCTCTTGAACTGTGCACTCATGTCCTTGCCAACTATTACTCCTCAAAAGGGATTATCCACCAAACATCCTGTGCTCATACATCTCAACAAAATGGAATTGCTGAAAGAAAACATCGCCACCTACTAGATGTCACAAGATCGCTTCTTATACAGAGTCATGTTCCTTATTCTTACTGGGGTGACGCAGTTCTCACTGCATGTTACTTAATCAACCGTATGCCATCCTCTGTCTTGGATGAATAGATACCTTTTTCCCTTATCTATCCTGGGAAGGATCTGTTTTCTCTTACTCCCCATGTGTTTGGTTCAGTCGCCTTTGTCCACCAGCTGTCTCCTGGCACTGACAAGCTCTCTCCTAGGGCTGTCAAGTGTGTCTTTGTTGGGTACTCCAGAACTCAGAAGGGGTACAAGTGTTTTGATCCTCTGCGTCGGCGGTATATGGTCAGTGCAGATGTTACATTTCTTGAATCTGTAATGTATTTTTCAGCCTCAGGTGATCAACAACTACCTCCACTGCCTACCGACGCCATATACATGACACCACCACCTCCAGCACCGTCACCACCTCCACCACCTCCAGCATTGTCACCACCACCACCACCACCACCACAAATCCTCATCTCACCACTATCGTTCCATTATACCCGCATGCCTCCTCCAGCTCATTGTCATGACTCATCTCCTAGCTCGCCTATGGTATGTACTGAAGATACTTCTCTTGATGGATCTAATGATATTTCTGAGCAGGATATGTTGCAGGGGCCAGATGAGGACACAACTGATTTAGATGTTCCTATTGTTATACGCAAATCGAAGAGGAGTTGCGTTACATATCCATTGGCAGCTGTAGATTTTCCACGGAATTATCAAGATGCTCTGCAGGACAGTAGATGACGGCTAGCAATGGAGGAAGAAATGGCGGCACTTCAATTTAGGGGAACTTGGAGTCTAGTTCCTATACCTTCAGATGTGACCCCGGTGAGCTGCAAGTGGGTGTTTACGGTGAAGCAAAATGCAGATGGTTCTATTGACAGATACAAGGCCCGCCTTGTTGCACGAAGCTTTACACAGACATACGGGGTGGATTACCTTGATACATTCTCCCCAGTAGCCCGTCATTCCACTCTCCGGATCTTGCTATCAGTCGCAGTCAGTGGCCGCTATATCAGTTGGATGTGAAGAACACGTTCTTATATGGAGATTTGTAGGAGGAAGTCTATATGCAACAACCACCCGGTTTTGCTGTTGAGGGGGAGTGCTCCGAGGTGTGCAGACTTCATAAGGCTATCTATGGCCTTAAGCAGAGGCCTAGAGCATGGTTTCAGAAGCTCTCAGACCTCTTTGAAAAACAAGGATACAAACGCTCCAATGCTGATCATTCCTTGTTTGTACAGAAGACTTCTAGAGGTATTATTGAAATTATGGTTTACGTAGATGACATTTTGGTTACAGGAGATGATGAGCAAGGCATAAAGCAGGCGAAAGAAAAGCTGGGGAGCGAATTTGTCACTAAGGATCTCGGAGTCCTTAGATATTTTCTGGGGCTGGAATTTGCTAGAAATCCGTATGGATTAGTAATGTCGCAGAGGAAATATGTTACAGACCTGTTGAGTGAAACATGGATGCTTGGGTGTCGACCTGCTACGACACCAATGGACCCCAGCATGAAGCTCTATGATGATGACACAGAGGAGGTGGACAGGAGAAGATACAGAGAACTGGTAGGCAAACTGTTGTATGTCACGATCACTAGGTCTGATATATTATTTGCAGTGAGTCGTGTAAGTCAGTTCATGGAGCAACCACGTCAGGTTCATATGGATGCAATACATATGATACTTAGATACCTCAAATCATCTCCAGGTGCAGGTTTGCTATTCAAGAAGGGAAAGAGGATTTCTATCTCTGCATGTGCGGATGCAGACTATGCAGGATGTCCCAAGGATAGGAAGTCCACCTCGGGATTTGCAGTTTATGTTGGAGATTCTTTAGTCTCATGGAGGAGCAAGAAACAGACGGTGGTAGCTAGATCTAGTGCTGAATCCGAATATTGGGCTATGGCTCAGGCTAGCACAGAGATGATGTGGGTGAAGGCTGTACTTACAGATCTATGTCTAGATGTACCACTTCCTATGAACTTGGAATGCGATAATCAGCCAGCCTTGTTCATTGCAAACAACCCAGCATTCCATGAGCGAACCAAGCATATTGAGATTGACTGTCACTTCATACGTGACATGATTCAGAAGGGGTTCATTGCTACATCTCATGTCACCTCAGAGAATCAAACTGCTGATATATTCACCAAGGCATTACTACGAGGCCCATTCCATAAGTGCGCGTCCAAGCTGAGCATGATTGATATCTATGCTCCATCTTGAGGGGGAGTTTTAACGCATGTATTAGTTTCTATATGGTTATGTTATTTTCTTTTCCAGTTGTATGCTTTATGTAATTTACCCATAGGCTACTCTCCTATATATGAGAGCCTAGGGCTTATGGAATAAATATCTCGCTCATTTTTCCCAACAGGGGTTGTTAAAACTTATTAATGAATGCCTAAAAATTTGTTTGACATACATTCAACAATGGAATTTGACCACAGTTTTGTTCATGGACAGCCACCAAATCTGTCTAATTGCATGGATTTCATGTGTATTACATTCCCTATATATCCATAATCAATTCCACCAAAGGTTGTCTAAGGATATTTTCGAAGTTTTGTGTGTATTTAGTCCTAATGCCACAATCTCAAATCTGAACATTCAGTGGCAAGTATGATATAGGTGGTCAATAACTCCTCAAAAACTCCTCATTTTTCTAAACCAAACCCATGGATTAAAGGTCAACATGAAAGAGTATATATTAACAACTGATTACACTCAAGGAGACATGAAGAAACTCCTCAAATGCATCTTAAACTCTAATTTAAAATGCATGGACAGATCTGGACACATTCAGCACATGTATATTTCAACATCCAAAACATTTCTAAATCACATAAATTTCCAAATTAAAAGCCAAAAATTATAGGCCAATTTAGTGGGGTCATATCAGTAAGCAAATCTACTCAAGGGAACTTAAAGAAGACAACCAAATCATGCAAGTTATTGGCCAACAATCAACAACAATAAAATCTGGAATTTCAGTATACCCATCCATAGATATAGTCTCTTTAAGATGTTATAATCATTTGCAATTTCGTATCTAAACCCATGGATTTAAGTCTAAATTAATGGAGTATTAATCAATATATGATTCTACCCAAGAGAACCCAAGAAAGATCTCAAAATACATGTTTAACTTGGATTAGAAAGAAGACAACCAGATCTGGACACAAGGAAAATCGTCCACTATAGATCTGCATTTCTCAAATTTTTTTGCAACTAAATCCTCAAAACTAAGACTTGATCTTTGACCTGGAATATAAGTGGTATAAATTCTACAATGGCAGCAAGAGGAAGGCTAAATTTGTACCTCAAATTCAAGCTTCAAAAGCTTGAAGAAGAACTCTCCAAGATCAAGGTTGAGCTGTCCACACCTTGAGCTTCAAGCTTGGATTCCTTCTCTTCTTTGGCCCTTGATCTTACATGCAATGTAAGATCCAAGATCCTCTCCTTCCCAGCTTTGATTTGAGCTATTGAAACTCAAATTTGGGTGAGAAATGGGGAATGAATCAAAGAGAGAAGATGGAGGGAGAAGGGTGGTCAGCCATGGCTTTTGAGGTGGATAAGATGGAGAAGATGAAGTGGGATCAAAGGGGACGCCTATGGGGAGTTATACCCTTGGGAAAATTGCAACATAAACCCCACCCACTCCTCTTAATTGCAACCAAGGCCCACCCATGAATAGTAATCCATAATTGACTACTAATCCTTACTTAGTCTCTAATCCTTAACCACAAATGACATCTCAATTTAGCATCAAACTCACTAATGATTCATCATCTTGGGTTTAATTAGTCATTAGAATTTAAGGATGTTACAGCCTGGACCGCAGAGAGTCCAGCTTCTGAACGAACCCTGCCGTTGCGGATCCCTCCACCATCGTCGAGCTCCAGTGCGACGCCACCGTCTCTGAAACCATCCTCAAGAAGCCATGCCTTCTCGTAGCGGAAGAGGCGACGAGCGGGCGCTGAGTCGCCCGAGTCCCAAAGGATAGGCGTGTGATCCGACTAAGATCGTGGCCTGACAACTACGAACGAAAGCGGGAAGAGAATCAGGAGCTCAGACGACGCGAGGAACCGATCAATGCACGATCTGGAGTTGGCGTTACGCCAGGTGTACTTGGTGCCCGCCACATCCAAAACCTCCAGCTCAAGCGACTCCACTGCCTCCACGAAGGCCTCAGAGTCGGGGTCTTCCCCCCCCCCCCCCCCCCCCCCCCCCCCCCCCGCATCCTCGGCCTATCAGAAGAAAGCAAGGTGACATTGAAATCCCCCCCACCAGCCAGGGGTTGTCCGGGAACATCTCCCTAACCTCCCTCAGATTCGCCCAAAGATGCTGCCTCTCGGAGATCTGGCATGGACCATACAGACAGGACAACTCAAGCATCGTCCCCGAGCGAAGGCACTCCAACAGAATTGTAAGAACATGCACTCCCTTCAGCTCCCCATGCCGAGCGAAAGCAGAGCCCTTCCACGCGATGAGAACTCCGCCCGCGGATCCCACGGGTCCCAATCGATTCAAAGTCAGAACTGGAGCCCGCATCGAAAGAGCGTCACTCCAAGCTCGTGACCGTGTCCAACTTGGTTTCTTGCAAGAAAACGTCACAACCCCACTCCACAAACCTCGAACCCAAGACCCTCCTCTTTTCTGGGTCGCCCAGACCCCTTACGTTCCACGAGAGAATCTTCATCTGGGACTTGCCGCGACCTCCGCTCCCAAAGCCACCACCCTTGCTGCTCGAGCCACCTGGGACTTCAGCCCTGAGACCTGAACCGCCGCCTGGCCAGCCGTCGCGGCTCCGGCCTTGGGCCGAGACCTCCTTCAGTACCTTTTCCTGGCCCTGCGATCTCTCCTACCCCAGCAGCCGCTGAAGTCGAGATATCTTCGGCCCCCCAACGACAGCCCATAAACCATCACGTCCACGGACGGGCCCCCATCGCCATCTACCCCAACGGAGTCAGCAGGGGCCTCTCCCTCGGTCAGAGAAACCACGCCTGACGGGTTCAAAGCAGCAACCACCACACTGAAAGGGCGAGAGCTGGCCACCCCCTCGCCTGGGAAGCCGTCTAAGGTGCCACACATCTCAACAGGAAGGACCTGCCCCGAGGGTCCCAAAAGCAGCGAGGAGTATCCATCCGTAGCCCGCAGGAAATCAGCCACCAGAACCCGAGGTCTCGAGTGAGGCGGCTCCAAGGGTGGAAATCGAGCCTAGTTTAAGGCCCCACTCGCAGAGACCTGAAAGGTCGCACTTGATGCCTTCAAATTTCGATCCCAATGGACGCCTAGCGGGGGCCGCCGAGGGACATAAAACGACAAAATTCCCCCCTCCCTAAATGGAAGGGTAAATGGAAGGTCGGTCCCGCCATCCCGCGAGCGGTTGTCTTGATCTCACACCCCTTCCTTTCGTCCTGTCCCTCCTCGATGCAATGTCCTTCCTATTTTTCAACCTTTGCGACCGCAACCTCTTCAAAATTGCCTCCCTCCTTATGCGGCCTCCATCGCGAGAGGGCGAACACAACCATGATCCATCATTGAGTAGAACTCACCTGCCACATGCTCCATCCCACCAAACACTGCCCATGATCTTCGCAAACTCGACTGCCTTGTGACTTCTATCTCTCTGGTCTTGATGAGCATCACTACTCCTTGCAGGTAATGTGGGTGGAGGAATACTTGGGGATTGGTTTGTGGGGGGAGGAGAAGATGTAGAGGTGGACGACGGAGGGGGGGTTGTGTCGGTGGAGGAGGTGTGTGTTAGGCCCTGGTATCCAGATATAAACATCTTTTGCTCTAATATAAATTTTATTCTATATTAGAACATGTTATTCATATATTAAATAGATGATAAATTGTGGAGAAGACAGTGGGGATCGAAGAAACGGCAACGAGATGTGGCGTCTCATCCAGATCCGACCCGATTACCCGAGGGTCTAGACTAGAAACACCCAATTCCATTCCAAGATTCATTTAGCCAATCGTCATAAGTAATTTGGAATACATTCTATATAGCGGTACAACCAGCTAAAAATACTTTATCCTGTAGCCCTCAGATTTCATGGCTCTCCTTGGGTTTCATTTGAAAACACTCTATTAACAATATAGTATCCAATAATGTTCTTCCGTTAATTATACTCGAAGAATCACTAGCAATTGAAATGCTATTTCAATTGAATTTCCATTTTAATTAAATGACACAACTTATCTCAATTCTCACCAACCGTTTCAATACATAAAATACATACAGATTGTTCTATTTTCACTTAAATAATAAATCATCCACACCTCAGTTCACGGTGCACACAAATATTCAATTTTTAATTAAATAACATAACGTTCCCAGATCACAGTTCAGTTCTCATTACTAACTTCCATAGATCCATCATGCATTATTTCTAAAGTTTTTGACAATAAAGCATATGTAGTTCTATCGAAGAGTTATAAATCAACTCTTACATTATGGTTACATTAGGTTATTTAAATAATTTATTTATTTCAAATCACCACAAGATGGTTTGGTCATTTGCAAAGAAGGTCAACTGATGCACCGGTTAGGAGATGCGAGTGGTGGGATGTTGAGCCGGCTAAGAGAGGGCGAGGACGGCCCAAGAAGTGTTGGAAAGAGACTATACGAAGGGATCTTAGTTTTTTGGATATAAGTCCGAGATTGACCCAAGATAGATCTGAATGGAGGCGAAGAATCCATGTAGCCGACCCTACTTAATTGTGGGAAAAGGCTTTGTTGTTGTTGTTGTTGCAAATCACCACATCTTATCTAAAATATCCAATCTTTATTTACAGACAACTCAAACTTATTTAAATTTTCATTTACTAGAATCGTGCAGACACACCTTATTTATTTTTCATTAAAACAACAAAGCCTTTTCCACATAAGTAGGGTCGCTACATGGTTTCTTTGCCTCCATTTAGATTTATCTTTGGTCATTCTCTGGTTTAAATTCAAATAACTAAGATTCCTTCAGATAGTCTTATTCCAATACTTCTTGGAGCCTTCCTTGCCCTCTCTTAGCTAGCTCAACATCCCAAATCTCACATCTTTTAACTGATGCGATAACCGACCTCCTTCGCAAATGACCAAGCCATCTTAAGAGGTTTTCTCTCTTTTCATCCTCTATTGGAGCTACACCAACTTTCCTTCTCATTGCATTTTGATTTCTGCTACTGTCATTCTCTGCACATGTCTATGGTTAACATGCCAACATTCAGATCTATAGTGTAGTAAGTCTCACAGCTGCTTTATAATACTTTGTTTTGATTTTCAAAGGATTTTTTTATTACATAGAATAGTAGAGGCTCTTTTCACTTTAATGAACTTGCATTTACAATGAGTAACATCTCCATCGATTTCCCTATCATGTTGCAAAATAGATCCCCAGTATCTAAGAATCTTTCTTCTGAATGTTATCGTCTCCAATCTTCACATCGATTCCATCATCACTGCTTCCATCAAATGTGCAATCCATATATATTCAGTCCTAGCTTACTTATGTTGAATCTTATATACATTTTCATTAACTGAATTAAATATAGCACAAGAACAGTTCATTTACTTAATAAACCGAGAAGATAACAGTATCAGTTCAGGCCATATTAATTTTTATTTACTATTAGAGTAAAGATAGTCCTTATTTAAATTTTCGTTTACTGAAATAAATATGGCACAACGAATATACAAAGAACAGTTTAAGTTCAAGCCCTTTTAAATTTTCATTTGATAAAACAGTTCGTACAGGGAAGAGTGACAGTTTAGTTCTTTTTAAATTTTAATTTATTAGAACAGTTCATACCTTATTTAAATTTTCATTTAATGAAATAATTACAACAATAATTACAGGAGTTACAGGAGAACTTTTGGAATTTATTTAAATAAATTGTTTAAGTAAACATCATATAACACAGTAAGCAAGCATATATGACTTATTTTATTTAAATAAAATACAAATGATATAATCACTCGTAAGCATATTTCAAATCAAGTTTCTTTCAATTATGATTGTTCAAAGTCAAATGACTCAAGAGGTGGATAGGATCTTACCTCTCTTGCCCTTGGACTGAAGCAAAGCATACTGAGTTACCCTTAGGATGCACTAGAATCCCAATATGAAACAATATAACAACCCTAAATCATGCATCTATTCCTTATACAAAAATCATATTACGATGACAATTGGTGACTTAAGATATGATACCAATTGAAGGAGACACCGGTTAGCTTCTTGGCCACATCATTTCTTGCTAAGCAGCCCAATATAGGAGCGGATTTGGAAATTTTCAGCCACTATTTGATGGATTTTGGCAGCTTCTTACTTCTTCTATCCTTTATTATTCAATGGGTTCAATTTTTTTTCACATCGTATTTAAATAGCTTAAACCTTAATTGACATGCCTAATCTTAACTCCAATTCACATATAGCTAACCCATGCATCTTATTTTATCACATTTGGATCTTGAAGTACATTAACAAAAATATTGCAATATAGCAATCTTAGAGGAAGTTCGTCTAACTTTTCAGAAGAAATTTCCTTAAGATAACTATCATAAAGAGACACAAACCGTCATCCAAATGATAACAATCTTAAAGAGATTAAACATAAGATTCAAGAAACCGCCTCAACACAATTTTGGGTACTGCTCACGCGTTTGTTCTGGTCATTCCCATATAGTCTCTTCAAGTGGTTGGTTATCCCATAAGACATCTACCATTGGAATTTGCTTGTTCCTTAGCTGCTTGACATTTTGATAGAAGATTTTTATTGGATGCTCATCGAATGTCAAGTCAGAGTCCTTTTCTAACCTTTATAGCTGATTGTGTCATGGATCAAATACATACTTCCTTAAATTTGATTCATGAAAGACGTCACATATTTTTGCCAGACTCGGGGAAAAGCCATTATGTAAGTGTAAGCTGATTGTCAGATCCGTTT
The DNA here is from genome assembly GCA_037367405.1 of Ottelia alismoides. Lineage (NCBI taxonomy): Eukaryota > Viridiplantae > Streptophyta > Magnoliopsida > Alismatales > Hydrocharitaceae > Ottelia > Ottelia alismoides. Next base: position 50,625 of record JAZKJV010001784.1, read on the forward strand.
CAGTATTTTCAAAGGTCCAACATATATGGGAGCCAGCTTTCCTCGAACACCAAATCTCCTTTTGCTTTTCATCATAGAGACTTTCAGATACACGGTCAACGCATGAAATTCTAGAGGTCTACGCCTCTGATCATCACAACTTTTTTGCTTGTTTGGTGCAGTTGTCTTATGTCTTTGAACTGCTTGAAGAATCCCTGCTTATTTTTCAAGATCTTTGGTAGCATACTAGCCATCAATCTGGCCTTAGTCCAGCAAGGAGTCAAACATTTTTGCCCATATAAATCCTTAAATGGTTCCCTGTTGATACTATCAACTGGAATGAAAGCTATTATTGTAAGTGGATTCAACTAAATGCCAATTATCTTTCCAAGATCCTTTCCTTTCCAATATACACAACCTAAGCATATCTTCGAACGTTTGGAATCGCTCGCTTACTTTTTCCATCTGTTTGGGGGTGATTTAAAGTATTGCTATTTCAAATCTCGTCGTCCCTTGATGTCATCAACATAAATAAGAATGACAACAATACCTCTCTAGGGCCTATACACAAGCAAAGAGTGATCGACAATCGATCACACAAATCCCTGTTGCTCTATCAAGTCCGAGAGCTCCGGGAACCATGTTCTTGGACTCTGCTTAAGGCCATAGATTGCCTTGTATAGCCTGTAAACCTTCTGGAACTCCCCCTCAGTATAAACCCAAGTGATTGCTGCATGTAGACCTCCTGTAGATTACCATAGATGAAAGTATTCTTCATATCAAGTTGGTAAAGAGACCAATCTCGTGTCACATCAACGGAAAGAAGAATACACAGAGTAGAATGTATGACAACTGGTGAAAAAGTATCCTGATAGTCCATCCCATATGTCTGGGTGAACCAACATGCCACATTTCTCGCCTTATAGCGATCCACACTGCCATCTGCATGGTGTTTCATAGTGAACACCTACCTGTACCTTACAACGGATGCGCCAACTAGAGCTGAAAAAAGACTCCAAGTACCACACGATTGTAGTGCGGTCATCTCCTCCATGACTAACCACCATTGATTGTCCTGAAGAGTCTCTTGACATATCCGTGGTATCTCCACGGTTGATAGTGACAAGGTAAACCTCCTGAAATCCTCTGGCAGTCTGCTCAAGGAAACCTGGGCTGCAAGAGGATAAGTAGCATACATGTTTGTGCTTTCGCAAAGCAAACAACATATCAATGCCATCTTATAAGTTCCGAACCTATAAGTTTTCCCTTTGAGAGGGCACCTGCTCATCTTGTATGGAATCCTATGGAACAGACAACTCGGTAGTGCCCTCAATAAAAAGAAGGTGCTCATTACATACCTGAGACATGCTAGATGAAGGGGAAGACCTGTGAGCTAGGGGAACACAACGAGACATGCGAGTAAACAAACATGGCAAAATTCAGTAACAATAGGGGGTGGAGTCATAGGAGCAGGTGTAAAAGTAGGAGTAGATTGTGGTGGTAGTAGAGCAGGGATAGAGGGATGTGGTAGTATGATAGTAGGAGGTGGAGGCATGTAGATCTCAGCGTCATAATCTGATGGGGCTTGTCTGTCACCTGCAGGAGAAAAATACATGATAGACTCAAAGAAAGTAACGTCGGCACTAATAGTATTTCCGCATGAGCGGATCAAAGTAACAGGTCCCATTTTGGGTATGAGAGTAACGAAACACACTTGATAGCTCTAGGAGAGAGCTTGTCATGACCTGGAGAGAAATCATGAACAATTGCAACTGACCGAATACATAAGGTGTAAGTAAGAAAAGATCCTTCTTGTGAAATGCAATCTAGAAAGGAATCTTCTCTCCCAACACAGAGGAGGATATGTGGTTCACTAGATAACATGTAGTGAGGACTGCATCACCCCAGTAAGAGTGAGGAGCACGACTCTGTATCAACAAGGTTCTGGTCACATCAAGTATGTATTAGTGTTTGCGCTGGGCAATACTGCTCTGCTGGGATGTATAAGCACACGAGCTCTGGTGAACAATGCCAAGAGATCTAAGAAAGTCAAAAAATTGTAAGGTGCAGAACTCTAAGGCATTATCTGAATGAATGTATCTCACATTAAGTGAAAAAATATTCTTTATCTCTTTAATAAAAGATATGATAACAAATCTAACCTAAAACTTATTCTTCAATAACGTCATGGGTGAAGTGTAGATCATTGGTGGGGATCTTAACGTCACCCTCCTACCGGAGGATCAACCTCATGGGGGGGGATGGGGAGGTCGGGATCCGGGTGCGGAGGACTTCTGAAGGGCGGCTTACTCCATGGGGTCGTCGATCATTGATGCTACAGGTTGCAAACACACTTGGCGGAATGTGAGGTCCAGATCTAGGTTGGACCAATTCCTACTATCTCAGACGGCCTCTGAGGTCTTCCCTCTCGCGCGGGCTTGGGCTCTCCTGCGGGCTCACTCGGATCACACTCCGATCCTGTAGTCTTCCGGTGAGGGCGGGGTGGGAGGTTCTTTTTTTGGTTTGAGAAAATGGGCGGTGTGGAGCTTAAATGCGGTCGGGACCCTTGGGCCTGATGGATTCTCGGCGTTCTTCCGGGAATTCTGGGACCTCCTGAAGGACGATTTGTTGGAGATGATTAACGAGTTCGGGGAGAGCAACAGAGTCTTTGATAGGATCAACATGGCTTTGCTCTTCCTGTTGCCAATGAAGGACATACCCGCGACTGTGGATGACTACAGGCCCATTGCCCTTCCTAACGCAGCGTACTTGATCGTGTCCAAGCTCTTAGAAAACCAACCGAGGAGCGTGTGAGGCTCCGTTGTCTTGGAGGGGAAGTCGGCGTTCATCCCTGGGAGGCAGATGGCAGATGGGCTTGTATGGCATCTGAGATTTGCTTGGACTGGAAGAGGTCAGGGGCAATGGGTGCACTTTGGAAAATCGACTATGTAAAGGCGTATGATAAGGTAGATTGGAGGTTTCTTTAGGCCTCCTTACGTAGGAGAGGCTTTCCGGAGTTATGGGTGGAATGGATGAAGAGTTGCGTTACTACGACATCTTATTCGGTTGTCGTCAATGGGAAGCCCGAAGGGGGATTCTTCCAGCCGCAATGGGGGGTGAGACAGGGGTGTCCGCTGGCCTATGTTGTTCGTTCTAGTGGCTGACGCTTTGGGCATCTTGTTTAAGCAGGCGGTCGAGGTAGGGTGGTGCGAGGGTTTTAGAAGAGATGACATCTCTATCCCTGTTCTCCAATACACTGACGACATTGTCCTATTCTTGGGGGGGCACTCAAGAGCAAATCAATAATGCGGTGCATTTAGTGGAGATTTTTTGGCGACCTGGCTGGATTAGAGATAAATAAGGGCAAGTCGGTGTGATAACTTTTGGGATGAATGAGGCGGAATGCAGCGGAGTTGCTTCAGCTACGAAGTGCCAACTGGGGAATCTCCCCATTTACTACTTGGGGCTCCTTCTCGTCACGGGGAAACTCAAGAATTCCGACTAGGATGACATTATCCAGAGAATGGAGCTAAGACTGACGGGCTGGAAAGCATTTACTTTGTCGAAAGGCGGGAAGTTGATTCTTTTAAAGCATGTTCTCTCCTCTATACTAGTGTTCTTCTTCTCCACCAGATTGTTACCGACTAGTGTTAGAAGGAAGATCAAATCATTAATGAGGACGTTCTCCTGGTCGGATGGAAAGCAGCGGGGCCTTGGGATGCACCTGGTCAGCTGGGAGGAGATGACTAGAGGCCGCGAGGATGGGGGTTTGGGAATCCGCGACGTGTGGAGCATGAACATGGCGCTTCTCTCGAAGTGGGTTCTCCGCATTTGGGGGTCGTTCGTCTTCGCTAGTGGCGAGAGTGAGACTGCTGAGGAGCATCTATCGGGTCACGAACCAGTTTTCAGTTGGTAGAACGCGGAGTCCCTGCTATAGATCGGGATTCGTGAGGTCCTCCCTCGGCTCACGAATAGGGTTGTTCGAAAGATCGATGATTGCAACCTATTTAGATTATGGAAAGATGATTGGACTAGGATAGTAAACTTGAGGACCAGAGACCCTAGCCCAGATGACAGAGTCGGGTTTGTGGGTACCGGGGTTCATAACTGCTATGTTTGAACGTCGCATCGATGAGTTCCTGAGAATGCAAGTGGAGCTACCTCAAACGAATGTACTGAGCATGGGCAGCGACCACTTTGTATGGATGGGTAACGGGTTCACGATCAAAAGAGCTTACAAAGAATTCAATAGGCGGACGCAGGACCAAGAGCTGAGGGAAGACATCAAAATTGTTTGGGCAACAAAGATCCTTATCTGGGTTTAATTTTTCCTTTGGTGCTTAAGAAGAGGTCGCTTATTAGACAAGAGCCGCAAAGGAGATCGATGGCTCAACCCGACACTAGTTGCGACAGATGCGACGAGGCGGAGGAGGACTCGGCCCGCCTTTTCTTGGGCTTCCCTATCTCGGCCAGGGTTTGGAGTGAGGTGGGGATCTCGTAGATCCACACGGACGATCTCTCCTCATTCTGGGCCTCCGTCCGTCGGATGGGGGGTAGGTCCATGGAAGACTGCTCGAGGTCGTTTGCTGTAATGTGGGCCATTTGGCTCGGACGAAATGATGTGTTATTTAAGGGTCAGAGATGTTACTAGGAAAATGTAGTCACTCAGTGCACCATGCTATATAATTTCTAGATAATGCGGTGATGTAAACGTTCATTTTATTAATATTAACCAGCTCCTTGAGTTGGTGGCCGCGGATGTCTAGGTGGCTGCAGCTGGGGGTCGCTGGAGGAAGATGCCGCAGGCTGAGGTGTCGTTGGGTGGTGGAGAGCCGGAGCAACATTCTGATGCTGTGGAGGTGGCTCGGCTTCCGCGAGAGGAGCAGCCGTGTGCGGAGGGGAGGCTTCTGAGCGTGTCGTGTTCCCCGAGAGGGGCGATTTAGTTTGGCGCCATTTCAGCGATGAGGATTCCGAGATTGGTGGCGGTTCCTCTGCCTTGTCGCCTTGCGGTTGGCGCGGGAGATGCTTTGGGAGGTGGTGGGGCCCGGGCTGTTGGTGTAGGTCATGTCGAGGGAGGTGGTGGGGCTCGGTCTGAAGGTGCAAGGGCGGTTGTATGTACTGGCGGGTCGGATCCTGGACGGTTGCGGACCGCTTCGTTTCTTGTTTCTGAAGTGGCGCCTGTGGTTCCGGAGGTGTACGATGGGGGGGGGGTTTCGGCCCGAGGTGTGGAGGGGCTGGGTCCTTGCGGCGGTTGTGAGTTGGGGGGAGCTGCGACCAGTTCGCGGCTGGAGGTAATCTTCGGGGGAGCGACTTGCTGGTCAGGGGGACCGGGGGTTCCCGTTGGGAGGGGCGACTGGCGCGTCAAAGTCTGCAGTGTGGCGGGAGTTCTCGAATGGGGGTGGAGGCGATTCGGCTTGTTTGGGGTGGTTAGGTGGGTCTTTGCCGCTTCTCGAAGGGGTGGAGCTGCGACAACGGCGTTTCGGCTTGGCGTATGAGAGAGGGGGAGGGGAGCGGAGAAGGGCAGAGAAGGTGGCGAGGGCTGCACTGAGGGCCTCTTTGGCATTTGGGGCGGCAGCTGAGGCTGAGGGATTGGGGGAGACCAACCCGTTGGTGGTGCGGAACCGTTTTGCGGCTCTTGACAGGGATTTGGCGCGGCGATTGGGGGTTATTCTCCCCAAGAAGATGGACGTTTCGTTGTTTAAATGAAGCTGTTATCTTTGAATGTGAGGGGCCTGGGCCAGCCTGAAACGAGACTCGGGGTGCAGAATCTGGTGAGAGAGGTTGGGGCAGATATCTTCTTACTTCAGGAGACTAAGTTGCAGTCTTTAGATGATCGCATGCGGAGGGAGATGAGTAGGGGGAGGTTTTCGCGTTGGCTGAGAAAGTGGCGACAGGTGCTTCGGGAGGGCTGCTTTCAGGTTGGCGATCTGATTCGTTCGATCTGCTGGGGACTTCCGCCTCCTAATTCACGTTGTCGGTGAGGCTGCGACGAAGAGCGGATGGGATTTGTCTGTTCGTCACTAATGTATATGGCTCGTGTCGGAGAGAGGATGGTAGCTTGGCTGCGGATTTGGAGAGTGTTGTGCCTGAGGTTGGCAATGGTTTTTGGTTCATTGGTGGACACTTTAATGTCACATTGTTCCTGGATGACAGGCTGGGGGGGGAGCAGTGGTTCGGATCCTGGATCTGACGATATTAGGCAGGTGGTTCGTTCTCTGGGTTGTCTGTTGTGGATGCGGTCGGCTGCAAGTACACTTGGAGGAACACGAGATCGAGGTCCAAACTTGACAGGTTCCTGATGTCGGTTGAGGCTGGGGAGGCTTTCTAGTTGGTGAGGGCTTGGGCTCTTCCGAGGACTCTATCCGATCACACTCTTGTTCTTTGATTTTCTGGGGAGGAGCGCTTGGCTCGGTTCTCATTTCGCTTTGAGAAGAAGTGGCTGTTGGAGGAGGGTTTCCGGGACCAGTAACGGATCACTGGCGGACCTTGGCGGTGTCGGGCTCGGCGGTGTCGTGATTTGCGGCCAAACTGGACTCTCTAAGGCGGTTGCTATTGGGTTTTGGGAAGGAGGTCGCCAGGAGGCGGCGGGCTGTCCGGGCTGAGGCAGAGGCAGGGATCAACAGATTAGATGGGCTAGATGATGATCGGGGACTGTCTTCGGAGGAGGTGGAGGAGAGGGTAGCGTGGTTAGAGGCGGTATTTCGGGAGGACAGGAAGGAGGAGGTTCATTGGCGATAGAGAGCGAGGCAGAAGTGGCTAAGGGAAGGTGACGCGAACACGAGATTCTTCCATTCCGTGGTGTCCGGAAGGAGGAGAAGGAGTTTCTTCCATGAGGTGGAGGTGGGGGGCCAAAGGGTGTCGGGCAAGATGGAAATTGGTGTCGCTTTGCGGGAGCACTTCGTGAGGGCTTCGAGGAGAGTGTCGGTGGAGAATGGCTGGGGCTGAACCGATCGGGGGGCGGGGTCTTTGAGTGGTGCCCAAGCTGATTCATTAGTGGCCGCCTTTACGGAGGATGAGGTGCGCAGGGTGGTTTGGGATCTGAATGCGGACGGGGCTCCTGGCCCGGATGGCTTCTCTATATCCTTCTACCGGGAGTTCTGGGATCTGCTGAAGGGTGACATTTTGGAGATTCTGGCTGAATTCAGGGGCATTAACAGGGGTTTGAAGAAAGTCAACAGGGCATTGATTTTTTTGCTGTCGAAGAAAGAGACTATAGTGGGGGTTGGGGACTACAGGACGATTTCTATTTCCGATGGCATTTATCTCATTATCGCCAAGGTGCTGGCGAGTAGGCTTAGAGGTGTCCTGTCCTCTGTGATCTTATCGGCTCAGTCCACGTTCATTCCGGGACGGTGTATGGCAGATGGAATCGTTACTGCTTCGGAAATCTGTTGTGAGTGGAAGATGTCTCAAAAAAGGGGGGCAGTTTGGAAGATTGACTACGCCAAGGCCTACAATTGTGTTACTTGGAGATTCCTGTGGACAGCGCTGCAGAAAAGGGGTTTCCCGAAGGAATGGATTGGTTGGGTTAAGAGATGCGTCACTACCTGCTCCTGCTCTGTTTTGGTGAGTGGGAGGCCAGAGGGGGGATGGTTCCAACCGTAGAGGGGGGTGTGTCAGGGCTGCCCCCTTGCTCCCCTGCTTTTTGTGTTGGTTGCGGATTGTCTTGCGTTCTTGTTCCAACGGGCGGTTGAGGAGAACTAGTGTGAGGGCTTCAAAATGACGGACCTCTCAGTCCCGGTGTTACAGTATGCGGACGACACGCTGATCTTCTTGGGAGGGATGGAAGAACAAAACCATAATGCAACTGTTTTGGTGGATTTTTTTAGTTGCCTCTCGGGGTTGCAGATTAGCAGGAAGAAGTCGGCCCTGTTCCGATGGGAATGGATGGCGATGAGGGTAACAGGTTAGCGGAGTGGACAGGATGCCCCCTGGGGAGATTGCCGATAACCTATCTGGGGTTGCCTCTGGTTGAGGGCAGGCCGAGGAAGTCCGATTGGGATTGTATTCTTCGTAGAATGGAGGAGAGGTTGTATGGGTGGAAGGCTACCACTTTGTCCATGGGTGGGAAGCTTACACTTCTGAAGCATGTTCTTTCGGCCATTCCGACTTTTTTCTTCTCGACGAGGTTAGTGCCAGTTGGTGTTAGAAGGAAGGTGAAGACTTTGATGAGAGCTTTTTTCTGGTCAGATGGAAGGCAAGCAGCGAGGGGGTTGCACTTGATGGCTTGGAAAGATCTTGCTGTTCCTATTGCAGAGGGGGGCCTAGGTGTCAGGAATGTGGAATCAATGAACAAAGCCTTGTTAGCCAAATGGGTGGCGCGCATCTGGGGTCCATCTGATACGTCTGTTTTGCAGTTGCTGAGAAAGATATATGGTGTCACATGGGAGTTGGTGGCAGCATGGTATTAAAAGGCTAGCCTCGAGGCGGTCGAGGCAGAACGAGGCGAGGCTGTTTAGCCTCGAGGCATATGCCTCAGATGGAATAGATGAGGCGTACGCCTCAGAAGGTCGAGGCGGTCGAGGCGGGGCGAGGCGGTCTGTGAGGCGTTTTCTGGAATTTAAAGCATTTTTTAAGAATTTAAATTGTCTTATTGGTAGTTTTAGATGCTTACAAATGTATAATTGTTTAGGATATATATTTACAATATGAACGCTTGAAATTCTAAGTTTGTTCATATTCATATTAACCATTAAATTTGTCTGGTTTTTCCAACAAATTCTTAATATTACACTTTTAAATACACAATCAATAAAGTTTAAAGAAAAACTAGTGTTAAGTGAGGTGAAATAATGAGAAAGGTAATATACCAACAAAAAAACAAGATTAGATTCAAGGCATGTCAATGTTGTTATATTTTATATATTAGTCATGTAACAAATACATCTAATCATAATTTTTTTATGCACCACAATATTTTTTAGTGAAAAATATGTTGTCCTTGATATTTTAGTGACAATTATAGCTAATGATTCTATTTTTGATTGGGTAGAAATTTAGTAGATAGATTTATGGAATTTACATATCCTTTCTTTCACGTTCTTATCTTCATAATTTCATCATATATTACAATGTTATATATTATATGTATGTCAATTAAGATAATTTCATCATAAATATATTTATTATACTTTTTGTAAGTATTTTTCTATACAAACTGAGGCTTACGCCTCGACCGCCTCGAGGCTACTCCTCGCCTCGCTTCTTGGGAAAACGTCTCGTTCTGCCTTTCGTTTTTTAAAACCTTGGGTGGCAGTGAGGAAACGTCATGAGTCTTCCTTGTGGAGTGGAATCCATGCCGTGATTCTGGGGCTACGACCTCTTCTTAGGCCGAAGTCGGGGGATGGCCTCCGGTTCCGTTTTTGGCTAGATGACTGGACGGGGGAGGGGGCTTTGGCGTACCGCTTTCCGAGGTTGATGGCGTTAGCTGTGGACAGGGGGCGCGGGTGGCGAAGGTCGTCGACTCTGGGTCGTGGGCGCCGAGGTTCCTTGCAGCTCTCTCAGATCATAGGTTGGAAGATTTTTTGAGGACGCTATCAGAGATTCCCCCTATTGGGGAGATGTCGGGCAACCCGTACCATTTTATGTGGGTTGATGGTAAGTTCTCGGTGAAGAATGCGTATCGAAAACTGAGTGGTGGTATGGCGGAGCGCAACGAAGTCTTTTGTACGGACTTGAAGGTGATTTGGGCGGCTAAGATACCTACTCGGGTTAAGGTCTTTCTTTGGTGCCTGAGGGGAGATCGTATTTGTGATAAAGTGAGAAGGGACAGAATTCTTGGTGGGACGGATTTAAAGTGTGACAGATGTGGGGACGAGATAGAGGATGCAGACCATATTTTCTTTGGATGCATGTCTTCTGCAAAGGTTTGAGATTCTTTAGGGCTTTCGTGGGTCCGGGCATTCGATGCGGTCCACTTTTGGGGATCGATTCAGGCGGTCGGTCTTGGATCTTCCGATGATGTCTCCAAGCCTTTTGCCGTGCTCTGGGCTATTTGACTTGGTAGGAATGATACCATCTTCAAGGGGCAGCGATTTTACTCTGGAAATGCTCTTGCACAATGTAATGCTTTATACAATTTCTGGATATCAAACTGATGTACCTTTTCCTTTATTAATGAATGCCGTGGTGTGGTGACTCCTGCCTCGGGAGGGCTACCCCATTTTATTTTTCAAAAAAAAAACAATAGATGCGCTAGACGGAGCGGTAACCAAGCTCCATGTACCGCGGGACTGTAAAGCATTCATTTCTTCTACCATAGCCAACCGCTAGCAGTCAATTTTCATAGCATCTTGATAATTCTGTGGTATCTCCACGGAAGACAAAGCCGCACTCTGGAAGTCGCTTGTGAGACGGTGAAAGGAAATCTGGGAAGCAAAGGGATAAGACGCGCAAGTCCGTTTATGCTTCTGAATAGCAATAGGGACATCAAGATCATCGTCTATTGTGCTCGATGGTGCACACTCCTCCTGCAAAGAAGAATCCTGCACATGCACACTATCCGACCCATCGTTAGTAATAACATCTGAACATACTTGGGACGTGATGGATGCTTGATGTGCCATCTGAGCAGGACCTGACCGACGTGTATAGAATTTAGGTAATGGTAGGATAAGTGGTTGTGGTGGTGGTGATGGTGATGCAGATGACGTCGACGTGACGATCGGGACAGGAGTGGACAAAGATGGACTCAGGCTAGAAGGAGGAGGAACATAGAAATCATCATTAGATGTGGAAGAAGCCAACCTGTCACCTGCAGGGGAGAAGTACATAACGGACTAAAAAATGTAACATCATCACTGATAAAATATTTCCTGTTTACAGAGTCATAACAACGGTAACCCTTCTGAGTCCGAGAGTATCCCATGAAGACACATTTGACTGCTCTAGGTTAGAGTTTGTCAAGTCCAGGAGACAAGTGGTGAACAAAAGCAACAACACCAAAGACACGGGGGGTAAGAGAAAATATTTCCTTCTCTGGAAAAATAACAGAAAGAGGAATTTTCTCACCGAGTATAGAAGGCAACATACGATTGACAAGGTAGTAGGCCATAAGGATAGCATCCCCCCAAAAAGTGATAGGCGCTTAACTCTGGATAAGCAGGGTTCGAGCGATATCTAAAAGATGACGATGTTTTCTCTCTGCCACTCCATTCTATTGAGATGTGTAAGCACATGTGGTTTGATGAATAATACCTGTGGACGAAAACAATGGGAGAGAGAGTGAGTGCAGACTTCCAACGCATTATCCGTACGAACATATTTGACAGAAGAGGAAAAAACATTCTGCACTTCAATGATAAGATTTCTAATAACATACCCTGCTTCAGATTTATTCTTTAAAAGAAATACCCACGATACACGAGAGAAGTCATCAACTACTACAAGGTAGAACCTGTGTCCGTGATGATCAGGAACACGGATTGGACCCCAAATATCAATATGAAACAATTCAAGAGGGGAGCTACTGCTCCGACACTGACAACTAGGGAAGCTAGCACGATGATGCTTTCCCAATTGACATGCTTCACATCGAAACGACGAACTTGGAGAGATCTGAGGCAAGAGATGACACATCTTTTGAAGCGGGAGGTGACCAAATCATAGATGCCAGGTGTATGGAGAGATTGATCCGGCTGAGGAGGAAGAAACGCCATCATATGAATTTCGGACCAGACGATAGAGACCATTCTGCTCAGAGCCACAACCAATCACCCTGCCCGTTAGTATGTCTTGAAAAATAAGAGAAGATAGGTTAAATATAGTGCGACAGTGCAAATCCTTCGTAATCTGGCTAATAGACGGTAGATTCGACTCTGGAGCATGTAGAACATTCTGTAAATGCATAGACGGTGACAAGGTGATCTCCCCCAGTCCAACGATGGGGGAATGAGTCCCGTCGGCTATTAGCACTGAGCGTCCAGGTGGAATGTCTCTGTATGACTCAAGTCTATCTCTGTCACGGCAGAGGTGATGGGTTACGCTAGAGTCCATAATCCAATCTGAGAGATCATGACAAGATGTAAAAGCTGAAGCACTACCTGAGGTACTGGCAGCGACATAAGTACTGGTAGATGCTGAAGCAGCAATATTTGAAAATCCGCCTGTAGAACTGTAGATGGTTGAGGCATAATATCATGCAATCACACCACAAGCTCCTCAAACTGGTGATCTGAAGTGGATGTCAACAGAGATGTAACATGCTCAGCTACACGCGCCGATGCTGGAAACCCATGCTTAGAATAGCATGTATCCTCCGAGTGACCTGTGCGATGGCAAAAAGTGCACGGTTGGCGAAAACGACCTCCTCGGCCACGAGGTCCACGTCCACGAAAGGAAGACTGACCACCTCTCCCTCGCGACACAGCCATCGCTGAAGGTTGTGGAGTAGAAGTGCTGAAGAAACAGAGATGCGGCTAAGCCTCCGGTAATCTTCCTCCATAGGAAGAATGGTATCATCGACAAGTATCTGAGAGAGGGCTGCCTCATATTCAGGATCAAGTGCTGCTTGTAGTACCCCTACAATGGTAGCATTCCGGAAGGTCTTCTGCTGCTCAGGGGTAGCCGCGAGGGGTATAGTGCTATATAGTTTCTCAAACATGCCCCGCAGGGATGTATACAAAAGTGAAGCGGCCGTCCATTCTGCTTCATCGTGAAAATGTCATGCTGGAGCTGTAACATCTTGCCGTCTTGGTCTCGTTCTGCACCTGTGAATATGTGGCGGTCAGTATATCCCACATCGCCTTAGCGGTGGGCTGATGGAGGACATCATTGGCAATCTCCATTGACAACGTGCATGATAGCCAAACCTTGGCACATGAATCATCAGCCTCCTAGGAGGCATAGATCCCAGTCTTCTCTGCCGGCTCTTCCTCGGTAAGTATATGCTTCTTACCGTTCGACTTCATGAGACTTATGAACTGCATCGCCCAGAGCTCATAGTTCATCCCATCCGTCTTGACTATTGGCGCTGGACCTTTGAATGCGTCTATGGAGGGCATATCGACTTTGTTTTCTGACATGTTGCCGGAGACAAAGAATTAGGGATTGTAGACGAGAAACCAATGTCTACATAAACTTGAGAGGATTTGAGTGCATATGTAGACTTTACGCACTCAAATCCATGGGGAGATAGCGTCTGACGGAAGAAGGCGCGTCGGCGTTGAAGGGAAGAGGACCCGGCGGTGGAGGTCCCTTACGTTGGAGGCCGGCGACAGCGGAGGCCGACGACGCTGGAGGCCATCAGCGTGGAGGGGGCAGGCGAGGAGGGGCTCGACGATGTTGGAGGGAGCCGGCGAGGAGAAGGGGGGGGGTGCCGGTGGCAGTGGAGGGAGCCGGCGAGGAGAGGCCGACGGTGAGGGAGGAGCCGACGCCGAGAGATGGAGGGAGAGGGGGGGGGGCGACGGTGGTAGGGCTTTAGGGTTAGGGTTAGGGTTTTAGCTCTGATACCATGTTGGTGGAAATGAGCAATCTGTTTATTCCATACCCTAGGCTCTCTTATATAGAGAGGACCCATGGGGTAAATTACATAAGAGGCTATCGGGAAAAATAAAAATAGAGAAAATGATACACCGACTACATAATATTCTCCACAATTATCATATAGCTTCATGGTAGGATCCATAGGAGTAGTGGAATGTATGTAATATACCGTGCCTATCCTTGAGAGGAGATTAGTAACGTACTTCCTGTGTGACATCGTAAGACCCTGCAAGTTATTGGTGAACTCAAACCCTAGGAAGTATCGTAAATCGCCAAGGTCCTTAAAGATAAACTGCGCCCCAAGGAACTCCTTAGCGACACTAATACTCTGCGCGTCATCTCCTGTAATATTGATATCGTCAAGATAGAGTGATATAACAATGATATATCTCTGAGTCATTTGAACAAACGAGTGATCTGTCAAACTTGTAAAGCTATGCTGCTCGATCAAGTCTGAAGCTTCTAGAATCATACTCTGGGACTTTTCTTGAGGCCATAAATACCTTGATGAAGTCTGCAAACCTTTTGATACTCCCCTCAACAATAAATCTAAGTGGATGCTCCATGTAGACTTCCTTGTGGAGATCATCATATAGAAAAGCATTCTTCACATCAAGCTGGAACATGGATCAGTCTCGTACCACGACAATAGAGAGAAGGATCCGAAGAGTAGAATAATATGTCACAGGAGAGAACATATCTTGATAGTCCACACTATAAGTCTTGTTGAACCCACATGCCACAAACCTAGTCTTGTAGATTAACACCACCATTTGCACAGTGTGTTGTTGTAAGCACCCATTTGCAGCCAACCACAGAAGCCCTTGTAGGAGTACTGATCCATGTGCCATGCGACTGTAGCACGATCATTTCCTCCTTTATAGTAAAACACCACTAATTGTCTCGCATAGCCTTCTGATATGTACGTAGGATCTCCACAATTGATAGACCCGTAATAAACCTCATGAAATCCTCTGAAAGACATCCTAAAGAAACATGACAGCAAAATGATACATGGTACACATACGCCTCCACTTTCCAAGAGCAATGGGCACATCAAGGTCATATATAACATCGTTGGCATGTAATGTAACCACTTGAGGATACACCCGCTCGCCAAGTAAAGTAGCTTGTTGTATAGACTGACAAATCGACAGTGTCATCCGTAGAAACAAAGTGCTCAGAACGTACCCAGAGCATGCTAGATGATGGGAAAGCCCATGAACATGGGGTACACATGGTGTCCTGCAAATTTAAAAATGTGACAACAACTGTGCTAAAGTACTAGATGGTCGATGCAGAGGAGCAACCACAACCGAATGTGGAGGTAATGGAGTTGGCGAGGATGACAGAGGTGGAGTAAGAGCGACCACAACTAATGGTGGTGGTGGTATAGGATGAAGAGGCATGTAAACCTCCTCTCCAGAGTAAGATGGAGTCAACTTGTCACATGTAGGAGAAAAATGTATGACATGCTCAAAGAAGGCGACATCAGCATTGACACAATACTTTTGTCGAACATAATCGAGGCACTGGTACCCCTTTCGGATCCGGAAGTATCCCACAAAGACACTCTTGACAACTCTGAAGGAGAGGTTGTCATGACTAAGAGTCAGATAAGGAACGAATGCCATAGAGCCAAAGACATGAGTTGTAAGAGTGAAAAGATCCTTCTCAAAAAACGCAATCGAGAAAGGAATTTTCTCTCCTAACATAGGACGACATACAAATGACTAGATAACATGCAATGAGCACGACATCACCCCAGAAAGAGTGTGGAGCACAACTTTGAATTAAGAGGGTCTTGGTCACATCAAGTAAATCACGATGTTTGAGTTCAACAACACCGTTATGCTAGGAAGTGGACACGAAGTATGATGTATAATATCGAGGAATCTAATAACAGAGAAAGGTGTAAAGTACAAAACTCTAAGGCACTATCATAGCAAACATACTTGACAGTAACATAAAAATAATTTTTATTTCTTGAATAAAATATTGAATAACAAACCTGTGGAGAGAAAAGAATGAAAGTTGTTTATTCATGAGGCCCTAGCGTTCTCTTAGGTAGGAGAGTAACCTATTGGGAAAAATACATAAAGAAAACAAAGGAAATAAATAATACATAAAAGTCATGAAAGATAACTAATATCTCAACACTCCCCGTCAAGCTGGATGGTAGATATCTATCATGCTCAACTTGGAGTAGCGTCTCTGGTAAGGCCCTCTGGCTAGGGCCTTGGTAAGTACATCTGCTGTCTGGTCTCCAGAGCTGATATGAGTAGTGGCGGTGAGACCCGTCTGTATAATGTCACGAGTGTAGTGACAGTCCACCTCGATGTGTTTGGTCCTCTCATGGAAGGTTGTGTTATTTGCAATGAAGAGAGTAGCTTGGTTGTCACATTGGATGTGCATGAGAAGTGGCACCTCGACATTCACGTCTGTAACTACAAATGCAACCTACATCATCTCTGTACTAGCTTGCACATTAGCCTTGTATTTTTATTCTGCACTATATCCGACAACCACAGTCTGCTTCTTAGTCTTCCATGATACAAAGAATTTCCTATGAACATTGCAAAGTCAAAAGTATACTTCATGTCATTGGGACACCCCACATACACTAATTCTGCACGAGTTGTAACTGCAAGGGATATACCTTTGCTAAATAGAAGATCGGTGCTAGGTGAGGCCTTCATATGCCTCAAAAGTCATATGGACTACATCCATATGTGCATGTCTAGGCTGCTCCATAAACTGAGTCATTTTGCTCTGTGTAAAGGATTTGTTTGCTTGGTGATAATGACATAAAGAAGTTTTCCAACAATCTCCCTATACATCCTCTTATTTATCTCATTAGTATCATCATCATAGAGCTTCATGCTTTGGTCCATAGAAGTAGTGGAAGGCTTGCAATCTGCCATGCATATCTTAGAGAGAAGATCCACAACGTACTTTCTCTGGGTCATCCCAAGACCTCGTTGGTTCCTAGCGAACTCCAGTCCAAGGAAGTAACGTAGGCTACCAAGGTTCTTGGTCTAAAACTGCTGATCTATGAAATCCTTAGCAGCCTGGATGCCCTGCTCGTCATCCCTTATAACAATGATATCGTCAACTTAAACAAGTATGGCAATTGTATCTCTCTGAGTCCTTTGGACAAAAAATGAATGGTCGAAAATTGATCTCACAAATCCCTGTTGCTTTATCAAGTCCGAGAGCTCTGGAACCATGCTCTTGGACTCTGCTTAAGGCCATATATCGCCTTGTGAAGCATGCAAACCTTCTGACACCCCCTCAGCAGTGAATTCAGATGGTTGCTGCATGTAAACCTCCTTCTGTAGGTTAGTATAAGAAAAGCATTCTTTACATCAACCTGATAGGGGGGCAAATACCATGTCACTGCAACAAATAAAAGTATACGCAGAGTAGAATGCCTGGCCACATATATCCTGATAGTCCACCCTATATGTCTGAGTAAACCCACGTGGCACAAGTCTCGTCGTGTAGCGATCTACACTGTCATCTTCTCGATGCTTCACTATGAACACCCACTTGCACCCAACGACGGATGTGCTAATTGGAGCTGAAACATGGCTCCAAGTGCCATGCTACTGTGGTGCAACCATCTCCTCCATGACTAGATGCCACTGACTGTCCTGAATGGCCTTCTGATACATCCATGGTATCTCCACGGTTGACAGTGCCACATTAAATCTCCTGAAATCCTATGAAAGCTTTCTTAAAGAAACTTGGACTGCAAGATGATACAAAGCACACATACTTCGCTGCTTTCGTAGAGCAATAGGCACATCGAGATCATCTGCCATCTCATGAACCTGTAAGTTTCCCTCTTGAGAGGGTACTTGCTCATCCTGTAAGGAGTCTCGCTGCATAGACAACTCACTAGTGCCATCTGTAGAAACAATGTGCTCATTACACACCTAGAATGTATTGGATGATGGGGAAGACCTGGGAGCAGGTGGAATAGTGCAAGACCTGTGAGTAAACACTACGGTAAAAATTTAGTCAAGATGGGTGGTGGGGGCATCGGTGTTGGTGGTGGTGAAGGAGGTGGTAAAGCAGGTGGAGGAGGTGGTAGAGTTGTAGGAGGTGGAGGCATGTAGACCTCCTCATCAGAGTCATATAGGATCAATTTGTCACATGTAGGAGTGAAACACATAATATACTCAAAGAACGTAATCTCAACACTGACAAAGTATTTCCGTCGAATTGAATCAAAGCAACGATACCCTTTTTGGGTACAAGAGTAGCCAACAAAGATACACTTGACTACTCTGAGGGAGAGCTTGTCACGACCAACCAAAAGATTGTAAACAAAGGCCACCGATTCAAACACACAAGGTATAAGGGAGAACATATCGGTCTTGGGAAATGCAATTGAGAAAGGAACATTTTCTCCCAAAACAGAGGATGGCATATGGTTCACTAAGTAGCATGCTGTGAGAACCACATCACCCTAATAAGAGTGATGAGCACGACTCTGAATCAGAAGGGTTCTGATCATATCGAGTAAATGACAATGTTTGCGTTCGACAATAGTATTCTGTTGAGATGTATATGCACACCAGGTATGGTGTACAATGCCAAGAGACCTGAGAAACTCGAAGAGGCTCTAGTTGCAACTACAATATTTATGGATCCTATAATGGTAGTGATGTACTATGGAGTAATAATCTCCCTTGAGAGACAATGCCATCAAAACATGGATCTGCTTGAGGAGCTGTAGTGTATGAAAGCTCAATCTGCATCACTATGCGAGCAGATGCGGGTATCCTTGCTTCTGATAGCATGTGTCCTCAGAGTCTTCAGGACAATGACAGTAGGTGTAGGAGCCACGCTGACGTCCACCACCTCTACCATGGGGACTGCACCCTCTGAACTGAGTAGAACCTCCTATAATGCGAGAAGCATCCATCGCCGAGGAAGGCTGTGTGGTGGCAACAGGTGGAGTAAGAAGCCTGCTGAGAAGATTGTAAACTTCCTGCATGGGAGTTATGATCGCCCAAGTAAGGAGATGTGCTCGTACTGCCTCATACTCTGGGTCAAGTGCATCCAAGAAAACTCCAACCATCATGGAGTTCCTGTATGCCATCTGATGCTCTGTATAGGTCGCAATCATCATGAAACTGTGAAGCTTCTCGAACATGCCACGAAATGAGTAGAACGTGTGCAGTGGATGATCTTTTACTTTGCCTTGTATAAGTCCAATTGAAGTTGAAGAATCTTGACCTCGTTTTTCGCTTGGGCATAAGTGGATGCAAGAATATCCCACATCACTTTTTTTTAGGCTCAAAAGAGGGGGATACACTCAGTGGTGTTCGCCCCAATTAATAAATAAGATTAAGTAAACAAATAAATTACAAAGGTACCGAAAGAACGAACACAAAGGATTCTACAACAACACCCAGTCACCGACTAAACGCTCACAGTGCCAAACGATGTTCTCCTTGTAAAAGCGCTGTCCCGAAAAATATCCCACATCACCTTGATTGGGTTGGTTAACAATATCATTGGTTATCTCTGTGGTGATGGTCTCAGAGAGCCAAATATGCACATACACGTCATCTTGCTTTCAAATAGCATCGTCCCCAATCTTGTTTGTCGGCTCTGGCTTTGTCGGAATGTGGTCCTAATTCTTGCATTGTTAAGGTTTAGAAACTGCATGATCCACAACTCATAGTGAGTCCTGTCCATCTTCACGATGGCATCCAGGCCCTTTAAGGCACTAGGCGAAGAAAAGATATCGCCATTGTTTTCTGACATGATAGAAAAACATCGAAAACAGAACTCGACTGAGGAAGTAGACTGATTTGAGCGAGTCTACACAATCATATGGATTATTGATTGTATGTGTAGACTCATGCAATTCGGCATCATAGATGGAATAAATCAACTCCTGAAATCGGATATGATGCCTGGTGGCGCGATGGACCGCAAGGGGCCCACAAGGGTGCTGTTGCAGTGCTGGGCTGTCGGCTGCGGCTACCATTGCTGCGTGCGACGACATTTGCATGAAAGAGAGAGGTTGTCGGTTAGGGTTAGGGAACATGGTTCAAGAATTCTGGTCTAGGATCGTCGCTTTGATATCATGTGCGAGAAAAAAGAATGAAAATTGTTTATTCATGAAGATCTAGAGTTCTCATAAAGATAAATTATGTTTATCTAGGGTTCTCATATATAAGAGAGTAACCTATTGGGTAAATTATATAAAGAAGACAAATGAAATAAACAATACATAAACGACATGAAAGATAACTAATATCTCAACAAAACCTAACCTCAAACTTGTCTTTCAAAAGAAAACCTCGTGACAGTGTATAAAAATCATCAATTGTTACAAGATGAAACATGGGTCCCTGAAGGTCACGAACATGACCGGGATCCCATATATCACAATGAACTAGCTCAAGTAAGCTAGTGCTACTACGATTCTAACGATATGGAAAAGTAGAGTATTGATACTTCCCAGCTGGAAAGTCTCACACTGAAATGTGGATCGAGAGGATATCCGTGGAGGATATGACACAACTTTTGCAGAGGGAGATGACCAAATTGAACATGCCACATGTATAGAGGGGCTTCTCCAATAGAAATGTAATAAGTAGCATATGGAGACTAGACCCGTCTATAGAGACCCTCTTGCTCACAATCACATCCAATCACCCTGCACACGAGTATGTCCTGAAACACAAGAAAAGATGAGTAAAAAATGGTACGACAATGCAAATCCTTAGTGATCTGACCAATAGAAAATAAATTCATCGCAAAATCTGGTGCATGAAGTGCATTCTGGATATACACATATAACGTCAACTAGACCACCCACTGTCTGAATAGGGGAATGGGTCTCATCTCCAATGAAACATGGTTTGCCTAAAGGAACAACTCCTGTACGACGTAAATTGAGTTCTGTCTCTACATAAGTGATGATTTCCAAAAGAATCCATGATCCAATCTATCATGTCTGCCATGTGGCAACTGGTAAGGGCGTATGCTATACCTAAAGTGCTAGAAGAGGCTCTGGCAATGGCGACAACATTAGAACGACTTGTAGGGACACTAGTAGTGACGGCAACAAGAGTCACGATCTCCCTCAGATGGGAGAAAAATCATCAAAGTGCTGATCAATAGTATTTGTAGAAGTCATAGCAGGTTCAACCTTCACGACCATAAGAGCATATACGGTATAGACATCGAAGCATTCTTGTACGCCATCTAATGCCCTGCAGATGTGGTCACATGTATGAAGCTCTGCAACTTCTTGAACATGTCTCGAAGAATAGAATGAGTGCACATGATGACCACTTTGTTTGGTTGCGAAGGTGTCAAATTGTAGCTGGAGAATCGTGGTCTTGTTTTTTACCTGATTATAAGTGGTGACAAGGAATTCCCACACTGCATTCACAGAAAGGTTTGAAAAAGTGAAAGGCGGAACGAGACATTTTTCTTAGAATCAAGGCAAGGCGTAGCCTCAAGGCGATCTAGGCATAAGCCTTAGTTATTGAGAAAAATATGCACAAAACTATAATTATATAAATGCCAATGTAATTAAATAGTGTCTGCCAAACATATGTTGGAGTATTTGGTTATGCGCCTCTGATGTTGTAGATGGGTAAATGGATACCTCCAGGATCCATTTATCCCATCCATGTGTTTAGTCCCACATCTACTAGTGGTGGGACTTGGAGCCTCTATGGAGGCTACATAAGGAGCTCTAGACCTCTTGTATCCATTGAGAAAGTTGAATGCAACATATGACCCTTTGAGGCCTTCTCCCGTGGTTTCATCCCACTCCTTAGGGAGTAGGGTTCCACATAAAGTTCTCGGTGTCCATAAAGTTTTTATTCTTTTCTCTGATTTGCTTCCGCATATTTATTTTCTAACATGGTATTGGAGCGGGTTCGATTCTCGAGGATTTGTTCTTGAGAATTCATTGTTATGTATTACTGTTATTCGAGATTCGATTTTGATGTTGTTATTTTTGAAGATCATATGTCCATCATTCTACGGTTTTTGATGAAGCCCTAATCAGAGCGGTGCTACAAAAGCATTGCAGAGCCATTCCTATCTCTTGGCCGCATCCTCGGCATCCAGGCCCTGTGCTTCTAGCTCTATGGGTTCCATCGAACCCTAACAACAGTAGGCAAGGTTGCAAAAGTCGGTAGTTGGTATTCGATCGGTTGGGTCACTGACTAAGGATTAATCGACAATCGGACGACTAATCGGATTTAGTCGGACTTTAATCGGCTTTGAATTTTATAATTATTTTAAATATATTTCTCATTTTTATACATATGTTTACATGGATTTTGTACATTTTTATAATATCATACTAACATAAAAGAATTAATTGAATTTAAACAAAACATCAAGCATATTATAATAAGTTTGCTTATTAAAAAAGTAGAACATTAAAAAAATATGGTATCTTCAAGCAAAAAATGGTCGATTAGTATACCTAGTCAGAATTAGTGGGTACTTAGTCGGCCATCCCACTGACGAGACTAGTCGGACCTACTAATCAGGTCAGCTGGACGACTTTTACAACACTGGCAGTAGGCAGACGATACCCTAGCACCTGCCCACGCGAGCAGAGCAGCCCACGCAAGACCCATCGCCTTCCTCCAGCCATAAAACCGCTTCTTCTGGCGATGCATGAGAACATCTTCATCCTCACTCGCGTAACAAAACAAGGCACGAGACCTTCAGAGATCTCCTCCTGCATAGCCCTCGCACGATGCTCGACGTACACGCCTCTCCGCCACCCTCCAACATTCATGTGGCGTCGTGGCTCCATTGTCGCCTCCAACAAAGGCAGAGGTCTAGATGCCTGATCTTCTACAGGCGCATCTGGAGGCAGTGTATCTCCCTACCGCCCTCCTCTTCAGTCGCGTGCAAGCAATGCAAGCGACACACGAGCCGAGTCTCCAGTTTTAGGCACACATGTTTGCGGTCTTCTTTCAGATGTGCACATGTTTGCCATCTTTTGTGTGATCCCCATCTTTTATGTTTCAGCCATAGTTTTCATGTGAGCCATAGGGACTCCAGAGTAGAGGACCATTCCCTATGCCATGTTGGCTAAGGTTTTCATGTGGTTTCATAGGGATACATAGTAGAGTACCATTCTCTATGTCAGATGGGAGAGACCCAGTTCTCCGACAAGGAGACTTTTTCAGACTCCATTCTCCAATGTCCGTGGACTCCGATGAGGATTGCACTCCACGAACTTTTTAGTTCAACCCTTTCAGAGATGGAGCAGTTGTCCACATGTTGTTGTGGGCCAGAGTTCTCTAGGTGGAGATTCAATTCCAGTTGCAGTGACTCTGATAGGCATAGTACAAAGCACATGTTCTCTGACGAGGAGATTTCGTTGACTCACACTCTAGCATGTTCGTGCTCCTCACCTGCACAACATGAGAAGCAACACCCTCGACAACAACCCATAGTTGTACGCATTGAGTTGATATTATATGTAGTGTCATGTATCATGAGTAGAGTTTCCTTCTGTTTGTCCAAGCTTAGCATTGCATGCTCAAGCTTGAGGGGGAGTATTGGAGTATTTGGTTGTGTGCCTCTTATATTGTAGATGGGTAAATGGATACCTCCAGGATCCATTTACCCTATCCATGTGTTTAGTTTCATATCTACCAGTGGTGGGACTTGGAGTCTCCGTGGAGGCTACATAAGGAGCCCCAAACCTCTTGTATCCATTGAGAAAGTTGAATGCAACATATGACCCTTTGAGGCCTTCTCCCGTGGTTTCATCTCACTTCTTAAGGAGTAGGGTCCCGGTAAAGATCCCGGTGTTCATAAAGTTTTTTTATTCTTTTCTCTGATTTTCTTCCGCATGTTTATTTTCTAACAACATATAATACTTAGCACGTAAGATATGATGAAATAATAGAGATAAGAACACCAAAAGAGAAGAGGTTGCCCGCTGGCCCCGCTCATGTTCATGTTGTTGGACGATGCTCTGGCTGTGATGATGATGTTTGCTGTTGAGGGGGAGTGTTGCTCTAGTTTTGCCAAGGAGGAGATTTCCATCTTGCTGTTGCAGTATGTGGATGATACGCTGTTGTTCCTAGGGGATGATTCCATGGTTGTAGAAAGCAGTAGTCCGTACTCGGTCGGCGGGGTCACTGACTAAGGATTAATCGATAGTCGGATGACTAATCGGATTTATTCAACCATTGGTCGGTCTTAATTTTTTAATTATTTTAAATATATAAATCATTTTTATACATAGATTTGTACATTTTCTACACTTTCATAATGAAACAAAAGAAGTAATTGACTTTAAATATAACATTATTACATATTGGAATAAGTTTGCTTATATATTAATATAGATTTATACATTTTCTATACATTAAAATGAAACAAAAGAAATAATTGACACTAAATATAACATGAAGTATATTAGAATAAGTTTGCTTTTAAAAAAAGCAAAAACTAAAATAATATATAACCTTGATGTAAAAGACAGATGATTAGGCCCAACTAGTCGGGATGACCGTGTAATGGCCGACTAGGCCTAGTCAAGTCAGCCACCCCCAACTCGACTAGTCGGCCTAATCGACTGTCTTTTACAAGCTTGGATGATTCCGAGAGGATTCGACGAACATTTATGGGAATGTTTTGGATCGCGGTGATCATGGAGAAGTCTGTAGTGGTCTCCTTCGACCTTTCAGAGGTGGAGTATCGAGGTGTTTCAGGGATTCTGGGATGCTCACTGTCTCCTAGCCCATTACGTAGTTGGGCCTTCCTTTGGTGGCAGGAAAGACGAGGTCCATGGACTGGAGGATTTTGTTGGAGAGGCTGGCAGCGTGGAAAGTATCTATGCTCTCTAGGGGAGGGAAGCTGGTTCTACTGAAGCTCGTTTTTTCGGCGATTCCGGTGCTCTTCTGCCATGGGGGTGCGAAACAAGATTGAAGCTTGATGAGGAGATTTTTTGGGCAGACGATCATTAGGGAAGAATGGGCATTCATTTGGTGGATTGTCTTAAGGTGACATCCTCGAAGAAGAATGGCAGACTCAGGGTGATGTGGATGGGAGAGATAAACAAGGCATTTATGACAAAGCGAGTGGTTCGGATATTGGGGAATTCTGATGATCTGGATTGCTAATCGTTGAGGAAGAAGATGTTGTGGATATGTCGTTGAAGGTTAGTCTGGGCCGTTTGCCATCATCATTGTGGAAGGGGATCACTGAGGTGGTTTTGGAGATCGCTAGTTTGCTGCGGCCGATGCTTGGGGATGGTGCGGGGTTCTGATTCTGGATAGATGATTGGACGAGAGGGGGCTTTGGGGAAGCATTACCTGCGTTTGATGCGGTTGGTGGGTGACAGTGCGATACGTCTGGGAGGGTGGGTCGTGGACCCCGATGTTCTCTTTTGGGCTATCTGATCATAGGGTAGAGGAGTTCCTTGCCTTACAGACGGAGCTCTTGCATTACAAGGCACCGACTTCGGGAAGGGATCATTTTCTTTGGGGGAATGGGAGATTTACAGTTAGGAAAGAATATCATTTTTTTGATGAATATAGGGGTGATGTTGCAGGATGAGTTGGCGGTGGACTCGAGTATTATTTGGAGGAGTAGAGTGTCGAACCGCGTTAAGGTTTTCCTTTGGCTGTTCCAGATGGGGAAGGTTCTTACGAAGGCTCGTTGAGGGTTTCTGCTGGGCGCGAAGGATGTTGGGTGCGATAGATACGGTGTGGTTGAGAACGCGGACCACTTGTTCTTTTCTTGCTCACTATCGATGGAGGTTTGGGTCTTGACCAGTGTTCCGTGGCTAGAGAGTCGAAATGGGGCCATGTTTTGAAGGGATATCAGATTGATTCGCGACACTGGACATGTGGACAACTCCCTTCCTTTTGATGTAGTGCTGTCTATATAGGGCCGTCTATCGAGCCTAACGAGCCTAACCAGTCCCTGGCTCGGGCTCGATAAGCCCACCCCGGCTCGGACTTGAGCTCGAGCTCGATGAACTCAAGCCCCTTATCGAGCTGGATTGAGCTTGATAAGGCTCGAGTTGAGCCCCTTATCGAGCTTGAGCTCCCTATCGAGCATGGTCTAGCTTGAGCCCAAGTCAGGCTCGTTAAGGAAAATGAGGTCTTTTTGGTGGAAAAGTGTTTTGCACATGTTCGAACTCACGACCTACTCTATCTAGAAAGTGTTCCTAACCAGTAGGCCACTATCCAAGTTGTGTACAAAATCTTAATTATAATATATATTGTAACTTTCTATTTGCTTGTAAAAAAGGAAAAAAAATTACTAATTTTCTATGACGTGGGCGGGAATGAGATTTTGGGATTGAGTTGTGACCTGTGACTCGTGGGAGGGGCAGAGTTAGTGGAGGGAAAATTGCAAAGGGCTACTTTTATTTTGTTTGTATTATATATAAATATATAAATATTATAGGGATTTTATCACTTGTGCCCCTCTGAGATATCACAATTTCAGTTATACCCCTATCTTTTTGATGATATCAGTTGTGCCCCTCAATTCTTGCTAATTTATCACTTGTGCCCCTCGGGTTAGCGACCGTCCATCCACAGTGCAAACAACCGTTAACTTTGAGGACAAAAGCGGAATTAGTTTTAATTTTTTAGGTTATATCGTCTTTTTACATCCTCTTCTTTCTCCTCTTTCCCCATCTTCTTCCTCCTCCTCCAACTTCCTCCTCCCCAGTCCGCACCTCCTTCCAGCTCCGCCCCTCCCGCACGGCGCCGCCCCTGCTCCCCTCTCCCTTCCCCGCCTGCTCCCCCTCCTCCTGCCCCGCACGGTGCCGCCCCCTGCCCCGCACCGCCCCTTCCCGCACGACGCCGCCCCCTGCGCCCCCTCCCCCTTCCCCTTCCCCGCCTGCTCCCCCTCCCGCACGACGCCCCCCCGCAGCCCCCTGCCCTCGCCGCCCCCCGTGCCCCTCACAGCCCCACCCCCTCCTCCCCCACACCCCACGGTACACATTCCCGAATGCGCCCTTGCCGATAAGCCTCTCCGTTGCGAAGTTCCCCGTGGCCTCCCTGATTTCCTCTAGCGTGAATCTGACAAGTGTCGTGTGGGGCGCAACCAACTCCAGCGCCGCTGAGGGGCGCACGGTTGTCGATGCGGTCCTCTTCCTCCTCCACCTGTGACTACGACGACGACGGGTGAAGCACCACTCGGTGACAGAGCAGAGGATGAAGACAGTGGCAGCGGAGGCGACAATTGCGTAGATCCAGTGGGGGGCACCGGAGGAGGTGGATCGGTGCGCTGTGGCAGACAGCCCGAGGAAGAAGAGGCATGAGGCGGTTCCGGGATCGGAGGGGCCGAGGGGATTGAGGAAGGCGGCGGCGTAGACGGAAGGGTAGGAGGTGCAATCGGAGACGTTGTTGAGGTCGGGACCGGAGAGGAAGGATGCCTTGATGAGAGAGATGTCGGTGGTGCAGGAGGCACATGGGGAGCCGTTGAGGAGGGAGTTGTTGCATCGGGAGCGGAGGCCGTCGAGGGCGGCGGGGGGGACGACGGACTCGAACTCGGAGCGGGAAGAGATGTTCATGCAGCCGAGGGAGAGGGAAGAGGTGGCGAAGCCGCACTGGAGGCGGGGGTCGAACGAGGGGAAGTAAGGGAGGAGGAGAGAGGTCAAATCGACCCAGCAATTGGGCGCTGAGCTGAGGGGTGTGAGGAAGTGGGAGCTTCGCTGGAGGAGGTCGGACTGGAGGAGGTGGATGGCTGAAAGGGTGAACTGGCAGCTTGCATCGGCTCCCCCCGAGGAAGGGGGTGGGAGGAAGCTGTGGAGGAGGGTGAAGTTGAAGGGGCAGGTGGTGTTGGAGAGACTACTGGGCGGAGGGAGGTTGGGGCGGAGCTCGGAGCAGGGGGTCGGAGGAGGCGTTCCGGGCGGAGAGGGAGGAGGAGGAGGTTGGAGGAGGAAGAAGAGGATGGGGGAAGAGGAGGAAGAAGAGGACTATGGACAATAATACCCCTCTTTACTGCACCAAGGTTTGAAAAAACCATGGTTAAGTCAACTCATTGACGGTCAATCTGACGGAAGGGCACAAGTGATGACGGAGCAAGAAGTTAGGGGCACAACTGATATTACCAAAAAGATAGGGGCATAACTGATATTGCGATATCTCGGAGGGGCACAAGTGATAAAATCCCAATATTATATATATATATTACTTATCGTCCCTTGTTGAGTTATCAAGCCGAGCTAGGCTCGGCTCAGGCTCATTAAGCTATCGAGCCCAAAATTCTGGCTCGGGCTTGGCTCAATAGCCTAATGAGCCAGGCTCACAAGCCCTTATTGAGTCGGCCCAAGCCTGGCTCATCGAGCCACAACTCAATAACCAGCCTTATGTTTATATGGTGCGCTAAAAATGGCTTCATTTTTAAGGGCATTTTTTTGCTGAAAATGTGGTTGAGCATTTTAGGGTATTGGGATCTATGTAGCAAGCGCGATGTAATGAGTTACGTTGTAATTATGACATGGTGTAATCCTTTTCTTTTAATATAATATACATACTCTGTGAGGTGGGTCCCAACTTGGGAGGCCACCAGTATTTTTCCTCAAAAAAGAGAGAAGATAGAACTTCACATCCCTTTCTACACATTTTCATCCAATCATCGAGGAATTTAATGTCTATAAATGTTGCAAAAGAATTAAACACGTATGTGTCTTTGAAATATTATTGTAATTAAAAGTATAATTAGATATATGTTGAAGAAATTTATGTTGTGTCCAATATATAATATATGATAACATGTGAAACCATGAATCTTATTTATTTCAATTTGCTGGATACATTGCAGAACTCGTTAACTTCACAAGTATTGTTGGATTTAATATTTAAATGGTGAAATGGTCAATGTCTACCGAAATAGTTGGACACAATTAATGGTAAATATGAAGATATGGACACGAAAAACGCATCGGATTTAGGCATTCATCTTGTATAATTATTATCGTAAACAAACAAATATTTATAAGCTTCTCAAACTACGAAGTAAAACATTAAAATCAATGCTTCAAAAAAGCAAAAACACAGTATAGAATTCCTTGACCGCCTTGAGGTGTTTCACCTTAGCCATATGAGGCGCACACATTACTGTATTGGACCGGGGTACACACCTCGAGGCTAAATGAGACCGCCTCATCAGGAGGCGGTACGCCTTGACCACATCCAGGCTAAATTTTTCATTCCATGCTTCACATTGGGTTGATGCAAAACACTATTTGCTATTTCCGTGGTAACTGTCCCGAAGCCAAAACTGCACGTACATGTCATGATATTTTCATTAAGCATTCGCTCAGTCTTGTCAGTCGGCTCTAGCTACGTCAGAATGTGCTCCTTGTTATTGCACTGCATCATGGTCATAAACTGCATAGACCATAACTTGTGATTGGTCTCATCCATCTTCATGATGGGCATCGAGCCATTGAAGGCATCAGACAAGAGAAAGTCACACTTGATTTCTGACATGATGATAAAGAATATGGAAACAAGCGTTACTAGAGTTGTAGATTGATCCGAAGGTGTATATGTAATTATATGAGAATTGGTTGTGGGTGCATAGTCATACCACAACCATTCCCCTCAAATTCGGGTCCATGCTAGGGCTAGGGTTGATTTATTGATCTCAAATCATATTTTTCAGGCTACCTCAGATCATAAACAGTCCTCAGACTGTGAAAAAGTACCAAGGGGAGAAGGGATGCGGTCCACAGAACCTTAGGTGACGATGTGGACCGCTGGCAACGAGCAAAGGGGCTGCTAGGGGGCCCTAGACGGCGATGGCTGGATCGTGGGGGGCCTTAGCCGGTGATGATGAGGCCCGGTGGGGGCTCTAAGCAGTGGCGATGAGGTGCCGCCAAGGCCCTGCTGCGGTGGTGGGAGTGCAGGAGACGGCGGACGGTGATGGTGGTGCGTGCGAGCACGAACGGAGAGGTGGCTGGTGGGTGGGGGAGGGGATTAATGCACATGACTCTGGTTTAGAACCGTCGCTCTAATACGATGTGTAAATGGAATAGTAAATATTCATGAAGCCATAGGGTTCTCTTACATGGAGAGGAGAAACCCTGCTGGGTAAATTTTAGAATTGCTGCTGCCAGTTGGATCTTGGGGAGATCCAAACAACCTTCTAACATGTTATTTCTCTGAAAAATTTATATCTATTTAGCATAGATTTCCTGGTCATCTTTTCTACAAGAGTTCCTGTACATTTGAGAATACAACCTATAGTAATCTTGATCGTGAACTATCTTGATGGTGGTGCGTGCGAGCACGAACGGAGAGGTGGCTGGTGGGTGGGGGAGGGGATTAATGCACATGACTCTGGTTTAGAACTGTCGCTCTAATACGATGTGTAAATGGAATAGTAAATATTCATGAAGCCATAGGGTTCTCTTACATGGAGAGGAGAAACCCTGCTGGGTAAATTTTAGAATTGCTGCTGCCAGTTGGATCTTGGGGAGATCCAAACAACCTTCTAACATGTTATTTCTCTGAAAAATTTATATCTATTTAGCATAGATTTCCTGGTCATCTTTTCTACAAGAGTTCCTCTACATTTGAGAATACAACCTATAGTAATCTTGATCGTGAACTATCCATTTTTTTGTTTAAACGTCAGATGTCACATTTCTTTCGACAATCAGTTAATTTTGTAAAATATCATTCTCACATCTTTCAGAAGTTGGAGAGTTTTGAGGAACCGAACAATTGCTTGCCTGGGGATGCCATGAATATTTTGATGGAGGCTTTGCAATCTTTAGGGGCATTGAGAAATATAATTGTGAAAGGCCTTGAGAGTGGTCTGAGAAATGACGCCCCTGATGCTGCTATTGCCATGCGACAAAAGGTGCTTGATGGTTATATATTTATTTCGAAATATTGCAATTATGGTTCATCATTAGATGATATTATACGTCAACATTGAATATTTTGCAGTGGCGTTTATGTGAAATAGGCCTTGAGGATTACTCCTTTGTTCTTCTTAGCAGGTTAGATATTTCAAGATGAACGATCCAATATCCATATAAAATATTCTGTCCATAATTTTACGAACGATTGGTTTATTGCCAAATGGGCCAACTTAGAATCTTATGGAGCAAATCCATGTAGCTGACATCAAATAGCATGGGAAATGGTTCCGTTTTTGCTGTTGTCGGCAATTGATTTCTCTATGCTGAAGCTATCAGTTTTTCTTTGCAGGTGCTATGTAGCGATGTTGTAGTTCCATTTTTGATTCTTGAACTGAATACTTCTCTAAAATGATGGCTGAAACTTCAGGCTAAAGGATGCATTAGAGCGTTGACATTAAGGAAGTGTATTAGTCGAATACCGAGACATTTACATGGAAGGATACTTACACTCATTTATGGTGTTATTTTAAAATACGGCCACTTTGACAAGCCATCTGACTCAATAGTGGCTGAGGGGTTGTTTATTATTGGTTACTGTTAGAAACGATAATTTTCAAGCTGAGGGTTATTTCATAATTGGAGGCAAGTCCCAATAATAAGCCACAGGTTGACAAATACCATGTGTTCAGTTCCCTTTATAATTCTCCTCTTCCTACCTTTATATTCCTTTGTTAGCTAGATGTTTGCTGTAGAGTGAAAGAGTTTACAGAACCGAGAAAATGGGGCTGTTATATATGCTGCGCTTGAAGGGGCTCATATGATACCTAAGTTGACAAACTTTTGTTGGAAAGATTATTTTTTTACCCTTTATTTTTTTTAAAAGCGAAACCTACCGGAGTCTACACACTTATGTATCTTGCATTTCGGGTGGTGGTTCGAACCTACTGTTTACGATGCGGCATGAGATTCATGGGATGTCGACGAATCTAGTGATGCCAGACGGGGTGGTTTAGTCTCTGTCAAACTTCTGGAGGGGGTTTGCTCTGTTCTTCCAGAAAATTCGCACCTGATGAATCATTGTCTTGGGGGATGGGGGGTGCTTTTCATATTTGAGTAGATGATTGGACTAGTCGTAGGGTGCTTTGTGATCAGTCCCCTCACCTCTTCACTTTAGCAGTAGGTTAGGGCAATAAGCATTGGCAAGGCCTGGGATAATGAAATTTGGTGCTCTTGATTCTGTTGTTCACACACAAAGAGCATGGAGGACATTGACCTCCTTGTCTTTATGTGTGGCACTTCCTGAGACGTCAATACAACAGTAAGCCTGGATGGTGTAGGCATCCATGTTTTGGGAGTGTTATTGGGCTATTTCGGATCGTCATGGAGTCTGAGAAAGATCTAGATGAGGGTATTATGTGTTATGTTTTATTTGGCTTTCAAGAAATGTGGTAATTTTTCAGAACAAAATCTTTTATGGGCAGAATTTTTCGGAGCATGCCAGGATCCTTCGAGATTTTTGGATTTTGTAATATGAAAATTTAACTTATGAATACAAACTTTTTGGGTGCTTGCCTTTACGACGGAGATTAATGGTTATCCATGAATTTTATTCCACAGAAGTAGGGATACCAACAAAGGTTTTGCAAGTCTCTCTCAAAAGCGCTCCAATAACAATAACCCGAATGAAGTACATTTTCAATATATGACATATCAAATCTTAAAAACACATCATTCCTCTATATTCACATTTCCTAATCACCGTAGAAGGCTCCAGCATTCCATTCTTATTGCATAAACAGCTCCATTACCATTTTCTTTTACCTTCTCTGGATGTGTGCACCACAGGGAGTCTAATGATCCCAAATCCAACCAAGCCCAAAAAAATGTTTAACTGCTCCCCTAACGTCCCTCAAGAACAAACTTGAAAGAACAGATGCTCCACATCCTCCATTCCAATGCAAGAAGGGGATCATGTATTGGCTTTGGTGCCCATATTTGTCATAAGCCTTAGTGAAGTAGCTTCCTTGAAGCAACATTGCAAGAATCTTACTAGAAACTCTAGGCTCCTAAAGGCATCTACAATCACAAAAAAGAGGCACATCGAGTGTTGTGGGTGCATGAATAAGCTTTCTATATATGAACACACCACAATTTTTTCCATCCCATGCCATACATTCATAGACACTATTTTGCGGTTTCAACAGGTTAGGCAAGGTCCATAAATGCATAAAATCCTTATAGAGAGCTATAGAAAACAAGGAACCAAAGGTAGAAGACCAAACAAATGGATGCCCAAACATTATGAGAAATAATAGAACATGTCCAACAATAATAGAACATATTGGAGTATATACAACACTTATGTAGATGGATTTCCACATCCAGTGTTTAGTCCCACATCTACTAGTGGTGGGACTTGGGGGGTATGTGCAGGCTATATAAGAAGCCCCACAGCTCCAGTATTAGATGAAAAAGTAGAATAGAACATCAGTCCTTTGAGGCGTTCTCCCATGGTTTCATCCCGCTCCTTAGAGAGTAGGGTTCCATGTAAAAATCCCGGTGTTCTTTCTTGTTTATTCTATTTCTCTGTCATTATTTTCCACATTCTTATTTTTAACATTGTATCAGAGCTATGTTATTTTCTGACATTGTATTCGAGCGGGTTCGATTCTTGAGGATTTATTTTATGTTTGTTATTTGTTCAAGATTCGATTAACGGAGCAAATTCGATTATTAGAATTATGTTCTTGAACATTTGTTATTGAAGATGCCTTCTTGAAGATTATTATTATTGTTTATTCAGGATCAAGAAGAGTTCTAAGGTTTATTTCTTGAAACCCTAACTTTACGGTAAGTGCGAGTTCTGATCTGTTCGTAATCTATTCGTGCACGATTTATGTTGGAACCCTAATTATATAGGGTTTCTTTTCTGCAAGGCCTAGTATATCCCGTATCACCAGACCCGATGGGCTCTGAATTGAGAACCCAAGAAGATCTGTTTCATCGGTGTAGAAATCTCAACGAGCAGCAACATCAACACAACAAACCTCTTCAACATCTCCAGCGAGCCTCCATCGAGTCCTCCACCACTGCTGCAATGCCTGAGTCGCAGCTGCCGCCGTAGGTCTCTCCCATTGTCTTCAACCAACTAATCAGTCGTGGATCCATGTCCGAGAAGAAGGGACTTGAAGGGGAACCTCCAGAGCAATGAAGATGTTGCCCTTCGTAAAAAAATCCAGGTGATGATTGTCGCCAACTCTTGGTTGAGCGACAATGCCTTCAACGTCATAGATCCATCTCAGCATCAGAACTCAAACATTCCGAACCCTAACAAGCTTGGCGACATCACCAACCTCCAATCATCAGGCGTCATGACCCATCGCGAGGCGGAGCTCCCTCCACGAAGCTCCATGCGAAACTCAATGCTCCAGACAGAGCTTCTCCTCCAGAGATAGCGGGCGGCGATGACAACCACCTTGTTGAGATCCAGACGAAGGCCGCATCTTCTGCAAGTTGGAGGCGACAGTGACACAACTCCCCCATCGACAAGTGCATGAGCCCCATCGGGGGCGGTAGGTCTTTGAGAAAGGGTTCCTAAGTGGAAACCTAAATAAAGATCCCAAGTTGGCTGTTTCATGAAATTTTTTTTTGGGCCCAACGAGCCCAACCAAGTTTTCAAATAAAAATATTGTTATGAGAAAAGGCGCATGTAAAAGAAAATCCGTACATAGAGAAAAAATGTTTAAAAAAGGGCGACGATTAAAATAAGAAATAGCTGGAAAAAAATTGCAAAAAGTAAAGAAAAAAAAATGAATGAACGACTTATTAAAAAAAGGAGAGTCGGCTATTAAAAAAATGGAATAACAAAAAGAATGATTTGGAAAAAATTGAAAAGAAAAGCCGAAAAAATGTTACAGCTTATGCGATGTTTTGTTTCTCCTCATCTTGTTTGTCTTCTCCCAACTTTATCGATGTCATTGTTTTCCGACAAGTATGAGAGAAAGGGTGAGTATTGTGTAGAGTTATAGGTCTGATTCAGGGGCATGTTCCATACTAGCTAGGTTCTCTTGGACTCCACAGTTCTTCAGATTTCAGACTTGATGTTCAGATTTGTTTCGAGAGTTCTGTTTATGTGGTGGTCCCCATCTTTGTTTTTGGTCTTAGAGTTTTCATGTGATCCATAGGGACTCCAGAGTAGAGATCTGCATTCCCTATGTCATGTAGCCTAGGATTTTCATGTGGTTACATAGGGACTCCGGAGTAGAGATCCCATTCTCTGAGCTAGTGTGGGTGAGACCCAGTTCTCCAACGAGGAGACTTTTCAGACTCCATTCTCATGTGACCGTGGACTCCGACGAGGATCTTTCCATGATTTTTTCAGTTCGGCCCTTCAGAGATGGATCAGTTTTCGACATGATTCAGTCTTCTACATGTGGTGGTTTAGAGTACTTCGACAAGGAGACTCATTCAGTTTCAATAACTATGATATGCATATTTTAGAGAACATGTTCTCTGACGAGGAGACTCAGTTTGACTAACACTCTATCCCGTTTGTTCCTCCTCACTTGCACAACATGAGAAGCAATATCCTCGACAACAGTCGAGAATTGTTTTTGCTTTGAGTTGATATTGTCCGTAGTGTCTTGTATTGTGAGTTTGAGTGATTTCTTTCTATATATCCAAGATGAGCATTGAATGCTCCAGCTTGAGGGGGAATGTTGGAGTATATGCGTCACTTTTATAGTTGTGTCCAGGATCCATTTACCACATCCACTGTTTAGTCTAACATCTACCAATAATGGGACTTGGAGGGTTTGTGGAGGCTTTATAAGAAGCCCCAGACCACCTGTGTCAGATGAGAATATTGAATAGAAACATTAGACCTTTGAGACGTTCTCCCATGGTTTCATCCCGCTCCTTAGGGAGTAGGGTTCCACATAAAAAATCCCGGTATTCTTTCTTGTTTATTCTATTTTTTTGATATTAGATTTCACATTCTTATTTTTTAACATGGTATCAGAGTTATGTTATTTTCTAACACTACAGACGCTTTGTAAGCAACTGCAAGATCCATTAATTGATGGGGGGAGGGGAGTTCTTATAACCTACATGCATCGACTTGTCATCCAATTTGAAAAAGGATTTCCATTACCTACATTTGGTTTAAGATAGTTAGGTGGTATGCTTTTTAGGGATGCCATCCTTTGCTTCCTAGATGTAGGCGGGGGTGAAGGAAGGTTCTGACCTAGGAATTTCCATCAGTTCCTTCCTCTCGTGATCAATTTGGGGAATTACATTCATAATATTGTCCATGAAAATTGATTGTCTAGATGGGAGCCTTTCCTACCAAGCCTAGCGAACATTTAGTAGGAGATATGATATAATTATTGAATAAGCCATCCCCATTCTTGAATAACCCACTTAGCCAAAAGTGCACTGTTCAACACCTTCAAATGCTTTATCATAAGGCCCTCCTCTTCTATTACATTATATATCTCACTCCACTTCATTATAGTTATACCTTCTCCAATTGGACCTACAACTAGCTAAATTTGTTTCTTTAATGTGAGTTTGGCACAAGAAAGGTGTTGTGAATTATGCTATATACGATATTCCAAATAATTATTGCCAATTAAAAATTTGCAAGCCACTATATATAGGAGTAGCGAATTACAAACCGCAACGTGGATACTGATTTGAACCTTGAAACCTATATAGGTAAGACCCATGACCCAAAATTTCCTTTTCCAAGCTTTCCCCTTTTCTATCTCGTTGAAGTTTGCTTCCACTGTTCACACTACTTGAAATTGAGGGTAGCACAATCCAACATACAACTTGTACCTTTTCTTGGACAACCGTCAGAGAAGATTTTATCTCCCGTATAGAAAGGAACCTATAACCCATGTGCCTATATTCAACAAGCTAACGGAAAAACATGCATTGCTAGTATATAAGCCTGGATCACAAGCTTATTTGAGTTTTGAGAAGTTTAAACAATGTGAATGATGCTCAATGGAGATGAACGAGAGCTTGAGAGCACATGAGCACTTTGGAATTTACAGAGAGCTTGACACTTTGTGAATTACACACGAATTTGAAAAAGAGTGGTTTAGGGGACCTTGAGAGATTGAGGAAGTCTTGGGGGAAGGAAGGGAAGGTCGACATGAGAAGCAAGGCAACTGGCACGGTTCATAGATGGAGGACTGGTTAAGGGAAGCAAACTACAATGGGCAACTTACCCCTCAAATATGTGGAGGTGGTAGGTTATGGTTCGATATTGTCTCCCCATGTATAATTGCGTTTAGGGAAGGCAATGTTCCATCTCGAAATAAAAGAGCTTTTGGCCACCAGAGAAGAGACTGAGCATGGAGCGTTGACAGGGATCGAGAAAGAGGAAGCTGGTGATGTGATGTTTGGTTCCCCACTTTCTTGGGGAATAAGCGTGACTCCTTACATTGCAAAGCGAGGCATCATAAGATTCCACGAGGATTTGATGGATGTTGTAGAGGTAATTTATTACAGAGCTTGCCAGATCTCTTGGTGGAGAACCCGAACCTGTAAAGGATCCGGATGATGGATTTGGGTGTGCACTTGAGGATGCAATATTTATAGACCCGAATCCTAGACATGTGAATGCAATAGTCGAGATTCAAGAGGGCTTGATATCTCGACAAGAGGGCTTGATTATAGACAATTCAATTGCCCTAAGATTCGTCCATGCAGAGTCATTAAAGGATTGGTTGATGGGTTCAGACCCGATGGGGGCAGAACCCAGTAGTGAGGTGGAGCAACGAGAGATTTTGATGTCTGGAGATGGAGATAATAAGGCATATTTGTGGTTTAATTAGAGTGATAAAAATGGTTTATGCAGGTGGAGTATGTATATGGTCTGAGGTCGAGGCAAATACCTAGATACCTAGGTCCCGACATGAGTGCCATCTACGATTCGATTCTTGGCAGTAAGGGTAGGACTTCAGGACATATTGGATGGAAATCTAGAGATGGAATCAATGCTCTGAGCAGAAGGATTTGTGGTGGTGGGCTGTCGGAGCTGTAAGCGACATGATTTGAGGATTATTTAACAATAAAGATCGGGGTTGAAGTTAGGGCGACAAAGAAAAATACATTTGGGCATGATAAGTAGGAAAGGAGGGAAGCATAGTCGACATAAGATATGAACCAAAATAGTAAAGGTACCCAAGGTTCGAAATATCGATATCAATAATGTATTGGTCAACCTAAAAAGGGATATATTGGGGATATATCGATGATGTTGGGGGAAATCACAGAAATGACACAAAAAGAGATTTTTCACAATTAAATATCATCTTGAGTTCTTCAAAAAATAAATAACATACACATACTTATATGTGGAATGATATTTCACACGTAAATAGACGTTATATCACAAATATGACCGCTTTTAATGGTGATTGTTGATTTATGAGAGGTATTGGAAGGGGATAACAACTTAGAAACATAAAAGGTTTATTGAGCACATTATCTTTATATCACA
Organism: Ottelia alismoides; assembly: GCA_037367405.1. Taxonomy (NCBI): domain Eukaryota; kingdom Viridiplantae; phylum Streptophyta; class Magnoliopsida; order Alismatales; family Hydrocharitaceae; genus Ottelia; species Ottelia alismoides. The sequence continues at coordinate 88,466 of JAZKJV010001784.1, forward strand.
TTACATTTATCTATAAATAAAATCCCGAGCTTATTAAAAATCAAACTAACAAGAAAATGAGCATGATAACATATAGTTTTGAAAGAACATTATTCGTAATAATCATAAGTTTAAATAATAGAAGATGGTTTAAAATAAATTGAAAACAAAAAATTTTAATTGAATTAAAGAAAATCAATACCGATCGGAGTATGTAGTAACATGTGATTCTATGTCACTATATTACATATTACTAAGTATCAATTATTAATTTATTAAATAGTAATACATTAACATGTACAATATATGTAGGTAAACTTTCCTTAATCAGTTGTAGAATTTTTTCATCTCCATTGCCAAAAGGGGGTGAAGCCGTCCGTACGAAACGAGAATACAATAACATGTACAATATATGCAGGTAAACTTTCCTTAATCAGTTGTAGAATTTTTTCATCTCCATTACCAAAAGGGGGTGAAGCCGTCCGTACGAAACGAGGGTCTTGTTTCTCAGTTAGCGAATTTGGGGGGATCTAGGAGGTGTTGGTATGGTCCCACTTCAGGGGTGTGGGGGCAACACCCTCGACCCCGAACAAAATATATAAATCATATGGTTTTATCAGTTGTGCCCCTCTAAGATATTGCAATGTCAGTTATACCTCTCCATTTTTTAATATCATTTGTTCCCCTAACTTCGTATAAGTAGGGCTAAAACTGAATATATGGAGTGTACTTTTGATGGAAGCAATGGTGAAGGAATCATGTTAAGATTGGTGATGACGACATTCAAGAAGAGAGATTCTTTTGGATACTTGGGATCTATTTTGCAACATGACATGGACATTGATGTAGATGTTACAAATAGAATAATGCAGGTTGGCTAAAGTAGGGAGGAGCCTCTACTGTTCACTAAGAAAATTATTTTGAAAATCAAAGGAAAGTTTTACAAAGCAGCTGTAAGACCTGCTATGCTCTATGGATCTGAATGTTGGTCTTTGAAGCATAGACATGTGCAGAGATTGGCATTAGGAGAAATGAAAATGCTAAGGTGGATGTGTGGACAGACGTAAAGATCGGATTCGGAATGATGCCATTAGAAGGAAAGTTGGTGTTGCTCTGATCGATGATAAGATGTGGGAAAATTGCTTAAGGTGGTTTGACCATCTGCAAAGAAGGCCAACTTATGCACTGATGAGAAGATGCGAGTTTTGGAATGTTGAGCCTGCTAAAAGAGGACGAGGAAGGCCCAAGAATTGTTGGAATGAGACTATACGGAGGGATCTTAGTTTTTTTGGATCTAAGTCTGCGAATGAATCAAGATAGATCTGAATGGATGCAAAGAATCCATGTAGCCGACCCTACTTAATGTGGGAAAAGGCTTTGTTGTTGATGTTGTAGTTGTTCCCCTAACTACTTATTCTGTTATCACTTGTGCCCTTCCATTATTTTGGCCATCTAGAATTGAACTAAATCATGATTTATTTAAACCATGATGTGGTTTACAGGGGTATAATTGTCATATACTTCTTCCTTTCTTCAATCCCCTGCATCTGCTACAACTTAAACTGGGTTACGAGCTTCGACCACCAGCTTGTTGTACCTCTCAAGTTCTGAACTTTGACCGACTGGAGGTAGGCGAAGCTTTCAAGCGTAAATTGAAGCTAGAAGGTTCTTGATGAGAAAAAACAACTGAGCTCTTATGCATACTATTTCTAACGACCTCCGCCGTGTCCAGATTTCTCGCTCCCCCATCAATTACAATCGCCTCCTAATCAAATCTTCATAAAGATCACATCTAACCATTTATCTCTACAGTCCTCCAAAGATCTCGCAACACACCACAATCTGCTGCATTCACCACCAAATCTCATAACCCTCATTGACATCCTCACCTCCTTAAAGGGACACCACCCACATCCCATTTAAAACAAAAGAAACCACGTTTGAACCCCTTCATCTACCAATCATGATTTGAATTGAGAGGAGATGTCAACTTCATCCCCTTCATTGTAAAAGCACGAAAGATGGGATTTACAGGCGACGAGACCCATTCCTTTGGAACGATCTAAGGCCTTCAAGTCATTGATGCTAGAGCAAGCCACCCGAGCATGTCTTTCTCTCTAGGTCTGATGAGGAGCAACCAAGCATCGAAACTCTTCCTTCACGACGGACTCCCCCACCATGGCAACTATTGTTGACTCCACGTTCCACGAGGACTGCGAACCTAATGACTCCTTGTTCTGCAGCCACCGACACTCACATGGAGACAACATGTGCCTGAGAGAAAGAATTGGATCGAGATTTGCGATGATCTGACAGAAGATCGTGTGATTCTGCTGACAATTCCAAGCAGAAGGCGGAAAAATCTGAATTCAGAGATCATGACGATTAATAGTGGAGCAAATTCTAGTTCTTCTTGCTTTTAGTTCTCATAAGAATCTGCACGATAGTAGGAGGCACTGACAACAAGAAGATGCCAAGGAGCATGAGATTGAGGGATTCACTTTCAGGTATCTGCCAAGTATGCCTACGTGGTTCTCCTACAAGTTGTTGAGATCTGTGATTGATGACTTCTCCACGAAACTCAACGAGGGAGGCTTCAACATAGTGTTCCAAGGGACACTGAGGGAGGGGATGGGCATTGCGGTAAAGCTGTTGTGGTATAAGGGGCTGGGCATTTAGGAGATCCTCATGGAGGTGGAGACCGTTGGTAGCATCCACCATGTCATACTCGTACGACTCGTCGGCTACTGTGACGATAGGCTCCATAGACTCCTCGTGTACGAGCATGGTCTTAAATTTCGCGAAATTTCGGCGAAATTTCGCCGAAATTTCGGTTTCGACAGGGAGGGTCTTTCGAAACACCTATATATATCGATTTCCCGGATTTCGACCGAAATGGGTCGAAATATCGGTGATATTTCGACATTTCGACCCATATCGGTCGAAATTCACGTTTTCAGTTCAAAATTTCTCGGATTTCGACCGATATGGGCGAAATTTCGCTGATACCTATGTAAATTAACGATATTAATCATGTGATCTTAATTTTAATCATTTTACTAATACTAACTATTTAGTATTTACCAATTCTATATATCAAAACACATCACGATTTAGAAACAGCGAGACCCCCGTTCTGGTAGGGTATGGTGCAACAGGGGGGATGCATACAACGAAATGATCAATATGACCGATATGTGCATTTATTAGCTATTATTATTTTAAGAACTTGGATTTAATTATATCCATTTCCTATATGTACCAATCAATAATCACCCTTAATAACGAAATGACCGATATGACCGATATGTGCGATATAAGGCATATAAATGAGAGATATGTGCGATATAAGTATGCATTTGTTAGCTATTGTTGTTTTAAGAACTTGGATTTAATGAATCCATTTCCAATATGTTTCATCAATAATCAGCCTTAACAGCGAAATGATCGATATGACCGATATGTGCGATATAAGGGGCATATATGTGCAATATGTATGATAAAATTGTGTATATGTGAGCTATTTATTGTTGTAAATAACTTGAAAGATCTTAATTTGCAAAAAAATGGTCGAAAAATGACTTTTTGAGCCATTTCCGAAATTTCCACCGAAATCGTCGAAATTTCCCGAAATATCGGCGAAATTTCGGTATTGGAGGTGACCGAAACGAAATCGAAATCGAGATTTCGAACCTTGTGTACGAGTTCCTCAACAATAGGTCACTAGACAAATGGATCTTGGGAGCTCCCCCTTCTGGATTGGCCTAGTAAGTACAAGATCATCCTCGATGTCGCCAAGGGGCTGTCGTACCTTCACGAGTATTGTCGGAACGTGATCATCAACCTCAACATCAAGCTACATAACATCCTCCTCGACGATGCATTCAACGACAAGTCCTTTAACTTCGGACTGTCCGAGATGCTCGAGTGGGATCGAAGCCAGGGGATGACCACACTGCGAGGGACCTGGGGGAGGCAGAGGAAGGGACTGGAAGAGGTAGGAAACGGAGGGGGGGAGGGTTAGGGGCATATGAGGCGAAGGGCTGGAGGAGTGGGGGCAAATGAGGGGGAAGGACTAGAGGGGGAGTATCAAAGGAGGAGGAAGGGCTGGAGGAGTGGGGGAAGAGGAGGGGGAAGGACGAGAGGGGGAGTATCAGAGGAGGAGAAAGGGCTGGAGGTGCATGACAAGAGGGAAAATGGAAGGAAAAAGCAGAAAAAGAGAAGAAAAAAATCTTTTTACCCTCGAATTTTATCAATTACACTTGTATCCCCAAAGTTAATGTTCATTTGGGATGGGGATGGATTGTAACTAACTTGCGGGACACAAGTGATCATTGTGGAAAAAATCAGGGGCATAATCGATATTCCAAAAAAAGAGGGGTATAACTGATATTGCAATATCTCAGAGGAGTACACCTGATAAAAACCCTAAATCATATATTTTTAATTTTTGGGAATAGTTAGATGAGCAAAATCTCGAACAAATCAACCAATAAAATAAAAAATGATGATATCTAGCAAAACATGCTCGATGCTGGTGGTATCGGTTGATACCAGTTGATATTCGAGAAAAGATACACCATGGACATTCTATTTCGACCGATATAGGTCTATATTGTTATGCCATGAGATATCGGCAAATATCTTGGAAATTGACATATATGTGAATATGGAACCCCTTCATCGTCGAAACTGATATATTGACCATATATCGTGATATTTCAAAACATGGAGGTACGAAGAATAGAAGAGTTCGACTTCCACCAAAGGGATGGGTATTCAAGCCATCTGGAAAATGGGTGCTTGACGACGATCCCTATGCTTTGTTGCCGATAAATCTGGAGTGCTTGGCGAAGGTCGTCTATGTCTGTAAAAGGGATCATGGGGGGGGGATCAAAAGTGATGATGTTGGTAGGTGATTTGGAGAGATCAAACATGTGTAATCTAAGAATGCAAGAGATTGTGGACATGAGCATAAAATTGGACATATGCAAGTGGGAGCTGGTGGAGTATCTGGGTGTGGTCCCATCATGGGGGGCTAGCAATAGTTTGGAATTAATGCCCTAACATGGAATGTAAAGGGCCTTATGAGACTGGAGAAGAGAATGCTAATACATAATTTCGTCCGTGAGTCCAAGGAAGATGTCATGATGCTATAAGAATCGAGTATAGAATCTCAATACATAATCTCGTCCGTGAGTCCAAGGAAGATATCATGATGCTATAAGAATCGAGAGTCTTTCATGGTATGGGTAAATAGTAAATACTTAGCGGGGCATTGGAGGTTCACATGTCTGAGAGTTCAAAATGATGGAGTTGGTCGATGTGTTTGGTGGGCGAGTGATCAGATGGGGGATCGATTTGGGTTGGAAGACGAGATCTGGGCAAAACACTCGATTTGTGGCCTCATTGGAGTGACAAAATTCGATTTATGCAGGTGGAACATATATATGGTCTGAGGTCGAGACAAATACCTAGATACCTATGTCCCGACATGAGTCACATCTACGCTTTGATTCTTGGCAGTAAGGGTAGGATCGAAGACATATTGGATGGAAATCTGGAGATGGAACCAATGCTCCGAGCTAAAGGATTTGTGGTGGTGGGCTTTCAGAGCTATAAGCAACATGATTTGAGGATTCTTTAACAGTAGATGTCGGGATCGAAGTTAAGGTGACAGAGACAAATCCGTTTGGGCATGGTGGGTAGGAAAAGAGGGAAGCAAAGTCATTGGAAGATATGCACCAAAATAGTGGAGGTACCCAAGGTTCAAAATATCGATATCAATATTGTGATGGTCAATCATAAAAGGGATATATTGATAATGATGGTGGAAATTTTGGAAATGGCACAAAAAGTGATTTTTCACAATACCATCCTAGTTCTTAAAAAATAAAATAACATACAAATAGACAGTTATATGAGGTGTATTTAGCACGTGTATACACACTATGTCACACATATCACTGCTTTTTATGGTGACTGCTAATTATTGAGAGGTATTGGAAAGGAAATCATTAATTTCAGACAATAACAACTTAGGAACATAAAGAAGGTTTATTAAGCGAATTATCTTTATATCATATCACATATCATGCATAAACAGAATCCCGAGCTTATCAAAAATCAAACTAACAAGAAAATGAGCATGATAACATATAGTTTTGAAAGAACATTGTTCGTAAAATAATAGATGATGATTTAAAATAGATTAGAAATAAAAAATTTAATTGAATTAAAGGAAATCAATTCCGATCGGAGTATGTCACAACATGTGATTCTATATCACTATATTACATATGCTTACTAAGTATCAACTATTAATTTATTAAATAGTAGTATGTGCAATATATGTAGGCAAACTTTCCTTAATCAGCTTTAGAATTATTTTATATCCATTGCCAATAGGAGGGGAAGCCTTTCTCTCGAAACGAGGGTCTTGTTGCTCTATTAGCGAGACGGGGGCGAGGGGATCTAGGATGAGTAGGTACGTTCCCGCTTCAAGGTTGTGGGGGCAGCACCCTCGACCCCGAACAAAATATATAAATGATAGGATTTTTATCATTTGTGCACCTATAAGATATTGTAATATCAATTATACCCCTCCTTTTTTTGAATATCGGTCGTTCCCCTAACTTCTTGTTATGTTATCACTTATGCCTTTCTATTAGTTTTAGTTTGGCCATCAAGAATTGAACTAAATCATGGTTTATTCAAACCATGATGTGGTTTAAAGGGGTATAATTACCGTGCACCTCTTCTTCCTTTCTTCAATTCCCTACATGTGCTACTACCCAAATTGGGTTACAAGCTTCGACCACCAGATTGCCGTACCTCCCAGGTTCTGATCTTCGATCGGCTGGAGGTAGACGAAGACTTTAGGCGTAGATTGAAGCTTGATGGTTCTTGATGAGAAAAAGGAACTGAGATCCTATGCTTACTATTGCTAACGACCTCCGTCAAGTCCAGATTTCTCGCTCCCCCACCAATCACGATTGCCTCCTAATCGAATCTTTATAAAGACCACATCCAACCATTCATCTCTCTAGTCCTCCAAAGAGCTCGCAACATACCACAATATGTTGCATTCACCACCAAATCTCGTAATCCTCATTGAATTGCTCAATTCCGTAAACAACCACCACCCACGTCCCATTTAAAACAAAAGAAACCACATTTGAACCCCTTCATCTACCATTCATGATTCGAATTGAGAGGAGATGTTAGATTCATCCCTTCGATTTGCAGGCTTCGAGACCCGTTCCTTTGGAGCGATCCAAGGTCTTCAGGTCATTGATGCGAGAGCAAGGCATTCATACATGTCTTTCTTTCGAGGTCTGATGAGGAGCAACCAAGCATCGAAACTCTTCCTCCCTTTGCGATGGATCCCCCACCATGGCAGCTATTATAGACTCCAAGTTTCGTGAGTACTACCAACCCAACGACTCCAAGTTCTGCAGCCACTGACAATTGCTTAGAGACAACATGCGCATGGGAGGAAGACTTGGATCGAGACTTGCGACGATTTGACAGAAGCTCGGACGATTCTGCTGACAATTCCAAGCCGAAGGCGGAGAACTCTAAATTCAGGGATCATGGCGGTTGATAGTGGAGCTTATACTAGTCTTCACGCTATGGTTCTCGTAGGAATCTTCATGATAGTAGGAGGCACCAACAACAAGAAGACGCCAAAGAGCATGAGATTGAGGGATTCACTTTCACGTATCTGCCCAGTATGCCTACGCGGTTCACCTACGAAGAGTTGAGATCGGTGACGGATGACGTCTCCACGAAACTCGACGAGGGAGGCTTCGGTGCAGTATTCTAAGGGACACCAAGGGAGGGGATGGGCATTACGGTGAAGCTGTCATGGTACAAGGAGCTGGGCATGAAGGATTTCCTTGCGAATGTGGAGACCATTTGTAACATCCACCACGTATTGCTTGTATGGCTCGTTGGCTACTGTGTCGGGAGGCTCCATGGCCTCCTTGACTACGAGTTCCTCAACAAGTCACTGGACAAATGGATCTTCGGAGCTCCCCCTTCGTGGATTGGCCCATTAAGTACAAGATCATCCTCGATGTCGCTAAGGGGATATCATACCTTCACGAGTATTGTCTGAACATGATCATCCGCCTCAACATCAAGCTATGTAACATCCTCCTTGACGACGCATTCAACGACAAGATCTTCTTCTTCAAGCTATCCAAGCTGATCGAGTGGGACCATAGCAAGGTGATGAGACCATACTGTGAGGGACCTAGGGGTGGTGGAGGAAGGGTTGGAAGAGGTAGGAGTAGGAGGGGGGGTTAGGAACAAAGGAGGAGAAGGGCTGGAGGAGGTAGCAGAGGAGGGTTAAGGTCTGGAGGGGGAGGACAAAGGAAAGGTGGAAGTAAAAAGAAGAAAAGGAGAAGAGAAAAACCTTTTTTACCCTTGAATTTTATTAATTACCATTGTGTTCCCAAAGTTAACATTCATTTGGGATAGGGATGGATGACAACTAACCTGAGGGGCTTGAGTTATCATCGTGGAAAAAGTCAGGGGCATACTTGATATTTCAAGAAAGGAAGGGTATAACTGATATTGCAATATCTCAGAGAGGAACAACTGATAAAAATCCTAAATCATATTATATTTTTAATTTTGGGAATAGGTTGATAAGCAAAATTTTGAACAAATCGGCTGAGAAGAGGGTTGTGGTGCGAAATATGTTGATGGAGCACAGAGCTGACGTCATCCTGTTGCAGGAAAGGAATGTCTCTCAGGGGGTGGATGGGGTGTGGAAGGAGTTCGGGGCCACCGGGATGAGGGAATATAGGGCGGTGGAGTCAGATGGGGAATTCGGGGAATTGATGACGGGTTGGAATGAGGATAAGCTTTCCTTGGAGGAAGAGGTGTTGCGGGGGTACTTTTCGCTTACGGTATTGCTGAGGAGGAAGGCGGGTGGGCGAAGGGTTCTGGTTATGAATGTGTATGGCCCGCTGAATGGTGTTGGCATTTCTCGGCTTGTGGAGGAGATGCATTGTGCGAGGGTGGTGGCTAGCGATGCGACTTGGAGTGTTGGGGGGGACTTCAGTGTGACGTTCTTCTCTGAGGATCGATTTGGGGGTGAAGGGGGCATGGATGTTGGCTCAGATGATTTGTTGGATGCGGTGGAGGATCTTAGCCTTCGGGTGATCAATGCCACAGGATGTGTTTACACTTGGCGTAACGTGTGATCGAGGTCGCGCATTGATCGGTTCTTGCTGTCTGCCGAGTCCCTTGTTTTTTCCTGCTGGCGGAGGATCGCGATGTGCCAAGGGCATACTCAGATCATACGCCGTTGCTCTGGTCCTCTGGGGCGATTCGCCCTCGATATTTCTTCCACTTTGAACATGCCTAGCAATTGGAGGAGGGGTTTCGGGAGCCAGTGTTGGAATTCTGGGAGAGATGCATTCCTTCGAGGTTCGCCACATGCAGGTTGGCTACCAAGTTGGCAGCGCTAGGTCACTTGATGAGTTCAATAAGATGAATCACGCGTTGAGTAGGTGCTGGCGGATGAGGGCCCTGGCTGAGGTGAGCAGGTTAGATATGATAGAGGGTGAGAGGGCTCTGAAGGGCGAGGAGGTGTTGGTTAGGGGAGGTCACTTGGAGCAGATTCTTCTTGATGACATGAAGGATGAGGTCAACTGAGGCAGAAATGGGTGAGGGAGGGAGATGTGAACACAAAGTTCTTCCGTGCAATGGCTAGTGGGAGAAGGCGCCGAAACTTGATCTATTTAGTGAATGTGGGTTGGGTGGTGGTGGAAGTGGACAAGGAAGTGAGTTTGGCGTTGCACACTTATTTTCTGGTATTCGGCAGGTGAAGGGCTCGTACTGGTTGGGGCTGGCAGGGGAGAGGGGTTGTACAAATCGTAGAAAATGATTCGAAGGCTTTGGTTGAGGAGTTCTCGGAAGAGGATGCCATATGTGCGTTATTCCATGTGAATGCTAATGGGACCAGATGGGTTCCCAGTGGTTTTTTACATGAAGTTCTGGGAGACCGTCAAGAAGGATGTCTTGGAGATACTGGAGGAGTTCAGAGTGGGAAACATGGGGTTTGAGAGGCTAAAAAAGGCGCTCATCTTCTTGTTGCCCAAGAAGGACACCCTGACTAGGGGTGGAAGACTACAAGTCTATTGTGTTATCCAATGCTATCTACTTGTTGGTGTCGAAGATCCTTGCGAACCGGTTGAGGAAGGTATTACACGAGATTATTTTGCATGAGTGGTCTGTTCCAAGACGAGCGATGTCGGTTGGGTTGGTTTTGGCGTCAAAGATTGTCACCAATTGGAAGAGAAGCGGGTCCAAAGGGGTCCTTTGGAATGTTGACTTTTCGAAGTCTTATGATTGCATGGACTGGAGGCTCGCATGGGCTTCACTAGAGAAGAGGGATTTTCCTCAACTGTGTATTGCGTGGATCAAGAGATAAGTTACTACGACATCTCCGACAGTTCTTGTCAATGGAAGGCCAGAAGGGGCTTTTTTCTAGCCGCAGAGGGGTATTCGGTAGGGTTGCCATTTTGCCCCGCTCTTGTTCGTGTTTGTGGGCCAACACACTGGACATGATGATGAGGTTGGCGATTGAGGTGGATGGTGCTCTGGTTATACAAAGGAGGAGATTTCTATCCCATTGTTGCGTTATGCAGATGATACAATGTTGTTCCTGGGGGATGATCCGGTGAGGATTCGACGAGCGCCATATATTATGGACGTGTTTGGAGATATCTCCAGCCTCCTGGTAAACAGGGAGAAGTCGGTGATGGTACCTTTCGACCTTTCGGAGGCAAAGCAATGGCATGTGTCGGAGATTCTGGGATGCCCGACTACTTCTTTGCTCATCACGTTCTTGGGCCACCCGATGGTGGTGGGGAAGCTGATATCTGGGATTGGAGGATTTTGCTCGAGAGGTTGGAGGTGCGACTGGCAGGGTGGAAGGCATCTTTACTCTCTAGAGGAGGGAAGCTGGCTCTACTGAACCATGTTTTCTCATCGATTCCGATGTTCTTCTGTTCTACACGTGTGCTACCCGTGGGGGTGCCGAACATGATCGAGGCCTTGATGAGGAGGTTATTTTGGGCAAATGACCCATATGACAGAAAAGTTTGCATTTGGTGGATTGACATAAGGTGACTTCGTCGAAGAGGAAGGGCGGCCTCGTGGTCATGCGGATGAGGGAGATGAACAAGGCTTTTATAGCCAAGTGCGTGGTTCAAATATGGAGGGATTCTGATGATCTGGTATGCAAGTTGATGCGGAAGATGTATGGGGTGGATATGTCTTTGGAGGTTATGTTGGGTCGAATGCCGTCCTCATTATGGAGGGGGATCACCTCGGTGGTTTCAGAGACTGCTAGTTCACTGCGGCAGATGCTTGGGGATGGCAAGGGGTTCTGATTTTGATTGGATGATTGGATGGGAGATGGGGCATTGGTGGAGTGTTACCCGCGTCTTATGCAGTTGGTGGGGGGCAGAGGAGTGACGGTGTGGCAAGTCTGGGGGAGGGGGGTTAAACCCCACTTTTCTCTTCCGAGTTATCTAATGTGAGGGTGGAAGAGTTTCTTGCCTTACAGATGGAGCTCTTGTGGTGCGAAGCACTGACTTTGGGCATGGATCATTTCTTTGGGGCGATGGAAGATTCACGGTATGGAAAATGTACCATTGTCTTATGAATGAAGGGGTGGTGGCATAGGATGAGTTGGGAGTGGACACAGGTATGATTTGGAGTAGTGTGCCAAACCACATTATGGTTTTCATGTGGCTATTTCGGTTGGGGAAGGTGCTTACGAAGGCTCGCCGAGGTTATCTACTGGAAGCAGAGGATGTTGGGTGTGACAAATGTGATGTGGTTGAAGAGGACGCGGATTACCTATTCTTCTCTTGTCTGCTGTCAGCGGAGGTTTGGGCAAGGTCCATCGTTCTGAGTCTGGCATGGTAGAATGGGGCCACGTTTTGGAGGGATGTCAGATTGGTTTGTGGCAGAAGACATGAGGAGTCTGCTCCCTTCCTTTCCCTGTGGTGTGGTCTATATGGTGCGTCGGGAATGACATTATGTTTTAGGGGCTGAGGTTTTATGCTGAAAATATGGTTGAATGTTTTAGGTCGTTGAGCTCAATATGGCAAGTGTGATGTAATGAGTTGTGTAATTTTGGCGGTCTTTTAACCTTCTCTTTTTTATATAATACAAGTAATCCTTGTGGTGGGTCCCGACTTGGGAAACCACCAGTATTTTTCCTTAAAAAAATAAAAAATGATGATATCTAGTAAGACTTGCTCGATGCCGGTGGTATCGGTTGATATCAATTGATATCCAGGAAAAGATACAATGAGGACATTCAATTTCGATCGATATTGGTTGATATTGATATCTCACGAGATATTAGTGAATATCTTGGAAATTGGAAATTGACATATATGTGAATATAGAACAACTTCATCATCAAAACTAATATATCAATGATATATCGCGATTTTTCGAACCATAGAGGTACCAAGAGTAGAAGATATCAATTTCCGTCAAAGGGATGTATGTTCAAGCCATCTGAAAAATGGGTGCTTGGCAAAGTCTCTATGCTTTGTTGTCGATAAATCTGAAGAGTGCTTAGCGAAGGTCATCTATGTCTGTAGAAGGGATCAGGGTGAGGGGGGGTCAGAAGCAACGGTATTGGTAGGTGATTTGGAGAGATCAAACATGCATGATCTAGGAATGCAAGAGATTGTGCACAAGAGCATAACATGACATGCAAGTGGGAGTTGGTGGAGTGTCTGGGTGTGGTCCCATCATGGGGGCCTAGCAATGCTCATCCATTTTTTTTTCTCTTATGCAGTTTTTTGTACACATCCCCTTTTTTCAAAAGATTTTTTTTTCGAAACACGACCTAAGTAGGCGAATTTGCAACATCCCAATTCGGCTTGCTCTTTCTTCCTCATTCCTTTTTTAAAATACATACGACCCATCTTGGCCGAAATATAACCCCCTTTTATTTAAGTAAGAGGGGTATTGAGCCCCTTACGGCCTGTTTGGTAGGTGAATAAGCCTTGGAATAAGGGGTCAATTCTCCTCCCGACACGGTTCCCAGTGGTACAACTATTCCCCATTAGTCCATCTTATTTTACTCTTATTCCTATCTTTACCCCACCTTACCTACCTTTATTTCACCTTATTCTCTTTATTCCTATCCTCCAGCCGAACGGAGAATAGACCCTTATTCCCCTTATTCTCTATCCTTATTCCTGCTTATTCTCCTATCGAACGGGTAGGGTTCTTGAATGGAACCCCGATGTTGCCCCCTTTGAGTTTGGCGCTACCTGGGGATTCCGTCGCTGCCATTGGCAAGGAGGCTCATTGTCGTCACTTGGTGAGAGTTGCGAACCGGATGGGAGGTGCTACCACTGCCTGGAGATGCCTGGGTTAGGCTTGTGATGCCACCATGGGGTTCGACAGGAGGATGGAGGCAACTCCAGTGGACAAGAGAAAGCACAAGAAATGTCGCTGGAGGTATAAATCACGTAAGGGTGGTGATGCAGCCGTCGCGTGGATGCTGAAGGGTGATGGGGTAGGAGATGGCTTGGAGATCTCTGCCTGGAGATGGAGATGCACAGTGGAGGTAACGCCGCCTGGGGTGTTGGGAAAAATGAATAACCTGTTTATTCCATGAACCCTAGGCTCTCTTATATAGGAGAGTAGCCTATGGGTAAATTACATAAAGCATACTATGAAGAAAATAAAATAGAGAAAAAGTACAGGTACTACTACTACTGTATACGTTAACACTCCCCCTCAAGATGGAGCATAGATATCAATCATGCTCAGCTTGGAAGCACACTTCTGAAATGGGCCTCGTAGCAATGCTTTGGTGAATATGTCCGCAGTCTGATTCTCTGAGGTAACATGAGATGTAGCAATGAATCCTTTCTGTATCATATCACGTATGAAGTGACAGTCCACCTCAATGTGCTTGGTCCGCTCATGGAATGCTGGGTTGTTTGCAATGAACAAGGCAGCCTGATTATCACATTCCAAGTTCATAGGAAGTGGTACATCTAAACATAGGTCTGTAAGCACAGCTTTCACCCACATCATCTCTGTAGTAGCCTGGGCCATAGCCCTATATTCGGATTCAGCACTAGATCTAGCTACCACCGTTTGTTTCTTACTTCTCCATGAGACTAGGGCATCTCCAACATAGACGGCATACCCTGAGGTGGACTTCCTATCCTTGGGACATCCTGCATAGTCTGCATATGCACATGCTGAGATAGAGATCCCTTTTCCTTTCTTGAATAGCAGACCTGTACCTGGAGAAGATTTGAGATATCTAAGAATCATATGTATTGCATCCATATGCACCTGGCGTGGTTGCTCCATAAACTGGCTCACACGACTCACTGCAAATAATATATCTGGTCTAGTGATCGTGACATACAACAGTTTGCCTACCAGTTCTCTGTATCTTCTCCTGTCCACCTCCTCTGTGTTATCTTCATAAAGCTTCATGCTGGGATCCATTGGTGTCGTAGCAGGTCGACACCCAAGCATACCTGTTTCACTCAACAGATCTGTAACATATTTCCTTTGTGACATTACTAGCCCATATGAATTTCTAGCAAATTCAAGCCCCAGAAAGTATCTAAGGACACCAAGATCCTTAGTGACAAATTCACTACCCAACATTTCTTTCACATGCCTTATGCTCTGCTCATCATCTCCTGTAATCAAGATGTCATCAACATAAACCATAATGACAATGATACCTCTCGCGGTCTTCTGTACAAACAAGGAATGATCAGCATTGGAGCGTTTGTATCCTTGTTTCTCGAAGAGATCCGAGAGCTTCTGAAACCATGCTCTGGGGCTCTGCTTAAGGCCATAGATAGCCTTATGCAACCTGCATTCCTTGGAACACTCCCCCTCAACAGCAAAACCAGGTGATTGTTGCATATAAACCTCTTCCTGCAAATCTCCATATAGGAATGCGCTCTTCACGTCCAACTGATGAAGCGGCCAGTCTCGAGCAACTGCAACTGACAACAAGATCCGTAGAGTGGAATGACATGCCACAGGCGAGAATGTGTCAAGATAATCCACCCCGTATGTCTGTGTGAAGCCACGTGCAACCAGACGCGCCTTGTACCTGTCAATAGAGCCATCTGCATTTTGATTCACTGTGAACACCCACTTGCAGCTCACTGGGTTCACATCTGGAGGTATAGAAACCAAACTCCAAGTTCCTCTGGACTGAAGTGCCGCCATTTCTTCTTCCGTCGCTAGATGCCATCTACTATCCTGCAGAGCCTCATGATGATTCCGTGGAATATCTATAGCTGAAAGTGCCATAACAAATGACCTGAAATCTCCAGATAGCCGTTCAAAAGATACAGAGGCTGATAATGGATATTTGGCACAGCTCCTCTTCGACTTCCGTAAAGCAATGGGAATATCCAACTCAGCTGTAGGCTCATCTGGCTCCTGCACCACATCCTGCTCAGAAATGTCGTCAGATCCATCAACATTAATATTTTCATTACATACCATAGGCGAGCTAGTGGACGAGTCATGACTATGAGCTGGAGGAAGCCTGCGGGTATAATGGAACGGGAACGGTGAGATAGGCTGCGGTGGTGATGGTGGTGGTGGTGGTGATGGTGGTGATGATGGCATCTGAGGTGGTGGTGGTGTCATGTATATGGCATCATGAGGTATAGGTGGGAGCTGCTTGTCTCCTGATGCTGAAAAATACATAACATATTCAAAAAATCTAACATCTGCACTGATCATATACCGCCGACGCAGAGGATCAAAGCACTTGTACCCCTTTTGAGTTCTGGAGTACCCAACAAATACACACTTGACAGCCCTAGGAGAGAGCTTGTCAGTACCCGGCGACAACTGACGGACAAAAGCAAACGACCCAAACACACGAGGAGTAAGAGTGAACAGATCCTTGTCAGGATGAATAAGTGAAAACGGAATCTGTTCATTCAAGACAGACGAAGGCATACGGTTGATTAGGTAACATGTAGTGAGAACTGCATCACCCCAGTAGGAATAGGGAACATGACTCTGTATAAGTAGTGATCTTGTGACATCAAGAAGGTGACGGTGTTTTCTTTCAGCAATCCCATTCTGTTGAGATGTATGAGCACAAGATGTTTGGTGAATAATCCCTTTTGAAGAGTAGTAATTGGCAAGAGTATTGGTGCACAACTCTAAGCTTCACAGATGTAGAAAAAACATTTTGTATTTCATTCAGAAAATGGATAATGATATTTCCTGCTTCAGATTTATTTTTCATCAGAAACACCCATCATGACACTCTATAGAAATCATCCACAAATACTATATAAAATCTGTGTCCCTGATGATCGGGTACACGACTCGGACCCCAGACATCAATATGAAATAACTCAAACTTGGAGGTACTACTCCGACCTGGACGACTGGGAAAGGACGACCTGTGATGCTTTCCCAACTGACATGCCTCACACTGAATAGGCGTGTGAGGGAGACTATAGGGTAAAACTTGACGCAACTTCTGAAGCGGTAAATGACCAAAACACAGATGCCATAATAAGGTTGATACTTGTCCAGAAGAGGATGAGGATCCAACAAAAGGAGTCTGATTCAGGCGGTATAGGCCTCCTTGCTCATAGCCACGACCAATCACGTTGCCCGTATGGATGTCCTGAAAAATCAAAGAAGATGGATCAAAAATTGCCCGACAATGTAGATCCTTCGTAATCTGACTAATTGACAATAAATTCATTGAAAAATCAGGTGCATGTAGCACATTCTTGAGCTGCATAGAGGATGTCAATCGAACCTCCCCCTGACCAGTGATGGGGGAATGAGTGCCATTGGCAATCACGACTGTCCGACCTGGAGGGATCTGAGTGTATCCTGAAATCAGACTCTGGTCGCCACAGAGATGATGTGTAGCGCCCGAGTCCATAATCCATGGTAAAGTATCTGATCTACTACTGTGGAATGCAAGTATACTACCTGAAGCACTAGTAGACGCAGAGGCAGAAGCGGCAGCATCAGAATGAGTCTCTGTAGTCGGTGCTGGACTAGATGGTGGAATAATGCCCCTCAGACGGGCAACTAGATCATCGAACCGTTGATCCAAAGTAGCAGCAGACGGGGGCTCTATCTGCTCAGCAGCTCGTGCGGATGCAGGAAATCCGTGCTTTGAATAGCATGTATCTTCATTGTGTCTGACACGGTGACAATAGGTGCATGTCGGCCTAGTGTGGCCGCCCCTTCCACGGGGTCCACGTCCACGGCCCGGGTGATGAAATCCGCAACCTCTGTTTGCTGCCATGGCTGAAGAATTCTGACTCGCAGCTGTTGAAGGAACTGTAATCCGACTCAGTCTATGGAAGGCTTCCTCCATGGGAGGGATAGTAGAGTCGGCCAAAATCTGTGATCGTGCCGCCTCGTACTCAGGATCAAGTGCAGCTAGAAACACGGTCACTATAGTCGCGTTCCTATATGTCTTCTGCTGTTCTGGCGTGGCTGTCAGGGGCATGAAGCTATAGAGCTTGTCGAACATCCCTCTTAGTGATGTATAGAGGGAATGTAGGGGGCGACCATTCTGCTTGATGGTGAAGATATCATGCTGGAGTTGCAGAATCTTTGTCTCGTTCTTCGCCTGGGAATATGTAGCCGCCAGAATGTCCCACATATCTTTCGCTGTGGGTTGATGGAGGATGTCATTGGCAATCTCAATTGCCAACGTGCCAGATAGCCAAACCTTGGCCTATGCGTCATCAGCCTCCCAAGAGGCATTGGTTCCAGTCTTCTCAGCAGGCTCTGGTTCGGTAAGAATGTGCTTCTTACCCGTAGACTTCATCATGCTCATGAACTGCATTGCCCACAGTTCATAGTTGGTACCATCCATCTTTACAATAGGCGCTGGACCACGGAATGCGCCAATAGATGGGATATCTGCCTTGCTTTCTGACATACTGGATACTGAAGACTGGAACGCCTGACAAACCAATCTGTGATTTGTCTACAATGACATAGACGGGTTTAGTTGCACGTGTAGACCTCAAGCAACTAAACCCATGTAGACGAAGGTGTTCGCTTTAGGGCCTAACGTGTGCCCCCGTGTAATCTACTGGTGCGTTGGATGAGTAGGCGCACTTGTGCGCGATACACGCACTGGTTGGCGCGCTGGGATGCACACTACTGTGCCACGGGACCTTGCACAGGTGTGCACAGAGCCTATGGGATATGCGCTGGTGCGCAAGATGCGCACGGGAGAACCGAGTAGGGCGCGCGTTACTGTGCCACGCAAATCAGGCGCACAGGGGCGCTACTGCTGCACGCTACTGGCGTGCAAGAGGGGAACCGAAGAGCAGGGGCGCTGGTGATGCAAGGCACCACACGCTAGCGTGTCGCCGCACCGCGATGCGCTGGAGAACGCGCTGGCGATGCGCCAGTGCGCACTACCGCACGCAGGCGAGGAGAGAAGCCAACGTGCGAAGGAGGCGGCGCCGTGCGTGCAGCTCGAGAGAGAGAGGGCGGCGTCGATCGGAGAGGAAGGGCGGTGCCGATCGACGAAGAAGAGGCTGGCGGGTGGGGGTAGGGTTAGGGTTTCGAGAACTCCGGTCTAGGACCGTCGCTCTGATACCATGTTGGGAAAAATGAATAACCTGTTTATTCCATGAACCCTAGGCTCTCTTATATAGGAGAGTAGCCTATGGGTAAATTACATAAAGCATACTATGAAGAAAATAAAATAGAGAAAAGGTACAGATACTACTACTACTGTATACGTTAACATGGGGGTTAGCCCTGGCTTGGCACACGCCTGGGGCTGCTCGTCTGGAGTATGGTGCAACTCGTGATATGCTTGCACTGCCTGATGATAAGAATGCTGATAAGAGAGAACTTCTTTCCTCCTCGATGATATTTAATTCTCGGAGATGATTGAACCCTTCTTCTTGATTAGGATTTTCTAGCGGAAGAAACCTATGAGACATATGATGTTGTTTCAATCACCATCAACATGTTGATCTGTTCTATCATGGAATTGGACTTAACAAACAATTATTGAGAAGGAATCTTGCCACCTAGATCAAAGGTATTGCATAGGATCATACTGAGCATTAGCACCACCAAGTATATGAATTTCCAAATCTCTAAATATGAAGTCGATGATTTTCTAGGGTTTTTGAAACCCTAGAACATATGACTGATGAGCTTGAATCGAAAAATAAATGTGCAGAAATCGATCTTCCTGAAATGTGAATAAATAATCTTCAAGAACAAACAATAAACGAATCTGCTTCGATAATCGAATCTCGAACAAATCACGAACATAAAATAATTAATCCTCGAGAATGGAACCCGCTCTGATACCATATTAGAAAACTAAGAATGCAGAAGCGTAATATTAGAGATAAAGAATAAAAAAGGAAGAACACTGGGCTTTTACGTGGAATCCTACTACCTAAGGAGCTGGATGAAACCACGGGAGAATGCTTCAAAGGGATGATATGTTCATTGATCTTTCTCATATGATTCAACGGGTATGAGGCTTCTTATATAGCCGCCACTGACCCTCCAAGTCCCACAGATAGTTGATGTGTGACCAAACCACTGGATGTGTTGGACCCTGAAGGGATCCATTTGCCTATATACACAAGAGTGACTCATATACTCCAACAATATTGTGAACCGGCCATCCACCAAGATGATGCGGGATATTCTGGCAGTGGCAGCTACATATGCCCAAGAGAAGAATGAAGCCTAGATTCTTCAGCTCCAGTTTGATGTTCTCTGCATACCTTTTATTCTTCGCTTCGAGGCATGTTTTAGAAGCTTCAAAACTTCATGCCTGTTACCATTTCCACAGAGCATCATATAGCATATAGGAATTCCATGATGGTTGGAGTTTTCTTGACAACCCTAGATCCGGGTTATGGGGTTGCATGCGTACAACTCCTTACAGGCGTATGACCATACCTCCCATGAAGGAGGCCTACAGTCACCTCAACATGCTTCTTATTCTGCCTGCTACTACCATACATACATCCTCAATGATGGTTGCATCTTACAGCATGAGAGGTTCTATGCAGTTCAGAGGGTGTGCTCCTGTGGCAGAGGGGATGGATGTCAGCGTGGCCCCTGCACCTACTGTCGTCATCCAGGACACTCTGAGGACACATGCTATTAGAAGTATAAACACCTTGCATCTGCTCAACTGGTGGAGTAGATTGAGCCTCCAGACACTTCGGCTCCTCAGGTAGATCTACACCTTGATGATATCATTTCTCGTATACGGGAGATATGACTCTTGTTGCTGGCACCATGGTTTTAAAAAACGCGCCTCGAGGCACTGAGGCGTACGCCTCGAGGCGGTTTTCTGAGAAAACCGCCTCGAGGCGCCCGCCTCAAGCTGCCCATGTGAGGCGTGCACCTCGAGGCGGTCCTCGAGGCGTCGAGGCGGTGAGGCGGTCTTGTGGCACTACCTCGGGCTGCATAGGTTTGGTACCCTATATTTTATATTTTTATATTAATTTTTATGATATCTTAAGTATAATATTAATTGTTAACAACTTGGTTTGTTATATTATCATATATATATATATATATTTATTTATTTATTTTGTATTTAAAAATATACATTATCTATTGTATTAATTGTTAGCTAGTCATATAACACATATAACACAACATAGACATATTATATATTGTGTATATTAATAATATATGTTAGTCACATAAGTTTGCTTCATCCATATACATAAAGGGAAGTGTTACATATCGACAAGAACTTCACCCACCAACATTAATGGAGGTCATAATAAGCTTTGCATTTTATATGGATGATAATATGAATTAGGATTCAAAGTAAATCATGTAAAGAATATTATATATTCTCATTCTCATAGCATATATGGTGAATATGTTGGGAATATCTAAATTTATGATTTTATAAATATATAATTATGCTTAATTATATTTTATGTATATTTTCCTATATAGGTCGAGGCTTACACCTCGACCGCCTCGAGGCTTACGCCTCGCCTCATCAAGGGAAACCCGCCTCGATCCGCCTCACGTTTTTTAAAACCATGGCCGGCACCACTACAGGTTCCTCATATGTTGCATGTATAGCTAAGGCCTCTTCGAGCTCCTCAGGTATAACATATTGATTAACCACTATGTGGCTAATTTAATATTGAATAGTTGCGTACAACCACTTAGCGAGCTATCAGAAACTGAGCTTGAATTATAACTCCGCGAGGAGGGGCTTGGTTTAGTAATTTTAAAGCCTGGATAAGTCCAGGGTCGATCTCAGGGATACAAGCTATCCTCATGATTAGTTAAATCTTAATACCTAATTTAAGTGATATATTAATCTATCCAGGTCAACCAATGCGCAATAAACGATGCAATACACAACATAACATGTGGGACTAAACACTGGATGTGGTACATGGATCCCGGATCCATCTACCACATATGACGCATATACTCCAACAATCACTATTGACTAGTATCAGTATATGCTTCTCAGAGCAAAATAGTTAACTGAAAGAAATAGTCAACCGATTGTGGTCAACTAGTTTAAGAAAACTTGTTAACATGAATATGTTTGAAAGTTGAAACTAGTCTCAAACAAGAGTTTGATAATTCGATTAGCATTTATTAAAAGAAAAAATGACTCAAATTTTAAAGGCATGTTCTCCTTACCTACATGTCTAAATCGAAATTAAATAAGCTTGGTCCATTACTTATTTTACCTTGCGAATTTGTAATTTCAATTCTAACATTAACCACCAAAATTTAGTACGTATATACTGGTATGCAATTATATATACATGTATATAGATATATATGTATTACCAAACTCGAACATTTATATAATGAACATATGTTGCATTTATGTTCGGTTCATGAAACTAACCAACTAAAATTTGAAGTTTATGCTTACTTATTTAGATTTTGATGAATATTTATCGAACTATGCAAACTTTAATCGAATATGAACATATTCAATTCGATTAGCAGTCCTACCTCCAACCTCGATTAGCAGTCCTACCTCCAACCAGTCATCTTCATTGAGCATCTACTCTAGGCGCGGAACTTCTCCCAGTGCTCTCTCCTCTGAGTGGGTCTCCTCCCCACAACAATTCTAAGCATAGTAATTCTACCAATTAAAATAGTCAATCGATTTTTTATTCATCCCTGTAGAAATAAAATTAGTATTTAATGTTCTTTTTTGATAGAATGGAGGGAAAAAGAATGTTCTTTTGTTCTACCACTATAGATTGAATAACCATATTAATAAAAAGGGGTTCATTATATTATTTTATTATGCCTTGTGCACAAATATCCAAATTTTGATGCCTAAGATAGTTACAGCAGCATAGGAATTATAATCAATTTTAGCATGAATGGTCTCGTTTTTGAGTCCAATGGAATTCATAGGTAGGTATACGAATAATTACATCAAATGGAGATTTTTTTCTTTCGGCCATCTTGCGATTATTAATATTTGATATAAGTCTGCTATTACAAGAAGTACTATACCTTTGATCGTGAAATATGGATTGCTTATCGAATAATGTGTATCATAAAAAAGAAGGATACTTAAAATTCGGTCTCTTCTTTGCTCTGAAGATGAATTGACTATGTTCGAATTGACTATGTTTTTTCTAACAAGATGTAGCTTTTCAAGCTCTATCTTGAAGGGGAGTGTTAGAGAACACTGCTCTATGTTTGGTTCTATATTGCTTATTCGTTGGACTTTCATGTGTTGGTGGGATAATATAAAGAGCTCCATACCATTTGTATCTCTTGAGGAACAAAATGAAATTTTTAGCCCATGATTGGCTTTCTCGCGTAGTTTCATCCTTTTTCTTAGGGAACCCTAGGATCAGGGTTCCATGTTAATCCAAACTTTGTTCTTGTTTCTGTGTATTATGTCTTATATGTTCGCATTTTGACTATCATGTTATTATAAGGGATAAAAGTTTCCTGTTGATTTCTGTTTGATTTCATGTCCATAGATTCCTCAATGCACTTGAATCTATGGGGGGATCATCATGGCTTGCAGATAATTTGAATTCCAAAAACTTGAGTCCGTGGAGTTTGCCTCTTATGGCACTTGTCATTGGCATAAGCCAAGTCAAGCTTTCTGGTTGGAAGTCGGATGAGTGTTCCGCTGTAGAAAATGAGATTCTTGCATGGGAAAGAAGAGGTTTATCTGAAAAAGAAGGTGACCTTTTGTTATTCTGATTAAGGATCTGATCATGGTATCTGATTTATTCTAAGGATTTGTTTCACATGCTGGCTCTGTTATGCAGTCTATGAGGATGCAAACAAAGTATGGGGATTGATGCTTAAGGCTACACTGGATCGAGCAAGAAGGTTAACGGAGGAATATTCTGAAGTATTACTACAAGTTTTTCCAGATAAAGTTCAGGTCACATATCTGCAACTGTTTTTCATTAGTTACTGCCACAGAGTTTCCATAATGTTATAAGCTTCTCTCTCAATTCGGTCCTTATGCTGATGATGGTCATATATGCATTTTATTGTATACCAGTCTTTATTTTGGGAATACAGGGTTAATGTTGTTAGTTGATATGGTATCACTGTTTGCTTATGGAAGGATCCATTTCTGTTCATTCGTTTTAAGATAACTACTGTATACACGAGTAACTATTTACAAGTATCGTTTTATTTTTCATCAAGTTTAGATTTCTCTTTGAGGAAGATTATTATGTTAACTTGTATTTTTTGCAGAACCTGGGGAAAGCTTTCGGAATTGCAGAGAACAGTGTGAAGACTTATACTGAAGCAGAAATTCGAGCAGAGTATGTTCCTTTATGTAAACTTTATATGTAATTTGCATGCAAATTTGTATAGGAATATTTGTTTCGGTCAATCTTTGTACAGTGACGGCCTTTACTGCTAAAATCAATATCAGTGAAACTGAAAATCATGGCCTAACTACGTGTTAATGTCAACTGCAGTGTCATCTTTCAGGTTTCAAAACTTTGTTCCCTGCTTCTGAAAGCCATTAGGATATCGTTGGGATCTCTGGGGTGGGATGTTCTTGTACCGGGAACAGCCTTTGGAACCCTTTTGCAGGTAGACTATGCACTGATGAGTCAAAATAAAGATTTTTGTACTTGTATTGTAAGAACAATAATTTGATAGTCGGCATTTTATATGAAATGGTTTTGTAGAAAACAAGCATAATCGTCACAAAGGAAGAGACAATGATTTACGTGGAAAACCCTACAACGAGGGAAAAATCAAGGGGACACATACAATCCCTAATCTCCCTCACATGAGATTGGGGCTCTCTTCACTATCTATTTTTCAATGAGGGTGGATGAGTACAATATATAGACGATGGGTAAAATGGTCCATCATCCCAAGATCCATTTACCCATTTAAAGAACAACTCAACACCCCCCTCAAGTTGGGCATACATGTTTGACATGTCCAACTTGTTTACATTCATCTCAAATTGCACAGTAGACAAACCCTTTGTGAAAAGATCAACAACCTGATCGGTAGACTTCAAGTACGGAAGGCACAATAGTGCATCATCAATCTTATCACTAATGAAATGTCAATCTCCACGTTCTTCATTCTATCGTGCATTAAAGGATTGTTGTCCAAGTTTATTGCAGCTTTATTATCACGAAACATCTTCATCGGCATACTCACTTTGATGTCCAAGTCATTTAACAGAATTTGTAGCCATAGAATTTCAGTGACTCCATTTGCAAGAGCACGATATTCAGCTTCGACACTCGATGTTGAAATCACATTCTGCTTTTTATTTCTCCAAATAACCAAATTTTCACACAAATATATCATATAGCCTGAAGTGGATCGCCTGTCATCCACGAAACTAGCACAATCAGCATCAGTATATCCTTCAATTATAACTTCGGGATTTTTCTTGAACATAAGCCCTTTTCCCAGTGATCCTTTTATGTAGCTTAGAATTCTATTCACCGCATTAGCATGTGAGCTGGTGGGAGTATGTATAAATTGACTCACCACATTTACTGCGTAGGTAATATCTGATCTTGTGAGAGTAAGATAAATCAATATTCCCACCAATCTTTGATATCTTACTTTTCCTGCATCATCAAGGAGCTCATCATCTTCTTTAGCAAGTTTATGATTTGCCTCAATAAGGAAAGTAGTAGGTTTACATCCCAACATGCCACTATTCTTTAGCAAATCAAGAGCGTATTTTCTTTGACTTAGACATATACCCTATGTAGATCGAGCTATCTCAATACGTAGGAAATACTTTAGCTTCCCCACGTCTTTCAGTTCAAATTCAGTTGCAAGTATTTTCTTTATCTTAGGAAGTTCTATCTCGTCATCACCTGTAAGAATCATGTCATCTACATACACTAAAGGAATGCACCTTTTGTCATCATTCCTTCTTATAAACCGAGTTTAGTCTTCATTCACTTGGGTATATCCATTCCTAATCATGACCACACTTAGACGTTTGAACCAAGTTCTTGGAGATTGTTTTAGTCCATATAAAGCTCTCTTTAGTTTGCAACACTTACCATCATTCTCGAATCCAGGCAGTATTTTCATATATACTTCTTTTTTAAGATCACCGTTTAAGAAGGCACACATCTAATTGGTGCATTTCCATGAAAAATGAGCTACTAGGCAAATGACAACCCAAATTGTATTCATCTTAGCAACACGAGTAAAGATCTCAAGGTAATCAATCCCATATTTCTGACTGTATCCTTTAGCCATAAGACGAGCCTTGAATCGGTCAACATTCCCATCAGCATCATATTTGATTGTATTTACACATTTAGACTCAACAAGATGAGCACCCTTATGGGCATCAACAATATCCCAAGTATCATTCTTTATCAAAGCTTCCATTTCTTCCCTCATTGCATTGACCCCTTTCTGATCATTTTTGACCGTATTAATATTTTTAGGGACATGATGAGCATCTAAAGAGGTAATAAAGCCTCTGTATCTTGGACTCATCTTGGTGTGTGCAACAAAGTCTTCCACAGGGTAACGAGTGGATGCTCGAACAGTTCTAATAACTTTTTTCACAGCAATGGGGCGATCATCCATTAAAGGCTCATGCTTGTCAACGATAATATCAGGAGTAAGAGCAATACTTACAGAATCTTCGTGTTCCAAATCATTTGAGGAGAGATTAAGATCATGACTTTGTATAATTTCTTCTTCAATCTTTTCTACGGGGAAATCATGGCTTTGTATCATTTCTTCTTCAGTCTCCACCAACTTATCCACTTCCTTTCGTCTGCTATAAGTTTGACCAAATCAGCCTCTATCCTCGTTTTATGCTTTTCTATTTTCCTCATTGCCATTCGTTACATGGATATTCTCAAGTATATCGCTAAGAAAGTAAATCCCCCTTCTCTTTTTTTCTCAAGATCTATATTGACATACTCTCCTTTGAGAAAAAATATTTGGAAAGTAGGACTCATCTTCAAAGAAAGTGACATCCTTACTCACATGAAGGAGACAGGCCATGAGATCATAACATTTGTATCCTTTTTGTGTTCTGTAATAATCGAGAAAGATGCATTTCGTAGCTCGTGGATCTAACTTTCGCACACCTGGTCCAGAGTTATGAAAAAAGAAGACACATCCAAAGACCCAAGGGCCCAAACTGAAAGGAGAATTATTGGGATGAATAATAGAGTAGGGAGTTCACTTTGCGATCACACTAGAAGGTGATCTGCTTATCACATAAGCTACGGTTAAGACAACCTCTCCCCAAAATATCTTTGGTACATTTTGCTGAAGTAAGGGTGTTGTCGTTACATTAAATAAGTGACGGTTTTTTCTTTCAGCTACTCCGTTCTATTGTGGTGTATAACTACACGATGTTTCATGGATGGTGCCCCCTCTCATCAAGAAAAGTAGATAGAGATCCTTCTAAGTATTCTCTGGCATTATCCATCCTCAGCTTCTTAATTCTGGCTCTATATTGAGTGACAACCATATTTGTGAAACATTTGATTGCTTTAGAAACTTTACTGCTACTTTTGAAAAGGTATACAAAGGCACTTCGAGAGAAATCATCAATAAAAGTAATATAGTAGAGATGCCCACCAACATTATAAGTGTTGCGAGTTTGTTTTGCAAATTGACGGACATCACATTTTTTTAGGCTCAAAAAAGAGGGAGACACTCTACGGTGTTCACCCCAATATATTAATAGAAAAAAGAAGTAAAGAATGTTACAAGAAGGTGACAAAAACCAAACAAACAAAACCCAAAGAGGGGAACCGAGAAAGTAACAACCAAAGATCACCCCAAAAAGCCACGATAGGGTTACCCTGCATACCAATCATCCAGAAGACGCGAGCAAAGGAAAAGAATGTTCTCCCAGTAGAATCGTTGGCCAACGAAGAGGGCCTCATTCCTCCCCAGCCAGATACACCACAACCTGGCAAGCGGAACCAAAAAGTCCTTCCTTTCCCTGCTCCTGTTGCAAAACAAGCTCTCGCAAAAGGCAATCAGACCATCCGAGCTGACCCATTTTAGATCAACCCAAAGCCCCCGAACCATGTTGCAACCAAAGAACAAGTGATCAATAGTTTCCGTCTCCTCATCACAAAGCCCGTAAGTAGGCCCAACATTAGCAAAGAATCGGGCGCAGCGGTCGCGCGTTAAGAGCCTCCCCCTGCGAAGAAGCCACAGGAAGACTCCAATGCGCTCAGGAAGCTTCAACCCCCAGAGGAACCAGCAATCACGCAAGAGAAGATCGTCCCCAACCTGAGGACAGGGAGCCGGTGCCAGATACGCCTTACGCGTGGAAAAGAGACCGTCCTTCCAAGTCCAGTGGTCTCGGCCATCATTAGGTTGATCTACCTTAGCGAGCACGTTCATTAAAGAGAGAAAATCATCCAGACGTTGATCCAAGAAATTGGCGATAAAGCGTGGACACCAGCATCCATCCATTTAACACGAGGCCACCGAGTGGACACCAGCATGGACACCAACATCCATCCATCCATCCATCCAGCATCCATCCCATGACAGACATCACATTGCAAATCTTCTTTAGATAATCTTGAAAAAATATCGGGCATCTACTCTTGCAAAGAAGAGAAATTGACATGACCAAGACGCTCATGTCATCGTTTCACTGTCATCGAACAATCATTCTCAAGTTGAACCTTCATTGCAAAAGTAAGAGCTAGATCAACCCGATCAGGAAGATGATATAATCTATCTTCAACTCGACCATTTCCAATCTTCTTTCCTGTCTCCGAGTCTTTTAAAATGCACGACCTTTAGTCAAAAAATAACTTGAAGTTCAATTCTTTCATGATCTTGCAAACAGACGAAAGATTTATTGAAAAATCAGGCACATGAAGAGCATCATGAATGAGGAAACGATCTACAACAGATATGGTCCCTTTCCCAGCGACAGTAGCAGGACATCTGCAACAGTAACTTTCTCTCTTCCCGATAATAATTTGTAATCATGAAACATTCGCGGAGCACCTGTCATATGGTCAGAAGCCCCACGATCAATGATCCATTCAGTAATGTTTGGATTATTGTTATCAGTTCGCCTCGTATTAAGAGAAAAGATGGTTTCGATAAAATGTTTAGAAGCATGATTTCCGACGATAAATCGTCATAAAAAACCCAGAAAACTGAGACTGGAATTCCAGAAATAGGTAATTTCCAGGAGAATGAATTGATCAACCATCAAGAAAACTAGAAATTGCAAATGGATTTTGTTAAGAAATAGAAAGTGGAAGCGGAATGATAAACAGAGCATAATAACAAGAAGCATAAACATGGAATACCATGATTTTACGTGGAACCCTACTCCGTGAGGAGCAGGATGAAACCACAGGAGAAGCCCTCAAATAGGACGTGTTTGTTTATTTACTCTCTAAATGGATACAGGAGGTCTGGGGCTCCTTATATAGCTTCTCCAGAGCCTCCAAGTCCCACCACTGGACGATGTGGGACTAAACACTGGATGGGGTAAATGGATCTTCTTTAGGATCCATTTACCCTGCTACAGCTCAATAGGCGCACAATCAAATACTCTAACACTCCCCCTCAAGCTAGAGCATGCAATGCTCAGCTTGGACAAACAGAAAGAAACTCAACTCAACGCTACAGGACAGTACGTACAATATCAACCCAATGCACACATTGTTGCAGTCGAGGACGTTGCTTCTCATGCCGTGCAAGTGAGGAGGACGAATGGGCTGGAGTGTGAGTCTGCTGAATCTCCTCGTCGAAGAGCATGTGCTTTGAACTGCGCCTGTTAGAGTACTGCAACTGAAAATGAGTCTCCTCGTCAGAGTATTTTGGCCCGCCACAATAATGTGGACAACTGCTCCATCTCTGAAAAGGGTCGAACTGAAAAGGTCGTGGCTGTGCAATCCTTGTAGGAGTCCACGGTCGCTGGAGAATGGAGTCTGAAAAGTCTCCTCGTCGGAGAACTAAGTCTATCCCATCTGGCTCAGAGAATGGTGTACTGCTCTGGTGTACCTATGATACTACATGAAAACCCTTGCCAACATGGCATAAGGAATGGTCCTCTACCCTGGAGTCCCTATGGCTCACATGAAAACTCTTGTCGACAAAACAAGAATAACGATGGGGACCTATGAACTGATGGCATACATGTGCTCATCTGAAAATGACCGCAACCTCGTGCATGTCTGAAAATGAGTCTCTCTAGAGAACTCGAAAAATGGGCCTCTCATCGTGGAGTGCCTCGATCTTGGACTCTGACCAATCTGTCGAGTATAAACAACTGCGCGTCGAGTCTGAAACTTGCGCATGGAGAATCTTCATCTGAAAATTGTAGAGTCTGAAAATTCTGAACTGGTCTGACGAATTTGATATCTCAATCTGCAACAGGACCTGTGACTCTACATATACTCCCCCTTTCTCCCATACTTGTCGGAAAACATGGACGTCGACCAAGTTGGGAGAAGACAACGAAATTGGGAGAATAACATGAACATTCAAAACCTCTCTTGTGACTTTTCTTCTTCTTCTTTTTTGCCGTCACATTTTTTTAAAAAAAAGCATTTTTTTAAGCCGTTTCAATTTTTTTACGGCTTTTGCAACTCATTTTTTTCGAATATTTTGCGTACGACTTTTCTTTTTACGCAGTTTTTTTTCTTTCTTTTTTTTCTTTTTTTAATACTTGGCCCACTTGCGCCCAAAAACATGCAACAACCCAACAAGGCTTTCTTTATCTCTCTTCCCCTCTTTTCTTTTCTTCCTTTTTTTCAGCCTCTTTTCTACTTTTTTTTCCATCCCAACAATGGACTTAGTTCATTTTCCTCCTCCACCTTCCATGATTTTACGTGGAACTCTACTCCGTGAGGAGCGGGATGAAACCATGGGAGAAGCCCTCAAATAGGGCGTGTTTATCTATTGACTCTCTCAATGGATACAGGAGGTCTGGGGTTCCTTATATAGCCTCTCTAGAGCCTCCAAGTCCCACCACTGGACGATGTGGGACTAAGCACTGGATGGGGTAAATGGATCTTCTCCAGGATCCATTTACCCTGCTACAACTCAATAGACGCACAACCAAATACTCTAACAGATTTTCCAGGAGATTGGAAAATGTTGAGATTCTCCAGCAGATTTTACTGGACACCAAAAAACTGAGATTTTCCGAGAGAGAAAATAATTCCAGACCTCCGTTAAGTTTTCCAGGACAGGCACAGGTAGAGAAAAATAATTCCAGACCTCCATTGAGTCTTCCAGGACACACACAGGGAGAGAAAAAATAATTCCAGACCTCTGTTAAGGTCATCGTGCCAGCAAAGGCACTGTGCACAGACCTCCGTCAAGGGGGACCACGCACAGACCTCTGTCAAGGAGGAAGGGCACATCAGATTGCAGCGAGGGGCACTGTGCACAAGGATGAGGGGCACCGCACAGTTTACAACGGTGAAGAGCAGCAGGTCATGGTGAGAGGCTCCATGCACAAGCGAGCCGCGCGAGCAAGGGGCACCGCGGCGAAGAGCAGCGCGTCGCACAACTTTACGTCAATGGTAGCGGAGAAAACGATCATACAAACCTTGCTCTGATACCATGTAGAAAACAAGCATAATCATCACAAAGGAAGAGACGATGATTTATGTGGAAAACCCTACGAGGGAAAAACCGCAGGGGCACACACAATCCCTAATCTCCCTCACACGAGACTAGGGCTCTCTTCACTGTCTATTTTTCAATGAAGGGGATGGGTACAATATATAGATGATGGGTAAAATGGTCTCTCATCCCAAGATCCACTTACCCATTTAAAGAACAACTCAACAGGTTTGAACACGGGAAACTTGAAATCAACTTTAAGGTGGAAAGATGATACGTGGCTTTACCACAAGGAAATCTTGGTTGACTTTTTTTTCCAGAAAAATCAAGATACAAATCCGATGGAAACAATGAATGTTCCAGAGAAATATAACTTAATGTAATTAGGAATTTTGCAAATTTGTGAATGGGTTCGACAACTTTTTTTCTAGTAAACAATTAAAATATAGGATTAGACTTTCGGGTGATGTTAATGGAAGATACAATGGGAGAAACACATTTAAGGTGATTTGGGTGTGTGCAAAGACTTGATGGCTGGGTAGGAGGTATGCGAAGTTGCAAGGAGAGTTTTGAAAGTGGGTGCAAGCCAGCCCTTTTTGGATTGAACTCTCTGAATTATTGGACAAAACCTGGCTATAACCCAATTATTTTTTATGCATGAACCTATGTAGGAAATCTCACTCAACTTGGAAAAAAGACTTGGCTGTTGAAGGTGCCAGCGTTTATACTTTATACACTATCTTCACATTCATATTAGTTTCTGCCTTGATGATGTATTGTTGATGCTCTTGACATGCAGCAGTGTCATTCATATATGGTTCATGAGTAACTCTCTAGAAGACATCTTTATCTTGAAGCCGATCTTTACTAAAACAAGTTGCATGCGAGATGGCCAACTTTCTTCACCATGTGTTAAATCAAGACAGACGTCACTCCCATTAACTTAGGTTGATAATTTCCTGTGGAGTTGATTCTAATACATATTTGTATTAGTAGTAAAGAGTTGCACGCTTGAATTTATATGCGAGCACTTCGTGGTAACCTCTCGTAAAGGTTGATGAAAAGTGGAGAATATGTTCAATTGTTGAAGGTGGTAATAAATAGATAAGAATTATTTATATCCTTTTATGCCTTGATAGTGTTAGAGTATGCATTAGATTGGTAATTGGATCTCTCCAGTATCCAATTACCCTCTCATGTTTAGTTCCACATTATCTATTAGTAGGACTCTGGTTGGTTTGTGGGTTATATAAGGGCCTCCCTCCCCCTGTACTCATTGAGAGATTTATAATAAAATATCCGACCATAGATTAGTGACCTCTCGTGGTTTCATACCGCTCATCATGAAGTAGGGTTCCACGTAAATCGTGAGTGTTCTACTTCTTATTTTTATATTCTTGTTCTCGTCATCGCTTTTGCGTTCTTATTTTAAGCACGGTATTAGAGATGTTCGATTTTGGGTTCATCTTGGAGATTTGATTTTTTTGGGGGATTTTTACCTCAGGAACCCTATAAACTTTGCAAATTACCTTCTCGACCTTTGAAACAGCCAAATTCCCCCTCGACCTTGTAAACTTGCTCCATCTTACCCCACATACCCTATTGTTCACTTTAACTTTATTGGAGTTAATTACTAAGCTTAAAGTTGAGTTAATCTAACTAAAGAAAATCGAAGGGTGGATCTTCAATCTCCCTTTATCCTTCCTTCTCCTACCCCTTTCTTCATCCTCTTCTTCTACCAAATCAAACAAGGCCCTCGAGGCCGACCTGGAGTGTGGCACGCGGCCTGTGTGGACCTCCTCGCCTTCATCCATGCCGTCGAGGATGTCGACCTCTCCCTAAACATTGTCAAGCTCCTCATCGTTGTTGGAGCCGATGTTCATGCCTAGGACGCTTGCGGGCGGGAGCCTGTTGACATCCTTGGCAAGCACCGCCACCCTTCAACGAGGTTGAAGATATGCCCACAGGGTCTTCGACTCGTGGCTCCACCCCGAGCAATACCGCATCTGCCTCTACAAGGACGAGGTTGGCTACAACCGTCATGTTTGCTTCTTTGCCCATAAGCCCGAGGAGCTCACGCCCCTCTACCCATCTTTTGCTTCTTCTTCTTATGGTGGAGGATCTTCCTCTCTGAGAGCTTTTCCGTCGTTGGATCTGGGTGCTGCGACAATGCTGCTCAACTAATCCTCCATGTCTCCTTCAACGTCCTCAGTGCTTGCATGGCTTTGTTGGAGCAGCAGGATGTTGACGCTTGAAAGCTGGCTGAAGGCTGGGTTAGTGTAGCGATATATTTGTGTTTTTGTATTGTTTCTTTATTCTCTCTCTACTTATGTATGGCTTCTGTAATTTACCCATAGGCTCCTCTCCTATATAAGAGAACCTAGGGTTATGGAATAAAGCACGAAACGTTTTTCTCCCAACATGGTATCAGAGCGGCGGTTCTAGACCGGAGCTCCAAAATCCTAACCCTAACCCTAGCCCTCCTCTCTGTCTCAGCCCCTTCCCCCTCAACGCCGTCTGTCGCGGCTGCCGCCGCCTGCCGCGGCTGCCGCTGCCTGTCGCAGCTGTCGTCCGCGCCTCTCGCGGCCTCCCGCCAGCGGCCCGCACACGCACAGCCTCTCGCACGTGCAGCGATGCCGTCAGCGGCCAACGCCACCTCCAGCAGCCCATGATTGCTGTTGCGGTCGTGCCGCACGTGCAACAACGCTGCCCCTTGCGGCCCTATTGACCCTGCAGCCTCGCCAACCATTGTCGACAGTGCTCTAGAGCCGATCTTGCGGCCCCACGTTGTCTCCTCGCTGCCCTCTGACCGTCATCTAATCCAATATGGGATTGGTTGCATGAGTCTGCCTATGCAACCGTATATCCCTATGTCAGGGTAGACAACTTGGTATTCTATCTTCATAACTAGTCTTCTCGTGCCATCATGTCAGAAAACAAGGCCGACATTCCCTCCATGGGTGCCTTTAGAGGTCATGCACCCATAGTAAAGATGGATGGGACCAACTATAAACTGTGGGCTATGCAGTTCATGAGTATGATGAAGTCTACCAGTAAGAAATACATTCTTATTAGGGAAGAACCGACTGAGATGATTGGAGTCAATGCCTCATGGGAGGCAGACGATGCTTATGCTAAGGTTTGGCTGTCAGGTACATTGACACTGGAGATTGCCAATGACATACGACATCAACCCACAGCCAAGGCAATGTGTGACATTCTTGCTGCTACCTATTCACAGGCCAAGAATGAGACAAAGATCTTGCGGTCACAACTAGACATCTTCACTACGAAGCAGAATGGATGCCCACTTCACTCCTTATATACCTCGTTGCGTGGGATGTTCGAGAAGCTCTATAGCTTCATGCCCCTCAACTCCACTCCTAAACAACAGAAGTCTTATCGGACTGCTACCATGGTTGGTGTCTTCTTGGCAGCACTTGATCCTGAATATGAGGCAGCCCGATCGCAGATTTTGGCATATTCGACCATTCCTCTAATAAAGGAAGCGTTCCGTCGGCTCAGTCGGATCATTGTTCCATCCTCTCTCACAAACCAGTCTTCTTCAGCAATGGCTGCCTCTTGAGGTCGTGGAGGCTCTTATCACTCTCGTGGACGTGGACCTCGTGGCAGAGGTGGTCGTGTTCGTCAGCAATGCTCCTTCTGTCATCGCTCTGTGTACACCGAGGATACATGCTACTCCAAGCATGGATTTCCAGCTTCTGCTCGTGTGGATGAGCAGATCGAGCCTCCTGCAGCTTCTTCTATGGATCAGCGATTTGATGATCTTGTGGCCAGATAGAGAGGTATCATACCTCCAACTTCTTCTGCAACGCCTTCTTCAGGTCCTGGAAGCCAATCCGATGAGGCTGCATCTGCCTCCTCCAGCAACTCAGGTAGTATCTCTGCATTCACTAGTAGTTGTGGATCAGATGTAGGTGAATGGATTATGGATTCTGGAGCCACACATCATCTGTGTGGAGACAGGACTCAGCTTACAACATATAGGTCTATTCCTCCAGGACGTATAATGGTTATTGCAGATGTGACTCATTCCCCAATTACAGGACAGGGGGAGATCAATTTGGCATGCTCTATGCATTTACAGAATGTTCTACATGCACCCGACTTTTCTATGAATTTGTTGTCTATCAGTCAAATTACAAAGGACTTACACTGTAGAGCCATTTTTGACCCTTTCTCCCTTGTTTTTCAGGACATCCTTACGGGCAAGGTGATTGGCTGTGGCCGTGAGTAGGGCGGTCTCTATCGCCTAATACAAGCTCCCTATGCTGGATACTCCTCTTTATCTGCTGGATCTGCTTCACCATTCTGTGGCATCTGCGCTTTGGTCTTTTCCCACTCCAGAAAATGTGTCGTGTTCTACCTCAGGTGTTGCCTCACACGTCCTTCCAATGTGAGGCATGTCAGTTGGGAAAGCACCATCGCTCCAACTATCCCAGTCGTCAGAGTCGGAGCAGTATCTCCAAGTTTGAGTTATTTCATATAGACATTTGGGGTCCCAGTCGTGCTCCCGATTACCAGGGACTCAGGTTCTATCTAGTTGCTGTTGATGATTTCACTCATCTGTCGTGGGTCTTTTTACTAAAGAATAAATCTGAAGCTGGAGATGTTATCAAATGTTTCTTGTCTGAGATTAAAAATGTTTTTTCCGCTATTGTGAAGATTGTGAGAACGGATAATGCCTTGGAATTTTGTACACATGATCTATCTAAATATTTTTCATCTCAGGGTATCATTCATCAAACCTCTTGTGCATATACGTCTCAACAAAATGGTATTGCGGAAAGAAAACACCGGCATTTGCTTGATGTCACGCGGGAGCAAGAATAAAAGAAGAAAAGAAAGCAGCCAATACAGATAAATACATGCAGGGGTGGATCATATGCAAAATGAGTAGAGCAAGTGGCATGGATGCTATACTGATGATACTCAGGTATCTTAAATTATCCCCTGGTGCAGGACTACTGTTTAAAAAGGGGAAAGAGGCTACCATCTCAGCATGTGTGGATGCAGACAATGCAGGATGCCCGAAGGACAAGAAGTCCACTACTGGATTTGTTGTATACATTGGAGACTCTCTTGCCTCGTGAAGAAGCAAGAAGCAAACTGTTGTAGCTAGATCTAGCGCTGAGTTAGAATATAGGGCAATGGCCCAGGCTACTACAGAAATGATGTGGATCCGAGCTGTGCTTACAGATTTACATATAGAGGTACCCCTTCCTATGGTACTAGAATGTGACGGTGAGGCTGCTATATTTATTGCAAATAATCTAGCATTCCATGAACGCACCAAGCACATCGAAGTTGATTGTCATTACATATGTGATACGATTCAGAAAGGTTTTATCTCTACATCTCATGTCAGCTCAAGGGACCAAACTGCAGATATCTTCACGAATGCTCTACTCAAAGGGCCCTTTCCGAAATGCTCGTCCAAGATGAGCATGATCGACATCTATGCTCCATCTTGAGGGGGAGTGTAGCGATATATTTATGTTTTATGTATTGTTTCTTTATTCTCTCTCTACTTATGTATGGCTTCTGTAATTTACCCATAGGCTCCTCTCCTATATAAGAGAGTCTTGGGTTATGGAATAAAGCACGAAACGTTTTTCGCCCAATAGTTAGTTCTCATGACATGGAGATGGATCTTGAGGTCATGGGTTTTGATGGGTATGCCCAACTTCTCCAGCAAAAGCAGTAGCTAATGGATGAAATCAATAGCCTTTCCCCTCCCACGAGTTGGGTAAATACCATGGCTTCTGCAAGCAGGAGAGGGGAGTACAATGACCTCTTTGGGTTTGGACTCGGTTGCTCTCCTCTTCCCCATGAAGGTTGTTGAGGAGGAGGGCACCCGCGCGGTGGAATCGAAGGAAGAGCAGGAGCTCGGATAGATGGAGGGCACCCGTGTGGCGGATTTGAAGGAGGAACAAGATTCGGGGAGGCGGAGGTCGGTGAGGAGGAGGGCACTCACACGATGGATCTGGAGGAGTAGGAGGTTGGGGAGGTAGAGGTCAGGGAGGAGGAGATCGCCTTCGCGGTGGAGTGGAGGAAGGGGAGGTCGGAGAGGCGGAGGTCGGGGAGGAGGTGGTCGGATCTGAAACACTACTCACACAATCAAGCCCCTCCTGGAGGATATGGAACTCTACACTGATCTCATCATCTCAGATTTAGAATGGAGCATGTCATCGTGGAATCATATTCATGTGATTCCTCCTATGTGCTAGTCAGAGAAGAAGGGTTCCACAACTATTTGCATCACACTAGCAGCACTTTCGCAATCCACGGATAGCACCGACACTTCCACACACCTACTCATGTAGTCGTGCATCATGTCCATAGCGCAACTCTGTTGTAGGCTTCTGCCTTCTTCTCTGACTACCAGTCATGCACCACCGTCATCTCCATGTTGGGCTATCACCTTGAGGCGCCCCCTCTCTAAACCCGTGTGCGACTCCTTCTCCAAGCAACCCACGCAGTGACACAAGAGGACTGGTTCTCCTATACCCCTAAGAAGAATCATGAGTTTCATTCATTATGTAGGTCTTATAGACTTTATTTTTTGTTTGGGCCCAACTGGGTCGTGAGTTGAAAAGAAAACTCAGAAAAAAGGAGGGGCGGCCCAAAGGAGGGACACTATCTTATTTCAGGCCCAACTATTATATTAAAAAAATGGCGAAGCCTTCTCCGACTATAAGTAGAGTCAGCTACATGGATTATTGCTCAAATCCATGTTGAAAGATTTGATTATTTTTTACGTTGGTCGTCGATTACATAACGCAACCCCTACAAGAGTGGGATTTGAACCTTGGTCTCTTTTGTGGTAGACATGCTGCACTACCACTATACCATTTAAGTGGGTACTATTATATTAAAAAAAGGTTGATTAAAAAGAGAAGCCGAGAAAAAAGATATTACAACGTATAAAAAAAGAAAGAGGAGGAGATGAGAAAAAAAGTGGACAACTTATTAAAATAAGGAAAGAAGAGAATATGCTTATTCTACTTTGTTTCTCCCACCTTGGTTATACATGTCCATATTCTGATAAGTATGAGAGAAAGGGGAGTGAGAGCATGACATATTCTTCTATCTGAGATGTCTGTACATATCTTGTATCATGTTCATCATCCTCTACTCGTAGCTCTCCAGATAAGATCTCAACTTCAGGGTTCCTTTACAAGAGAACCAATTACTTGAGGTTCCTATACGAGAAACTCACCCTTTTAAGTCCCTACATGTATGGAAAGGCCCTTTCTCATAGTTTCAGTGTAGGAGAGGCCCACTCTCGAGATCTTCGTATGGTAGACGATCACTCTACTTCTGATGTTCGACATCAACTACTCCAGATATACTTCTACTACTTGAGATTGTTTCTCAAACTTCTACTACTCATCAACAATGTGAAGACCAACACTTTACTCCAGGTACTTGTCTCCTCCTAGTGCAACTCCTTCCACACAAGTCTCCTCCCAGCAACGACTACTCTAAGCGAGTCCCCTCCCATCTCCCTAAGGATGTATCGAGTGAAGATGTGTTGCGTGTATTTTCTTTTGTTGCAAGATGCAATTAATTAGCTACAACTCGAGGGGGTGTTAGAGTATATATTAGATGGGCAAATGGATCTCTCCAAATTCAATTACCCTGTCATGCTTAGTCCCACAACATCTACTCGTAAGATTTTGTTCTATTTGCGTATCTATACAAAGAGCCCCACACTTCTCTACTCATTTGTAAATTTATAATAAGATATCCAATCCTAGAGTAAAGACCTTCTGTTGTGGTTTCAGCTCCTCACGGAGCGTATTCATTTTCTTATTTTCAAGCAATCAATTGAACATTTATATATTATTTATCGGCTTACATGGACATATAATTCTATATGTTAGCTCCTTAATTATTCTGGAGGGTACATGCGTTTGGGTTTGGGAGCTAAATAAATTTCGAACAACCAAGAAATTTGAAACTGAAGGAAAATGCATATGAGAATGCTCTTTATGGAAGGTGTAAAATGCTACAATAGACATGTATATACTTATACAATCAATTAATATAAGATAAGTGTGTCTCTTTTGGGATTGTGTTGTATATTGTATGATTTTTTGAAAAACAGTGTATGTTGTAGTTATACATAAGTATTGGTTAATGCTTGCTCACCACTATTTCGATTATAATTATGCTAAGCTAAGGTTGTATATAAAAGGCATAAAAGTGGTCTAGCCCCTCCCATGAGTCATGACCAATTAGAGGGTTGGAGCTTCATGTTGTGGATTTGAGGATATCTTCCTATTGATCATTTTTGAAAAAAGAAATATGAAAGTGAATCAAGCAATAACAAGAAATAATAGAACACTTGGATTTTTACATGAAACCCTACTCCCTATGGAGAAAGATGAATCATAGGAGAAAGCCTCAAAGGGTCCGCTATTTCATTGTGTTTTCAAGATATTATTTGGGTATAGGGTTCTTTATATAGTTCCACCAGTATAAGAAAGTCCTATCAGTAGGTCGTATAGTACTGAAGACCGAGTAGAGTAGAGTAATTAGATCTCGGTGAGATCTAATTACCCATTTAAAATATATTCTAACACCCCCCTCAAACATGAGCTTAAAAAGTTGTAGCTTGTTACAAAGAAATCAAATGGCTTCATATCCTTCCAAAGCACAAGGAGAATCTATCATGAAATCGATTGATACTCCTTCGCACTTGCACTCCGGATTGGAAGTGAACTCCAACAATCTTGGAGGTCACTTACGCTTTGGAGTCCACTTACGCTCAGCCTTTACTTTTTGGAAGGCAAAACATTGATTGGTGAATCGAGTTACGTCCCTCTTCATTCACTTCCACCAAAAGTTCCTTCGCTTATCTTGATACATTTTAGTGCTATGAGGGTTAATGGAAAGTTGTGAGCTATGCGTATCACACATAGTCTCCTCACAAATTATGATCTACAGGAAGACATGGTCTATCCTTATTTTAGCATCTTATCCTCGTATGAAAGATCAATCAAAGCCTTTGATGGGATTTAGGTACTTAAACCTTTGTATCCCTCCATCCGTCTATTATCCTCAGATAATTCTACCAGTCAACTCTTGTCGAACAAAAGATGATACAATCACTATATCAATAGTGCTACAAATAGGGTGCCATTAACTAAGAGATTTCAATAGATCTCTGGTCTTGATCTGTAAGTGGGTCTCACCAGAACATGGTTTGGAACAGTGCAACGATTACTACATTCTTCTATCTTGGATGGTTTATAAATCCATGATTTATCCTTATATTATATGATTATTATCCCTCTTACCTAACTATACAATAATATTATTTATCAAATCATTAACATTAACACTTGGTACCTTGTAAATAATTAACCTTAATTATGTGTACATAAATAACATTATTTTATTTTCTTTCTTTATTATTTTTTATTAAAAATACCATAAAAATCAGTTTAAAAATCATAAAAGACAGGATTAGGTATTTTTAATTACTTCAAAATACTTATAAAAATTCTATCTTGTTCATATGTTTTATTTTCATTTTGAGTTCTCAAAAAAGATCTACAACTTTCATGTTGAACACTTTTTAATTTGAGGTTTGTAGCTATTTATTTCATATTTTCCTTTGTTTTTCATTTTATCTTCTCTCGTTGGACCACGTGGTGAATTTATGGCCGTCTACGTGGTCGCCCTCCTTTCTCCAACCCGCAAACACCGCAACCGTATGATGGCCCTGATGGATTCAATCAGGGCCCTCCCTTCCCACTTCGCTCTCATCCCTCTAATCAGATGATCAGAGGGCATCATATCCTTCCACTCGCGCCCTATCCTCAACCGTTGGATCCTTTGATCCAACAATTGTGCTTCATCTTTAACCTCCGGCCCTGCACTCGCCTGCTTGTCCACTTCACCAACTGCCATTCTTCGCCCTATGTCCCCCATTACTCCGGTTAGCCTCTCGCCCATGTTTCGCCTCCAATCAGTAACCCTAACTACTCCCTGCCACGTGTGCCACCTATCCCTCTTTCTCCTTTAACTGACAGTCTGCGAGAAGCAGTTGTTCTTTGACGGCCACTCTTTTGGAACCGCACCCCCATCCTTCAAATACCCGACCTCTGCTTCCTGTGCACGCCATCTGCCTTCATGCGCGAGAGCTCCGAGCACCTTCGTTGACCTTCGAGACAAGGAGAGCCTCAATTTGAGTGCGAGGATTGAGCGAATCATCGACGAGATCCAAGGTGGTTTCATCTTGTCGCAACCCATCATCGAAGCTGCTGGAACTTCTATATCTGGCCCATCTGGTCAAGCGGCGATCGAGCATCCCTTGCTCCACTCCTAGGCCCGTGTCTCAGCCTCTCCAATCCTTCCTCCGTCAATCGTCATCTTCCTCATGTAATGTATTTCGTCCTTTTCCCCTTCTCTGATTTATCACGTTATACATGTGTACTTCCTTTACCTTTTGATTTGACTCATACCTTCACCTCACTCCGATGTTCCACACATACTCATATGTTCCTTTCCTCTACTTTTCCATAGCTCCTTCCACCTCAATTTATCACTGCCTTCGCTAAGGACAGTGACCCATTAGGCTCCTACCCCATTCCTCCTCATAGGGCCTCCATCTCGCCCCGTATTGTCCTAATCGGTTCACCTGGCTTTGGAGTTCCTGGGCAAACCACTACAGAAGGGTCAATCACTTCAATGTTCAAATATTTAGCGGATCTCCGGTCTCGAGCTTCTTCTCTGACGGACTTTCATCGCTAGGAGCTTCCAACCATCCTTCGCCCTTGGCCGCACTCCCACCATCTTCGTGAGGGCTTAGGGAAGCTCCTCTGACCTCCAGCATTCACGCCTGTGCATGGGAACACTAACAAGCCACCGGAGCTCCGCTACTCCTCCACCGCGCACAAAAGAGTGGGACGAACTCGAGCAGCGACCACCATTGGATTAGGCCCTCCATATTTGATCCAACAACTTGGATCATTTCTCAGCTTCAGATCTGAGGCATCGCTTAAATCCTTAGGATCGAGCGTCCAAACCAGCAGATGAAGCACCCGAGTACGCCACGTAGCCCGAACCAGTCGAGCCATCGAGCCTAGCCCCTACGTAAGCCACCTCACGTGTCTGGGAAAATTGCAGCGCCTGGACCCAAACTTTAAAGAATTGCATTTAGTTCCAACGCATGCAGAGCATGTGTTTCCTGGAGAATTTACAGATAAGCACCGCTCAATTACTATCAACAGACGTCGAGATTAGCAGAAAGAAGATATGCTTTGATTTGATTGCGAGCTACTTATACACTCATACGTGGCTAATTTGCACATATACCCTAGAGATTTGTATATATTGCATTTCAATCTTTTTTGGACCTTTTTGTTATATTTTCTTATGTTTTTCTTGTAATTAAGTCTCTGACTTTAACGATTAATCTTGTGAACCATAGTTCCAAATTTAATGAAGTTGGTCTTGTTTAAAAGTTTATTTTATGCTCTATGATGTGACCTATTCATTTCTATGACTTTCCTTGTTAAAAATAAATTAATATTAGGGATTTTATCACTTGTGCCCCTCCGAGATCTTGCAATATCAGTTATGCTCCTATCTTTTTGGTAATATCAGTTGTGCCCCTCACTTCTTGATATTTTACTACTTGTGCCCCTCGGGTTAGTGACCATCCATCCATAGTGCAAACGGACGTTAACTTTGAGGACATAAGCGGTATTAATTTTAAAAAATGATTATATGGTCATTTTATACCCTCCTCTTCTTCCTCTCCCCCCATCCTCTTCCTTCTCCTCCAAACTCCTCCTCCTCTCCGCCCGAAACTCCTCCACAGCCCGCACCTCCTCCCAGCTCCGCCCTGAGCTCCTTGCACCTCCTCCCAGCCCGCGGCCTCCGCTCCTGCCCCGCCTTTCTCCGGCCGCCCCTGCACCCCCGCACAACGCCCCTCTGCCACCTGCACCTCTCCTTCCCCCTGCACCCCCCCGCATAGCCCCCCTCCGCCCCCTACCCCGCACAGCCCCCTCCGCCCCTGCATCCCCCGCACAGCACCCCTCCGCCCTTGCACCCCACCCGCACAGCCCCCTCCGCCCCTGCATCCCCCGCACAACCCCCCCCCCCCCCGCCCCTCCGCCCCCGCATCCCCCGCACAGTACCCCTCCGCCCTTGCACCCCACCCGCACAACCCCCTCCGCCCCCTGCACCTCCCCCCGCACAGCCTTCCCTCCGCCACTGCACCCTCCGCACAGCGCCCCTCCACCCCCGCACAACCTCCCCTCCGCACATCCCCCTCCCACACAGCACCCCTCCGCCCCTGCACCTTCACCCCCGCACAGCCTCCCCTCCGCCACTGCACCCTCCGCACAACCCCCTCTCGCACAGCGCGCCCCAGTCCCCACCTCCACCCCCGCACAGCCCCCCTCCACCTCCCGCACTTGCCCCCTCCGCCCCCTGCACCTCTCCTCCGGTCTCCGCACTCATCTGCTGCCACGACGCAAAGGTCGACAAAGCCATCGTCCCCTGCAACTCCCTCTGCGTCGCCATAGGCTTCGGCGCTGTCGGATTCCTTCCTCGGGACGAAGCACGTGGTGGAAGAGGAAGAAGAGGTGTCTTGACAATAATACTCCTCTTAATTGTACCAAGGTTTGAAAAAACCATGGTTAAGTCAATTCATTGACGGTCAATCTGACGGAAGGGCACAACTGATGACGGAGAAAGAAGTGAGGGGCACAACTGATATTACCAAAAAGATAGGGGCATAACTGATATTGCGAGATCTCGGAGGGGCACAAGTGATAAAATCCAGTATAGTGGCTTTTAAACTTGATAATTGGAGTTAAAAATTGTATGTTTGTGTACTTATTGCTACATTGAACTCCCTGATTTGACTTAGAATTAATTACATTAATAAGGACCTTAGTTTGAAATACTTTGAATATTATTTTCTGATTTGGTTTCAATTTAGGGAGTTTAGTTCATGAATTAATAAATTGGTCCCGTAATTGAATTGCAACATACATTAATTTGAATGATGAATTAATTTGGGTACTTTAGACCATTCTAAGCATGATATTTTGAATGGTTAATTCATTAATCCGTTGCTAAATTGTGATTTTGTATTTATTTGAGTTACTGGTATTGTGCTTGCATTTGTGATCATTTCATAACAAAAAATAGTTGCATTGAAAAACTCATAAAAACCATGCATTTGTTGTGTTGTATTTTGCATACTTGACTTAGATATCCCCGTAGAGTAGCCTATTACTTATTTTAGGATCCAATTAGATAAGCTAATCGGTAGTGTCCCTGTATTCGACCCTGTACTTATCCAAGAGAAATCAAACCAAGCCACTCCTCGCAGAGATGCTCACTCAATTTCTGATAGACCTAAAATTGGTTGTATTACAATGAGCCGATATTATATTAGTCGATTAAGGACTCATGAGATAATATACTTGTAATCTTTGAGAAGCTCGAGCCAACACCTCTGTCTCGTGTTCAACTCCTGATTAAAAAATGCTTGACATTCTTATGGTTAATGAAATTTTCAAAAGCGACGCCATATAGATAATTTCTCCTTATTGCGAAGGCTACTGCTGTAAGTTTCTTTTCATGTGTGAGATAATTTCGCTGATGCGGTTTCAATTGCTTAGAGGCATAGGTAACCGCCTTATCATTCTGTATAAAAACTTCTCCTAGTCCTACTT
This sequence comes from Ottelia alismoides, assembly GCA_037367405.1. Classification (NCBI taxonomy): domain Eukaryota; kingdom Viridiplantae; phylum Streptophyta; class Magnoliopsida; order Alismatales; family Hydrocharitaceae; genus Ottelia; species Ottelia alismoides. Next base: position 133,303 of record JAZKJV010001784.1, read on the forward strand.
TGGAGGTGTAGAGACTTATGTTATGTTTTATGTATCTTTTATTATTTCGTACTTATTCTCTGGACTTTTATGTAATTTACCCATAGGCTATTCTCCTATATAAGAGAGCCTAGGGTTCTATGGAATGCAATTCACTCTTTTCCACCAACATGGTATCAGAGCCAAAACCCTAACCCTACCCTATGAACCCCCATGCCGCCCACCCTCTCTCTCTTCTTACTCTCGGCGGCGCCACCCCCCCTCTGTTGGATCTTCCCGGCCCTCCAGCCCATCGTCGGGGCTCTCCAGTCCACCGCCGGGCCCTCAACCTCCGCCGGGCCCTCCCCAGCCCACCGCCGGGCCATCCAGCCCACCGCCGGCCTCCTCAGCCTTCCGCCGGGCCCTCCCTCCTCTACCCCGGCCACCGCCGGGCCCACCATCCCTCCGCCAGGACCCTAGCCCTCCTCCAGGGCTCTGTCCAGCCACAAAAGTCCCCGGCCGACCACTTGAACACTCGCCAGCCGACCTATTGACATGGGTTTGAGTGCATAAAGTCTACATATGCACTCAAATCCTATCCGATTGATGTAGACATCGTCTTTTGGTCTACAAACCCTAGTTTCATCTCCGACCAAATGTCAGAAAGTAAAGTCGACATGCCCTCTATAGGTGCCTTTAAAGGTCCTGCGCCAATTGTCAAAATGGATGGGACGAACTATGAGCTCTGGGTGATGCAGTTCATGAGTCTCATTAAGTCAAATGGTAAGAAGCATATTCTTACCGAGGATGAGCCGGAAGAGAAAACTGGGATCTATACCTCGTGGGAGGCCGATGATGCTTATGCCAAAGTTTGGTTATCAGGCACACTGTCGATGGAGTTTGCCAATGATGTCCTCTATCATCCCACTGCCAAGGCAATGTGGGATATTATGGCCGCTACATATTCCTAAGTACGGAACGAGACCAAGATGTTACAGCTTCAGCATGATGTATTCACGATGAAGCAGAATGGGTGGCCCCTTCACTCATTGTACACGTCCCTGAGAGGGATGTTCGAGAAACTATATAGCACCATACCACTCAAGACGACTCCAGAGCAGCAGAAGACCTTTCGGAATGCTACCATGGTGGGTGTACTACTTGCAGTGCTAGATCCAGAATATGAAGCATGCCGCTCTCAGATATTGGTCGATGTTGTTATTCCTCCTATGGAGGATGTTTACCGGAGGCTTAGTCGCATATTTGTTTCCTCCAGCTCTTCTACTCCATCCCCATCGGCGATGGTAGTATCGCGTAGGAGAGGTGGTCAGTCTTCTGCTCGTGGACGTGGACCTCGTGAACGAGGAGGTCGCTTTCGCCAGCCATGTTCATTTTGTCATCGTACAGGTCACTCAGAGGAAACATGCTACTCGAAGCATGGGTTCCCAGCATTTGCGTGTGTAGCCGAGCACGTCACGTCTCAGTCACCATCCACTCCAGATAATCGGTTTGAAGAACTTGTAGCGCGTCTACGAGATATTATGCCTCAGTCGTCTACTGATACTCCAGGTGGCTCTTCAGATATTGCTGCCACAGCCTCTGTTAGTTCATCTGCCACTGCCAGTACCTCAGGTAGTGCCACTGCCTTTACATCTTGTCATGATCTCTTCGACTGGATTATAGATTCTGGCGCCACACATCATCTCTGTCGAGACAGAGAGACTTCAATCATACAGGGACATCCCATCTGGCCGTTCAGTGTTGATAGAAGATGGGACTCATTCCCCCATCATTGGACAGGGGGAGATAGCCTTATCACCTTCTATGCATTTACAGAATGTTCTTCATGCTCCTGAGTTCTCCATGAATTTGTTATCCATTAGTCAGATTACGAAGGATTTGCACTGTCGCGCTATATTTGACCCATCCTCTCTCATTTTTCAGGACATACTCACGCGCAGGGTGATTGGTTGTGGCTCTCAGCAGAATGGCCTCTATCGTCTGGTCAGGAATTCCTATGTTGGCGTCTCTTCATATTCTGCTGGATCAGTTTCTCCATACACCTGGCATCTCCGCTTTGGCCATCTCCCGCTCCGGAAAATGCGACATCTCTTGCCTCAGATCTCTCCGAGTTCGTCATTCCGTTGTGAAGCATGTCAGTTGGGAAAGCATCACCGGTCTAGCTTTCCTAGTCATCAAAGTCGGAGCAGTAGCTCCTCGTTTGAGTTGTTTCATATTGATATTTGGGGTCTGAGTCGTGTACCTGATCATAGGGACACAGGTTTTATCTAGTGGTGGTTGATGATTTTTCTCGTGTTTCTTGGGTATTTCTTTTGAAAAATAAATCTGAAGAAGGGGATGTTATTTATTAAAAATTTGATTAATGAAGTGCACAATGTCCTTTCTTCTACTGTCAAATATGTTCGTACAGATTATGCATTGGAATTCTGCACTCGTTCTCTCTCAGTTTCTTTTGTCTAAGGGCATTATCCACCAAACAACCTGTGCTTACACTTCTCAATAGAATGGAGTGGCAGAGAGAAAGCATCGACACCTTCTAGATATCACTTGAACTTTACTTATCCAGAGTTGTGCGCCTATCACATTTTGGGGGGATGTTGTTCTTACAGCCTGTTATCTTGTCAATCGCATGCCATCATCTGTTCTCGGTGAGAAAATTCCTCTGCCCGTTATTTTTCCTGATAAGGAATTATTGTCAATCGCATGCCATCATCTGTTCTCGGTGAGAAAATTCCTCTGTCCGTTATTTTTGGGGGGATGCTGTTCTCGGTGAGATTGGAAAAATGTATGCGGGGTTTTCTTTGGGGAAGGAAGGGCGAAGGGAGAAGGGGGGTTCATTTGGTGGGTTGGGAGGACGTCTCGCGCCCTAAGCGGGAAGGGGGTTTGGGTGTGAGACGGCTGGAGGTGGTGAACGAGGCTATGCTTCTCAAATGGGCGACGAAGGTGTGGGGTCGGGAAGAGAATTTCATGTTGAAGTGCCTTAGGGAGGCGACGGGGGTCGATTTCATCTCCGCTTCGCGGGGGCGACTCGAGGGCCACAATTCCTCTTTCTGGCGTGGTGTGTTGTCTGCATTTAACCGCAACAGATATTTATTCAAACCTATTCTTAGCGATGGGAATTCTTTCCGCTTCTGGTCGGATGATTGGACCGGGAGGGGTGTTCAGCAGACTTTGTTTCCTCGGCTGTTCGCGCTGGTGGTCGACAAATTCACCACCGTGGCATCCTGCTGGTCCGATGGATGCTGGTGCCCTTTGTTCGCTGCTAATTTATCGGATCAGCGTCTGCTCGACTTCACTTCCATGATGGCTTTTCTTTCGGATGCTCCCACGCCCACTGGGGGGCGTGATCACTTGGCTTGGAAGGACGGTCCTTTCTCTACCAGGAAGGCGTACCTCGCTCTTCTTCCCCCCGCTGTGGGGGACGACGCGACCTTGCTGATTCATTGCAAGTTCATATGGGGACTCAAATTGCCGGAACGGGTTGGTATCTTTCTATGGCTTTTTCGGCGTGGTCGGCTGCTAACTAGAGACCGATGTGTTATGATGTTTCCTAATGTCTCACAAATGTGCGGTCTCTGTGGTACGGAGGAGGAAACCAGCAGGCACCTCTTCTTCGAATGCGACCGTGTTCGTGCTATCTGGGACGATTTGGGTTGGCTGAATATCTCGAACTTTGATGCGTTTTGTGACATCTTGATTAATTCCAGGGATCGGTCGAGGGTGGATTTGGTGGACCCGATTGCGCGTTTGTGGAGCATCTGGTTGGGAAGAAACGAGGCACTCTTTGCTCGGCAAAGGTTTTACAAGGAAAATATATGCATCTCGGCGGCACGCTTTTGTCATGATTGGACTTCTGGGTAGCGTTGTACGTGTGCGTGGGTGGTATCTCTTATCTGATACCATCTAGCCTTTGTTTTGTTTTGTTCATCCATCTTGTAAGTACTCTCTTCTTTACGTTTTAATGCATTGGGGCGAACACCTATGAGTGTTTCTCCCTTTTTTGAGCGTCAAAAAAAGGAATTATTGTCGCTTACTCCTCGTGTCTTTGGTTGTGTGGCATTTGTTCATCACCTGTCTCCTGGACTTGACAAACTCTCTCCTAGAGCTGTCAAGTGTGTCTTCGCAGGTTACTCTCGGACTCAGAAGGGTTATCAGTGTTACGACCCCATAAACAAGAAATTATTTGTCAGTGCTGATGTTACATTTTTTGAACCCGTCATGTACTTCTCCCCTGCAGGAGACAGGTTGGTCTCGTCTACTTCCGATGGAAGATATCTATATTCCTCCACTGCCTAGTCTGAGTCCACAAGAGTCCACTCCTACTCCCGTTGCTGCACCACCACCACCACTACCACTTCCACAACCACCTGTCCCTCCTTTACCTAAATTCTATACACTTCGGCCATGTCCTGCTCAGACTACTCGCCAGGCATCCAACACGTCTCAGGTATGTTCAGATGGCATTCCTACTGATGGGTCAGATATTGTACATGTGCAGGATTCTTCATTGCAGGAGGAGGTTGCACCTTCTAGTACAACGTATGACGATCTTGATGTTCCCATTACTATTCAGAAGCATAAACGGACTTGTGTGTCCTATCCCTTTGCTTCCCATGTGTCCTTTAACCACCTCACAGGGAACTTTCAGAGGCTTGCTACAGCAGCTTTTTCTTCCGTAAATATACCAAGGACCTATCAGGATGCTATGAAGATTGACTGATGGCGATTGGCGATGGAAGAAGAGATGCGTGCTTTACAGTCTCGGGGTACATGGAGCTTGGTGAATGCTCCACCTGGTGCATCCATTGTTAGCTGCAAGTGGGTATTCACAGTTAAATACCATTCAGATGGCAGTCTAGATCGGTACAAAGCACGACTTGTTGCGCGAGGTTTCACACAACCTATGGCGTAGACTATATGGATACTTTTTGTCCCGTGGCTTGTCACTCTACACTTCGCATTCTCCTATCGATTGCTGTGGTACGTGACTGGTCTATATCTCAACTTGATGTCAAGAATGCCTTGTATAGAGATCTGCAGGAGGAAGTCTACATGCTGCAGCCACCAGGGTTCACTGTTGAGGGGGAGAGTCAGATGGTGTGTAGACTTCACAAGACGATTTATGGCCTTAAGCAAAGTCCACGGGCATAGTTTCAGAAGCTTTCCCACCTTATTGAACGACAGGGATTCAAAAGATCAAATGCGGATCACCCGTTGTTCGTTCAGAAGAACTCTACAAGTATGGTTGTCATCATGGTCTATGTTGATGATATTCTGGTTACAGGAGATGATGTTCAAGGAGTAGAGAGGGCAAAAGCATTCTTGGGTCGTCAGTTTATCATGAAGGACCTTGGTACCCTAAGATACTTTCTGGGGTTGGAATTTGCCAGGAATGCACAGGGTCTGGTGATGACCCAAAGGAAATATATTATAGATTTTCTGATTGAAACATGCATGGCTGGATGTAGACCATCAAGTACTCCCATAGATCCGAGCATGAAACTGTATGACAATGATACTGAAGAAGTCGATAAGAGAAGATATATAGAGAGATGGTGGGTAAGCTCCTTTATATCACCACAACTCGACCCGATATTGCCTTTGCAGTAAATCGGGTGAGTCAGTTTATGGAACAGCCAAGACAAATTCATATGGATGACATATACATGATACTGAGGTATCTAAAGTCTTCTCCAGACTCAGGGTTGCTATTTCGAAAGGGCACGGATTTATCTATTTCAGCATGTGCAGATGCAGACTATGCTGGGTATCCTAAGGATCGAAAGTCTACGTCAGGATTTGTCGTTTTTGTTGGAAGCTCTCTGGTCTCGTGGAAAAGCAAGAAACAAACTGTGGTGGTAAGGTCCAGCGCTGAGTCTGAATATAGGGCAATGGCGCAAGCAAGCACGTAGATGATGTGGGTTCGAGCTATGCTAGAAGATCTACATATTGTTGTACAGTTACCCATGCAGCTTTTGTGTGACAATCATGCAGCATTGTTTATTGCCAACAATCCAGCATTTCATGAGAGAACAAAGCATATCGAAGTTGACTGCCATTACACTAGAGACATGATCCTGAGAGGCTTGATATCTACGTCTCATGTTAGCTCAGAGGATTAGACTGCAGACATTTTTACCAAACCACTGCTCAGAGGGCCCTTTCAGAGATGTTCTTCCAAGTTGAGAATGATAGAAATCTATGCTCCATTTTGAGGGGGAGTGTAGAGACTTATGTTATGTTTTATGTATCTTTTCTTATTTCATACTTATTCTCTGGACTCTTATGTAATTTACCCATAGGCTTTTCTCCTATATAAGAGAGCCTAGGGTTCTATGGAATGCAATTCACTCTTTTCCACCAACAGGAGGCATATATGTAAACTATAAACCATCTGGACCCCATCATCATTAGATTCGGATACGAGCCTTATGTGTTTCGTATAAAGTTGCATCAAATCTTGCAACGCCTTATGACAATGACTTTTTTTGAAAGGAATATGACAATGACTTTTGAGTAGTTAACTATAGACTTGTGCAGAGAATGCTTGTAGTTGAGATGAAGATGCTGAATGTGTGTAGTTGAGATGAAGATGCTCGGCTAAATTAGTAGCCACGGGAAGAAGGATTGAATTTACAATGAGAGTATGGACAAGAGGCTGGAATGTCACCAAATGAAGATAAATGATAGAAAGCTTGGCTAAGGTATTTTTTAACATACACAAGGAAAACCTTGTAGTGCTCTAGGTTGAAGGTGTAATAACATAGAAGAAGAACCATGTAAGAGGAGTCCGCGAAGGCCTAAAGATTGTTGGACGGAGACTATTAAGGACATGACTTTGTTGTATTGAAAGCAAGGGATGACCGAAGGACCGTGTAAGGGGGGTCCGGGAAGACCCAAAGATTGTTGGACGGAGACTATTAAGGACATGACTTTGTTATATTGAAACCAGGGTATGACCTGAGTTCGATCTTTTGGAATGCAAAGAATCCATGTAGCCAACATCACGTATAATGGGGAAAGGCTTGGTTGTTATTGTTGCTTTGTTCCAACCCCTGTACATTATTCTTCAACTGACATGCTGAATTTCATCATTATTTCAGGTGGAAAATATAGTTCCAGGTTCCCTTCCCTCATCTGTCACAGGACCTGTTATACTTGTGGTCAGCAAAGCTGATGGGGATGAAGAGGTGTCTTATTTTCCTTAAGAAATCCATTGTATTTTATCAGGAGGTGAATATGAAAAAAATAATTCCTAAAATTCTGTCAGGTCAAGGCAGCAGGGGATAATATCGTGGGGGTAATTCTTCTTCAAGAGTTGCCTCACTTGTCTCATCTTGGTGTCAGGGCCCACCAAGTAAGTCTTCCTCGAATCCCTGTTTTTTTACAGTGTAATTTTTGTTTTCTATACACTTTCGTTTGGATACCTTTGTCTTTCAGCATATTTTCACATTTATATCTCATATTTTTATCATTGACAGGAAAAAGTGGTTTTTGTGACTTGTGAGGATGACGATATAGTTGCTGAAATTAAAAAGCTTGACAAGAGAACTGTGAGGTATTTGTTTAAATCTAAATGCATTGATGTAACATAGTCTGCTTTTTGCTAGGATCACACTCTTCTGTATTGTTAAGATTTTCTGATTTTGCAAATTTTCTATATTTTTTTGTTTACCGTATGAATGATATGGGGGGCTGGATTTAATTAATTAACGTGATTACTTATCCCAGAATTTCATATTACTACATTTTCCTTGGTTTAAGTAGTGTTAGCATACTAAAGCTTTGCAGGTGCTGGTCAACATTTCTAGGATTGAGATACTTTTGACCTGTCTTGTTCAATACCGTGGAATGAAAATACTGTGTTATACTGAATGGCATGTCCTAGGCCTTAATACATTGAGGGAGTCTAGGGATATGATGAACATAAACAAAGGTATAATACATAAATATCCTCAGAGATGCACATGCTGTGTTCGAGACAACCCCCCCCCCCCCCCCCCCCAGCTGAAGCATACATATCGTACACAATCAACTTGTTATAATATCGCTCTCAAGGAGGCCTCTCTAGATGTGCTCTCTAGTGAAGTGGCACCAACCTTTTCATGTTCAGCTTTTAGAAAAACCCTCAATATGTTTAGTCTGATTATGCTTATGGAATGTTATATCTCAGTTCCATTACTCTGGTTGGTGGAATATAAAAGCCATTCAACTTCATGTATCTATTGCATCTTTATAACTATTGAAGTCATTGTCTTGTATTCGTTCTCTGCATTTGAATAAGATACCACCACTTGTTTTTTGCTCCTTCATGTGACAAGATTGTTCCTAGGTAGACATTGGAGGACTTCTAATCTGCAAGTCAACCTGCATATTCACCATTATAATATGCAGATCTGTTCAGTACTCAAAAGATCACACATTCACATTTTTTTGAAGATTGAAGAAGAAGCATCGTCAATGGGTTCTCAGTTACGTGAATCTTCAAGGAACATGATCATTATACAAGGTCACCAAATGGCAGCACAGCAGAGGCGTTGCGCTCTTCATATGCCTGAAGATCTCTAGCCGCAGTTAACGGAAGAAGAAGACGAGGCAGTGCACGACGGAGGCTCCAGACATCCTCTCTCTCTTTCTCTCTCAGGCAGCACCGTCGCCCACTCCAGGCGTTCTCCACGCTGTCTCCAGCATGTGAAAAGGCCTTGATCATGTTCCCTCAAGACTTGTGATCGATCCTCAGCAACGGTGATCCCGATGGCGCGGCAAACTTGGAAGAAGATGCATACGAAAACCATGCGAATCATTACCCAACAAGAAGCTCCAGGACCCACGTGAGGGTCATGTTTCTCGCACACTTTCATGGTTTCATCCCACAAAATTGATTATCACAAATACGTGCGCATCATACTGAAGACTCGTAACCAATTTGAACGCCGATTCTGAAATCTAAACATCTGTAAAGTCAGAATTCTAGTTGGCCTGGAATGTGCAGAATCTGGCCTGTAGAACTCTACACAATATCCCCCCTTTCTTCCATGCTTTTCGGAAAACAGTGATGTCGACTAAGTTAGGAGAAGACAAGAAGATGGGGAGAAATAAAGATCTACATAAGCCGATCTCAAAATTTTGCCTTTTTCTTCTCACAAAAATCATTTTTTTCTACGTACAACTTTTCTTTTGTACGTGTCTTTTAAAAAAAACTTCCATTTTTTGTACGTTTTTTTGTACGATCCCTTTCTTTTTTTTAACTTGGCTCCTGTAGGGCCCAAGAATGTAGCAGCCCAATTGGGCTTTCTGTTTCTCCCTCCTCATTCTCTCCTTTTTTTAAGGGATTTTATCACTTGTGCCCCTCCGAGATCTCGCAATATCAGTTATGCCCCTATCTTTTTGGTAATATCAGTTGTGCCCCTCACTTCTTTCTCCGTCATCAGTTGTGCCCTTCCGTCAGATTGACCGTCAATGAATTGACTTAACCATGGTTTTTTCAAACCTTGGTGCAGTTAAGAGGAGTATTATTGTCAAGACACCTCTTCTTCCTCTTCCACCACATGCTTCGTCCCGAGAAGGAATCCGACAGCGCCGAAGCCTATGGCGACGCAGAGGGAGTTGCAGGGGACGATGGCTTTGTCGACCTTCGCGCCGTGGCAGCAGATGAGTGCGGAGACCGGAGGAGAGGTGCAGGGGGTGGAGGGGGCAAGTGCGGGAGGTGGAGGGGGGCTGTGCGGGGGTGGAGGTGGGGACTGGGGCGCGCTGTGCGGGAGGGGGTTGTGCGGAGGGTGCAGTGGCGGAGGGGAGGCTGTGCGGGGGTGAAGGTGCAGGGGCGGAGGGGCGCTGTGCGGGAGGGGGATGTGTGGAGGGGAGGTTGTGCGGGGGTGGAGGGGCGCTGTGCGGAGGGTGCAGTGGCGGAGGGAAGGCTGTGCGGGGGGGGGGGGGGGGAGGGGAGGTGCAGGGGGCGGAGGGGGCTGTGTGGGTGGGGTGCAAGGGCGGAGGAGTACTGTGCGGGGGATGCGGGGGCGGAGGGGCGGGGGGGGGGGGGTGGGGGGGCTGTGCGGGGGATGCGGGGGCTGTGCGGGTGGGGTGCGGGGGCGGAGGGGTGTTGTGCGGGGGATGCAGGGGCGGAGGGGGCTGTGCGGGGTAGGGGGCGGAGGGGGGCTATGCGGGGGGGTGCAGGGGGAAGGAGAAGTGCAGGTGGCAGAGGGGCATTGTGCGGGGGTGCAGGGGCGGCCGGAGAAAGGCGGGGCAGGAGCGGAGGCCGCGGGCTGGGAGGAGGTGCGAGGAGCTCAGGGCGGAGCTGGGAGGAGGTGCGGGCTGTGGAGGAGTTTCGGGCGGAGAGGAGGAGGAGGAGTTTGGAGGAGAAGGAAGAGGATGGGGGGAGGGGAAGAAGAGGAGGGTATAAAATGACCATATAATCATTTTTTAAAATTAATACCGCTTATGTCCTCAAAGTTAACGTCCGTTTGCACTATGGATGGATGGTCACTAACCCGTGGGGCACAAGTGGTAAAATATCAAGAAGTGAGGGGCACAACTGATATTACCAAAAAGATAGGGGCATAACTGATATTGCAAGATCTCGGAGGGGCACAAGTGATAAAATCCCTTTTTTTAAGTACACACGACCCAATTTGGGTTTAAAGAAAGCATCAGCACTACCCTCTTAAAAAAACACTCACGACTCTAAAAAAACTTTCAGCAATTGGGCCAAGAAAATACCTCTCCCCCTTTTCATTTTTTTAATATCCAGAACTCGTGCCCGATATGAGCCAGGGGTAACTAGGGTTCCGACGAGGGGCTACTCACACAAGTGCGTCCCGTTATGATGCCCTCACACGTCTCCTACATTGCTTCAGAAATCTGAAGAGAAGTAGTGATCGTCTGTTGCCTGGAGATGTCGCCAGGGGTTCCTCACGCAAGGAGGGTTGTTAGGGAGCTTCTCTTTTCCTGTTAGGGTTTCAATGGGAGAACCCATCGATCGAAGGCATCGATGGGATTTCTTCCTGATTGATTCGAGGGCATCGAGCCTTCTTTCTCTTCTCCATCCGATTAGAGTTCCACAAAGGGAACCCATAGAGAGGATGCCGCCTCCTGTTATGCTTGCCTCTGTCGGCTTGGAACCCGAAGGAGGAGCTACGATCTGGAGTGCTCCTCCACCTTGCAAAAAAAAGAACCATCGAGTGCCATGTGCTTGGGTTTCGTCGCCTTAACATGCTTGTCGATCTTTAGAAATTGCAATTGAGCACGTCAGCAATGGCTTGCATATTTTATGGTTTCTGAAAATAGATTCGGATGTGCACAAGGCTTGAAGCTCTGCGTTGAATAATCATGCCAGGATTGCTAAAACTACACATGCTTGGAGAATTAGGGTTCCTTGAACCCAATCATAAAATCCTGACGATTGCCGATCATATCGGCGTTGATGTTGACAATTGTTGTCCAGAATTAGGATTCCAACCACGCAGAAATTAGGGTTTCGGAAAAGCGTAGATCTTGAACTTGTCAAACAAATACTTCGTACTGATAGTTGTTGGCGTCGATACAGAATTAGGATTTCAAGAAACCCTAGACCTTGATCTTGATCGAATCTAGAACATGAATAATAATAATCTTCGATCAACAATCGTACATACTCTTGATAATTGAATCTTAAATAGAATATGAATATAAAAAATAATTCTTTAAGAATAAATCCTCGAGAATCGAACCCGCTCTAATTCCATGTTAGAAAACTAGGAATACGGAAGCGTAACTAGAGATAAAGAATAAGAACATGAAAGAACATCGAGATTTTTACGTGGAACCCTACTCCCTAAAAAGCGAGATGAAATCACAGGAGAACGCATCTAAGGGCTGATGTGTTCATTCACTTTTCTCATATGATAGAATGAGTTGGGGGATTCTTATATAGACGCACTGATCTTCTAAGTCCTACAGATAGTAGATGTGTGACTAAACCACTGGATGTGGTAATTGGACTCTAGAGGGATCCAATTACTCATCTACACAATTGAGACATATACCCCAATGGCATATAAAGACCATCGATTGTGTATGGAAATGACATTGAGAATCCAAGCAGTCGATTGATGAACGATCATTGAGAAATTGTCAAAGAAATCCATCTCTTGGGTGGATTTGAGTCAATCCTCCATCAACGAAGCGTTCCTTATATCTTGATACTGATCCATCTAGGTTATGCTTTATAGTGAACTCATTCAGAATCAAGCACCATGTAGTATATGTGTAGAGATATTAATTCTATATATTGTTTTTACCGTTTATATTTACTTCATCTTGTGTAAATTACCCATGCATCTCTCCTCTATATAAGAGAGCCCTATGGTTCTTTCGAATAGTGAATTTTATCTTTTTCCCAGCATGGTATCAAAGCAATGGTCCTAGACCGAAGCTCTCGTACTCAAGAAAAAAATCCTAGACCCCCTCCTCTTGGTGCACCGCCAAGCGGTACCCAATGTCATTGTCGTTGCCTCCAGATCCTGGTTGTCGCCTCCTGCGACAGCTGCAACCACCGCCATCGACCCCTACTCCCGCTGCCAACAGTCCCCGCCGCCATCTGCTGCGGCTTTTGTCCCTCAACTGCCGCTCCCTATGGGTTCCGTCACAACTTGTTGCCTGTAACTCCGCTTTGTAGCGACGATTGTTGATGGGAATGATTGCATCCTAAGTCTACGCATGCAACCACTTCCTCATATGTCCATGTAGACAAATCTTTTTTTGGTCTTCAAATCCTAGTTTTTCTCATTCTGTCAATATGTCAGAAAACAAGGTCGACATCCCCGTCACAGGCGCCTTTCGAAATCCAACGTCGGTATCAAGTTGGACGGGACAAATTATGATCTATAGGACATGCAGTTCATGAGCCTCATGCAATCTACTAGTAAGAAATATATTCTTACCGAGGAAGAATCGACTTAGAAAACTGTGGTAACATCTCATGGGAGGTGGACGATGCCTTTGCATGTGTTTGGTTATCTGGTACATTGACGATTGAGATCGCCAATGATGTTTTACATCAACCCACCATCAAGATAATGTAGGACATTCTCGTGGCCACATATTCCCAAGCTAGGAATGAGACGAAGATCCTGCAACTATAGCATGATAGTTTCACAGTCAAGTAGAATGGACACCCTTTTCCTTTATACATGTCTCTCTGTGGCATGTTCAAGAAGCTCCACAGGATTATTCCTCTACATGCTACCCTTGAGCAACAGAAAGCATACGTAAATGCCACCATGGTTGGTGTATTTCTTGCAGCACTTGATCCAGAGTATGACACTGCTCGATTGCAGATTCTTGTAGATGTTATCATTCCTCCCGTGGAAGAGGCTTACTGCAAACTTAACATGATCATTGTCCCTTCGTTTGTCTTGAGCCGGACCTCTTCTACAATGATTGCCACCTGTGATAGGAGAGGATCTTCTCAGTTTCATGGTCGCGGACCTTGTGGCATAGAATGTCGTATTTGTCGGCCATGCACATAGTTTCGCCGTCCAGGACACTCAGAGGATACATGCTACTCCAAGCATGGCTTTCTGGCATCTGCCCGTGTAGCTGAGCAGGCTGAGCTCAGTGTTGCTCCTACATCTGATCATAGATTTGATGATTTTGTAGCTCGATTGCGGGAGATAATGCCTCATGTTAGTTCTCATGCTTCCCCACCTTCTTCGGGAGGCAATTCGGATGTTGCAACCTCTACTTCTTCCAGTACCTCAGGTAGTATCTACGCCCTTACCAGTTGTCATAACATCGATATTACAAAATGGATTATGGATTCTGGGATGACCCATCACATGTGTGGATATAGGAGCTAGATTGCTGAATACAGACTGGTTCTCCCTGGTAGATCAATTGTCATAGCCAATGGGACTCATTCTCCAATTGCAGGGCAAGGGGAGATCAGATTGACGCCTTCAATGCGCCTACAGAATTTGTTGCATGCTCCTGAATTTTCTATGAATCTTTTGTTGATTAGTCAGATTATGAAGGGCGTACATTGTCGTGATATTTTTTATCCATCTTCCCTTGTATTTCATAATATTCTTACAGGCATGTGGCTATGGCCATGAGCAGGGCGACCTCTATCGGTTGCTCTGTATTCCACATACTAGTCCATCTTCTCATCTTACAAGATCAGTCTCTCCATTTATGTGACACTTGCACTTTGGTCATTGTATCACGTTCTTCCTTAGATATCACCTTGCTCATCCTTCTAGTATGAGGCGTGTTTGCTAGGAAAGCATCGCTGGTCTGCTTTTCTTAGTCATCATGGTCGGAGTAGTAACTCCCTTTTTGAGTTTATTCATGTAGACATTGGGGTCTGAGTCCTATACCCGATTACTAGGGACACATATTTTATCCCGTAAATGTAGATTATTTCTCTTGTTTGTTATAGATTTTCTTATTAAAGAATAAATCTGAAGCTGGTAATGTTATAAAATCTTTTATCATTGAAGTAAAGAATATCTTTTACGCTGCCGTCAAATTTGTGTGAACTGATATTGCTTTGGAATTTGTACTCTTGCACTCTCACAGTTCTTATCTCGTGGTATCGTTCATCAAACTTCATGCACCTAGACGTCTCAACAGAGTAGTGTTGCAGAACATAAACTTCGCCACTTACTTGATGTTACTCGAACCATTCTCATTCAAAGTCATGCCCCGCATTCGTTCTGGAGTGATGCAGTTCTTACTGCTAGTTATCTTGTGAATCGCATGCCTTCGTCTGTACTGGGTGAGAAAGTCCCTTTCTCCCTTGACTTTCCTGAGAAGGATTTGTTCTCACTCACTCATGTTTTATTCTTATTAGGAGTGCATTCTAATCCTAGGGTTGCTCTCTCTTTTATAGCATAATAGATGGTTAGAATCCACTTATAATAGGAGTGGATTCTAACCATCTATTATGCTATAAAAGAGAGAGCAACTCTAGGGTTCTCAAGTTGCACAATAAGAGAAAAACTGAAGTCTCTCTATACGTACGCATCCATCCTCTTTCCTCCACCCTTAGGGTTTGTGGAGACCATGACAATCGTTATGCTATCGTCTTGCTGCTGGATCAATCTCTCATGGAGGTTGTGCTTCTTGGGCACCTCATGCTCTCGAAGGTGGATGCTTTCTTACGATGAAATCAGGAGGTTCTCGACTTAGATCGTCTCTTTGAATTGCGAGAAGCACACTTCTAATCCACGTGTCCGCAAGTGTTGTCTTCTCCGATCGGATGGGACAGGAGGTATTTTCCCTTAGAGACTAAAAGATCGTTGTCATGTTCAAGAGGTAACTCTTACACTTGTATGATCATGATGAAATGGATTGGGAATTGTTTCCGAATCATGTGGTTTCATTGATTTTTTTAATTTCCGTTGTTGCATCGACTAGTCTACTTGATCAGATATGTTCGATCTCCACGCTTCCGTGATGCACAGAGGCCTGATTGCCTCCCTTCACTCCAGTAATGGGATGTGGAATGTATCACATTGTCAATTATATGGTCGCGCTTATCTAAACACCACCTTGTTTCTTTGTTTCCTAATCACCCATATCATATCAAGTGGTCAACATATGCAGCCCCAAGTACATAATTTCTGCTTTCCTCAACATATATCCACAAGGCCTGATGGAAACTGGAGTCCAACCGAGGAAATGAAGTTCAATTCTTGTTCATGTGACTAGTGTTTCTTTGCATGAGACTTATCCCCAGTTTGACTTGAGATACAGACAATGTTAAATTTGTTATGTTGCATATTTTGCGTTGTTGTAGATTGATCCATGGGGTTACTGATAGTCCTGGATTCATTCTTTAAGATTGACACTTAATAAATATATGAAACAACTCGAACAAAATATATTCTTGGAATACACCGATACGATTTGATGAATCTGGAACTTCAAAAATTGGTGATTGTTTTATTTATTTGTGTTGTCAATGTAAAAATACTCAACTCCAACTGACTTCATCTGCAAGTAATATATATTTCGCCTTCAATCTTGGATAACGTAATATGATGCATCAGTGCTTTAGTAGTCTGCGTCTTGATACTTTTTTAACATTAGTCATTGGCTGTTCAGTTTTTTTTTGCTGTCTCATAATGGATATTTAGTTATTGTCTATTCTCGGTACCCAATATTTATGATGCATATATGATGGTGAAAAACAGATTAGAGGCGACAACCTCTCGAGTTGATGTATCTCCTTCCTCTTCTGACCATGGTGCAAATCTTCCATTGGGACACGCATCATCCAATTTTCCTGCTTCAAGTGAATCAATAAAGTCTTCTTCGTCCGTGGAGGTAGACTTAATTCATTATTTTTTTAGCTAAGTAATCTTCTCTTTGTTGTGTCCAAATTGACCTAAGCAGCTGCTGACAGGTAATCCAAAAAGATGTTCAAGTTGCTGCTGCTCTGGATCTATCGCAAGCTCATATCGAGGTTGCAGGTGCAAAAGCAGCTGCATGCAGCAATCTTGCCTCTCTTGCAATACTTTCTGAGAAAGGTAAAGTTTAGTTGTAAACTTGAATGACTGCCGCTCAGAATAGCATGGTACCAGATCGAGGACCCCTATCTTTCACTCAAGTTATTGATAGTTATTTTCAGAAAGATCCTTGAATTTGACTTGAATTTTGTGGGGTCTCTAACCTAAACACCAGTGTGTTTCCTGGAGTTATTTATGACCAATAAACTGCTTTGTCAAATGTCCTGTTTCCAACGTCGTTTAAGTTCTGACCATTTTGCCCATGCTGGGATTTATTTATCTATCTTTGATATTTATTGTCTTATTGGTTCTTATATGTTCCCATTGATCATATCCTCTGTTTCTTCTCCTCTGAAAAAGTGGTTAGGGTTCTTTGTTCAAGTAAACTCTTTTCCTTCACGTGTTATCAGAGCGACGACTCGAGATCAACTTTGTAGTATCTCACCAAACATTCACCAAATATCCTACATTGGGAATTGATCTCCAACGTAAGAACTCAATCATTTCTTCTTCCCCAAATGAGGTGTTATGTGTGATCTAACCTTGGATCCCATGCAATTTCTTCAACAGACCATCTCTTCATGGCATCTATAAGGCCGCCTGATAGCAGCCTCTAGGACGACTCCAGATCCTACTAGGCCACTAATGCAATCCATTTTTGTTGCCAAGGTTGCTACCTAGACCTAGACAGCCGATTAGCATCCGTAGCCCACCACCATGGCATATCAGGGTTCTCTTTGCCCCATGACAATAGCTTTAGTCTTGTGCTGATCGTGCAGTTTTTTGTCCTGATATGTGTTACTGCATAAAGCCAGATTATTGTGTTTGTTTGTATCTGCCCTCGTTTTTAGCATATCCTTCCTTAGGGCACATGAATACCCTCCAGGTTCACGTCATATGCAAATGACTTTGGACAATAGTTTACACTATTCTTGATTGTTTGTCCCGACTTTATCTCGTAATTCTGGCCACTGACTTTCTCAGGAGGCAAAGTCGCTTGCTTTTGCATTGATTTCTTTGAGGCATCTATCATATGAAAAGGAGCTGATAACTATGTATGTGGTCGTGGGCCTTCAGAGTGCAGTTGGTGGTCAGAGGAAGCTCTATGTCCTTTCAGAGGGCACTCTCAAAGATACCGACAGGGGTCTGATGTATACAAGAATGACAATTCTCATGATGTCTTCTCCAATCAATTGCATTGAGCAAATTATTGTTGCAAATCTTCTTTACAAGAACACCGTAAGCCCAATTTAGGAGGATTTTTTCTGGACTTGTTCACAGCAGATGAGGAAGTCCAGACTAGTTGATAAATATATAAGGATGGTCCTTATATCCTGGGGAATTGACACTCAGATTATGCAATTGATAAGTAGGATGTTTAAGGAGATACCCATCTTTTAGTCAACCTGTTTACGGATGAAAACTGTTGGATACTGAGACAAATATAGGCATAATCACAAACTTATCCATTGTAAAATATGAATGCGAATGTGGGCATGAATGTTGATATATATGAAAAAAATGTGTTACGATACCCTTAAAAAAGAACACGAATATATACCCCAGATATGAATTGGATATGAATAAAAATAGAAGTACTATATAGACTAACTAAAGTATACATGTTTAGGATGGTTTATACATATAATAAATATAAAAAATGGGTTCAATGGGGCTGCCCCACCCTATTTTCCGGCATTTTTTTATATTTTTCAAAAATACCACCATGTATTTTCATCACTATATCCCTCTAGCATGTCATTCCAATTTCATCAGAAACAGAGACTACTATGCCCTTCATCTATAATAGGTCAATTACAATAATTCTAAGACTGTTGATTATCTCTTCTAAATTGAAGGCATAGCAGTCTCTGGTTCTGACGAAATTGGAATGACATATTAGAGGGATATAGTGATAAAATACACGGCGGTATTTTTGAAAAAAAATCGTCGGAAAATAGGGCGGGGCAGCCCCATTTTTTCCATAAAAAATATATTCATTTGATAACAATTATATCAACAGTGGTTAATGAAGCTATAAAAAATTTGTTACGGACAATTATAAGTGAATTACACTATATTTATATATTAAAAATGATATATTAAACGAATACTAATATTTGCAGTAGTATATGTATTCATTTAAAAACAGATTTGCATACAAATGTAAAACCTCTATAAAATGAATATGATGAGTCGAATATGAATATTATCCACATTTAGTTTCATCCCTAATCTTGCTACAATAAGCAGATTTTGGAAAGAGCAAAGTTGTACGTTGACAAGTCTTTTGTTTCTAGATAATGTAGGATAAATTTATTTCCGAGAATATGGTTCATCTACTATGGGTCATCTTCAGTCAGTTAAAGCAAGTTGTTCTACTAGCATCAACATTACGGGCTGGTGGGGCGGCCATGGTTGTAGTCATGAAGGGAGATGTGGATATGTTTTTCCTCCATGTTTTCACCTTCGTAGGACAAAGCATATATTGAATTGCTATTGAGGAAAGTTGTCTACCTCTCATGATCAATCAGGTTGTTTCCACTCCTGACTCCTGACACAGCATGGTGATGGGTGTGCTATACCCATTGCCTGTTTTATAGTTCATCTATCATCCAAGGACTATGGTATTTTATGCAAGTTTTACGTGATCATTTAGCACGATCCCCTAACTATGCGAATTTTGTTACTGCTTCATGTATTGTAACAAACTTAGCCTCTACTTCTAGATTGAATTGGGTTATTGTTTAATGTGCCTCACTTGATGGGAGGAGATTGATCACTTTCTGCTTCTCAACCCTCTATTAATTTTACTTCAGTCAGGTTGGACAGTGTCTCATTCTTGTCTGTCACCTCTATTGGGAACCATCATTTACTGAACCTCAGATTGGCAAGTATCTATTTGCACATGAGTATCCAAGAGTTTCCTTTCAGATTATAGATTATGCGAACAACTAAAGTGCGAAGTCATGTTTGATAAATTTTCCTGCAAATTTTCAGGACATATGGATAAATATGAGAAGAATGGTCTTTACACGCATGTCGTCGCTGTCTGCGATACTTAACAACTCACAATTGTTACCTCTGATGTTGTAGCTCATAGCTATTGTGGTTGGTGGTTGTTCCCTTCTCCTTAGGAAGCAGCTTGTTGCCACCCATGTGTCATCGCAGATTGCGACTGATCGCTGAACTCATTGTGAGGTCCATACACGATTAGCTGATAGCTAACCTTCCTTCCCATATGAGTATGCAAAAGCCCCCATTTCGCACAACTCGACCTTTGACGAGCACACACACTTTAGAGCTTTTAGCACCGAAGATTGCTATAATTCGCAACAATCATTGAAGTCTACTCATTTTTTAACTCACACCGCCCTCTTTGATAATAAATTTTGATTGGTGTTGAAAGGGAATAAGCAAGATAAATTCAATCAAATCCTAGAGCTCTTTTATATAAGAGAAAAGCTTTATGGGTAAATTACAGAAACAGGACAATTAAAACTAAAAAAACATAATTATTCTAACACTCCCCCTCAAATTGGAGCATATATATCTATCATGCTTAACTTGGAACAACAGAGATGAAAAGGACCTCTAGCAAGAGCCTTGGTGAACATGTCTGCAATCTGCTCTCCTGATGATACATAAGAAGTCGAAATAAGCCCCTTTTGAATCAAGTCCCGTGTATAATGACAATCCACTTCAATGTGCTTTGTCCTTTCATGGAAAGCTAGATTATTGGCTATAAACAAGGCGGCCTGATTATCACATTTAAGATGCATAGGAAGAGGTACTTCAATAGTTAAATCAGTCAAAACAGATTTGACCCACATCATCTCAGCACTACCTTGGGCCATTGCCCTATATTCTGACTCTGCACTGGATCGAGTCACGACGGTCTGTTTCTTACTCTTCCAAGCTACTGGTGAGCTGCCAACAAATACAATAAAGCCTGAAGTAGACTTTCTATCATTAGGGCACCCAGCGTAGTCTGCATCAGCACAACCTGTGACGGATATAGAGGTATCTCTTCTAAACAGAAGGCCAGCACCTGGAGACGACTTCAGATATCTCAAAATCATAAAAACAGCATTCATGTGAGCCTGTCTGGGTTTCTCCATGAATTGACTTACCTTATTCACCGCAAAGGCTATATCCGATCGGGTAATAGTAACATACAACAACTTTCCCACGAGCTCTCTATATCGTCTCTTGTCCACCTCCTCAGAGTCATCATCATAAAGTTTAACATTAGGATCCATAGGAGTAGTAGCTGGTCTACATCCTGCCACATCTGTCTCAGATAACAGATTAGTAACATACTTCCTTTGTGTCATTACCATGCCTTGCTCATTTCGTGCAAACTTCAATCCCAAAAAGTAACGAAGTGTACCCAGATCCTTCGTAACAAACTGCTCGCTAAGAAAATCCTTGGCTGATTGAATGCCCTGTTCATCACTGCCTGTGATAACAATATCATCAACATATACTAAGATGATTATAGTAACTCGTTGGTCTCTCTTTACAAAGAGAGTATGATCTGTTGTAGATCTGACGAAGCCCTTTTGTTCAATCAACTCCGAGAGCTTCTGAAACCAAGCCCGTGGACTCTGCTTCAGGCCATATATGGCCTTATGAAGACGGCACACCATACTGGACTCCCCCTCAGCAGCAAACCCTGGTGGCTGCTGCATATAAACCTCTTCCTGCAAGTCACCATACAAGAAAGCGTTCTTGACATCTAACTGAAACAGGGGCCAGTCACGGACAACAACAACTGCAATGAGAATCCATAACGTAGAATGACGTGCTACTGGAGAAAACATCTCCTGATAGTCCACCCCATATGTTTGGGTGAACCCACGAGCAACCAACCTGGCTTTGTATCTATCAACCGTACCATCAGCCCGATGCTTAACAGTAAAGACCCATTTGCTGCCCACTATTGACGCACCTGGTGGAGGATGCACAATACTCCACGTACTACGCGACTACAACGCCGCCATCTCCTCTTCCATAGCTAAATGCCACGGACTGCTCTGTAGTGCCTCCTGATATGACCGTGGGATGTCAACTGCCGATAACCCAACAACAAACTGGCGAAAGTCCGGGGATAAACGCTCCAACGAAGCCTGAGATCCAAACTCCATCCCATATTTGGGATTTATCGTCCGCGCACGCTTCTGCCTTCGATGGGCAATAGGGATATCTAGGTCATCAACTGGAGTAGTGAAAGTACCATCAGTACCCTGTACATCCATCTGCGCATGCAAATCACCTGTGCCATCAGTAGAACTCAAATGATTAGTACATACCTCGGGCGTGCTGAATGATGGAGGAGGCACATGAGCAGAGGGCCGACGCTGATAGACCTGAGGATAAAAAATAGTAGCTGGTGGTGGCGGTGGTGGTGGTGGAGTAGACTGTGGTGGTGGAGTAGAGCATGGTACAGATGGAGGAGGAGGCACATAGATATCGTCTCCTTCCTCTGAGTGAGTAAGTCTGTCACCTGTAGGAGAAAAATACATAATGGACTCAATGAAGGTGACATCTGCACTGACATAGTACCGTCGTCTAACTGGATCAAAACACCGATATCCTTTTTGGGTTTTGGAATAACCCACTAAAACACATTTGACAGCTCTGGGAGAGAGCTTGTCAAGACCAGGAGAAAAGCAATGGACAAACGCAACGGACCCGAAAACACGTGGTGCTAGGGAGAAAAGATCCTTCTCGGGAAACACAGTCAAGAACAAAATCTTCTCCCCTAACACTGACGAAGGCATACGATTAACAAGATAGCAGGCAGTTGGAACCCCCCCCCCCCAATAGGAGTGAGGGGCACGGCTCTGAATCAAAAGGGTTCTGATAATATCCAACAAATGACGATGTTTCCTTTCAGCCACCCCATTCTGTTGGGAGGTATATGCACAAGACGTCTGATGCACAATCCCATGAGACATAAGGAATTTAGATAGTTGAGTACTACACAATTCTAGAGCATTGTCAGACCGTATGAACTTCACTACAGCAGAGAAAATATTTTTTATTTCAATAATGAAAGACTGAATAACATGTCCAGCATCAGACTTATTTTTAAGCAGAAAGACCCAAGATAACCTAGAAAAGTCATCGACAGCAACAAGATAAAACCTGTGCCCCTGAAGATCAGGGACACGACTGGGACCCCAAATATCAAAATGAAGTAACTCAAACAGACCATGACGACTTGGACCTAGACGACTCTGAAACGACGACCAGTGATGTTTTCCGAGCTGGCACACCTCGCATTGAAAAGTAGACATGGGAGAAATCCGTGGAAGGATATGGACCATCTTTTGCAACGGAAGATGACCAAAGCGGAGATGCCATGTGTAAGGAGAGACAGATCCAGCACCACAGAAGAGACACCAGCATGAGGAGACTGCACCAGTCTATAGAGACCCCCTTGCTCACGGCCAGTTCCAATCACTCTGCCCGTTAGGATGTCCTGAAACACAAGAGCAGATGGGTCAAATATGGCACGACAATGTAAATCTTTAGTGATTTGACTAATCGACAGCAAATTCATTGAAAAATCGGGAGCATAAAGAACATTCTGAAGTCGTATCGCAGGGGTCAACTGCACCTCCACCTGACCAGTAATGGGAGAGTGTGTCCCATCAGCTATCACCACAGAGCGTCCTGTCTGAGTTGCATTGAAACCATCCAAATGCTTTTTATCACCACATAAATTGTGAGAGGCTCCAGAATCCATGATCCATTCTGATATATCTGCGCGGTAACAACTAGTAAGAGCGTATGTTGTACCTGACGTGGATGTTGATGCTGAACCGGCTATCTCCGAAGATCCTGAAGTACTCGCTGGCCCCTGACCAGGCATGATCTCTCTAAGTCGCGCCACTAACTCCTCAAACCTCTGATCCGGGACATGGGAAGGACCCCCTTCCTGCTGAGTCTGCTCCGCCACACGTGTTGTAGTAGTAGGAAATCCATGCTTAGAATAGCATGTTTCCTCAGTGTGACCAGCCCTACGACAGTAAGTGCACAGCTGTCGAGGAGGTCTGTTACCTCCTCTGCCACGACCACCTCTACCTCGAAACTGTGGATATCCTCCCCTGCCACGAGACGCTGCCATGGCTGAGGGCGTCTGAGCTCCACCATGTGATATAGAGAGTCTACTCAACCGGCGATAGGCCTCTTCCATAGGAGGTATGGTGGCATCTGTAAGAATCTGCGCTCTGGCAGCATCATACTCCTGATCAAGGGCTGCTAGAAATACTCCTGTCATCACTGAGTCCCGGTATGCCTTTAGCTGTTCTGGTGTGGCTGTCAATGGAATGTACCCGTGTAGCTTCTCAAACATACCCCTCAGAGAGGTGTACAGGGTATGAAGAGGACGCCCGTTCTGCTTGGAGGTTAAAATGTCATGCAGGAGTTGTAAGATCTTGGACTCGTTCTTCGCCGGAGAATAAGTGGCAGCTAAGATATCCCACATAGCCTTCACAGTGGGTTGACTCAGAATGTTGTTGGCTATCTCCATGGATACAGTACACGTGCATAGGCATCGTCAGCCTCCCATGAGGCGTTAACCCCAGTCTTCTCAACATGTTCCTCTTACGTGAGGATATGCTTCTTGCCATTGCATTGCATAAGACTCATGAACTGCATGGCCCACAGTTCATAGTTCGTGCCGTCCATTTTCACAACGGGTGTTGGACCTTTGAAGGCACCCAGAGACGGAAGATCTACCTTGTTGTCTGACATGATGACAACAATATTCTGCAACTGGGGTTATACGACTAGGTCGTAATGTCTACGTGAACATCTATGAAGGCCTTTGTGGACGTAGACTCAAACCACAACGCCCTCCATACCTTGAGAGTTCCTCTGACTAGGTCCTCTACGTTGAACTAATGGGACTACAACCCAAACACGCGTACCCTACGCGCGTGTATGACTCGCGCAAACGGAAGATGCCGCGCACTGAAGATCACGCGCGCGCAAACCAGGGCAAGGAAGCAGGCACAGGAGTCACTGCCTGTGCACAGGACGTGCGCGGCGCTAGGGCAAGGACGCAAACCAGGGATCCTCGTGCAAAGGGGCTCACACGCAAAGGGGCACGGTGCGCAGGAGAGGCGCAAGGGGGTGGGCGCGGTGTTAATCACGCGCAGGCGCAAGGTGGCGGGCGCCTGACGATGCGCGAGAGCCTGAGGCACGCCGCTGTCGCGACCTCAGAAGATGCGTGTCCGTACACGCGGTGGAAGAGGTGGCGGTGCCGATCGGAGGAGAGAGAGGAGAGGCCGGCGGGTGGGGTAGAATAGGGTTAGGGTTTCGAGAACTCCGGTCTAGGACCATCGCTCTGATACCATGTTGAAAGGGAATAAGCAAGATAAATTCAATCAAACCCTAAAGCTCTCTTATATAGGAGAAAAGCTCTATGGGTAAATTATAGAAACAGGACAATTAAAACTAAAATAACATAATGATTCTAACAATTAGCATAAATTCAACTTCATTTGTATTATCTTAATGCCCAAGGCATCCAGGTCCACTTGCATGGCAACATCCTTTCCTATCTAACTACATGCTCTTTCCTTTCTGAATTCATCCTAGATATAAGGAGCTATCGATACCATAATAGCAATCAACAGATAAACACAATTCCTAGCCATAGCGAGCCATGTTAACTTTCTGTTATATAGTTATGTCCATGATGAACACCTCATTCCTGTGTGGCTCTGTCATTGGCAAGCTCGCCCTAGGTCCCCTTTTGTTATGTAGTTATGTCCATGATGAACACCTTCTCACCCGTGCGTAGCCCCATCATTGGCAAGCTCGCCCCAAGTCCCCTTCCTAGTCTCGAGCTTTGTCCGCCACATGTTTTTCTTCAAAGAAGTTCCATTCCCCAACTTTTCCACAATGTTTCTCCATCAAATACCTCTTGGCACTCATGCCTGTGTCTGTTTGTGAGCTCATCCCCATTTTTCCAAGCTTCGCCCCCACACGGGTAGCTTCCCCAAAATAGGGCTTATTTTAGCGATGGTTCTTCAACAAACACCTCTTGTTGGAGATACATTGCACCTCGATGACATGCGCTTCCCATCTGCAGCCGCAACCCTTTAGATCAATCCAACAACGGGTGTATATGTGCAAAACAAAAAACATCTTCACGAGGTTTGGGATTTAAATACGAAGTATGCATGGATTTAAATTTTATTAAGTAAATTTACAAGGGATTTCCTATAAATATTTCTTCTTATTTTGATTCTATACTTATAAACAGAGAGGCAGAATATCTATGAAAGTATCTCCTTTTATCTTTCTACATGGTATCTCGATGGCAGTCATATGTCAGCGTTGTATAATCCTACTTGTTTCCTCCTACTGAAAATCATCTAGCGGCCATTGGCCAATGCTATCCACGGCAGCTCACCAACTATCAGTGCGCCTTGCAGCTTGCCAACCAGCACACAGTGCTTCCCAGGAACCCCTTTACACTGCAGTCACCCGTTGCGGCTCCTAATGGCTCCTAAGGTCCCGTCCTCTTGTGTCCCTAGCCTCCTGCATTGTTGCATATTGATTGAAAGTGATGTGTTTTTCTATTTTGTTGGCAGTGGTTAGTTAGGAATGCATTGATTTTTTTGTGATGTGCAGTTTTATGTGTACTTGATCTCAAATTTTATTCTCGACCACCTACCAATAGTGTTCACCCATCAATTCTTTTCAAAGAAAGTCGGACAAAGTTAAGTATAAACTTCACTAGTATCTTGCTGATATTTTTAGGGTACTAGTGAGTGAGATCTTAAGAGCATAAAGTTTGAAGACTACTTAGACTGTTTACTGTTAATTATGTTCTTGACCTGATCTGATCCGATCTCTTTTTATTCCTCTACGGCAGTATGCAGCGATCAGGGAATACCGGCCGGCTTCCAAGTTCCTGCTGGTGCAGTTATTCCTTTCGGGTTCATGGAATTATCACTCAAGACAAGTGGTTCATTGCAGTCTTTCCACTCTCTTTTGGAGCAAATACAATCAGCCCAGCTTGAAGGTGGTGAACTAGACAAACTATGCTCTCAGTTACAGTCCCTGGTTTCTGCTCAACGTCCATCTACGGAATCTATTGAGGCAATTAAAGAGATTCTCTCTGGTAGCACCCGATTAATTGTGAGGTCCAGTGCCAATGTTGAAGACTTGGCAGGAATGTCAGCTGCAGGCTTGTAC
Source organism: Ottelia alismoides (assembly GCA_037367405.1). Lineage (NCBI taxonomy): Eukaryota > Viridiplantae > Streptophyta > Magnoliopsida > Alismatales > Hydrocharitaceae > Ottelia > Ottelia alismoides. Next base: position 159,993 of record JAZKJV010001784.1, read on the forward strand.
GAGTCCATCCCAAACGTGAGCCTTTCCAATCCAGCAGTGTTCGGAGAAGCTGTAGGACGAGTTTGGGCTTCACTGTACACACGAAGGGCCGTTCTAAGCCGCCGTGCTGCTGGTGTCCGTCAAAAGGATGCGGCGATGGCTGTCTTAGTCCAAGAGATGCTTTCACCGGATCTCTCATTTGTGCTCCACACGTTAAGCCCAACTGATCGCGACAACAAGGTGGTTGAGGCTGAGGTTGCACCAGGACTTGGTGAAACACTGGCTTCTGGAACGAGGGGCACTCCATGGAGACTCTCATTGGGTAAATTTGATGGTAGAGTATCAACACTTGCGTTCGCAAACTTCAGCGAGGAAATGTTGGTGCTGAATGCTGGTCCAGCAGACGGTGAGGTGATACGTCTGACCGTTGATTATAGCAAGAAACCGCTCACGGTGGATCCAGTCTTCCGCAGACAGCTTGGGCAACGGTTATGTTCCGTAGGATTTTTCCTCGAGCAGAACTTCGGGTGCCCACAGGATATAGAAGGCTGTTTGGTTGGCCAAGAAATCTTCATTGTGCAAAGCAGACCGCAATCATGAGGAAGAAACTGTTGCTGTAAATTTACTCTGAGAATAACCAGTCCTGCCGTTTTCAGCTGTACACGGTCACCTTGTCTGCAGAGAACATAAAATGGCCTCATGATGGATTCTGGTGGCATTTGCGTGACAAGGGATTCAAAGTTGTGCATGATTTTGCTGGATAGCAATATATTTATCCTATTTTTTCCGATGTATTATTCGCATTGTTTCAGATAATCTGCCAATGCTACAAGAGAGTTAAGGTTGGCTAGGATGGAATGTATTGATTAAATAAAAACTCTATAAGTTGTAGCTCAATCGATACTGATAGTATCTAATATCAGAAAGTTTGATAAATCTGAATAAGGCAATAGAAACTGGAGCGCTCCTGCTATCTTCCTTTTTGAGCAAATTTGTACTGTATTCTCTTGACTTACAATACTGTCCTGGAGGTCCTCAAGCATCGAATGGTGACTGACATTATGTGATGATGTCAACATGTAATATGATATTTTCTCATTCTCATGTCTGATTTTGCGTTGTTGTCTATTTTTTCCTCTCTGAAATTTGATGCAAAATCGGTTCTTGAACTTTGTGGGAACAGAAAAATCTCTTAAACTTGGAAAATAACAGAAATTTCCAGTTTAAGCTGTTTGAAATCGTCTTTCTTGGCCCGACCCGTCCCATGAGCCCAACCCGAAGAGGACCCGAATCCTTCATGTATACATGTCCGGAAACTCTCACCTGTTGTATGAGCACTCTGTTCATGAATCATGTCTTCATATAATGTTTATAAATCAAGAAATTCAGGTGTGGGACATATGAGTTGATGATCATTGTATTTCAATTCGGAATTAATTTTCCTTAATTAATCTATGGTTTTGATTTTGTTGGTTATTCTTGAATTTCTTAGTGTATTTTTTCCATCAGAGTATTTTCTATTATTGAACCTTTACCCAATATGGGCATTATGCTCATTTTTTTAACATGCAGTGCCCGATGCACCTGTTTTTGTTTTTGGTTCACTCTTTCAATTTCTGTAATGAGAGACATTTATGTTATCTAACATTGAGTGTACTTGTATAAAATGAGATATCATCTCCGGTAGAATTGAGTTTTCATTGTTTCATAAGTATTATGGCATAGGTTTTAAATAATTTTAGCTCATCTCACGGGAATTGAGATTGACTTTAAACAAAACTCAAAGTTCATAATCTATAATGGGTGGAGATGGGCCGGTCCGGCCCCAGCCCGGTCCATAGGAATTGGGTTGCGCCTGGGCTCGGATCGAACCAAAAAAAATTGCAAGCCTAGATCCGGCCTAAGGCCCGATGTTTTTAAACGGGCTTGAACCCGGGCCCTTTAGGGCCCGGCTCAGGCTCATCCCTACCTCTGTCTCTACCATTTTCCCGGCACACTTCTTGAGAGGAGCGATCTAAGAATAGGGCTGCCTTTCTTGGATGCATATGGGATCTTGTTTCATGTAGTAATTGCTATATTCTCTTATTCAAATTTGAGAAAATAGTTGGAAATTTGTTGGGCCATGTATCAAGTTTAAACGAAATATTTTAGTGATCTTGTTCGAATTCGTTTTGAATTACGAAAATATACCAAGTGAATTATAACGAAACTGAAGATGATTCTAGTGTTTATACATGTATTTTGAACAAAGTTGACACCATAGTGAACAACTCCCAGTCGCCTATTTATGTTCGTTTTTTTAAAAGAAAAAAGGATGCATATATGTAGAGGTAAGCATCCAAAAACTTATATTCACAGGTTAAATGATATAATTACGAATATAATAAAAATCCAAAGGATTTTGACATGTTCAACAACATTTTCAAAATAGAATATCTCTTCTCGGAAACAAAGCACAATTCCGGAAAGCCAAATTGCCCACAAAGTTGTTGCCAGAACTTTCATGGATGTTTGCACATTATGTGATATCACAACATATTTCTGGAATGATTGGGAGCTCTTTGTATTGATCACAACAATAGCTCGAGATGTTGCAATAGGTAAAAAAAGATGATTGATGTCCTCCACACCGCTTGTGCATCGTCGACATAAATCATCATGGATTTGGAGCCTCTCGTGTAGATGTCAACACGCTCTCTCTCCCCAACAACCATAAGAAAGCTTAGAGCCATTTTAGGATCATCCAGATCAAATTTTGCCTCAAGGTTGGCATAGCGATCTCAGAATCTGAAACAAGAAAAGCGCACTAACACTTTATACGCAGCCAAAACCCAATGGTCATGTCCGTCATTGGACCATCCACTTGAGAGAGCATCTCCATAAAGATCTACAAGTCCACCACATGTTGATCTGAAGCACCGATTGAAACTGAGACGTCCAAGCACCAACATTCCATGCCCTACACACATGCCTGGCGATTCACAACCATTGTAAAAAATAAGGGAAATGCTCACATAATCAGACCAATCGTCCAACCAAAACAAAACTCGATTCCGGTGATAAGATAAGTCCTCAAAGATGGTGAAATTTAAGGAAGAATAAAGCACATCCCCCTCCAAAAGTTCAAGGGTCCTGACACAATGCCCAACCTCCAAGAGAGGGCAACATAAACATCATAATTTTTTGCAGCAAAGAACAAGTAAGGTTGATCCCTCGCCCTCATATTAGCACCACCCACCTCACTAGGAGGGCCCTTTTCATCGAATCCAGTTCAAGGACACTCAGTCCACATCTTCCTTAGAAAGCACAATCGTGTTCCACCCAACCATGGGCACACCCTGCGTTTGGTTCGTGGGTTATCCAGGGGTGGATAACCTGGTTTTGTGTTTGTGTGTTTGGTTGGTGGGTTAAAGGTTGGGAGGGTTTGTGTGATGTGATTGTATTGGAATTTGAAAAAGTTAGTAGTTGTTATGATATGATTGTATTGAAATTTGAAAAAGTGGGTGGTTGTTGTGATGTGATTGTATTGAAGTTTAGAATAGTGAGTAAAAGTTGAGTATTTTATAATTTTTAGATGATATGATGGTATAATATATAATTTTTTTATGGAAAGGAGTGTGCCCCACTAGTGGGTTAAAAGTGGGGGTTTTGAGAGGTTACCCACCCAAAGTGAGGGGTAACCCCCCAACAGAACGGGGTCTTAGACTCCTCAGGTCCATACCAAAAGAATTACCACATCATAGTCTCCAAACGTCTTCAAATGCCCCACAAGAAGTCTAATACAAAAAAATTTGAATTGCACACAACACTAACTTTAGCAGTACTAGACATCCCCCTTGGGATAAGCAAGAGGTGATTCATCTTGCAAGTCATCGCTCAACTCGCTCCACCACGTGCAACCAGTCAACGTGTCGTGGCCACCCACACACTAATGGTAGACTCAAGTAAATGATTGGAAGAGGACCAAGCTGAGATCACATATATACCCCCACACGTTACCTCCTCCTCTGACATGCCAAAGGGGACAAAACAAACATGTCGTCATTAAGCCTGAGGCGTGAGATCTCCCCCAAAGAGTTCAAGCATGATAGCATTTCTCTGTGCTTATCGCGCACCCCCTCAATAAAGAAGATCATGTCATCAGTGTACTGAAGGATCAGAATCAACGTGTTATCTTGCCCGTGCCCAAAACAAGGATCCCCACCGATTGCTCGAGAACCAACCAAGCAAATGCATCAAATGCCAAAACAAAGAGCAAAGGAGCTATAGAACACCTTGCATGTACCCCCTCTTTGGTTGGAGAATGTCACCCTCCCGACGCCCATTTACCAACACTAAGCAAGATGATGTTGTCACATACGTCTTCATCCATGAGATCTACTAATTCGGGAAACCACAATAGAAAGAGATGCCAAACGAAGCTCCAATTGACACAATCACAGTTCTTGGAAAAGTCAACTTTCTATTGCAGTCTTTTGGTCTTTTTCTGCTTCCAATCTACAAGAATCTCTATGGCAACTATTACACCATCCATTATATGTGGACCTGTAATGAAAGTTGTCTGCGAATCTACAATAAATCGAATATATAACCTTGTGAATCCTATTAGAAATGATCCTAGACATTATTAGATAGATGGTATTTTACAAGGCAATGGGACAAAAGCCTTTGGCATGTCTAGCCACATCCTTCTTTAGGAGAAGAAATAAAAGAGAGTGGTTCAGCCTCTCAAAACCATGATTCATTACCCACAACTCCTCAAGCACTGACATCACATCATGCTCAACCAGGTTCTAAAATTCATGAAAGAAAAAGACTGAGAAGTCATGCGATTCAGGAGACCCATCAGAATTCATATCAAAGACAACATTTCGAACTCCCTCAATCATAAAAGCACCAATCAATCCAGAAGCTCGGGACTTAGATAAATGGGGGATGTCCCATCCCAACCAGTGCATGCCACTACCCAGAACATGTCTGCTAGCCTCTCGGAAGTGGCTGACTACTGTAGAGCCAATGGCTCGATCACCTTCAACCTGAATGCTCCCTACCTCAATGGAGTTGATAAAGTTGTGCCGCCTTCTAAGTCAACCTCTACATGAAAGAATTAAGTATAGGCATCTCCCTCCTTTAACCAAGTCTGCATGGATTTCTATCCTCCACTCTACCTCTCACTTATGGTCGCCCTCTGCAAGAATCCTCTGATGAGCCTCCTCTCAGCCTTCTCCTCCAACCCTAGTTCACCGGATTCATCAACACTATTCAATCGAACCACCTCTGATTGCATCAAATCTCTCCTCTCTTCTTGATGTTCATGGACCTTCCTACAAAAGGACATCAACATAATTCTTAAGATCTCCAAGACGACTACCCATGTCTCAGGACACAGAACCAGAGGGCAGCACTGCCACCCAACAATTGGCCACGCACTCAAGAAAAGGTTCCTCCAATAGTCAAGCACGCTCAAAGTGGAATATATTAGTAGGACTAGAGACTTCACCCGAGGCGTTGCAATTGGACATGTGCTTTGAATGGGAATGCGATAAGGAAAAAACCGAGGCCAAAGGGAAGGCCTCCATGAGCTTAGCAGAACCCAAGAAATGATCCAATCGAGAACGAGAGGAAGATTTCCTCCATGTGTAGCAAGAGTTCGAAGAATCCATGATCTCAAATAACCAAGGAACCAACAGGGTGACACTAAAGCCACCCCCAAATAGCAAAGGAAGAAGAGGGAACCTAGCCCTCACCGACAATAGATCCTCCCAAACTGGCAAACTACATCTTGTACCAATCAAACAATATACTCCGAGAAAAGAACATGGACTCCTTCCCACTTTCAATATAACACCACAGACAATGAGTGTCTCACCTCCGTTCGTTAACCAACTCCAATAAATACTGCCATTTCAACCAACCAAAACACCACTTGAGGTCCCAATCGACGAGTTTGTCAGAAATCTGACAAATCTGAACCTTGAGACCGACCTCCACAGGAATATGTCCCATAATTCTAAGGTTCGTTTGTTATGCATGAATAGAACAGAGGGGAGAATGGAATCACCATTCCGACATCGATTCCACTTCTATGTTTGTTAGATCATATTAAGGCAGAAATAACGATTGCCAAGGAAATTTGATTCTCTCATACATGGGAATTGTCATTCCGAGGTATTCCTTGTAATTGGGATTCCATTCCTTATAAATACTAATGAATGTATTCTTCTTTAATATTTTTTAATTAATATATCATTGTTACAAATATATGGTTATCGACGTGGATATGTGTTTCTCTTTTTTGAATATTTTTTGGACACCGACATGGATATGATTTTTTTGACTTGTATATAGGGAATTTATCCAATGATAGCCCATTTGAGTTTCAGTGAGCCTTTAATTTCAATTGTAGGATTTGAATCTCTCAATCGCTAAAAAATAGGAATCGTAATGAGAATGAAAATAATTCTAAAATAGAAATGTTATGCAATTCTTAAATTAGTATATGTTTATGGAAACGTGTATTGCAACGAGATGAGATTGCTCTGGCGATTTTTTATCGATTTTGATGAGATGGGATATCATGATCTTGAAAACTGAGGCAATCAATTTTGTCAAATGCAAGGTATTGTATTTGAAGATTAGATGTTTATTGCACGTTATTGATAGAATCTAATCATTTGTTTTTAAATTTTCGATTTCAGTTTCGAACAAGATTAATGATTTTGCGATTGGATTAGATCGTGATATCTCAAAAACAATGATGAACGGCGATTCTTGGTTGGACTTGGATCGTGAGAGCACCATATCAGAAGGAACGGCCATGAATGACCTGCAATTGGATTTGGATCAAGAGACGTGTATTTTTACTGAGACAACCATGAAAGTTACTGAGACAAAAGTGAAAGTTATTTGTCATACATGTATTTTTAATTATACCAAGTTACCGATGCCATTTGTCTATGTTACATGCATTTTGTTAAGTGTTACTTGTCTTTCTATCATTCTTATTGAATCAATTATATTCAGAGTGTTGTCTTCAAATCAGTTTCAGTAAGAATGATATAAAGTCAAGTAACAACAAACAAACAAATAGAATAAGTAATATATATACAATAGTCCAGTAAATGGTTGTTGCGAGATTAGTAATTATCCAAATAACTGTCAGTAATTTACATTCATTTTATTATATGGTTCAAAATTCAGTAATATATATACACTGGACAAGTAAGCAGTTGTTTGAAATTAGTAAAAGCATAACAAATGATCAGTAATTTTTATATACATTATAAGTAATTAAAAAGATTATATAAGTAAATAAGAGGTGCGTCAGTAACACTCAAAGTATTTAGTAACTATAACATTAGTAACAAACAAAATGAATTCTAGTAAAATGGACATTTATAATCGGAACTTATTGTATGGACATTAGTAATTTACATACTTAATTACAGATCTCACAACAATAATTAATTGAGAAATGAATGTGTATTACTTGAATAAAATGAATGAATTACTGATCTCTGTACAATGCCAACTGTTTCAGTATTACTGATCTCGTAACACATAATTACTTGAGTACAATATGTACGTTACTGATCTCACAACAATAATTACTTGAGAATGAATATGTATTACTTGAGTAACATGAATGAATTACTGATATATGTACAATATAATATTACAGATATAAATTACTGACGATTGTTTCAGTATTACTGATCTCGCAACACATGATTACTTGAGTACAATATGCTGTAACGACATGGCTATTTTTAGGAAAAAAATTCAAATGAGATGAATTGATTTATCTCGGATTAAATGGGTTTAATTAATACATTAAATCCCATCATTTATCAACTTTAAGAACCCAAGGGCTCTTCCCCACACGTCACCCTTCATTGTTTTGAGAGAGAGAGAGAAAGTTAGAGAGAGAGAGAGAAAGGATTATCTTACCGGCGTCCCTCTTCGTCGTAGGAGAAGGCGGCGTCGAATCCGAAGAGGAGGAGAACACGGATTTGTGACTAAAAGGAGACGCGACGACCCCGACGGGTAGAGTTAAGCGTTGGATTCGATGTATGTATCAGCTTTAAGTTTTCGATTTCTAAACGTATGTATCAGGTTAGGATTACGATTTATAGATGTATGTGTCGGTCTAGATTTTTGTAAAATGTTGATTGCGTTAAAACAGACCTCTCGTATGCATTAGATTAGGTTTACACATACAACAATGATCAAATCCGAGTCGCAGTATGTAGATGTATGTATCGATATGGGATTGTTTTTTTTTGTATCAACAAAAGTAATAACCGAATTAAGATCTCTAAATGTTGTAATGGATAGAATAATATGTATTCCAAACTAATAGAGAATAAATTATGTGGATGTATCAGACCCTTACGGTAATGCATACTGTGAGCCATTTTAAATGGTGATGATTACCTCCTACTGCAATAAATGGTTCGAAGATAAAAACCTTTCATGTTGGTGTTATTTTTTTTCACATATAGAGAATTGTCGTCAATCTTAGACAGTGATAGATTATCATGTAAATCCTACATAGCATATTGTTAGTGTAGTGCTCAACTATTATTATAGTCTTAAATAGTAATATTGAAGCATTGCATGACACACATACCATTTTCGTTACCTCTTGAATATAATGCTTAAAGATTAAAAATGGTAACCGTAGAACCTCATGTCAAATGGCTACTCTCTTATGCCCGTTACATTATTCTAAACCATCATAAATATAATATGTTATTGTATAAGCTACAAAGTCATATATTATTTTCATACTCATAAATATATATTGAGATTAGACGTATACCTCCAATAAGAAGAGTTCTCATTATTAAAAAAATCAGAATTTTGGCTTCCGTGATTGTCGCCCAGATATGGATAGATAAATGCATAAGTTATGGACAAATTTTTACACGTCTTACTTATTTTGGAAAGTAAATACAACACTATATATAAATCTGACTTATAGGTAATAGAGCAATAACTAGCTATGAACATTATGCATCTATACACAAACTGTATGACAATTTCTTCTCATACATTAAAATGTACCTCGAACCGATAGCCTACTAAGATTCATGAACACTAATTTTACCACATACATAGATTTACAACATACTACATGATGCTCAAAATTTTATTAAATTAGATGCAAGTGAATGCTTATTATACGTATGACTATCCCCCTGAAATGATTATCATAATTTACCTATCACTAGAAAATTGATAATATAATAGTATTACAAACGTGAAGTATAAAGAATAAGGATTCAAGGCACAGACTCATAAAGAGTCACATGGACGACCGCAAGGGGTCGTATTAGCCGCAAGGGGCAACGCCGCAAGGGGCGTATGGTTGCAAGGAACCATTGAGGCAAAAGCTAAGTCCTCTACAGTTGTAGCTACACTGTCATGTCATGCCATGGACCGCAAGTGCCAGCGGTTGAAAATGTATAAAAAGATACGTAAATGATTGTTATGCAAGAAAATGGTTTATAAGAGAAAACCATCATGAAAAATGCAAGAAATTGTCTAATAAGAGAATGAACCATTACATGTTATGTTAGAATTGGTTTAAAAAGTTAAACCATCAAAGTCTTGGGGGCTAATATGTAAAGTGGTTTATATGTTTTATAAGTATGTAAATTACCTAGTATTTTATGAATTATGCCCACAAGTAGAAATAAATGTTTGTCATGCCTACTTATGCAATTTACCTACTTTACATGTATACCCGTGTTTATGAAAGAAGCCAAACTAAACATGATAGGGATCGAACTTAGACATGCATGGGAATTATCTAGGCACGAAGTATTGTGTATGCCTGAAAATCCAAGTATATAATTTTGTTAACGGATCAAAGGCTGTTAGAATACCCATGCATGGACCTGATGCATACTGGGCATTAGGCTCATACAAATTATGTTTGTTAATTTCAGGTGAAGAGCAGGGTTGATTGCATTTTCTTGATCGTGCTACGGGTTCATTGAGATTGATGGCATGGTACGCGTTTCTAGGACCGACCGACGCCTCACCTGCACAGGTACCTACATAGTGTAGTGTCGACACTGGAAGAATCCTCTCATGAGCTTCTGTCGAAACAAGAAGATCCCCGTCCCTAAGGGCGAAAAGGAAAGAGTCTCTCGCTTTTGGCATTGCTGGCCTACCTCTTTGAATCGGACTTTTCAACCGGAGGGGCGAGTGAGATCAGATGTGGATCCCTTTTTCTTAGGTGCTCGCACCGTCCACTCGTATTTCACATCCTTCTTAGTAAGTTGAGTGAGTTGTAGGGCTACGAAGTCCTTGAGAAAGATTCGTTAGTACCCTTCAGCTCCGAACCTCAGTGGGTGTTCTTGGCTGCTCCCATTTCAGGACCGTCCTTGGCCGGATCTACAGCAATTCCAGCTCCTGACACAATGTCACCTAGAAAGGTGACCTCTTTCGAACTAGCACACTTTCTTCATTTTTCATATTGTTTATGTTTCCGGAGGTGCACCTGCACCATGCTCTTCTTCTCCTTTGGTGCAAGACATCATATCTAAAGACTACCATGTGCACCATGTCTAGATGGTCATGTTCATCAGGTCCTCCGCGGGTGCATTGGTCAATCCGAAAGGTTAAGGAAGGTCGAACCAGGTTAAGGTTTGAAGCTATCTATATATTCGTATCTGTGAAGATCTAGTGGATATCTATATGCCCACGGAACTATCGAGTTGTTATTTTTTTAAAATTCTAGATTAGTAATTTCTTTTACTTCCCAGTTTAGAGTTGTAATAATGGAACTCTAGTTTGAGTGGATATTTTATGGAATTGATATTTATCTCTGCTCATTATGTGCCATTTGTTGATATTTTGGTAATGGGTCGGTCGTGCGATCAACTATCGCCTGCTTCCGCCGATTGTCACAATCCGTTCCGTTACAAATGGTATCAGAGCTAGAGTTCCTCTGGGCATAGGATATCCACAATTCTTAGTGATCTAAGATTTATATAGAGAGATTTAGTATCACAACTCATTGACCTTGTCAATTTTTGAATCAGATGGCTCCTCAACGTGCAATTGAAGCCATTGCAGACCGTGACTCATCGACGAGCCAAGAGGCCGTTATGAGTATGCAGAGGCAGATGCTGGAGTTTATGACACTAATGACCCAGCAACAGAAGAGTCAGACGTCCAACTCTGGTGGACTGACTCTAAAGACCTTCATTCAGCATGATCCGCCCACTTTCAAGGGTGAGTATGAGCCGAAAAAAGCAGAACATTGGCTAAGGGAGATGGAGCTGACTTTTGAGGCAACTGATTGTCCTGAGGAAAAGAAAGTGATCTTTGAGACATTTCGTCTGCGGGACAACACAAAGGAGTGGTGGACTTCATGCAAGGGAATCCACTTTTCGGAGACTCCAGTCATTAAGTGGGATGATTTTGTTGAGCGCTTCACTGAGCGTTACATCCCTGATCATGCTAAGGATGCTAAGCGTCAAGAGTTTATAAATCTCCGACAGGGAAATATGACGGTCGAAGAATATGCAGCAAAATTTCAAGAACTGGAGAAGTATGGCAAGGGTATTTGTGCCAATGAAAAGCAACGAGCCAGAAAGTTTATAGAAGGCCTGAATGCGGGACTAACCATGAAAGTGCTGACTAGAGGTCCCACAACCTTGTCTGAGGCGGTTGCAGCAGCAGTGGAGATCGATACGACATACCGGAGGATACAACAAGCTAATCCTCGGAAGCGCCCTCACAAGCCGAACTTCAATGACAAGAGGCGTCACACTGCATCGAATGCCAAGAAGACAAAGACTGATGATGCATCGGCAAACAGGAAGTACACATTTGAGGTGTGCCCGCATTGTGATAGGAGGCATCCAGGAGAATGCTACATCACTACTTGCTTTAATTGCGGAGAAAAAGGTCACTTCAGGAAAGATTGCAAGAAAGATGTCAAGGATCAGAAGAAGCCATTCAAGCAGAAAAAGAAGGTAGCAGGAAGAGTCTTTGCTATCACTCCTGAGGATGCAGAAGGTGCCAACACGACAGTGGAAGGTACTCTACTAATTGAAAATCATTTATGTCATGTTCTTTTTGATTCTGATGCCATGCATTCCTTTATCTCGAATACTTTTGCGAGAAAGTTAAGTTTAGAAGCTGTTGAGCTTCCTTATGCACTTACAGTTTCTTCACCAATGGGTGATATTATTGCCACGGGTATGTACTTAAAGGACGTACCTATTTTGATAAAAGAAGACACCCTCACTGCCAATTTGATATTATTACCCATCACAACCTATGATGCCATATTGGGAATGGATTGGTTATGGGAGCATTATGCAGCGGTCTATTGTCGAGAAAAGAAGGTGGTCCTGAGTAGACCAAATACTGAGGAGATAGTTATTCGGGGCACCTGTAAGGGTGGAAGATTGATTATCTCATCCTTGCAAGCAAGCCGATTACTAGCTGAAGGTTGCATCGCATTCCTCGCTAGTATAATTAATATTGAATCATCACGTACATGTCTTGAAGAGTTAGATGTGGTCAGAGAGTTTGCTGATGTCTTCCCAGACGATCTTCCAGGACTACCTCCTCATAGAGAGGTTTATTTCTCAATTGAGGTGATCCCAGGAACGGCTCCGATTTACAAAGCTCCGTACAGAATGGCACCTGCAGAACTTGAGGAGCTAAAGAAGCAGTTACAAGAACAACTGGATAAGGGATTTTTACGTCCCAGTGTTTCTCCATGGGGAGCACCCGTTCTTTTTGTGAAAAAGAAAGATGGGTCTCTTAGACTCTGCATTGATTATCGAGGTCTAAACAAAGTAACCATGAAAAATAGATACTTGTTACCTCGCATTGATGACTTATTCGATCAATTGCAAGGAGCAACAGTTTTCTCAAAAATTGATCTGCGTACGGGTTATCATCAACTCCGAATAAAAGAGGAGGATATACCAAAGACAGCTTTCAGGATAATGTATGGTCATTATGAATTCTTGGTTATGCCATTTGCTCTTACTAACGCTCCTGCATCTTTTATGGAGCTAATGAATAGGGTATTCCGAGAATACCTTGATAAGTTTGTCATCGTATTTGTGGATGATATACTGATATATTCATCTGATCCGGAGCAGCATCGAGTACATTTACAGATAGTATTCGAAACTCTAAGGCGACACCAGCTTTATGCAAAATTCTCCAAATGCGATTTTTGGCTGAATAGAGTCGCATTCCTTGGTCATGTGGTATCTAAGGACGACATTGAGGTGGATCCAACCAAGGTAGAAGCTGTGATGAATTGGAGACAACCCAAGAATGTTTCTGAGATCCGTAGTTTTCTTGGACTGGCTGGATACTATCGACGATTTATTCAAAATTTCTCAAGGATCTCACTACCATTAATGACGCTCACTCGAAAGGATGTGAAATTTGTATGGTCCGAGAAGTGTGAGCAGAGTTTTCAAGTATTGAAGCAGATATTGACTACAGCTTCAATCTTGGCTTTACTGTCAGGTAGTGGAGGTTTTGTGGTATATACAGATGCATCAGGCACCGGACTTGGGTGTGTTCTTATGTAAAATGAGAAAGTCATTGCTTATGCCTCACGGCAGCTAAAACCTCAAGAGAGGAACTACCCAACTCATGATTTAGAATTAGCAGCGGTAGTCTTTGCTCTTAAAATTTGGCGGCATTACCTTTACGGTGAACAATTTGAGGTGCTCAGTGATCATAAGAGCCTCAAATATATTTTCTCTCAGAAGGAACTTAATTTGAGGCAGCGGCGTTGGTTAGAGCTCTTAAAAGATTATGACTTCACCATCAATTACCATCCGGGGAAAGCAAATGTCGTAGCAGATGCACTAAGTAGAAAATGGGAAGGTAAACTGGCTAGTTTAAAACTTCAGTGGAAGATGATGAAGGATTTTGAAGATTGGAAGCCTTTCTTAAGCGAGTCAAGAAAGATATCTTTGCAGCACTCAAGATTCAATCAGAGATAATTGGGAAGATATTGACTGCACAAAAAGTAGATGTTGATTTTCCTAAATTTATAAAAGCATCTAAAAAGGAAGGTTCTGATTTCACCATCGGAACGGATGGAGATATAAGGTACCGTAGCAGATTGTAGATTCCAAGTGATATTGAGTTGAGACATGAGATTCTGGACGAAGCACACAGATCGATGTATACTATTCACCCAGGTACAACGAAAATGTACAAGGATCTACAACGGAATTTTTGGTGGCCAAAAATGAAAAATGACATCGCAGAATTTGTTTCTAGATGCTTGGTATGTCAGCAGATCAAGATTGAACATCAGCGGCCAGCAGGACCTGTTCAACCCTTAGAGATACCTGAATGGAAGTGGGAGCACATAACGATGGACTTTGTCACCGGTCTACCCAAGACCATAAAGCACCGTTATGACACCATATGGGTGATTATTGATCGATTGACCAAATCGGCACATTTTCTACCTATCCGCTTGGATCAGTCGACAGACAATTTAGCCGAATTATATGTGAATGAAATTGTCAGCTTGCATGGTGTTCCTGCATCAATTGTGTCTGATCGGGACACGCGATTTACCTCTCGTTTATGGAAGAGTTTTCAGGATGCTATGGGCACTCAATTGAAGTTTAGCACTTCATTTCATCCGCAGACTGATGGTTAGTCAGAAAGGACCATCCATACACTAGAAGATATGTTGAGAGCTTGTGCTTTAGATTTTGTGGGCAGCTGGGATAGACATCTTCCGTTAGTGGAGTTCGCTTACAATAATAGGTATCATTCGAGCATCAAGATGGCACCATATGAAGCATTGTATGAGAGACCTTGCAGATCACCTTCATGTTGGAGTGATGTTGGCGAGAAGCACATCCTAGGACCGGAACTTGTTCAGACAAGTAAGCAGGGTGTTGATCTAATCAGAAAAAGATTATTGGCAGCACAAAGTAGGCAAAAATCTTATGCCGATCGTCATAGAAGAGAGCTGAGTTTCGAGGTTGGGGAACATGTGTTCTTAAAGATCTCTCTAACCAAGGGCGTCTTACGATTTGGCAAAAGGGGGAAGCTCAATAACAGATATATAGGACCTTTTGAGATTCTGCAGAGGATTGGAGAGGTGGCATATCGTATTGCATTACCACCTCAATACTCGAAACTTCACGATGTATTCCACGTGTCTATGCTGAGGAAGTACACTCCTGATCCTTCGCATGTGATCAAGCATGAGGTCATTGATGTTCAGCCAAACTTGACCTTTGAAGAGAAACCCATACGAATAATCGATCGTAGAGATCATCAACTCCGTCGGCGCATAGTCCCGATGGTCAAGGTCCTTTGGCAACACCATCAAAAGGAGGAGGCTACTTGGGAGCTGGAAAGTGAAATGCAGGAGAAGTACCCGCAACTTTTCGGTATGTCCCTCTATTAAGAAATTTTGAGGACGAAATTTTTTTTAAGGGTGGTAGATTGTAACGACATGGCTATTTTTAGGAAAAAAATTCAAATGAGATGAATTGATTTATCTCGGATTAAATGGGCTTAATTAATATATTAAATCCCATCCTTTATCAACTTTAAAAACCCAAGGGCTCTTCCCCACACGTCACCCTTCATTGTTTTGAGAGAGAGAGAAAGTTAGAGAGAGAGAAATGATTATCTTACCGGCGTCCCTCTTCGACGTAGGAGAAGGCGGCGTCGAATCCGAAGAGGAGGAGAACATGCATTTGTGACTAAAAGGAGACGCGACGACCCCGACGGGTAGAGTTAAGCGTTGGATTCGATGTATGTATCGGCTTTAAGTTTTCGATTTCTAAACGTATGTATCGGGTTAGGATTACGATTTATAGATGTACGTGTCGGTCTAGATTTTTGTAAAAATGTTGATTACGTTAAAATAGACCTCTCGTATGCATTAGATTAGGTTTACACATACAACAATGATCAAATCCGAGTCGCAATATGTAGATGTATGTATCGATATGGGATTGTTTGTTTTATATCAACAAAAGTAATAACCGAATTAAGATCTCTAAATGTTGTAATGGATAGAATAATATGTATTCCAAACTAATAGAGAATAAATTATGTAGATGTATCAGACCCTTACGATAATTCATATTGTGAGCCATTTTAAATGGTGTTGATTACCTCCTACTGCAATAAATGGTTCGAAGATAAAAACCTTTCATGTTGGTGTTATTTTTTTCACGTATAGAGAATTGTCGTCAATCTTAGACAGTGATAGATTATCATGTAAATCCTACATAGCATATTGTTAGTGTAGTGCTCAACTATTATTATAGTCTTAAATAGTAATATTGAAGCATTGCATGACACACATACCATTTTCGTTACCTCTTGAATATAATGCTTAAAGATTAAAAATGGTAACCGTAGAACCTCATGTCAAATGGCTACTCTCTTATGCCCGTTACATTATTCTAAACCATCATAAATATAATATGTTATTGTATAAGCTACAAAGTCATATATTATCTTCGTACTCATAAATATATATTGAGATTAGACGTATACCTCCAATAAGAAGAGTTCTCATTATTAAAAAAAAATCAGAATTTTGGCTTCCGTGATTGTCGCCCAGATATGGATAGATAAATGCATAAGTTATGGACAAATTTTTACACGTCTTACTTATTTTGGAAAGTAAATACAACACTATATATAAATCTGACTTATAGGTAATAGAGAAATAACTAGCTATGAACATTATGCATCTATACACAAACTGTATGACAATTTCTTCTCATACATTAAAATGTACCTCGAACCGATAGCCTACTAAGATTCATGAACACTAATTTTACCACATACATAGATTTACAACATACTACATAATGCTCAAAATTTTATTAAATTAGATGCAAGTGAATGCTTATTGTACGTATGACTATCCCCCTGAAATGATTATCATAATTTACCTATCACTAGCAAATTGATAATATAATAGTATTACAAACGTGAAGTATAAAGAATAAGGATTCAAGACACAGACTCATAAAGAGTCACATGGACGACCGCAAGGGGTCGTATTAGCCGCAAGGGGCAACGCCGCAAGGGGCGTATGGTTGCAAGGAACCATTGAGGCAAAAGCTAAGTCCTCTACAGTTGTAGCTACACTGTCATGTCATGCCATGGACCGCAAGTGCCAGCGGTTGAAAACGTATAAAAAGATACGTAAATGATTGTTATGCAAGAAAATGGTTTATAAGAGAAAACCATCATGAAAATTGCAAGAAATTGTCTAATAAGAGAATGAACCATTACATGTTATGTTAGAATTGGTTTAAAAAGTTAAACCATCAAAGTCTTGGGGGCTAATATGTAAAGTGGTTTATATGTTTTATAAGTATGTAAATTGCCTAGTATTTTATGAATTATGCCCACAAGTAGAAATAAATGTTTGTCATGCCTACTTATGCAATTTACCTATTTTACATGTATACCCGTGTTTATGAAAGAAGCCAAACTAAACATGATAGGGATCGAACTTAGACATGCATGGGAATTATCTAGGCACGAAATGTTGTGTATGCCTGAAAATCCAAGTATATAATTTTGTTAACGGATCAAGGGCCGTTAGAATACCCATGCATGGACCTGATGCATACTGGGTATTAGGCTCATACAAATTATGTTTGTTAATTTCAGGTGAAGAGCAGGGTCGATTGCATTTTCTTGATCGTGCTACGGGCTTATTGAGATTGCTGGCGTGGTACGATTTATCTGTGAAGATCTAGTGGATATCTATATGCCCACAAGAACTATCGAGTTGTTATTTTTTTTAAATTCTAGATTAGTAATTTCTTTTACTTCCCTTTAGAGTTGTAATAATGGAACTCTAGTTTGAGTGGATATTTTATGGAATTGATATTTATCTCTGCTCATTATGTGTCATCTGTTGATATTTTGGTAACGGGTCGGTCGTGCGATCAATTATCGCCTGCTTCCGCCGATTGTCATGATCCGTTCCGTTACATATGTACACTACTGATCAAATGTACAATGACTATTTCTTCGGCATGAAATTAATTATTTGAATTTATCTTTCCAAAACCGTCTTCCTGTTTTTAAGAACTCGGTATAATTAAAAATATAAAAGATTCAAACATATTAATATCCTTCAAAACCGTGCTCTTTCGAAATAGGCAACCTTTCAATGGAAATACACGTGGCGAGCCCACGTTTGGTGCTCACCACAACTCAATGGGCAAGGGGCTCTCTGGATAAGTCATATATACATATAGAGGGCTTATCCAGAGAGTCATGTGCCCATTTGAGTTTGGTGAGCACCAAATGTAGGCTCTCCACGTGCACTTCTATTTTAAAGGTTGCCTATTTCGAAGGAGCATGATTTTGGGAGGATATTAATACGTTTGAGCCTCTTATATTTCCAATTATATCGAGTCCTTAAAAAAGGAAGACGGTTTTGGAAAGATACATTTAAATCATTAATTTCGTACCGAAGAAATAGTTATTGTACATTTGATCAATAATGTAAATAATGTACTCAAGTAATTGTGTGTTGCGAGATCAGTAATACTGAAACAATTGTCGATATTTTACATCTGTAGTATTACATTGTAATAGAGCAGTAATCCATTCGTGTTACTCACGTAATACATATTCAGTTCTCAAGTAACTATTGTTGTGAGATCAGTAATTAAGTATGTGAATTACTAATTTCCATACAATAAGTCCTGAGTACAAATGTCCATTTTACTGAAGTCATTTTGATTGTTACTAATGTTATAGTTACTTAATACTTTGAGTCTTACTGAAGCACCTCTTATTTACTTATATAACATTTTTAATTACTTATAATGTATCGAGTGTTACTGATAGCAATACATAAGTTACTGATCACGTGGTTTTTTATACTTATTCCAACTTACTCATTCCATTACCTTCTTTTACCTACAATTTATTACATGTTACTGATGCTTCTATATATCTTACTTGTTTTATTCTTTTTTTCTGAATTACCATCGAATCACATCTTCTTTACTTATGTAGCCTATTTAATTACTTGTAATACGTCAAGTGTTACTAAAAGTCACACATAAATTACTTAATATGGTGAACATCCAAATTCAACTGTCTTCTAGTCCATTTAGATGATGTTGTTTTGCTCTCGCTCCTCGGCATAACAACAACTTCTTCAAGACACCAAATTGTTGCATTGTTCTGCAAGAAACAATAAGTCAGATGAACATTTAAAAAAATAAAATATCAAGAAATGGAAAAGAATACATATTACTTACAAATTTCAAGTAACGTTTTAGGAAGATACTTGCTTCAGTACTATTTTATATCCGTGAATAGTAAGAATTGTATAAAAAAAGTAACTTAGCAATATACTCACTTCAGTAAAAATCATTCAATGACAAGTAACTTATAATGAATTGTTAGTAACGTTTGTTATATGACAAGTAACTTGTAATGAATTGTTAGTAACTCAGCAATATCCTCGCTTCAGTAAGAATCATTCAATGACAAGTAATTTGTAATGAATTGTTAGTAACGTTTGTTATATGACAAGTAACAATTGTGTTAGCATTAGTAACATAAAAGATCTCATAAGTAAATTACTTAAATCCATTAACTCAATATATTTTCCAAAGTAACGCATGAAAAATAACAACTGTATTTACTATAACTTTTTATTATATGAAATCAAAATACCTTCGATACATAATCAATTAGGACTAGAAATCGTGTATCAAAATGAATACAATGATATTATGAATACCATTTCTCATATTTCAATCATACTTCTCTAATAAATATTGCTTACAATAAAAAATATGCAGTATTCGTAATTGCTTCTGAAATATGCCGATCACAATCCATTCGCGAATTAACCATGAACGAAACCTAAAAAAAATATTAGCAAAGAAAAAACAACAATTAAAATGTAGGATCAATGAAAATATAAAATCAACAATTGAAATACAATACCTTTGGCGAGCGAAAATTGTCTGCAACTACAAGATGCTCGGACTGTCTCACGAGATCGATAGTCACGCATTGCAAATGTCGATATCAATCACCCAACCAAACAATCAAAATGTTATCATAAACGCATACTATTTTTGGAAAGCTTTAAAATTCCTTTTTAATTTTTCAACCATTATTGTTACGGGTTCCTAAAATTAGGGGATTAAAATTGCAAATCCAATGGCTGAGATGATGGGCTCATATCATCTCTAATGGGCACATGGCTCTCTGGATAAAAATCCTATACATATATATATATTAAATATGGATGCAAAAGATCAGATAATTATAAATATATGCATATATGGATACTAACATGGATATGGGATTTTTTGCGAATACAGATATAGATACGATTCAATTTTTTGATACGGATACAAATATGAATACAAGATATTCTAGCAGATACAAATACATACATATTAAATGTATCTATTATATGGATAAAATATATCAGATATTATTTTTTACGGATATGGATGCGAAAATGGATATGCATTTTTTCCAGATACAGACAAGAACATGAGATTTTTCTAATATGGATATGGATAATGATGTAATTCTCAATTTTTTGTAAGATATGGATACTGATTATATTCTAGCATATATATATATATACATATAAACGGACTTGGATGTGGGCTTTATTTTTTTGCAGATACATATATGGACATGGATGAGGATTTTTTTACGAAAACGGATATGAAGTTGAAAATGATTTTTATTTTTTTGCAGCTGTAAATATGGATACGATCACCATCTTTAGTTTTTTAGGATATGGATACGGGTTACATTATAGTGGATATGTATACCGTGTATGTGTTTTTATTTTTTATATTGGAATACGGATACCCATAATATTTTCAATTTTTTAGGATATGTATACGCTTGTGGTAATAAAATATTCTACCAGATACAGATATGGATATATCAAATATATCAATTGTATGGAAAAAACAAAGCAATTTTCATTTCAATTTGATTATTGATTCCTTATATGAAATATATCAATTATATGGAAAATAAGTTGGATGATACCGGTTATTTTTTCTACTTAACGAAATATATCAAAGGAAGACTATTTTCTTTCTGTTCTTTTCCCTTTCCAAACATAAGAAAGGAATGTATGTATAATAAATGTTTTAATTCATAATATGAACTAAACAATGGCATGCAAAAACTTTTTCCTTTCCATTCCATTGTTAATTTCATTCTTGTCTTGATTTCATTCCATTTAAATTGCTTTGCAACCAAACAAATGGTGCCTAACTTTGTCTCTTAAAGATATATCACATGACCATGAGGGACCCAATGGTTCTCTTTTCGAGTTGTTTGAGCCCATGAGATAACCTTCATTTGGAAACAGACGGAGCTGCCCTCTCCAGCTCAACTCCCACACATTAAGCAACCAATTCACGAAGTGATCTAGTGTCCTACAAAACCCCGGTGTAGTAGATCGCCTCCGTTGTAGGCTCAACACATGTAACGTGCCTTCTTCAACACCACCATCCCCGCCATCAAATTTGAGTCCTTCTGCACACAGTTGAGACCCCCTCAAGACAAAGGGACTCGTTAGAACCAATGACCACTCCACTCAAAGGAAATCAATCTTCAATCCCACACCTCATCCTAGTAACATCCCCAAGCCCCACCAAGCATTGCATCTCAAGCACCTCCTCTATTCCACCGCTCCCATCATCAGTAACTCCACCATTCCTCTCCCCTTTCACCCGCCTACATCGAAAGATGCACCCACCATCCACAAGACTCCTGAAGGCGAAGAACTTCATGCCGACTCCCACCCGTTGATGTCCTTGCCACTTTCATATCATCAGCCTTCTGACTGAAGTCCACCACCAATGTCAAACCAATCCGTGCCTCCTCCTCCCTGCGTCGACCTGCCAAACATGCAGTGCAAAATGACCTGGTCAGTTTGAGGCTAGTTCGCCCCCGTTGGTTCGTCACCTTCATGCAACCCGAACCTAGATCCGAATCATGAACATGAGCACCACTGGAACAAGGACTCGGGTTTTGAAACCCCACCCCCATTTGAATTTAACATAATATTAATACCTCCATTTGAATCTTCGACTGGCGTTTCAAATATGTAATCCACGGAATGCCATCCCTTTCTATTTGGAACGAATGCATCAGATCCTATAAGGTGGTGTTCGGCTGGTGGGTTATCCAGGGGTGGATAACCCGTTTTGTTGGTAGTGTGTTTGGTTGGTGGGTTAAGGGTTGTGTGGGTTTGGGTGATGTGATTGTATTGAAATTTGAAAAAGTTGTTAGTTATTATAGTATGATTGTATTGAAATTTGAAAAATGGGTAGTTGTTGTGATGTGATTGTATTGAAGTTTGGAATAGTGAGTAGAAGTTGAGTATTGTATGATTATTAGATGATATGATTGTATAATATTTTTTTTTTGATGGGAAGGGAGTGGGCCCCACTAGTGGGTTAAAAGTGTGGGTTTTGGGGGGTTACCCACCCAAAGTGGGGGGTAATCCCCCAACCGAACGGGGCCTAATAGAATCTCCACATCACATGGCGTTTGACTACCATCGGTCCGACTTCCATTGTAGGGGTTCCTCTACGAGCATTTCCTCCACCTCCTCAGTCACGACATCCATGCTACCTCCCATTTGAAGGCCATTACATATAAGTAGGGATGTAGATGGATCGAGCTTGAGCCTAAATGCTACCTTCAAATTTTTATGTTCGATTCATTTACTTAATCGAGCCTAAACTTATGTTCATGTTCGTTTCGTTTATTTTCAAACCGAATCTTAATCAAACCTCTTTTTAATCGAATCGAACCTAAATGAATATCAAACTTGAGAATTCTCTAATAAGGAGTGAAAAGAAAAGAAATGGAAATATTTATGTGTGTGTCTATAATTAGAATAAACATTCATTGAATTTTTTTCTTTATCTAACTCTTCTTCATCTTTTCAAAAAATTAGATTAATAAGGATTCGTATCTTTGAAAAAAGTATAATTATAATATATTTTTATATCCATTCAGATAAGGATAAGAAATAATGCAGGGATATGCGATAAATAAGGTTTATACTTGTTCTTTTGATTTGAGGATAACGAAGGGAAGCTACTAGATACCAAGGTTGTAGAAATCGGTAGTCGGTACTCAGTCGATGCAATCACTAAGGATTAATCGACAGTCATGCACTAATATGATTTAGTCAACTATTAGTCGATTTTGATTTTTTTATTAATTTAAATATATAAATGATTTTTTATGCATATATTCTTAAATATTTGCATAGATTTGTATATTTTCTATACTATCATAATGATGACTTTAAATATAACACATCGAATCTCATCATCTCTAGCCCACACCCATGGTGCATACAACCATTACACATTTTCTCAATGTAGCACCTTAATAAATTCTCTAGCAAACTCTCAGAGGAATTATTTTCTAGTAATTCGTCGTGCTTCTTGAACTTAGATAATCTTTTACAACTCATAATATGCAATTGATGGCCAACGTTGTCTCCGTCAAAATCGAAAATCATATTTTTCACCATCCACATCTAGCATTCCAGTAATATTAACATGTTAATCTTGAATTTTGATTTCTGATAATTCTTTATTTGTAACATTACAACAATACCAACATATCTTTTAAGAACATTAGAATAAGCCACTACAAGAAAAAACAAATTTTACTACTACAACTATAGTAGCAAAAGAGTGGTAAAATAGTTGCAAAATGGTAGCAACACAAGTTTGCTACTACATGCAGTAGCAAATTCTGTAGTCACGTCGAAATGGTCGCAAACGTTTTGAGACCACACTGTGGTAGTAGTTGTTGTCGCAATAATAGTCGCAAGTAGTCATATTATAGTCGCAAAGTAGTGGTAAAATTTCAATAATTTACGATTATTTAGACATGACTTTACGACTATTAAGGGACCACATATGCATGAGGGCATAACGATCTTATGAAACTTGTAACAGCTGTTTACAACCACGTTAGCACTAATTTGTTACCACTTCACCGCTATATTTCTACCATAGTAGTAGCAATGTAGTGTTATAGTAGTCACAAATTCTGATTATAAAGGAATAAATTATAATCCAAATATGTAACCTCAAACTTGGTCTTCTCTAGAATTTTTTTCCTGTAAATATTAAACAATAATATAATACTATTCATTTTGGCTGCTTATATTATCAAAGAAATCATCACAAAGTAGAAACACAATTAGCATAAAGACATGCATCCACAATTATAATGTGTAATAGTTAATGCAGAGCTACATTAGTCATACAAAGATAAGACTTGAAATTTTATAACATCAAATTTTAGAAGATAAAATAATTGATACTAAGGTTTCCTTTCCTCCATTTGGTAAAGACACTATCTTTTTTGCCCTTGCCTTTATCCTTTGGATTTTC
The DNA here is from genome assembly GCA_037367405.1 of Ottelia alismoides. NCBI lineage: Eukaryota > Viridiplantae > Streptophyta > Magnoliopsida > Alismatales > Hydrocharitaceae > Ottelia > Ottelia alismoides. Next base: position 184,430 of record JAZKJV010001784.1, read on the forward strand.
CTTTCTCTTCTTCACATTCTCCTTATGTTCTGAAATGATAATCCCCTTTCTTTGTGATACCATGTATGTCATGACATCATCCTCGATCTCCTCATTATCATCATTATCCTCCTCATTTTCTTCATCCTCTTCATCTTCATCGTCCTCCTCTTCCATTTCCTCGTGATTAAGTCTTGATTGTATTTTTCTACAAAGCACAAAAGGAATATTTAAATGATAGGAAAATAACTCATTTATTAGGCTACAATCCAAAATCGCATGATGATGAAAATGTTAGCTATATACCTCAAATGATCAATGGACTTAACAACCTTGTTAAAGGCGCCTAAGTTTGAATGAATGTCATCCATCTTATTCACCAACACACTCATTGTCTATGTGAGTTGTGCAAACTCAATCTTGTATACATCGGATGCCAGTATGTTGCATGTTGAAGGTGCCTCAAAAAACCAGATGCTCCATTGGAACTAGTAGAGGATGTGAACTTAGGTGGCAAACCACCCAAAGTTTGCCTTCTATTAGGTCCCACCTCACGCTCACTGAAGACTTCTTTCTATAAACTATCATTGAAGTCTATTTCTTCATCGGAAATGGAAACACCAAACTTGGCTCTATACATGTCCATGTACCGATCCTACAAATTATTTTTTTAGTTTAATATGAAAGAATTATATATATATATATATATATATATATGTGTGTGTGTGTGTGTGTGTGTGTGTGTGTGATAAGCAACGTACCAACACCGCCTTTGATTCATGTGTAGCCTAATCCTTCCAACTTGTATAAGTGATAAGCAACATACCATGTTTTCCTCCTTTAGTCTTCAAGTGTATAAAGAGATTGAATCATGCATGCACGTACAAACGCAATAAGAATAAAAATAATTTAAAATATTGCAAGATCTCATAATAGTGATCAGACCAATTCTAACACCAAAGTTATATCATGGCTTTAACAGAACTAAAAATTCATAAATTCACTAAAACATTTCATCGACATGGTTCAAATGGAAAAAATAAGCCCCCCTATGTTACTCAAAGCATGTTGTTAAATATCGTTGAAATTCAACCAAATTCAGGTCGAATTTTGATTTCAACGTGTCACCAAAATACGATCGAAATGGTCAACATTTCAGGCTGTAGGGGAGTCCACTGAAGAAAATGAGACTAAAATCAATCAATCACCAATACAGTGATCTAAAGCAATATTTGAGGCCTTGACACAAAGTTCAACAAAAAATTATGGAAACCCTGACTAGATATTGTAAGATCAAAGCTGAATACATGATAACTCTCATATTAATGCCATTCATCTGTCCAGGTCCTTTTATTAGTTATTTTAGATCTTCAATCCTCATCCCAATCACAAAGCAAATATATGTATCATGAATACATAAAACTCAATTCAATATTACTTGAACAAAACTAAACTTATATAATTTACCTGCAAAAAAATACTATCCAGAAAGTCATCATCTAACACAAGAGATGTACTTCTTCTTCTTTTTTATTTTTTAACGAGACTCCAAATACTTTATTTGATCCTCTACAATAAGAAGAAAATTGAATACATCAGGTTAAGTAATTGAACATGCCTAGTTAATAATATAAATATCAAGTTGATAAATTAACATACTACAAATAGTATCGGGTCAATGAAACCATCCTTGAAACATGTTGTGAATAGAATCAAGTTCAATTTGAGGATCCCAGTTCAACAGCAACATCATGGCATGAAACTCTGAATAATTTATCGCTATAAGAAGCAGTCGCCAATAATAGAAATAGATAACATTCACAAGGGTAAGAAGTGCAAGATACAATAAACATGATGCAGCATGATAGCAACTTAATTTTAGTAGACATTTATTTGGTCCAATTAGTATTTATTTTGTTTTATTTATTTCCCATGTAAAAGGCTCATTATAAAAGGCCTCTTTTATAATTTTTCCTTTGATTTCTTCTTCCCTAATTTTAGGGATTTGTTGCTCCTTTTGTGGGGGAGTAGCCTCTATAAAAGGGCTCCCTTTGTATTAGTTTTGAATAAAGTTGAATTGAATTATTTCCTCACTAATCTCTCTCTCTACTTCTCTCTCTCTCTCAAACCCGTGCGCCTCCCCTCTCCCCATCCCACGCCAACCTCTCTCCCCGACCCCTCTCTCTCGACCCCGTGCCCTACCCGCCGCCTTCCCTCTCTTCTCCTCTCCTCCCTCCCGATTCCGTCCCTCTCCCCTTCTCCCTCTCGATCCCGCCTTCTCCCCGTCTCCCTCTTCCATCCGCCTTCTCCCCGGCCCCCAGTTCTCCTTCCCCTCGCCCCGCTGCTGACCACCCCAATCGGCCCCGCCTCCCCGATTCACCGCCTGCTCCCCCCCTCCTACCCCAGCCACCGCCGCGGCCCTTCCGACTCGGCGACGCCCCCGACTCGGCCGCCAGCCCCATCTCGGCCGCTTTCCCCTCCTCCTCCTCTACTCGCACCAACCCAACCCGCCTGCCCCTTGAACAGCCCAGATTCTCCCTTCCATCCCGGTACCGCTGGTCCTCCCCTGCCGCTGTGATCGTGATCTCGGCCCCTTTCCTCGACCGCTGCCGTGAGTACCGCCCAGCCGAAGACCAGCCCCTCCCGCTGTCCTGTGCCGCGTTTCAAGCCGCTCGTGCTGCAGCAAGTTCCATTGACCGCGAGGTAACGCCGGCCCGATCTGAAGCACGCCCTGTTCACCCTTGCCGGTTGTGGTATGAGTGCTTTTACCGCATATTATTCCACCGTATAACTTAGTATTGTGGACTGTGATATTGTTGATTTGGTTTGGTGAATCGTTGAGACCCCTAGTAGTTGCAATATCGTGATAACTTTCCTAATATTCTTAACTCGTCTATTTGCCCTAACTTTTGTGGATCGAAATCTGTGCTATAACGCGAATAACGTGGCTATTTTGTTGCTGATTTTGGCCTGTCGTGCATCATTATCTCGTTCGTCGTTTTATTTTCAACAGTTCCCTTTGCTTGAATTGTCATTTAGGTTATTGCACACGTAGTTTGCATCAAAACAAGGTCGGCACAAAATGTATACTCCGAGCAGTAAAAAAAATAGTCCTGACTACAACTTAAAGATTTGTTAAGCAACTCCCTTAAAGGTTATATCTAGGACCGAACCTTCGAGAGACTAATGTGTCAATTACTCTCAACTTCCATTAGAGTATATTTACGGTACCGATACTCAAATAACTTCACACGATTCATTTTATGATGAAATAACATAAATTGACATTTAAATAAGACACACTCTCAACTTCAATCAGAGTATCTTCCCTTTAATAGAGACAGTGTAGGCTGAAAAACAAATCAGATGAACTCTATTCAACTAATATATATATATATATATGTAACAATAACACAATTTCGAACAATAACAACAGTTGTCACTCGTGGCATTTGCCCAATTGTGTCTAACATTACTAATGTATGCTTCTAAGAAGAATTTACAAGTATTCTAATCGAAACAACATTGCTTTTAATGAACAGAAATATCTAACAAGTAATGAACATGTGCAACCCCAGATTAATAAGCAAACAGACAAGTAAAAGTTGAGGAGAGGCATCATTCTTTCTCTTCCCTGCCCTCTGTTCAAACCCGACAATGTGAGCAGTAGCATTACTCAAGTAATGATCCAAAAGTTCTATCCACCCCATCATTATTATGAGATCCCTCCTTCAATCCAACTTCACCAAATATTAGCCACAACCCTCAAACTCTAATATTTCTTAAATCCAGATCTCTCCCCCCCCCATCTATCTAAGGTTAGATTTTAAGATTGGATTTTTGAAAAAAAAATACAACACTCGCTCATTAAATATGTATTTTGTATTCGAACCAGTTCAATCCAAGTAAATCAACCAAAATCTCGTCTGTTCAAGTAAGTTGATAGTCTGGTTCGATCATAAATGTGTGCAAATCCCAAATTAACTCAAATATCAAATCGAACTCAACCGTTATTTCTGAATAATAGGTGTTTATTTAGCTTAAAAACTATTAATATGCTGTCAGCCGATCCTCCAGTTCACCAGCCATTTCATAGTAATGGAGCTGCTTGCAAAACCCATATACAAATGGAATAAGCATAACACATACCATATTCTTGATGGATAGTGAGCTGAAATCTCATTTCTAGAGGTCACCAACACGAACCCAAAACAACGAGTTGTCTTTATCCAACATGTAGATGAAATCCTATATCTCATACCATATTCTTGCCAACAACATTTTCCTTCACCTGCACCCAAAAAAAAGGATCATTTTATCCAAACTGTAGCTCTGCTATCCAGTATGGAACGTGGATAACGTGGATAACATGTAGAACCCACAAAATCCTTCTCACCTCCTTGAGAGCAGAGAGGAAGGAAGGAAGGAAAGGGACCTGGAAAGCCCACCACCACCGCCCAGTTGACCCGGTAGACCTCCATGACGGTGAGCACAGACTCACCAGTCCTCTTCTCCCCTGCCCTCTCTTCATATCATCCTCCAACCTCCTAATCGCACACTATTCCATCATCTTCTCCAATCTTCACCTGCTCCAGCGAGACAACCTCGTGGTGGTGGAATCTTGAGAGCATCATCCGATCGATGTCCTTGATCCCCTTGTTGAATAGGGTTGTTGGTGGAAAATGGGAGGGATTAGGTTTGGGAAAGTCGGGCGCTATTGGGGTTTTCGTGAAATAAAGCGGCAGGAGGATATGCGCGGTTCTCAAAATTTCATGCCTAAATTTTGCCTCCACTTTATTACTGTGATGTGGTGTCAAATCTAGTGCAACTATGTTATGACCACATGTGGTGGTAATAAGATGGCATTGTAGTGGGAAAAGTAATTATCACCACAATAAGTAGTCGCAAATTACGTACTTTCTTGTAGTGAGCTTGCTTCTAAAAAGGAAAAAAATCTAAAAATAAAAAATCTCTATGAAAAAGTCGGTCAAGTAGTTCGTCCGATTAGTCAGGTTGATCGACTAATGGTCGACTAGGTCTAGTCGAGTTGGCTGCCTCACCCCCTCCCCCCTCCCCCCGGACTCCACTAGTCAGACCGCCTAATTCGGTGGACTTTTACAACAATGCTAAACACAAATAATGGATGGTTGTAACCATGATGGGACTATTTATGTTGGGGTAATTTACACCAAGATAAAACATATTTATCTCGTAAATATTCACTTATCTTCGGATAAAGTTCACTTATCATGGAACAAAATCTACTTATCTCAAAATAATGTCCACTTATGTGGATAAGGATGTGTAAATGTGTGTGTGTGTGTGTGTCTGCACGTGTGTGTTTTTATCGAGCTTTTAATGAATCGAACCTGAGCGAATGTATGATTTTTAGGTTCGGTTAATTTATTTATCGAGGCTAAACTTGTGTTCAGGTTAGGTTCGTTTATTTTTGAACCGAATCTGAATCGAACTTTTAGTGAGCCGAATCAAAGTGAATATCAAACTTGAGAATTTTCTGACACCCCTACATATAAGAGCAACGACTTCTCCTAATGGTGCTAAGGCATCATGGATAATTCCCAGGCATCAACATCTCAGCAGTAGCCACAGATCATCTGCTGTAACAACAGAGCTGCTAGATCACGATCGAATGATTCGCACAAAAGTGCCCACTCAAACCTGGAACCTACGTGTTGAATAAAAATTTTCTAGTTGAGAATAAGTTTAGGTACATTTTTTTGAAGCCAGAAAAGGGGGAGACGCTCTTAGGCGTTCGCCCAAAAATATATTTATATATAAGAAAAGGAAAGGAAAAACGAAAAAAATAGAAAGAACAAAGAAAGCGCTCTAGACAACCCAACCCCGACGCACGATCACAGATATTTTCTTTGTAGAACCTCTGACCAGAAAACAACAGGTCATTTCTGGCCAGCCAGAGAGACCAAACCAACGCAAGAGGCCGCAACAGTTCCATCCTAGTCGATGCCTATCCCTAACCAACTCCCCACAAAAGACCTCAACACTTTCCCTACCAATCCAATCCAGTCCTGGGTCTGCCCAAACAGGAAGCACCGAAGGACACGAGAAAAAGAGATGCTCCAGAGTCTCAATCTCCTCCTCGCACAACAGGCACCTGTTAGAGATCACCGCGTCATGAGTCTCTAGAAGCCTAGCACAACGATCCCGCGTCATGAGTCTTTTCCTCCTGAACAACCAGAAAAAGAGGGTAACTTTATCCGAAAGACCCAACCCCCAGAAGAAAGCGTGACCCTTCACCAGCTCCGCAGATGAGATGGCGGTGGCTTGCAGATTGTCGAGTAAGCCTTTCGAACAGAGAAGGGCCCGCCACGCCACTCCCAGTGGTCATGACCTGAGGAGGATCCCGGATCCTCTCGAAGCGAGTCAATCAGCCGCAGGAGCTCCTCGAGGCGCCATTCAGAGAGATTCGAACGAAAAGCCGGCAGCTAGCTCCCGTCCACCCAGCATTGTGCAACACGAGCATCCTGATCCGCAGCCAGCGCAAACAACCGAGGAAAGGGAAGGGAAAGTGTTCCCCCGCCCGTCCAGTCATCCCTCCAGAAAGCGAAATGAAGGCCATCCCCAAGCGCATGCCTGAACATCGTGTGGAAGTTGGCAGTGAGCGACTGAATTGCCCTCCAAAAGGGGGACGGCCTCCTCCCCTACGAGCTCACCGCCACACCTCCCACAGGTGGAATCCCTCTAGCCCCATAGATTTGTCGAAGGAGCGTACAACAAAGGTCCTCCCCTCCTCCCCATATTATGGAAACCCACTTCAGCAAAAGCGCATCATTCAACTCTCCCAGCCGATGGATCCCGAGTCCCCGATCACACTTCTGCAGTGTAATCTCCTCCCAACTAACAAGGTGCATCCCAGTACCTTACCCGTTCTTACCCCACAGGAACCTCCTCATCAGACCCTAGAACCTCTTCCGGATGCCCGCAGGCATAAGCCTAGTGGAGGAGAAGTAAACCGGCAAGGCGGACAGAACCGCCCTCAGCAACACCAGGCGGCCACCCGTGGAAAGCACCACCGCCTTCCACCCCATGAGCCGCCCCTCAATTCTCTCGACAAGCAGAATCCAGTCCGTCATCCTAGATCTCCCAACACTCAGTGGGAGACCGAGGTAGTGAATGGGGAGAGCGGAGGTCTTCGTGGCCAGCGCCGACCCACAGGAAGCAGCCAACTCCTCGGACATACTGAAAGGGACCACCAAGGACTTGCTGTTGTTCTGTCTCAGCCCAGACATCTCACTGAAAAGTTCCAGTGTCATCGCCATGCCCTTATCTTCTTCGAGGACCCCCTAAATGAAGAAAATGGTATTGTCGGCATACTGAAGAAGCAGGATCTTCAAGTCACCCCTCGTGTACCCGCCTGTAAGCCCCCTCCTGTTGCACTCTGTCGACCATACAAGCAAGGACATCTGCCGCGATGATGAAGAGAAGAGGGGCGAGGGGGCACCCCTGCCTCACCCCCCTCTATGGCTGGAAAAAACCCCCTCCGGGCGCCCGTTGAGCAGGACCGAGAGGGAAGTCGTGGTTACACAATGCTTCATCCAAGTGATCCAGAGCTCAGGGAAGCCCATTCTGTGCAACGGCACCCAGAGGAAACGCTAGTCCAGCGTGTGGAAAGCTTTCGTGAAGTCGACCTTCCAAAGCATTGCCTGCCGACCGTTCCTCTTCCAATCGGCAATGATCTCAGAGGCAACGACGAGGCAATCCGCGATCTGCCTCCCAGGAACGAAGGCAGTTTGAGTCGGGGCAATGAAGTGCTCCAGCACCCTACTCAGCCTAGTTGCAAACACCTTGGCCATGATAAGGTACACCGCATTAGATACCGCGATCGGCCTAAAGTCCTCAATTCTTCCGGCCCCCGCCTTCTTCGGGATGAGAACCACCAAGCCTTGTTCAGTCGCTCGAAACCTGAATTTCCTTGACAGCACTCCGCCACCACCTCTGCGCCAAGCAAGTCCCATAACTCCTTGTAAAAGGAGGTAGGGAAGCCATCTGGACCCGGAGCGCCATCATTGTTGAGATTCCAGACAGCAACCTTCACCTCCTCCAGAGTGACGGGAAGAGTCAGACTGGCAGCATGTGAGTCCGAGAGGCGTACCGCCCCCGAGCCTGACCAACGCCATCACCTATCCCCACCCCTTGCAGATAGCCTGCAGAAGTGATCAGCAATTGCCCCTCCCAAGCTCCTTGTTCCCTTCCACCGTCTCCCCGCCAATGAGTAGCAATCTGATGAAGCTTTCTCTCCGCCTACCACTGGCCACTCCATGAAAGAAGGTCGTGTTTGCGTCTCCCTCCTTAAGACACCTATGCCTCGAGCAATGCTTCCACTCGGTGGCCCTCTAGCGGTCCTCATCAAGAATCCGACGCTGCGCCTGAGACCGAAGCCCCAGCTCCTCCTCGAGCAGGGGGCGCATGTCCTCCAAACCATCATAGAAGGTGACCACCCCCTCTGCCTCCGCCCGAGCCGCGCACCATGAATCCCTGGACTCCCTCTTGAAAGTACAGAGCCTAGACCACAGGGATTCTGTACAAGCCTGACCGTAGCGGAACCAGCAACTGCCACCGATCCCCAGTGCGAGGACACCAGATAACAGAACCCGTCCTCAAGCAGTCGCGCCATCTCAAAATGGAAGAAACCACGAGCAGGAGCAGGATCCCCGGAGTCCCAAAGGATAGGCATGTGATCAGACCAGGAGTGTGGCCTGGCCGTGACGAACGAGAGCGAGAATATCTCCAGAAGCTCGGACGACGCCAGGAACCGGTCAATGCACGACCTAGAGTTGGCGCCACACCAGATGTATCTGGTGCCCGCCGCATCCAGGACCTCCAGCTCCAGCGAATTGACCACCTCCACGAAGCTCTCCGACCCGGGGTCCTGCTTGCCCCGCAACTACGGCCTATCAGTCGAAAGTAGAGTGACATTGAAGCCGCCCCCACCACCCAGGGGACCTCCGGGAAAGCATCGCGAACCTCCCTCAGATCCGCCCAGAGGCGCTCCCTCTCCGAGCTTTGGCATGGGCCGTAAACACAGGAGAGCACCAATATCGTCCCCGAGCGAAGGAACTCCAGAAGAACCGAGAGGGTATGCGCCCCCCTCATCTCCCCTCGACGAGTAAAGGTGGAGCCCTTCCAGGCAATCAGAATCTCGCCCGCAGAACCGGCGACCCCAAGCGAGTCAAAGTCGGAGATAGACCCAACACCGAAGGAACGCCAAAGCTGTTGAGAGAGCGAGGCCAGCTTGATCTCCTGTAAGAGCACCACATCACAACCCCACTCCACAAACCTTGAGCCCAAAACTCTTCTTTTCTCCGGGTCACCCAGACACCTAACGTTGCAAGAAAGAATCTTCATTTGCAACTTGCTCCGACCCCAGCCTCCAGACGACCACACCCGCCGCCCTAGCCACCTTTATCTTCATTTCCGGGACCGGAAGCCCCCCCCCCCTCTGCTTAGGCCCCGGCCCGAGCCCGGGACCGCCGACGGTACCGCTTGTCAGCACGCCGGTCACTCCCGATAGCAGCGGGAGTGGATGCCACCGCCACCTCCTGCACTAAATCCGACGTCGCCCTAAGCTGTCCACCCACCACACCGTCGAACTGGAGAGGGAAGGACCCCCTCCCGCCGGTCGCCGCATAGCACCACCCAACGCGCCCGCGAGAGAGGCCCATGCGCCTGAGTACTGCTGAAAATCCACCCAAATATCACAGGTTGGGGCTCCTCCTACTGGGCTGCAGGAGAATGCGGCCGGTGAAGGAGGGGGGCTCCTCGTAGCATGGAGTCCACCCCAGAGAACAAGCCTCGCATTCCTCCCGCCATCGAGGTCCGCGCATCGGTTAGAAGCGATAAATAGACACGCAGCATGCTCTCCATGTGGGCCAAGGGGGCCCCACGGGGGAAGCCCTTCTGCCAAAGATCTCCATGATTTCAGGGGCTCGCGGGAAAATAACCCGCAATCAATGAATGGCACCTCTTCGTGAACATGCCAAGTGCATCCCACGTAATTGCCCAACGAGGGGGTGCAACGACTTGGCCCTGAAAACAAGTGACCCCTCGGAATCCGCACCGTCGAGTTGCAAGGGTCCACGAGCAAACCATGCAAAGGGGCGGGCACCTCTTCGCTCTCCACGTCCACGATGCATGGGGATCCCTCAGGGGTCGCGTCCTTTCCACTCCCGCCCTCCACGTCAACACAATGCCCCAAACGAGAGGCCTCCTCATCTTCCCGCACCGCACCCGAGGTTGCCGGGGAAGACCAAGCATCACCACTCCCCTCCGCCCACCCCGGCAGCGACGGAAGGCATTCGAGAAGTTCAACTGCAACCCACACATGAACCTTCCAACCCGCAATGTCACCGTCGAGCTTTGGGGCGCCCCCCGAAGGCAAGCCAACAGAACGACCGCAACCTCCGGGTCGCTGGCAGGGAGAGAACCGTCTACGACGACCTGCAGGACTCGCCCAAGTGGCTCAAAGCCGATCCCAGGGCGTGAACCGTACGGGATAGGAATGGTGCACCCCGAACGTGCATCGCACGGAGGTCCGTACGTGTCCCCACCCCATCGGCGAACCGAAGCAGCCTCCACAGAACAAAATCGCCAGACCTTGGAGCCAACAGCGCCCTTCTCTGGACGGCGGAGAGTCCCCGAGCACATAACCTTCCCGCCTCGAGGGCCACGACGTCTCCGGAGAAAGAGCCTCCAAAGCGCAAGGAGAGCTCCTGCTCGATCCTCTCCCTGGAAAAGGAGCCATTATCCCCTCCGACAAGGACTCCCATCAAAACATCACAGGATTCCCTTAGATCCGCCAGCCCTTCCAAGCCAGTAGCCCCCCCTTCTCGGATACAACCTGAGCACCTAGCTTAGCCTCGAAGATAGCTGACTTCCCAGAATCCCTCTCGCGAGCCCCAGCAGCCCCGCGAGGAGAGACCACACAGTTCGCACGATGGTGGCCCACCTCACCGCAAGAGAAGCACGCCGGCGGAAGACGGCAGGCCGACGCCACGTGCCCACGCTCCCTACAACGAAAGCACCTCCGACCTGGTTTTCGATGGGAGACCAGCACCCACCCTCCATCTTCCCTGCGACTCCCTCCTCCGCCAGGCCACCCCACGCATGCCTCCTCTCTCTGCGACCCCGTCCCTTCAACGACCTGCCACTGCCTCGAGTCCCCACCATGCCACGCTCGCCAGAGCAAGCCGCCCTCTCCACCTCGACCCTGCACACCTCGTGCCACGCCCTTGAGGACTTCGTCGCCCCCATCCCTCGCTCTCTCACTCTCCCTCGCTCTCTCACTCTCCCTCGCTCATGTTGATTGAAATAGAGAATATTTCGAATCTTATTTGATTTAGGTTAAAATACGTAATTAGGCTAATTAATTAATTTAATTCAACATTCTAATCAAATTGGATTTGTTGGAAAAATGTTGAACCATTGTAATTGATTTGTAATCTAATCTAACATTAGAATTACATTATTTTTGCATCGAAATTAAATAAGTTACACTAGTTAATTTAACTTAATCTTCAATGTCAAAGTCTCTATCTTAAAAAGTTAATTACAGAAGTTAGCTATTAAAAGTAAATCCAAACTTAGTTATTAAGGTAACTAATAAAATAATAATTTATATAATTACACAAATTAGAGAGGTTATTAAATATTTTCAACCCTACTTAAGTTAATTAGTCAAGTAAGTAATTTTTAAGTGTATTTTAATTACAAAATTAGATACGTACTTAATCGTGACATTAACGTGACATTTATTAAGGACTTGACTTAATTAGGTAATTAATTAAAAAATCTACTTAATTAGTTTAATTAGGTAACTTTACTTATGCTCCTACTCGATTATTCTTGAGAGAGAAGCAATCAATTAAGTTATATAATTACACAAACTACAGACGTGATTAATTCTTTTAACTTCAATTAGTCATCATAGTATTGACCTAGTAAATCAGTTTACAAGGAGCTATACAGAGGTAAGTTAGTTCTCTGATTTGTTTAACTGCGAGTTGACATGATATTGTCTATAGCACTTGTTAGCAACACGTTTTCAGTCAAACGGTAACGAAAGTCGCCTTAATGTTGTGAAAAGAATGTTTTCTTATCTTGTTTACTCAAGATTTGGGTTTATTTTTATCCTAACATGCACAACATGATTTTTTTTTTGCATTTAGCGATGTACACTATATCTTGCAATTGTACAGACAAAAAAATGTACGAGTGGTACATGCTAGTTAATAGGGAATGCCATATTTTCTTGATTTTCGGTAAAGAAAAATTGTGATGCACTTTACCACTAAAGCAGAGTATATTGTAGTTTTATCATGTTCTCAACTCTTCGAATGAAGAACAATCTCAGATTTTGGCATGACCTTCAATCAGAATCACATCCTTTGTGACAACAACTCGATTAACCTGATTAGGAATCATGCAAATCATTGTAGGATAAAACACATTGATGTTAGACACCATTCCTCTGTGAAAGCATTCTGGAATGGGAAATCTGTATGGAATTTGTTTTTTCAGATAGGAAACTAACATATCTTTTCTAAGCTTCTAACAACCCCTCAGTTTGAGAAATTAGAAAATAATTAGGATTGTATCTTTTGAAAGACATTTGCTAAAAATTCTCCTCCTAAAGTTTCTAAAAAAGGGATTTGTTGATCAGTAGGTTATCCAGATCGATGTAATGGTGATTAATAAATTGGACAAATTTAATCGATCAACCAGGAGTTTTGCTCAAAATTTTGAAAAGGAGGTCATGTTTTTTTTTCGAATTTTTGAAAACAGGACACATAAATGGTCATCTAGCCTTTCCTATTATATGCAAAACTTTTTAGGGTATACAATTTCTGACTGATTTTTGTTAAATGCCATCATTTTTTATTAGGAATTAATATATAAGAATAGCCTTCCTTCTAGCCAGTTTTTTATCCATCTTCTCAATCATAGGTAGTCAATCAAGGCATCAAAGTCTGACACGGGTCGACAAAAGCACCACAAGCAGACCGATCTTTGGGAAATTTGGTAGGGGATGGTCAATAAACGACCATCTCCTAAACTATCGAAGGGGACGGTTGAACAACACACATCCCCCTTGACAACCATGAGGGATGTTCATAAGAAGTCGTCCCTATTCACCAATCAAATTGGAGACGATCAACTAAATGGCCGTCCCTATAGATCACAGAGATGGTTACACGAGCGTCCCCTCCGAGTAGATAAATGGCAAGGTTAGGATTGTCTCCTCCCACTCTCTGTGAACGTCTCCATTAGGCGATTACCATTGACAACCCACTAGGCACAACCAGCCACTCTTATTAGATAAATGGAATGATTTTTTACCACCGTCGCATATGCTTTATGTTGACGGTAATTTGTGAAATTTTGAAGCTTAGAAGGAATGGTCTGTTGAACTGGATTTTTCATGGATCTAAAATATGTCTCACACAAGGTAGAGACGCAGTCGCTGTGGCGACCCGCAAGAAACCCTGATTCAAACAACAATTAACCAACAACAATGATCAAACAATGAAAATCAAGTACAAAGTTAAAATTTATTTTATTTAACTCTACAAAAGATGTGTATAGTGCAAGTAGTGTAGAGTGTCGAACACAGGGAGCAAGCAAGATAGATCGGGGCAAAAAATGCTCGAAAATGAATGCGATGTATTTGTCTATAAGTGCTCTTTTGTGGGTTTTTAATTTTTTATTTGATTTTTAAATATTCAAATGGTTTTAATGGTTTTATATTTATAACTAAAAATATAGTAATAATAATATAAATAATAATGACATATATATAGATATCTTGATATACTAAGAGAGAGATATAAATGAAAGAAATAGAGAAAATATTTTTGGATTTTTAAAATAAGTCAAATAAATTCAAAATAAAGATTCTAAAATATTTTTAGTGTTTTAATTAATTTTGCAATTTTTTTTAGAAATTTTTATAAAAATGCAAGTAATAAGATAAAACGGGAAATTCTATACTTGGAAAAAATAAGGCAAATAGGGTATAAAAAATACTATCAATAGCACAACATGAAGTCCTAAAATTATATCTATATTTTTCCTAGATATATAAGATTATATAAAAGAAAACATGACTTTGTTTTTGGGTTTTTGACACTATTTCAATTTTTAACGATTTTTGCAAGTTTTGAAGTTTTTTTTGAATTTTTGGACACTAGACCTAATATTACTAAATATCCTTCTGATATGATATAGATGTAGATGAGTGCAAGCTACAGTATTTTTTTGGTATTTTTTTGAGATGTGAGGAATATACTAAAAATAAAAGATAGTAGGAAGGATGAAATGAATTTTTGATTTTTTTTGTCTATCCAAACAAAATGATAAAAATACAATAAAATCCCTGATTGTAGAACAAAATTAGGACACACAACATATTTTTAGACTTTCAAATAGATGAAAGGTGCTTCAAAAATAAATCAATCACTCAAATTATTGTAGAAATTCTAAGGACATAAAAAGCAATATCTATGAAATTTGAATACAAATTCGGCCTTACTAATTCCTACAACATATACAAAAATAAGCAAGTGATCTCAAGTATTTAAAAAGTCTCAAGTATTTAAAAAGTTATTAACAAAATAAACCAAATCAGTGCTTTGAATTCAAAAATTCACCGTTAATAGTTCATATATCAGAATATTTTGAAATTTGGACATGATGTAGATCTTTAAAGCAGCTTTCTATAAAAAAACTCACAGGAAACAAAGTTTAGATGAATGATTTATGAGCATTTAAGTGCATGGGTATAGATGAAAATAGTAAGTATGAAACTGCAGCTCAAAAAATAGCTCGAAAACTCATGTAATATACCAAAAACGAGGGGACGTGATTACAAAATGCCCACTAATCCAGGGTCAAGCTACTCTTGGACAGTAAGGGGATGTGCTTGAAATTCCAAAACAGTGAGGGTTTATGCATAAAACTTCTACCCCTTGGCTGGATGGTTAAGATTAGAAGGAGGGGGATAGATCCAACGGTGGCTGCTATCCACACCCTCCCTTCTTCTTCTCCTTTCTTTGAAAAAAGCAATAAAAAGACAATCCGAGGGCTGACGAAGTGCCACGACGTGGAGCTCTACGCGAGAGATGGTAGTGCGGTTGTGGGACATTCTGACAGATACTTGCGATGAGAAATGATAGCTTGACTGTGGGTTCGGCTTGCATTACACACACAAAATAGATGGGTTGTATGGGTTCTCCTACGAAAATGGAGAGAGGAGAAGGTCTTCGGCCATCGTGCGTGGGCGGAGTTGGTCGAGGTTGTGTGAAGAAAGGCGGAGAACGTGAGGCGCATATGACGGTGAAGTTATGAGTCACGACGAGGGAGTATGGATATATACAAACGGTGATGGGGTTACACTAGAAAAAAGATCAACGACAAAACAAACTAAATTAAACTATGTTACCTAGAATAAAAACACAGCAAATGGATGATTTTGCCTAGGATGGTCAATGCTCTGGTGAGCATGGTCGGTCGTGGCCTCGATTCGGACGGAGAAGAGGCTTGACGGAGACAAACTCTATGGTAGAATGGAGCAAGAACACCAAGGGATCACGCCAAAGAATCCTCCCTTCGTCTTGGCTTCATCTCCAACCTTCACTCTGTCACAATAGAGGTAGAGGAGCTAGAATGAAGACTCTAGTGGTGGATAGACTAAAAAATGGGGCTTGAAGATCTTTTTATTGTGGTGGATAAGATGGAAGAGAGGAGGCTATTGGAGGAGGTCTCCACCAATGGGAGTGAGTTAATTCAAAATTTTTGGACTCTAGTGGGTGTCCTCATGTCCATGTGGACCAATCACAAAAAGACGAGGAGTTTTCCCAATGAAAATATGCATGAAATAGATGGTGGGAGATTTCAAAATAAAAACTCAAATCATAAAACTTTCTCAGAATAATGTTATCTAAAATATCGCAGAAGAAAGTTTTGCAAAAGTTATAAATTAAAAGCCTATTTTTTGGAAGGTATAAAATACCCATTTTAGATTTTTATAATTTTTAATTTTGTTTTCTTATTAATAATACTATCGTATTATGTATTATATATTATTAGATACTTGAAGATATTTTTGCTGATTTTTAATTTTTAATAGAAGTGATAAAGATAAAATACAAGTCAAGTTGACTTGTATGGAAACGACATATTTTTATATTTTTTATATTATATTTTTAGTCGATTTATATTTTCAATAGAAATTAGAATATACAACTAATAAAATAAATTTGAAATCAAAAGAAAAGGGGTTAAAATGGAATCTATACAAAAGAAATAAAAAGCCGTAAACTATTGCACATCAGGGGTCCAAAACCTAACTTTTGCATCGTAACTCCAAAAAATATGAATCCACCTTTATTAAATAGATTATTAAAATTTACATACAACAAAAGGTGATTTTAATATATTTTGAGTTCTTCTATTTGAAAGATATGAGTCTGGAAAGTTGGGATTTGGGAATCCTATTCAGAATGTATATTTTATTCTATATATTATTTTTGTGTATACTCAATTTTGTATTTTTCTATATTTTATTATCTACAATTTTCATGTATGAAACTAAAAATAGGTCCCAAAATAAATAAAATAAATAGGATTTTTATTGGATTTTTGCCCTTATCTACCCCTACTATATTCCTTGTCGATCTAGTCATCGAGATGCCTAGGTCTCAAGGGTTCGGGTCATAACATATTTTCAATATTTTATTCTCTTTTTCTTTTCTTTTCTTTTCTTTATTCTATAATTTTGGCATGAAAAATCATATTTTATATAATATTTACACAGATATGCATGAATGATAAAATTGAATGAATTAAGCCTATATACACACATTTACTAGGATTTTTAAGGCCAAAATGATAGAATAAAGATGATGAAATGGATATTCATCATCCTCCTATACTTGCCTTTGCTAGTCCCTAGCAAACACTTATGTAATAAGTGCAGAAAAAGAAAAACAAAGAAAAGAAAAGGAAGAAAACTGGATTAAGTTTAATTATCAAACATGTCTTCACAAAATCAAAGTTTGGAGCTTAAGTCAGACCTTCGGAATTTAGTGCGGACGGAACCTTAATGGGAATCAGATTTGAAATCCGACAGCCTTCAAGAATTCCAAAACTTTGCTTCAGTCTCCTCAATAGTCAGGTCTGAATACTTCATTTCATACACAAACCCTTATGACTATGAATCTGACTCATACAGTGTAAGTGATGGTGTCTCTCCCCAACTGAAATGACAAAGAGACTGACTTCTCAAGTATTACAACCCAATGATTCCTCAATCCAATAACTCCTTCCTCGAGGAGCGGGGTATTCCCTTCTAAGTGCAAGTGGCAACCAGCTCAAGAGAAGGGAGTGAAGAGAAGAATGGACGGTAGCCAGTGTAGCTACATATCTTAGGATGCAAGACCAGTGTAGTCAAGTCATCCAGCTGTAGGCTCACATGATTTGACTTTGAAGCTCATCCTTGCTTATTGACTATATAATATATACACTCCAGCATGCATTTTATTTTTATACAGGCATGTCCACTTTTTTGAAGTTTTTTTTATTTTTGCTCTTTTTTTCTTCTTTTTTTAATACTATTTACAACAGCATTTACATAAGGAGTTTTTCCTCTTGGGCTGATAGACTATCCCTCTTTTAAAGCTTTATTGCACCCCACACTCTCCTGTCTTCAAAATTCATCATCACTGGACAGGTTGGAGTGCACTTCCCTCCTAAGAGGAGGACAAATGTTTCCACTTATGTGCGTCTCATACCAGCAAATCCAACCCCCTCACCACTCCAACTGAGTTGAGCTAAGTGAGCAGGTGTCCAAGTTAGGTCATTATCAACAAGAGTCTTGTGTGCCTCCAAAATACTCTACTTAGTGTTGAAGACGATTTTTCACGGGTCTAAAGTAATCCACACAAGGCGGGATCATAGTGTCGCTGAGGCGACCTGCAAGAAATCAAATCTTCAGACATCAATTAACACACAATAGAAATCAAGCAATGAAAAGCGGTACAGAGTCAAATTTATATAACTCTACAACAAGATGTGTATAGGTACAAGTATGTGTAGAGGTCGAATACAGGGAGCAGACAGGTAGAACGAGGCAAAATGCTCAAAAATGAGTGCGATCAAGTTGTCTATAAATGCTATGTTTTTTTGTGGGTTTTTAATTTTATATTTTTATTTAATTTTTGATTTTATATTTTTGAATTTTATTTTTAATTTCTGATTTTATATTTTCTTTTTATATTTTATGTTTTTTTATTTTTTTCTTTAAATAGAATATATACAAAGTAAGAAAAGAGAGGGATAAAGTATTTATAAAAATAGGTAAAATAAGTAAAATTCAGGAAATAAAATATTTTTGGTCTTTTTATAATTTTCTAATGTTTTTTGTGATTTTTCTAGATTTTTCCTATTTTTTGGTATTTTTAAAGTCAAAAATACTGAAAACGGTGAATGAAATAAAGGTCTGAAATTAAAATGGAGAAATAAAATAGAAATCAGTAATAAAAATTCTTCAAATTAATTTTAAATGAAAGAAAATAAAGTAAAGAAAATTTGAAAACAGAGATTGTATTTTATGGATTTTTTAGGAATTTTTAATATTTTTATGAAGATTTTTGGAGTTTTATAATTTTTAGGAGTTTTCTTTTGTACTTTTAGTGATTTTTGGTCTGAATATAAAAGACACTAAAATAAACACAATATATTTTTTGGGGGATTTTTCGAGAAGATTTTATAATTTTTATGGATTTTCTAATGAAAACAATAGAGAAAATGCGTGTTTTTGAATTTTTATAAATATTAAAATGCAATAAATATGCAAAATAAAAATATGACGTGAAACTACAATGCAATAGGAACTTGGTATTTTTTTGGTAATTTTTGGGATTTTATAGATGATGAAATGGATAGAGAAAGCAAAAAGAAATTACAGCCTAGCAGGGGTTGATTTGTAAATAAGCAGAAGTCCACGGTGTTAACTGCAATTACTCCAAAAAATAATAAGGCAACGAATGAAAATCTCTGGACCAATTATAAATAGACAAAGTTGCAAGCCCCTTCCTGCAAAAACACCAGATCTCACGCGCCACACACGTGAGCCTAGCATGGGCGTAATCGTAAATATCCAAAAAGTGGAGGGGTTGTGTTGTAAATGTTCCACAAAGATTACACTAAGTTAAAATGTTTTTGAACTAAATCTAATTACGAAAATGCCCGAGGGTAGTGATGTAAAATTACCACGTCATGTGCGCAAAGCACGTGACCTGGCAGAGACTAAAAAGCAATTAAACGAAAACCTGGGGGGCAAGGTGCAAATATTACAAAAATATATCACAGCAAAGGAAAGTGTCAAGACCAAATTCAAGTACAAAAATGGGATGGGTGTATTGTGCAAAATACCCAGGCCCGGGCGTAATCCGACGACGTTGGGATGTCCACTTACGCCACGTGTCATGCTGCTACACGCCGATACCACTTCGGCTGCGACGGACCAGATTATATCATCGATTGGAGATCGACAGCATATGGGGCACGGGATCCGACGTCCACAATAGCACACCAAGAACATGCCGAGATCGAACGGTAGAGAGGGCCTCTGGACGAACGCGTGAAGAACACGCGCTGAATTTGCTTCGATCACTTGAATCACAATGATCTGGCACTTCCTGAAGGCGTTAAGGTGGGGACATGGTTTCTAGGCTCGATCCGCACCTCTAGGAGGTCTCAACAAGTTCCTGGGTCCATCGATAGAACCATGAATACCATCAACACCTGGAGAACATTCCTGGGCTCAGATGCCCCCTTCAACGCATGCACGAAAGATAGAAAGAACTGCGGGGCTCTGGGCAGGTGTTGGCCTTTATTTGGTAGGGTTTGGTGATGAAATGGCGGGGAACAGTGATGGACAGTGGCGGGTTGAGCAGCGGAGTGGAGCTCCGGCGTACTCACGATGGTCAGATTTTGGGCTCCTAGCGTTAATTAGATTTTAAACTAAGAGAAATACTGCAAGCAAGAGATAAATGCTACCTAAAAGGCAAGAAAACAGATGGAAATCACGAACCTCGAGCCAAAAATGGCGAGATGGCTACCTCACGGCGGCGTCACCGCCGGAGATGGGTGGAACGGCCATATAAACCCGCCAACCGCCGTCCTAGATGGTTGGAGGTGGTGCTCTCGCCACCACCAGTCCTGAGCACAAGTAAGGGGGCAAGAGACGGGTCAAATGGGGTTCAAAGTTTGAAAATGGAAGAAAGGGGGGTTTTGTACAAATGGCTGGAGGGCTCCAAAGATCGATGCAGATCTCACGAATTGATGATCCAATCCACGAGGTGAAGGCTAGGCGTGTAAGATCGAGTGTCGAGGAGAAAAAGTTGTCAAGAATGCGTCACGAGATAATGCAAGGAAGAGCCTCGAAAAATCCGCAAAAACGAGACAAAACCATTTTCTGACATGAACAGGAGGGGGTCAGACAGTTGACCGAAGGTCAACTGTCAGAGCCACCTGGTTGGTCCATGTGGACCAACCATGAAAATCCCGCAAAAAATGCTTTATAAATTCAATTTAAAATACTAAATGAATTTATAAATTTTTGGTTCAACCACAACAACAAAGCCTTTCCCCACAATTAAGTAGGGTCAGCTACATGGATTCTTCGCCTCCATTCAGATCTATCTTGGATCAATCTCGGATTTATATCCAAAAAACTAAGATCCCTTCATAGTCTCTTTCCAACACTTCTTGGGCCGTCCTCGCCCTCTCTTAGCCAGCTCAACATCCCAACGCTCGCATCTCCTAACCGGTGCATCAGTTGAACTTCTTTGCAAATGACCAAACCATTTTAAGCGGTTTTCTCGCATCTTATCCTCGATCGGAGCTACACCAACTTTCTTTCTGATTGCATCATTCCAAATCCGATCTTTACGTGTATGTCCACACATCCATCTTAGCATTTTCATTTCTGCTACAACCATTCTCTGCACATGTCTATGGTTCATTTAATTTTATAAAAGATCCGAACGTTTTCGAGATAAATTCATAAATAGTGTTCTTAGAAGAACTTTAAGAACACTATTTACGAATTTATCTCTCCTGATCTGGCTGTCGGCTACCTAATGCGCAACCCTCCTCATTTACACGACTACGAATTAATTTTTGGTTATTTAATAAAAAATGTTTATTATTTTATAAATTATTTTATGGTGATTTTATTTATTTTATGAGGTCTATAATTATAAGTTATGTTTTATGGGGTATATAGGTATATGTATCTATATATTTTAATATTTTATTTTGAATATTTAATTTTATTTATTTTGTTTATTATTTTATAAATTCATAACTTATTTTTATGAACTGAAATATATTTTTATTTTATTTTTCTGATGTAATTTGTACACTTAGTAAAATAGAAGTATAATTCACATAGGTATAATTATAGGTATTATACTTAGGTATTTTATACACGTATTTTATTTTTGAGTTTTCTTCAGTGGTTTATTCTGATTTTAATGTACATGTATATTATAAATATTATTTACAAAGATATAAAAATATAAAATTATGAAAATAAAGAATAATAAATAAAATGAATATTTTAATCTGTACAAGTATACAATAGGGGTCCAAAACTCAACTTTCAAGCCGTAGCTCCGCCAAATGCGAAACCACCTTCATTAAATAGCTTATTTAAAATTATATACAATTAAAGATGGGTTTGACGTGTTTCGAGTTTTTATTTGAGAGATACGGATCTGGGAAGTTGGGATTTTGGAAACTTATTCAGGTCATAACTTTTTATCTATACAATATTATTGTGTGAAATCAATTTTGTATTTTTCTTTATTTAATTATCTACAATTTTATGTACACAGTTTTTTATTTGAAGTATAAAAAGTGGAACCAAAAATAGGTCCCAAAATGAATAAAGAATGAATTAAATGAAAGGGATTTTTATTGTATTTTGGCCCTTATCTCCCCCTACTTTATTCCTTGTCGACCTAGTAATCGAGATGCCTAGGTCTCGGGATTTCGGGTCATAAAATATTTACAATATTTTATTCTTTTCTTTTCTTTTCTTTATTATATAATTTTGGCTTTAAAAACCACGTATTGTACACTATTTACACAAATATGCATGTATGCTAAAATACATGAATTAAGCCTATTTATACACATTTACTAGGGTTTTTAAGGCCAAAATGATAGAATAAAGATGATGAAATGTAGATTCATCATCCCCCTATACTTGCCTTTGCTAGTCCTTAGTAAACACTTATGCAATTAGTGTAGAAAAGAAAAACAAAGAAAAAAAAGAAGAAATTTGGATTAAATTTGATTATCAAACTTGTCTTCACAAAATCAAATATTGGAGCTTAAGTCGGACCCTTGGAATTTTAGTGCGGGCGGAACCTTAATGAGAACCGGACTTGAAATCCAACATCCTTTGAGAATCCCAGAACTCTGCTCAAGTCTCCTCAATGGGCAGGTCAGAAATATTTCAACTCATACGCAAACCCTTATGACTATGAATCTGACTTGTATAGTGTAAATGATGGTGGTTCTCCCCAACTGAAATGACAGAGAGGTTGGCTTCTCCAATATGACAACCCAATGATTCCCCAATCCAACAACTCATTCCTCTAGGAGCAGGTTATTCCCTTCTAAGTTCAAGTGGCAACCAACCTAAGAGGAGGGGGCGAAGAGAAGAATGGACAGTAGCCAGTGTAGCTACCTCTCCTAGGATGCAAGACCACTGTAGTCAAGTCATCCAGCTGCAGGCTCACATGATTTTGACTTTGAAGCTCAAGCTTGCTTATTTGACTAACACATATATACACTCCGTTAGGCATTTTTTTTTGTACATGCCTATCCATTTTTTTGGAGTTTTTTTGCTTTTTGCAATTTTTTCTAAATACTATATACAACATCATTTACATAGGGAGTTTTTCCTCTTGAGCCAGTAGACTATCCCCCTTTTGAAGCTTTATTGCAACTCACAATCTCCTGTCCTCAAAACTCATCATCACCGGATGGGTTGGGGTGCACTTCCCTCCCTAGGGAGGACAAGTGTTTCACTTGTGTGCGTCTCATACCGGCAAATCCAACCTCTTCACCACTCCAACTGAGTTGAGCCAAGTGAAAGGTGCAGGTATCCAAGTTAGGTCATTATCAACAAGAGTCGTGCGTGTGCTCCGAAATACTTTACTTAGGTAGTCAAGAATCCAGTGAACCAAGTCTCGTGATCCTCAAAGAATTAAGTCAACTAGACCTGAAGTACCTCAATCCCAGTTCCTATAAGGTACCTGTTAATTAGGTAGATTTAAGTTCCAACCAAGCTCCAATCTTCGGATTTTACTTAGACTCATTCAAATATCAAACTCAATCCGAACAATGCTCATGCTATGCAAATGCTATGCAGAAAATGTTTTTTTGTGATGCAATTTTCAAAGATTTTGATCTTTTTATGGATTTTTGAAAAGATGATGCATATGCATTTTTTATTTATTTTTATTTTTATTTTTCAAAAAGGTTTTTCAAATATTTTAGGATTTTAATTTTGCAAATGTTTTTGGGATTTTTGAAAACAAAAGATTTTGGATAAAATCTAGGTACAAATATTTACATAGGGATGCATCTTATATTTACAAGACGTGGATTTTAAGAATTTACAAGGGTAAGTAGTCAATTTTATAAGTATATACATAGAGAATTTTAGATGAGATGTATGTATTCCTCAAACTTATTTGACAAAGGTTTTTCAAACAATTTTGCACACTATAGTCCAAAATAATTTTTAAAGAATCTTTACAAACATGTACACACATTTGAAAATCATTTTGCAAAGGCTTTTCAAACAGTATATATAGATTTTTCAAATATTTTTGCAACCTTTTTTCAAACCATTTGCAAATCATTTTCAAAACATTTTATGTCACTCAAAGAAAATAATTTATCAATCAAAATGTTTTACAAATGTGAAAACATGTAACAAAACATTTTCCGAATAGTTTTCAAAAGATTTTTCACAAAGATTTCCAAACTATTTTTCAAACATTTTGTAAAAAATATTTTCACCTGATTTATTAATCAGTAAATACAAAAAGAATTTGAGGAATAGTCACATCTTTTTATTAAGGTTTTCAAAGAATTTTATAAGTATAATTAGCCATAATTATTAATAAAAATACGAAAGTATGAGTTATGACTAAAGTATATATGTAGTATATACGACCCCCCTATACTTAGCTTGAGCTATGTCCTCATAGATCAGAAAGAAAAGAGAAGATATAACTCGTACTGAGTATAGAAAAGTTTAAAGAATCATTGAATAAGCGATGAACGAATGAGAAGTTGACCGTCCCCCCTATACTTAGGATCAAATAATCCTAAGTATAGCAGAATGTACACAAAGCAGGGAGGGTCAAGGGTGGGAATGAACAGATCGTACTCAGATTGTCTCCCCCTATACTTAGGGTAAAATATCCCTAAGTATAAACAAGAAGAGGAGACAATGGAGAGGATCATAGAATAGAATCAACTCAGTGTGTACACCTCCAATACTTAGGACAAAGTACGTCCTAAGTATAGAAGACTGATAAAAAGGGGTGACACCTTTTTGGTAGATAAAGAAGATAGAAGAGGAAAAGAAGAAAAGAAGAAAAGAGATCAGAAGATAGAAAAGGATAGAGACGGATGTACGCATCACTCCCCCTATACTTAGGGTAAAAGAAGCCCTAAGTATAGGCGGCAACAGGAGTAATGAAATGGAACAATGAATGACCACTCGGCTCGTCCACCCCCTATACTTAGGACAAAGTACATCCTAAGCAATGCAAACACGAGAATGGGTAGACGAGCAATATGGTAGAGGGACAGAGGTACACACAAGGGAATATACAACAGAGATGGATGTACAAATGGTCAAGAAGGTTGAAAGCGAACCTTCTTGCAGGACCGCTGAGGAATAGATCTCGTATGGTGCAGGTCGACATCGGGGTCCACAGTGGACGGAAGTCGATTAGGGTCGACAGGGTAAAGGTCCTCAGTAGCCCTAGGGTGTGGAGGCATAGACGGGGTAGTAAAAGAAGTACCACTAGATCCAGCCTTGGAAGTCTCACTGATATCGAAGTAGAATAGGACAAACTCATCATCATCGGAAGAAGTGTAATCGGTATTGTCCTGCAAGGTCTCGTCCAGGTCAAAACCAAAAGGAACAAACTCATCAATGGAAGTAGTCGAACTCTGTTCGTCCTCAATAATGTCAACCGGATCATCTTTCTCATCAAAAGGCTCGAATTCCCGGATAAAAGCAACCAAATCAAATTCGAACTTAGTCTCATTAGTGTCTACATGAACAGGAGCGGACTCATCAGTGAAAGTAGTCGAGTCATGTCCGTCCCGTCGAGTCTCAAAATCCGCCCTTTGCTCAATGGTGTCGATCATGTAAATCCCGCGGATGTCATCAACACAACGCCAAGTCCCAGAAGATGGAACTCTAAGGTCCATGCTTTCCAAGTCTTCCTCCTTGGAGAGGAATTCTTGGGTCTCAGTGGAATCCAATAAGGAACAAAATTCTTTGATAGTCTCATCAAGGTCATGGTCCTCAGGGTCAACCAAAATAGGTGAAGGTGCATCAGGTGCAGGTCTTTGGTCAACTGTGGGTGCGGTGATCAATACTTTGCTCTTGTCAAGAGGACAAAAGCGAATCTCTCCTGATCCATAATCAATAACGACCCTCGCAGAGGCAAGGAATGGTCATCCCAGGATGGTTGGAGAGTGCTCCCCTGTGGAGTTCTCCATGGGCAATACGACAAAATCAACATTGTAGCTCATGCCATGAATCGAAATGACGACGTTTTCAAGGATACCCTTCGGCCTCTTGATCGATCCATCAACAAACTGAATGATCATCCTGGTTTTCTTTAGAGGTCCCAAGTGAAGAGACTGTACCAGCGAGAAGGGTAATATGCTAATCGATGCACCACTGTCGAGGAGAGTGTGATCACATGTGTGGTCAGAGATGGTGTAGCTGATGAAAGGTGTGGCAGTGTTCTTTTTCCTAGGAATGGGACGATGTGTGATGGCGTAGGCAGTGGCCATGGTCAGAATGTGATGCTCAGATCTGCTCCTCCGCTTTCTCTTCTTGGGAAGATGAGCAGATCAATCAGTCATGGCCTGTTGAAGTGGGGCACGGATGATCTCATGAATAGTAGCCACCACTGCGGGTTCAGTCAACATTTTTTGAATTTTTGGACTTCCTTCATCCAAGGGAGGAAGTCGGAATCAACATCTACATGAGGCATGCCAAGAGCAGTCTGTACATCGGCATCCTCGGGGTCAAAGGTGGGGCAAGGTATGAAAGGCTGTGTGGTCAAATGATTTGGCAAAGGTTCCCTCTCCTTACAGTATGAATTGATCACGTGTCTCCCGAACTCTTTTTGGATTTTTAAAATTTTCTCATTTTTTGTATTTTGGGCGATTGCAATCTCTCATGATAGTCCTAAAGTGAATCTAAATCCTCAAAGAATGGAGCAACATTCTGGATCTTATTTATGCTAACTATATCGCTCATCCTCGAGTTCATATTCTCCATCATCTGATTCAAGGTCTCAAGTGTGGATATCATGAAAGGTGATTCCAAAATTTCAGGATCGGGTGTGTCGAATGTGGGCGGTGGGTGTGGACAAAAATCACATTCCGGATCAGGATACTCAAGGAAGAGCGGGTTGTCGAAATGTGAGGGTGAATGTGGTGGAAATGATTAGTGAAAGTCAAAGTCCGAATCCTGAAATAATGGGTTGCTCGCATATGTACAAAAGTCAGGAGCAAAGTCCTCCCGGAAAAAAGGGAGGTGGACCGGCTGGAGTGAACGAGGGATCCGCAAAGTCCGGATAAAATGCGCTCCAGTCGGCCATCTCGAAACAAGAGGAAAATGATAGTCGGGAGAACACGATGGTCAAATCAAGAGAGTGAGAAACAAGGCGTAAATGCGCAGAGATGATCTAGAAAGCACACAAACAATCACAATCAAGCTCACACAAAACAAACCCTCAATTCACCTACTCAATTCGGTAGAGACCGAAATGCGATCATTTTATCTTGTCTGTTTTAGAGTTAGGTGAGAAGTCCAAAAGTTGCACAATCACCTAGGGGCTGATATGGGATTTGGGCACTAATCCTTAGTGTGTGTGCGGGCAAGTAAAAACGAAGACAATGAGGGGATTACTCGCCCCAATACAAATTCTTTTTAGTTGATTTTTAGGGTCAAGTAATGTTAGCTGTTCCAATTTTATTAGTTATCATTTTTTTGGATTTTTAGTGAGAAATGCACGAGCCTAACGAGGAGTCAATTTCACTTAGCACCTACGCTGGCAAAATCAGAGGTAGAGAGGCGTAAAAGCAATGCAAGCGGCAAAACGATGATGTATGCTAAAGCGTAAATGCTTACCTTGCCTCCATCACTCTACATGCAAAGATGCTCAGCATAATTGAAACCTATCTATATGCAAATGCAAGCCGATCAAATCGCTCTAAGATTCAGAAATCGCTATTAGCGTGAAGAACCGATGCTAATGACCTAGAATGGAACCGAAGTATCCTGTCTTGGAGTTTCCTCGGTGCCCACCAAGGTGGGTCCTACATGCGCTGTATGGAGAACTCTCGCGACGTGGTGGTTCCGAGACTAAGTGAGAAGCAGTTTAAAATTTGACTAAGTCCAAACGAGTCTATAGGCAAAGGCAAATATATTAGGTGTTTGGCCTTAATCTATCGCAAGCAATCCTAAAACTAGGGGCTCAATCACACAAAATAAGGAAAACAAAATCGGAAAACAAAATAAAAAGAAGCGATGAAACCGACAAAAGCCACAGTGAGCCCCCAAGTGAACAAACACTTGGAAATTGGGCATGAAAGTCCAAGTGTTTGAGTACCTGTATTATTACAAATTAAAGTCTCTCACTCACTTCAAATTACAAAATAAATACAAGAAACTAAACAGGGGCTCGGTCTTCAAAAATCTCTAAGTCTCCTCGGTGCTCGGCTGGCAGACTGTCGCATGCTTCACGTGGGTACGTAGGCGCCTAGGGTAGCGTGCCTCCCTCGATCCGCGGTACCTAGCACGAAATCAACAAAGAGATGGGTTAGACAACTCAACAAGATATATCAAACATAGTGAAAATAAATGAATGACAATTATAGACAAATATCACAATCAAACAAAAACTCGAACTAAGAGATGTTGCTCCCCGGCAACGACGCCATTTGTTGAAGACGATTTTTCACGGGTCTAAAGTAATCCACACAAGGCGGGATCACGATGTCGCTGAGGAGACCCGCAAGAAATCAAATCTTCAGACAACAATTAACCCACAACAGAAATCAAGCAATGAAAATCGCTGCAGAGTTAAAATTTATTATAACTCTACAACAAGATGTGTATAGGTGCAAGTATGTGTAGAGGTCGAACACAGGGAGCAGACATGTAGAACAAGGCAAAATGCTCAAAAATGAGTGTGATCAATTTGTCTATAAATGCTATGTTTTTGTGGGTTTTTAATTTTATATATTTATTTAATTTTTGATTTTATGTTTTGTATTTTGATTTTTAATTTCTGATTTTATATTTTCTTTTTATATTTTATGTTTTTATATTTTTTTCTTTAAATAGAATATATACAAAGTAAGATAAGATTGGGATAAAGTATCTATAAAAATAGGTAAAAATAAGTAAAATTCAGGAAATAAAACATTTTTGGTCTTTTTATAATTCTCTAATGTTTTTGTTATTTTTCTAGATTTTTCCTAATTTTTTTGGTATTTTTAAAGTCAAAAATACTGAAAACAATGAGTGAAATAAAGGTCTGAAATTAAAAAAGACAAATAAAATAGAAATCAGTAACAAATTCCCCAAATTAATATTAAATGAAAAAAAGTAAAGAAAATTTGAAAACATAGATTGTATTTCTAGGAATTTTTATGAATTTTTAGGAATTTTTAATATTTTTATGAAGATTTTTGGAGTTCTAAAATTTTTAGGAGTTTTCTTTTGTATTTTTAGTGATTTTTGGTCTGAATATAAAAGACACTAAAATACACACAATATATTTTTTGAGGTGTTTTTCGAGAAGTTTTTATAATTTTTATGGATTTTTTAATAAAAATAGTGGAGAAAATGTGTGTTTTTGAATTTTTTATAAATACTAAAATACAATAAATATGTAAAATAAAAATATGACGTGAAACTAAAATGCAACGGGAACTTATGGTATTTTTTTGGTAATTTTTGAGATTTTGTAGATGCATGAAATGGATAGAGAAAGCAAAAAGAAATTACAGCCTAGCAGGGGTTGATTTGTAAATAAGCAGAAGTCCGGGGTATTAACTGCAATTACTCTAGAAAATAATAAAGCAATGAATGAAAATCTCTGGACCAATTTTAAATAGACAAAGTTGCAGGCCCCTTCCTGCAAAAACACCAGAGCTCACGTGCCACACACGTGAGCATAGTAGGGGCCTAATCGTAAATATCCAAAAAGCGGAGGGCTTGTATTGCAAATGTTCCACAAAGACTACACTAAGTTAAAATGTTTTTGAACTAAATCTAATTACGAAAATGCCCGAGGGTAGTGATGCAAAATTTCCATGTCATGTGCGCAAAGCACGTAACCTGGCAGGGATTGAAAAGCTATTAAACGAAAACCTGGGGGGCAATGTGTAAATATTACAAAAATATATCGCAACAAAGGAAAGTGTCAGGACCAAATTCAAGTACAAAAATGGGTTGGGTGTAATGTGCAAAATACCCAGGCCCAGGCGTAATCCGACGGTATTGGGATGTCTACTTACGCCACGTGTCGTGCTGCTACACGCCGATACCGCTTCGACTGCGACGGACCAGATTATATCATCGGCAGGAGATCGACGACAAATGGGGAACGGGATCTGACGTCCACTGTAGCATGCCAAGAACAGGCCGAGATCGAATGGTAGAGAGGGCCTCTGGACGAACGCGTGATGAACACGTGCTGAAGTTGCTTCGATCACTTGAATCACGACGATCCGACACTCCCTGAAGGCGCTAAGGTGGGGACATGGTTTCTAGGCTCGATCCACACCTCCAGAAGGTCTCAACAAGTTAATGGGTCCATCGATAGGACCATGAATACCATCAACATCTGGAGAACATTCCTGGGCTACATCAGGGGCTCGGATGCCTCCTTCAACGCCTGCACGAAAGATAGAAAGAACTGTGGGGCTCTGAGCAGGTGTTGGCCTTTATTTGGTAGGGTTTGGTAATGAAATCGCGGGGAACAGTGATGGACAGTGGCGGGTTGAGCAGCGGAGCGGAGCTCCGGCGTACTCACGATGGTCAGATTTTGGGCTCCTAGCGTTAATTAGATTTTAAACTAAGATAAATACTGCACGCAAGAGATAAATGCTACCTAAAAGGCAAGGAAACAGATGGAAATCACGAACCTTGAGCCAAAAATGGCGAGATGGCTACCTCACGACGGCGTCACTGCCGGAGATGTGTGGAACGACCATATAAACCTGCCAACCGCCGCCTTAGATGGCTGGAGGTGGTGCTGTCACCATCACCAGTCCTGAGCACAAGTAAGGGAGCAAGAGACGGGTCAAATGGGGTTCAAAGTTTGAAAATAGAAGAAAGGGGTTTTTTGTACAAATGGCTGGACGGCTCCAAAGATGGATGCAGATGTCACGAATCGATGATCCAATCCACGAGGTGAAGGCTAGGCGTGTAAGATCGAGTGTCGAGGAGAAAAAGTTGTCAAGAACGCTTCACGAGATAATGCAAGGAAGAGCCTCGAAAAATATGCAAAAACAAGACAAAATCAAGTTCTAACATGAACAGTAGGGGGTCAGACAGTTGACCAAAGGTCAACTGTTAGAGCCACCTGGTTGGTCCACGTGGACCAACCAGGAAAATCCTGCAAAAAATGCTTTATAAATTCAATTTAAAATAGTAAACGAATTTATTAATTTTTGGTTATTTAATAAAAAATGTTTATTATTTTATAAATTATTTTATGGTGATTTTTATTTATTTTTATGAGGCCAGTAATTATAAGTTATGTTTTATGGGTTATATAGGTATGTGTATCTATATATTTTAATATTTTATTTTTTATTTTATATATTTAATTTTATTTGTTTTGTTTATTATTTTATAAATTTATAACTTATTTTTATGAACTGAAATATATTTTTATTTTATTTTCTGATGTAATTTGTACACTTAATAAAATAGAAGTATAATTCACATAGGTATTATTATAGGTATTATACCTAGGTATTTTATACACGTATTTTATTTTTGAGTTTTATTTAGTGTTTTATTCTGATTTTAATATACACATATATTAAAAATATTATTTACAAAGATATAAAAATATAAAATTATGAAAATAAAGAATAATAAATAAAATGAATATTTTAATCTGTACAAGTATACAATAGGGGTCCAAAACTCAACTTTCAAACCGTAGCTCCGCCAAACACGAAACCACCTTCATTAAATAGCTTATTTAAAATTATATGCAATTAAAGGTGAGTTTGACACGTTTCGAGTTTTTATTTGAGAGATACGGGTCTGTGAAGTTGGGATTTTGGAAACATATTCAGGTCATAACTTTTTTATCTGTACAATATTATTGTGTGAAATCAATTTTGTATTTTTCTTTATTTAATTATCTATAAATTTCATGTACAAAGTTTCTTTATTTGAAGTATAAAAAGTGGAACAAAAATAGGTCCCAAAATGAATAAAGAATGAATTAAATGAAAGGGATTTTTATTGTATTTTGGCCCTTATCTCCCCCTACTTTATTCCTTGTCGACCTAGTCATCGAGATGCCTAGGTCTCGGGGTTTCATATCATAAAATATTTACAATATTTTATTTTTTATTTACTTTTCTTTATTCTATAGTTTTGGCTTTAAAAACCGCATATTGTACACTATTTACACAAATATGCATGGATGCTAAAATGCATGAATTAAGCCTATTTATACGCATTTACTAGGGTTTTTAAGGCCAAAATGATAGAATAAAGATGATGAAACGTAGATTCATTACTTAGGCACTCAAGAATCCATTGAACAAAGTCTTATGATCCTCAAAGAATTAAGTCAACTAGAACTGAAGTACCTCAATTCTAGTTCATATAAGGTTCATGTTAATTAGGTATATTTTAAGGTCCAACCAAGCTCCAATCTTCGAATTTTACTTAGACTTGTTCAATTATCAACCATAATCTGAAAAATGCTAATGCCTTGTAAATATTTTTGTGATGTAATTTTCAATGATTTTGAACTTTTATGGGTTTTTGAAAAGATGATGCATATGCATTTTTTTGGTATTTTTCAAAAGATTTTTCAGATATTTTTTGTATTTTTACTTTTGCAAATATTTTTGAGAATTTTTGAAAATAAAAGATTTTGGCCAAAAACTAGGTACAAATATTTACAGGGGGATGCATCTTATAACTGCAAGAATTAGGTTTTTAGGAATTTACAAAGGGTAAGTGCTCAATTTTAGAGATATATATATATATAATTTTTGTGTGATGTTTATATTCCTCAAACTTTATTCGAAAAAAAGTTTTTCAGACAATTTTGAAAACTATAGTCTAAAATAATTTTTACAAATATTTTTACAAGCATGTACACACATTTGAAAATCATTTTTGCAAAGGTTTTACAAAAAGTATATATAGATTTTTCAAATATTTTTGTAACCATTTTTCAAACCATTTACACATAGTTTTTCAAACATTTTATTTCACACAAATAAAATAAATTATTCAGACAAATATCTTTACAAAGGTTGAAAATATTTATCAAAACATTTTCAAAATAGTTTTCAAAAGATTTTTTAAAAAGATTTTCCAACTATTTTTCAAGAATTTTGCAAAAAATATTTTCACCTGATTTCTTAATCTATACATCCAAAAAAATTGAGAAATAATCAACATCTTTTTATTAAGGTTTTTAATTAATTTTAATAGTAATAATTAGCTATAGTTATTAATAAAAATACGAAAGTACGAGTTATAACTAAAATATATACGAAGTACATACGACCTCCCTATACTTAGCTTGAGTTATGTCCGCATAGATCAGAGAGAAAAAGAGAAGACATAACTCGTACTGAGTATAGAATAGTCTAAAGAAGTGTATGGGTGCAAGTGTGTGTAGAGTGTCGAACATAGGGAACAAGTAGGCAGATCGGGGCAATGAATACTAAAAAATGAATGTGATGGATTTGTCTATATATGTGCTATTTTTTATGGGTTTTTAATTTTATATTTTTTTTTATTTTTGATTTTTATATTTATATATTTTGATTTTTCAATTTTTCTTTGTATTTTCTTTTTTATATTTATATTTTTGTATATTTTCTTTTTCTTTTAATATATAAATAAAGCCATATAAAGTATAAATACAAGAGAGGTAAGAGAGAGAGTATATATATAAATAGGTAAAAATGGTCAATATTCATAAGACAAAGTGTTTTGTGTTTTTATATTTTTCTAATGTTTTTGTGATTTTCAGTAGTTTTGCTAATTTTTATATATTTTTAAAGATAAAAAACACAAAAGAGGGAATAAAATAAATTCCTGAAATTAAATTGGAGATAAAAATATCAAACAGGGTCAAAAAATCTCTAAATTAATTTTAATATAAAGAAGATAATATAGAGAAAATTCAAACACAGAAACTATATTTTTGTTATTTTTTTCTTGATTTTTTATATTTTTATAAAGTCTTAGGGGTTTTTCAATTTTTATGAGTTTTCTTTTGTATGTTTTATTGACTTTTGGTTTGAAGTTGTGAAATGAGTAAATAAACACAAACCATATTTTTTTGGAATTTTTCAAAAAGTTTTTATAATTTTTATGTATTTTCTAATGTAAACAAGGACGAAAATGCATGTTTTTGATTTTTTATAAATAATAAAATGCTTCAAAATTGTAAATTAAAAATATGATGTTAAAGCACAATGCAACATGAAGATAAGGCTATTTTTGTGGTTTTTAAAGGTTTATAGATGCATGAAATAAATAAAATCAACAAAGAGGAACTACACTCTTAGCTGGGGTATTTTTGTAAATAGATAAAAGCACAAGGGCCAAAGTGTAAATTTCACAGAAATATTAAACTAGATATTCAACTTGCAGGACCAAATACAAATAGATAAAGTCACGAGGGGTCCTCTTCAAAAATCCCAAAGCTCACGTACGTGAACATGTAAGCCGCTAGCAGGGATAAAATCGTAATTATAAAAAAGCCACGGGTTGTTCTGCAATTTTCTCATACATATTATAACGCACAAGGGTCCCCTTGCAAAATGGCTACCCACCTCGTGCGCACAGGCATGCGAGGTGACGTTGTCGGGGACCTGATTACAATATCCACAAATTAGGGGCCTAATGATAAATATTACAAAAAATATACGAACAACAGATGAAAGATTTAGTACTACTAATTAAATACAAAAACTAGTAGGGGTTAAACTGCAAAATACCCATGCCTGTGCTGATCAAACAGCTGCAGATGATCCACTTGGACATGTGTCATGCCTTCAATGCACGATGCTGCTTCGCACGCAACGACCCAGATTAGATAATCATTGGGCAATCCAACGACCGTGGAGGAGACGATCGGATGATGGCTGGAGGCTCTAGAAGCGGCGGTCTATCCGACGACTCTAGACTCCCCTACAAGAACAGGGAAGAACATGGGAGGGCTCGAACTTCGATTGACGATAGATCGTTGCTCCGACCACCTTCCTCACCGCAGAATGTCTCAGACATTCCTGGAAGGGTCCCCGATCTGCCGGGGGATCCAAAATGGCTCGACGAGCCTCAGTGCGTCGCGGTGAGGTCGGAGAAGATAATGGGGTCCAGGTACCACATGTCTTCCAAAATCGACCCCCCAAGGGGGGGGTCCTTTGACTTCTGGGACCTACAAAAAAGAGTGAAGGGGTCGAGGGCAAAATGCCTCGAATTCGCAGCGGGGCGGAATGGGCTGGGGATGCAAAATAGGAGCTCGCCGGAGCAAGCTCCAGCGAAGTGGTGGCGAAGGTGATTGGTTGGGTGGCAGTTGAGAAGGAAGGTGAGGATCGATTCCTAAAGCTAAGGCAACCCTAGAAATACAAGAAAAAGTGAAGAAAATGGGCCTCAACGGGTGGAAGGCAGGGAAGTAGACCTCACGGACAAAAGTCGGAGATGGAGAGTGGAGCCTACCCTTGGCTCGCTTGAGCTCGCTCCCAAGGAGCTGGCGATGATTCAGTCACTAAGGTCTTTCCAGAGCACCCAAGAAAGAGGGCCAAGACGAGTCGAAAGGGGTTCGAAAATCAAAGGGAAAAATGGAAGGGGGTTTTGCACAAGAGGCTGAGTGGCAAGAAGAACGATGGAGATCAAGCGAATCCATGATGCAATCCTCGAGATATACCCTGTGCGTATAGGGTCGATATCCGAGGAGAAAAAGTCAAGAAGATTGCGACACAAAAGGATTCAAGATGCGGCCTAGAAAAATGGTCAAAACGACCACAAAATCAGTTCTGACAAGGGCCAGACCTCAGTCAGAGAGTTGACTGAGGTCAACCAATGGACGAATCTGGTTGGTCCACGTGGACCAACCAGAAAAATCCTTGGCAAAAAGATTTCCAAATTCGATTTAAAATAACAAACGAATTTATTGATTTTAGGTTATAAAATAAAAATATTAATTATTTTATGAAGTATTTTATGATGATTTTTATTTATTTTTTTGAGGTTTAAAATTAAAGGTTGCCATTTAAGGGCTATATATTGGTATATTTATCTATGCTTAGGTATTTTATTTTTATTTTTAATTTTAATTTTTTAAATTAAATTTATTATATTTATAAATTTATAACTTGTTTTTATAAACTTAAATATATTTTTATTTTATTTTTCTGATGTATTATATACAATTAAATAAATAGTTGTATTATCTTATATAGGTTAGGTATATGTATTTTACGTATGTATTTTATACAAGTATTTTATTTTTATGT
The DNA here is from genome assembly GCA_037367405.1 of Ottelia alismoides. Taxonomy (NCBI): domain Eukaryota; kingdom Viridiplantae; phylum Streptophyta; class Magnoliopsida; order Alismatales; family Hydrocharitaceae; genus Ottelia; species Ottelia alismoides. Next base: position 220,538 of record JAZKJV010001784.1, read on the forward strand.
TTTCTTGATGTTTTTATTATAATTTTAATATAAACATATATTATAAATAATATTTAAAATTATAAAATATAAAATAATAAAAATAATAAATAAAATAAATATTTTAATCGGTACAAGTATATAATAGGGATCCAAAACCTAACTATCAAATCATAAGTCCAAAAAATATGAAACCACCTTCATTAAAAATCTTATTAAAAGTAATATACGATTAAAGATGATTTTGATAGATTTTGAGTTTTTATTTGAGAGATATGGGTCTGTGAAGTTAGATTTTTGGAATCTTATTTAGAGTATATTTTGTACATTGCATATTGTTTTTGTATGATATCAATTTTGCATTTTTCTATATTTTTATTATCTACAACTTTTATTTCCAAAGTTTCTTTATTTGAGGTATAAAACATGAAAGTAAAAATAGGTCCCAATAATGAATAAAATAAATATGAATTTTTATTGGATTTTTGCCCTTATCTCCCCTTACTTTATTCCTTGTCGACCTAATCATCGAGATGCCTAGGTTTCGGGATTTCGGGTCATAAAATATTTTCAATATTTTATTCTTTTTTCTTTTCTTTTCTTTATTCTATAATTTTAGCTTTAAAAACGCATTTTATACAATATTTACATAAATATGCATGAATGGTAAAATGCATGAATTAAGCCTATTTACATGCATTTACTAGGGTTTGGAGGCTAAAATGATAGAATAAAGATGATGAGACAGATATTCATCACGGTGTTAAGCAGACCATCCCCGATCATCGCAATAGGGAATGGTTGTGTGCCCGTCCCTGATGGTTTTATAGTATCGAATAAGCAAGTTTCCTTCTCATTATCCTAATTCCACCCAACCATACCCTACCTTTCGACGAAAACCTCCCACCCCTTGTTGCGTCCCAGCCCTCCTCCCTCTCGAGAAGTCACCTCCCTCATCGGGCTCTTGACCTCCATCAGCCACTTCGGTCCCATTCCCTCTTCTTTTCCAGTATTTTGCGGATCTCCTTCGAGACAAATCCGGTACCTTATGATATCTAAATCATTTTTTCCTAAACGTTAATCTTGTATTAATTGTATGATTGAAACTTTACATCATTTCATAGATGTTTGTTAAAATAAAGAATGTTTGATATATTACTTTTAGTATTAATGTGCAAGTTATGTAATAATTTTAATTGATGAGTTGATGCATGCTTAGAAAATTATCCATGGATCAGATACAAGAATGATGAGTTTGTCATTTGCATTATTAATAAGTCTTCTTATATGCAAGAATGATGATGTTGTGATTAGATGCAAGAATGATGTGCTAGATGCGAGATTTTCCTTGCATATATGATTGGAATAATTTTGTTTGTAGTTGTAATTATCTTGATTTAACATCTCTATATGATTGACTATCAATTTGATATATTGTTTGTAGCACCCTAATTCAAACACAGTCCCATGTGTGTTGGTTTGTGAGAGATATGATATTCTTGCTAATTTTGAGTATGAAAACTCATTTCACAATGAATAATATCGTCCTTATATATTTCACAATGGTTAATTTAGTGACGGATTTTGAAAAAACTGTCACTATAGCTCAATTTTGTTGTAGTGTGCAATTTCAACTCTAACATTACCACCAAATTTCATACATATACACTAATATACAATTATACATACATGTATGTGTGTATGGATGTGGGTGTACACGCGCATGTGTGTGTGAGCACACACACATTGTCGAACTTGAATATTTATAAAATGAACATATGCTGTGTTTATGTTCAGTTTGTGAAGATAACAAACTAAAATTTGAAGTTAATGTTGACTTTCTCTCGAATCAAATGAACATTTATCGAGCTATTAGCAAACAAACTTTAATCGAATATGAACATATTCAATTCGGTTAGCAACCCTACCTCGAACCAGTCATCTTCATGAAGCATCTACTAGGCATTGATCTCTTTCCAGTGCTATCTCCTCTTTGTGGGTTTCCTCCCAACAACAGCTCGTTATACTAATTCTACCCATTGAAATGTTCAATTGAATTTTTATTTAACCTATAGAAATAAAATTGATATTTAATTTTTCTACGAAGGGATCAGACTTCGTTAACGGTCCTAGTCGTGTTTTCTTTCTTAAATTCCAATATCAAAGATGACGATTAGGTCAAGGAAGGGCAAAAGCCTTTTAAAATAGTCAAAATCTCAAAAGACTTGATATATCAAGAGAACAATAAAATCTATTAATCTTTAACTGGTCATGGGTGCACGTTATACAGCCCTAATAGAGATCGTGGGTACATGTACGTAGCCATTCATAGGCATTCGGGTCGGTTTGATTCACCTCCCATTTCTCATCTCATCTTCAAGTTGGTTCGATTGTTTCTTCTCCAGGATGGCTTCCTCCAGCTCTGCTCTTAATACCGATCTGCTTGATCTCTTCGACTGTCCCATCTGTATGAACTTCATGTACCCGCCCATCTACCAGGTGAACTCACTACTCCTCCCGTTTAACTATAGAATTATATATACATCTCGATTAAGCTACAACTGAAACCTTATCAGGTGCCGTATGAACAATACTTAACTAATATTCGAGATGCATGCAGTGTCGAAACGGGCATTACCTGTGTCGGGAATGCAAGGAGAAGATGAACAACAGTTGCCCAACCTGTAAAACAGAGATTGGAGACATAAGAGCCTTAGCTCTTGAGAAGGTGGGCGATACAATCACGTTCCCTTGCAAATACCGAGAGAACGGATGCTTCGGATCATTTAAATATGATTTGAAACAAAAACACGAGGAGGAATGCGACCGCAGACCGTATAAATGTCCTTTCCAACACGGTGATGAGCGCTGCGCAGCAGTTGGGGATGTCAAGAAGCTTGTAACACATCTAACAGATGATCATCACGTTCGTGTCAAAAGAAGCGCGAAGATTGACATGAGCAGTACAATTTTGGTAAGTCGTCTCTCTTGTTCAACGTTATTGCTTTTTGATGCTTCCTTAGTCATTAGGTTGCATTTTATCTCTCTTTACACTTCAAGTTGGCTTAGTTGAATGTTTGTCACCAAATGCCACTATTTATGTAGACTGGAAACATGCATTTTGGACTCCTTTTCCTACATTCTTGATGTGTGGTTATCGGATATGGTCCCCCTATACATCAATCCAAGGATAATTACTAAAATCAAAATCATAAATTAAGATGGAGATATTTTAAGCACTGCATGTTAATAATACATTTGAGATTCTTAGGTCGAATAAGTTAAATTGTTGCACAACAACAAAATTGTCTATAATAAATTATAATCTGAATGTTGATGGACAAAACTGGCAATGTTATATTATATATACCAATATTATTTACTGTAAAATTATCTTTTATTCGTGAAAATTACCGTCTAGATAATATTTGACTAACGTACGTTTGCAGAGCTGTGAAGATGAGGAGCCGTCTCCTCATGAGATCGTGGTAAGAGTTATTTCTTAATTTCATTAACGCATACTTTCGGGGGTGGATATTTAATCATTGATTCTTGGGCAGATCCACGAGTGCCTTTCCCAACACTTTATTTTACAGTGGGTAGAAGTGGAGGAGGAGAAGATGTTTTGTGTATACTTAAGCTTCATGGGCGAGCAGTCGGAGGCGGATAATTACCGCTGCATATTGGAGATGGGAGATGAAGATCGAGAGGGTGGGAAGATGATATGGCGAGGAATTCCGAGGTCCATTAGGAAGGAATTCGACTGCAATTACGGATTAGCCCTTCGCCGAAGTGTGGTAAATCGATTGCTTCCATATGGATTCCGCTCAGGAGGAGTTGTTGCAGGCAAGGTTTTAAAAATCGGACCGGACATTGAACCGGTCAGTCTTCGGTTTGGTCCAACCGGGTCGAACCGTCGGTCCAAACCGGTCGGACCGGTGATGATGTCAGCATGACGTCATCATTCTCATCGACTCGGAAAAAACCGGACCGGGCTTAATTTACTGGTCAGACCGGTTGAACCGGTTTTTTGAACCAACAAAACCGGATACGTATATGTAAGTATATATTTATATACCAATGAAATAATCGTTAGAAATTTCAAATCTTTAAATAGAATAACATGATTGCCTCTTTCGATTAAAACTATACAAAGTTAGTCGCATTTTCTAGAATTATATATGAGTATAATATTGTAATCATTTATTTATACTTGTTTCAAGAAAATTACTCTAAGAAAGTATTGACATAATGTATATTCCAAAAAAGAGAGGGACATACCTTATATCGCAGAAGTTAAGAAGGGCATATATGATAAAAACCCCATTATTTCATTATTTAAACCTTTATTTTTTGAAAATTACCAAACCATCAAAACTGGGTCAATCCGGGTCAACCCGGTTTGACCATCCGGGTCAACCCGGTCCGACCACTGGTCGGATCCGGTTTTTTATTTTTTATTTTTTTTGAAATTAATTTCAAGTAACCGGCCGAACCGACCGGGTCGGAGCCGGTTCCCGGTCCAACCGGTCCGACCGGCCGGTCCGGTCCGGTTTTTTATACCCTGGTTGCAGGGGCCATATGGAGAAAGTAATTGCAAAAGATGAGGGCAATCCAGTGGTTCGGATCTTCTCGTTGTGCCAAATTCTGAGGATTATAAATGCAGAATGATTTCCTTGCAACTGATTATTTTTTTAGTCCTGTAAATATAGTTTGTATCAGAGAGAATTTTTTAATGGAATTTATGATGCAACTTGCTTATTTTGTGGATGGTTTTGATCGTGATTTCAATACATAGATTAATCGTCCACGCATTGTCTATGCAAAATATCACTCCTACGTGTGTTTAGCAAAATAGGATGTCAATGTACAAAATTTTGTAGATCGAATTCAATCAAATAGTAACAAATAGAAATAAATTAAGTGGCCACAACTTATTGACATGGAAGTCAATCAACTACCGGAGCAATTCAGCCTAGACAAGTGCCTTTAACAGAGAAAATTGGTAAAAAAAACTAATTATATGGGGATTTACGTATGTGTCCGTCCCGTTTTCTGAAAATATACTTTTGCCCCTATTTGTTTGACCATCTATTGGGTAAACTCAACCATGATTTTGTTCAAACTAATATATAGCGTTGAAGGTTTATCATACTTATCTCCTCCTCAAAGAAGCAACCCCTCGAGTGTAATGTGTACACGGCAGAGTAGCTGCCATTACCGTCAAATGTACTTAAATCCATCTACTTCTCTTGACATGAAATAATAAAAACTAGAAGCATGGACACCGACTTTTCCTTTTTTTTTTCATTTCTAACACGTGGTAGAGAAATTCATATTTCATTTTGGCACACCAGTTTCATGATCCAAGAAATCAACTTTAGCTTTCAAACTACTTAGAACATTTTTAGCAAGTCATTTCTTATTCAAAACATCTTGGCCATTTAATAAGAGAGAGAATTATCATCAATTAATTGATTGTCAATCACTTTAAGAGAATACACTTCATTTTCATTTTGATAATTGGTTTAAATAAATACTACTAGGTATTGAAAAGTTCAACGTATGAAAGATTTACCTCATCGTCATCATTGTCGATGATTTCAAACATTCCCAGGAATGTGCCTTCTTCTTCGTCATCGTCGATGCTTATAGAATTATCCAAGTCCTCTACATTGCTTTCTTCCTAGGTTTCTTCTCAAATTCGAAGTTCATCTTTAATGGTAGGCAATCCTTCTTTATAGGCACACTTTGTTGCATTGAAAACATTTCATTTCCCTTTCTCTCATTCTTCTCTATTGAAGAAAATATATGAACTCTTTAGTGATGAGCGCAATATCCTCGATGTTATCTTGATCAGGATATAGTCTTCAATTTTTGCTTAGGGTAAAAGCCCTTCTTTGGCTTCTCTTCATCTCTCTTTATATATTTCTATTAGTTATGTGTTTCTCTATCTAAAACCCATATATGTTCTCTTGTTACTTTCATTTTAATGATGGCACATTGTGCTTACAAGTCACTTACATAGTTTGTATCTTTGACTTGCAGGTTTATATGTTGTTTCAATATTCATGAATACATTAAACGATGAAAGACATACTTCGATAAGATTTACATTCTTGTTATAACTTGATATGTAAGTGGATTGCAAAGTTTATTGTATTGTTTGATAACTTTGTAAATTAAGAGAGACAAACATTCCTAATATGGAACAAGCTCATGATTGATCATCTTATATTTCCCGATCAATCAATAACTAATCGACCATCATTAATCATCCAACCATTTTTTTATCGATCACTTCATGATCGACCAGTTGAGAGACTTGATCAACCATATTTAGCTTTCAAAGCAGTGTCTCTTTAACTACTACTTTTTATCGATCAACATAAGTTGACATGATTGATCATCCCTAACTGGTCGATCAACTTACGCAGAGTGATCGATCAATAGAATTAAATCTTCATAATTTCTTACCAGATTTTTCTACAAGCTCGTAATTTCAAAGGTCTGACACTACCACTATAGAAAGGACTCTGAACCCATTATTGGAAGAAACACCACAAGTCACACCAACAAAGCAAAATATTCTAGAGTTGGTATTCTCTCGCCTCTCTTTTCTTCAAGTTCTTGAGCATTCCTAGTCAGTTTTAAAGTTTCGAGAGATGCTTTGATTTTTATTGAATTTACAATCTTTTTTCAGTTCCCTTTTTTCTTGTTGGTCCATGTGGACCAACCAGGGGTAAGCGATCGTTGACCTCCAGTCAACTGTCCTGCCCTGCCTAGCCGCCCTTGCGTAACTCAGAGTTTGTTCCTACTCATCCCGTGTATGACTGCTACACACAAAGCTCAAGTCAACGAAAAAGGAGATGATGATGTGGATGGCGTTGGGAAGTTGAGGAGAAAGGGAAGGGGAGGAGGCGGAGGACCAAGAGAGGATGGAAGAACCATTGGCGATGGTTCTGGTATCTTCAATTTTCTTACAAGATTTAAGCATGAGGATGTGATGGAATTTCATATTCATCACATTAACCAGTTTAAATTCAAATTAGCATGTAAGCAGGAAACGTTGAGGGGATGATTGATATAACTTTCTGAACTTAGGGAGCATCCAAAATGAGTTTGGAAAGAACTAGATTATTATAGTCATTTCAGTAGGATTACGATTGAAAGAGGAGATAGAACTGGATAAGTATGGATTGGAGCTACTCTACAATTATAGGATGAGTTGGAGGACCCACTATGGCTCTTGAGAAAAACCATATTGGAGGTAAGATTCATGTACTATCATATTAGAAAAAATATTTCAGTACTTAGATAATCAATATCTCTATCATGATTCATATCGAGGGAAAAATAAAGAGTCTAATGATGATTATGAAGCGAACACGAGTAGAAGCATCTTACTTATTACAGTATGCAAGTTTAAGTACAAAATAATCATTGATGATTTGTAAGAGAGGTAAATCATTTATACGTATGATTGTGACAGTAATTCACCTCCAATTGAAAAGATATCAACGAAAGCGTCATACATATACGTATCTCTATTCGTCAACGTTGTTTGAAAATGTTTTCAAAAATGTTTGAAAATCTTGTGTAAATAACAAATCAAATAAAAGCCTAATAACAATGTATAAAACATGTATATATATCATATAAATACTCACTAACACTCAACTTGTAAAATCCCTTGTATAAAATACACCTTCATTACCATCCTGGTAAATATAGATGCACTCCTGTATAAATACATGCATATAATTCTTTTATATTCTTTTTATCTTTAAAAAATCCTTAAAAATTTGCAAAATTCAAAAACATTTGCAAAATCTTTTCAAAAATCGCATAATAATTTACAAAGCTTTTCAAAATTCATAAAAATTTCAAAATATAAAAAATACGTCACAGAAATATTTTCTTGCATTATACATAACATTTGCATTTTTCAGATAGATGGTGACAATTGAACTAGTCTCAAATAATCTTAAGATTGGAACTTAGTTAGTCCTTAATCCACTTAATCACAGGAACCTTATATGAACTAGAATTTAGATACTTCAAGTCTGCTAGACTTAATTCTTCGATACCCCAAGACTAGGTTCAGTGTCGTCTTGACTTCATAAGTAGAATATTTCAGAACACATGCGTGACTCTTGTCGACAGTAACCTAGCTTGCACATGCACCTTACGCTTTGCTCATCTCAGTTGAAGTGGTAGAGGGATGGATTTGTCAGCATGAGATACAAGCCAATGGAAACATCAGAAGTTACACATTTATGCTCATTCTACCTTAACCTTAATGCTTCAAAAGAGGGATAAGTTACTAGCTCAAGAGGAAAAAGTCCTTATGTTAATGATGATGTATATAATATTTTAAAAAATGCAAAAATAAGAAACTCCAAAAAAATAGACGGGCAAAAATCAAAGAAAAACCAATTCCCATTGGATTATGTATGTACATATAGTCAATAAGAAAACTTGATCTTCAAAGTCAAAGACATATGTGGGCCTGCAGCCGGATGACTTGGCTACACTAGTCAAGCATGCAGGATAGGTAGCTACACTGACTACCATCCATTCTCTTTTCCACCTCCTCTTCTTGAGTTGGTTGTACTTTAACTTAGAAGGGAATACACAGCTTTTCGAGGAAATAGTTGCTGGATTGGGGAATTAGGGTCACCATGTTGGAGAAGACTGACTTTTACCGCTTCAGCCGAGAGGAGCTACATATCACTGACACTGTACAAGGTAGATTCATAGTCAAAAGGGATTGCGTATGACATCAACGTGTTCTTACCCTGGCTTTTGAGGAGACTTGGGCAGAGTTTTATGGATCTTAGTGGTTGTTGTGTTTCGAATTCGGTTCCCAATAAAGTTCCGACTACACCTAAGTTACAAAGATCCGACTGAGCTCCAAACTTTGATTTTATGAAGACAAAGTTAAGAGTTAAAATCAATCCAATTTATTTCCTTTTTTTGCATTTATAGGAATAAGTGTTTGCTAGCGACTATCAAAAGCAAGTATAGGGGGGTGATGAATCTCCATTTCATCATCTTTATTCATTCATTTTAGCATTTAATACATAGTTAAATGCTTGTAAATAGAATTAATTTGCATAAAATAACATCCATGTTTTATTCTATAAATAGTGTAAAAATACTATATTTAAAGCGAACAATAAAAGAATTGAGAAAAGAAAAGAAAAAATGAAATACCATAGGTATTGAATGACCCTAAACCCCCACACCTAAGCATCATGATGACTGGGTCAATAAGGAATAAAGTATGAGGAGATAAGGGTCAAAATACAATAGAATCGTATTCATAGTTCACCAATAAGCTCATTTTGAGACCTATTTTATTATTTATGCCGAAAATTAATAAAGTTTGTACATGAAAGTTGTATATAAAAATGCATAAAAATCTAAAACTTATTGCACACAAAAATAATACACAATACACTCAGGACACTCTAAATAAAAAGCCAAAATCTAAAATCACAAACTTGTATCTTCTCCATATGTACTAAAAAATTCACCAAAATTACCTTTATTGTATATAACTTTTAAAAAGATATTCAATGAAGGTGTTTCATTCAATTTGGAGTTAAGATGTAAAAGTTGAGTTTTGGACCCCTATTGTATATTATACATGAATAAAATAATCATTTTATTTATTCTTTATATTTGCACACTTTTATATTTTTATAATTTTGTAAATATTATTTATAATATATGTACATAATTAAAAGAAATAAAATTCATTTAAACACAATAAAATAATTTAGTTTTCACAAATACATAAATGAATTATTCATACTTATACCTATATAATAAATATACATATTTATTTAAATGTACAAACAACTTCAGAAAAATACAATAAACTATATTTATGTAAACTTGAAAATGTTATAATTAGTTAAAATATGTATTTAAAATAATAAAATAGAAATAAAATAAAAATAAATTACATACTATATAGCTAGATATACCTATATCTGTACTTGTAAAAAGTAACTTATAAGAAACTAACTAGCAAAAAATAAAAAAATAACCATAAAATATTATAAAATGATATGTATTTTTCATGTTTTAACCTAAATTAATAAAATCATTTATTATTTTATTTTGAAATAGCAGTATGACATGGACCAATGGGAGCCCGGTCTGAGTTGACCTCGGTCTACTCTTCGCTCTCCCAAGATCTATTTTGTCAGAATGTTAGGTTACTGACTTTCTTGATTTTTTCCCATTGTTTCTTTCATTCTTTTGGATGGTTCCTTCACCGATTCTCTTTCTTGATCATTGATCTATCATACACACATCATGTATTGATATAAGGGCCTCTAAATTGAGCATGTTTCTCGATCCATTATCCGCATGTACATAACCCCTCACCGGAGTCAAGTTTGAATTTGATCCCTCTTTCTGTGTTGGACCCTCAGATCCTTGGCGTGTTGAGTCGAGGAAGGTAACAACTCCCTTCTTGGCCGGTCTGTATCATGCTGTAAGCATGGGATTGGTCGATCCACCACCATCAAAGCACTGCCTTGACGTGGTTCCCATACTCCTTGCTCTGGTAGGTTGAACCTTATATAATAGTAGATTTATGTGGAATATGTCCTTAGATTTAATTTCCAGCTTTTACTTAAGATTTTAATTAATCGTTGTAGCTTAGATTTGGTTATTCGTAGTTTGTCGGAGCTCCGCTCTGGCCATCGTTTTCACTGTATTCTTGCAGTCTCCACCGCAAATATCACCTCCACCTTCTTGCACCGTTGCTTCTCTATGCCCCACATCATTCCATCCAACCTGATCCTCCCTGGATCAGGAGATCAACTCTCCATCTATGTCACTTGTCGGAGAGCTCCGCCCCTACCCTTCCACGCCTCATTTCACCCAAATAATACCTCTCGGTCCATCATTTCTTTGTTCCTGAGTTATATGTGCAGGTAAGAAGGTTCAAAAGCCTCGTTGGAAGCGATTTTGGTTAACATAAGGCAACCCAGGTGCCCGAACTTCACCGGCCTTCCAGGACCCCATCACTGAGTCCCGGACTTGTTTAGAACCTCCAGCAGCTCTGGAGAGCTTCCAGCTTTGTTTCACGCCTCTTGGTACTTCCCCAAGTGATCGGAATCACCCGATCTCGTCGATCAGAGTTCGCTCAGGGGTGTGTTCTTCCTTGTTCTTGCAGGACGGGTCACAATCATTGGATGGAGCTTCAACTTCAGGAGCCCCAGTTGTCGTTAGATCCAATTATCCTCGACCGTTGATCAAGCCACTGAGATTTAATCTCAGCCACTTATCGTCGAAGGGGTATCAAGCACTAAGGAGCCGATACATGTATAAGTGACCTGATAAGAACCATCCGCCTGACCACGTGGGGGTATTTTGCACTATAACCCCAAATTTTTATATTTTATTTTTATTCTATAATCATTCATATATGTAGTTATAAATATTGTGTTAAATTTGCAGTGTAGACCATGTACTTTTTATATCTGCACATAAGTCCATCACCATGACCACGTGTTTGTGCGCGCGAGGTGTTGTTGTAGGGGGCCTTGGCCTTTATTGTATTTCTTTCTAATATTGTAAAATCAAATTCCTATATTAAACTTTTTGGATATTTTGCGAAAAGGGCCTATCACTTTTTTAATATTGCATTTATACTCTTGTCATTGATATTTATTGAATATATTTGGGCATTTTGCATTTTAGTCCCTTAGATTTTTAGGGGGTATTTAGAAGCAAAATAATACTTTTAATTAATTGAAAATAGGTCCCTACAAGTGCATGCTTTTTTATTTTCTTTATTTGCCTTCTTAAAAATACCATTTGATATCCAAAAATTCTCAGAAAATTAATATAAGTGCTTGAATATTTTTACATATCACATAAATTTTTTTAGGTCATTTAGAAATATTTTCTTCTTTTAAAAATAAAAAATCCTTGCATTTTATTCCTATTTACATTTTCAAATACATTAAAATTATAAAAACATTTTGAAAAATTCCAAAAAAATAGATATTTTTATTATTATATTTTGTAAATATAGGCCAAGGATCCATAAAAATAACAAAACAAAATCTCTAAAAATTAAAAAGCTCCAAAATCCTTATAAAATGTAGAAAATATTCTATAAACCTCTAAAAATATTTTATTTTTGTTTCTTACTTTTGTATATTATATCTGTTATGAACTAAAAATAGTTTCGGAAACTTTTGAGCTATTTAGCTATTTTTGATATACAAAACATTTTGGCCCATTAATATAAGTCATTATTTTCCTTTTTTTATTCAATTAAAAATAAAAAATAGTAAAAAAATATAAGAAAAAAATCAAAATTATAAAAAAAACCTAAAAATACAAAAACACTTTATTTTCTCATTTTTGAGTTTATAGCTATATCTATAAATATAAAAGCTTTATTCTATATATAGCTATAATTACTTATATTACTATTATAATAATTATTATTATTGAAAATAATATGTTTTAAAACCTTACAAAATAGAAAGGATTATACCTTAGGATATTTTCCAGATTTTATCTTTATACTATTTATTTATTATCTATAGTATCTATATTATTTACATATATTACTTATAATTGCCTTATAACTCATTAAAAAATAATCAGAAAATATAAAAAAGAAAATAAAACTAAAAAAAAGAAAACACATAAAAATCTAAAAACATACTACACATACTTACACATATACACACTATTTTTAGAGTTACAATAAATTTTAACTCCACATTTTTTCTTTCCATTGCTTCATCTTATTTGTGGGTTAATTGTTGATTGTTTCAAAGTTCTGTGAATGGTCGCCTCAGCGATAGTGTAGGTTTTTCCTTGTGTAGACCACATTAGATTCTTGCAAAACTCTAGTCGTCATTAAGATGCACAACATGATTTTTTATGCATTTAGCGATGTAGACTATATCTTGCAATCCTGCTGATAAAAAAATCATACCAGTGGTACATACTAGTTAATAAAGAATGCCCTATTTTATTGATTTTCGATAAAGAAAAGTTTTGTTGCACTTTCTACAAGTAAAGTGGAGTATATTATAGTTGTTTTGTCATCTTTCCAATTACTTCAAATGAAGAACGTTCTTTCAGATTTTGACTTGACCTTCAATCAGATTAGCATCCTTTATGACAACAGCTTGATTAACCTTATTAAGAGCCACGCAAATCATTGTAGGACAAAACACATCGATGTTAGACACCATCCTCTGTGAAAGTGTTATGAAAGGGGAAATATTTATGGAATTTGTTTTTGCATATAGGAAACATACATATTTTTTCTAAGCTTCTAACAACTCCTCATTTTGAGAAATTAGAAAATAATTAGGATTATATCTTTTGAAAGACATTTTCTAAAATGTTTCCTCTTAAAGTTTCTCAAAAAGGGAGTTGTCGATCAATAGGTTATTCGGATCAATTTAATAGTATTCAATCAATTGGACAAATTTAATCGATCAACTAGGAGTTTTGCTCAAAATTTTAAAAAGGAGGTGACACTTTTTAAATTTTTGAAAAGATGATACATACATGCATGGTCATCTAGCTACACTACAAAAAAACGGGATTGACGTGCACATGATGGCTCGTAATGTGCACGCCAAGTGCATGCCATGTGCACGCCCGACCTATGGGCAAGTACATCTGGTCGTTCAGAGCACATTTGTGCACGCCAGCAAGCTGGTGAGCACATAACGTCCCAATGTGCTCGCCTCTACGAGAGTCGCTCCGGCAGGTGGGCGAGCACATTGGGACGTTATGTGCTCACCTGCTTGCTGGTGTGCACAAATGTGCTCGGCGAAATGATCGCCCCTATTAAATAGGGTGATCAATCACGGAGTACCTGGACAGCACATGTGCTCACCCAAACTGAATTCCAGGAAAAATATTATACAGGTTCGATGGGGTTTTGACGCCCCGCCGAACCTGTATAGCCTACCAATAAACCACTGTAGGTGCTTATCAGAGCTCGCTAAGCGTATATATAGTATACCAGTTCGTCAACTAAGATAACTAGCACTGATAAGTCGAAGTCACGCAATATACATGAACTTAGAAATAAACATTCAAATTTAACATCTAAATACTACAAATATATGTTTGAAACAACAACGACAAGTAAAATTACAACAAATTATACTATCAAAGTTCATATAAATTAAAAGACGTGCTAAAATTTTAACAACAATAGAAATCAATACCAATAACAATTTACTTCTTCTTTGATCTAAAAAATTTAGACAGCAAACCCTGCTTTGATTTCTTTTTTTCCTTCTCCTTTTCTTTGAATCTAGCATACATGTGTGCCTCTTCTTCAGGGTCGTTCTCCTCCTCCTCTTTGTCATCGGATTCAATCTCCTCAGGTTAAGATGCATGCCCTTGTGACCTATATTATATATGGAAGATATATACCTGTTACTTGTATTTTGTAGATATAGAAATATAAAATTATTACTCATTCTAAGTAGAATACTTACATGTACACTGTGAAATCTTCTCGGAGCTTCGTCACCTGCTCCACCATCATCGCCATTTGCGACTCCATTGGAATTGATGATTGAGACGGATGTGGTTGTGTGTACGACAACTGGGAGTATGCAGAATAGGAATGATGATGTTCCTCCACATATTATGAAGGAAGACCACCAAGCATCTGTTTCCTGTTCGCCACAACGTCCCTCTCCTCCAACACCTTATAAGATTTTCATCGTTTAATATGAAATTATATATTACAAATAAGTATAGTAAGATAATATTTATCTATACCTGCTTCCAGATTGTTTTATCAAATGGTGGTTGCTCTCCAGTTGGATCACCACCCCGTTTTTCTGCAGATGATGCCAAATAACGATCCTGAAATACAAAGTGAAATATAGAAAAATTAGTTATAATATATCATTCAATTGCAAATAAATTGATAGAATTATCAACAATTCTCCTGCTTCAGGATTGGACCATTGCGACTCTCCTTCTTTCCCACTCATGTGGGACATCGACCACCACTCCTGAAAAGAGGGTTCTCTTTCCAACCTAACTGTCTGAAAAATAATTTTAAAATATAATAACAATATTGCATTATATTAAAGTAGATTTCAAAAAATAAATTTTATATTGTAATACCATCTCCGCTCTGATCTGATTGTGGCTTTTGAGCCACTTGTCGATCTAATCCTTTGTTTTTGGCGGTTTGTCCTTCCCGCCATGGATCTTCTTCCAAACTCCGCATCCGCAACGAATGCATCACGGAAACCCGTCCCTATGCAAGGAATATGTTATGATTATTGATTACTTTAAAAAGTTTATTATAAATACTTTAAGAAATACAATACTTATCCTCCGTACACCATGTTGGCGGGAACCTCTTCATCTCCTCAAAATTCATCTCCTTGCATCCCATCTTCGCATGCGAGTCTCTCCTTACCTTGAAAAGTGTATAGCTCATTCTCTTTTCCATCAAACGAATAAAGGCTCGATGATAAGCCTCCTTCCCCAGGGCAGAACCAAGGCGAAACATACTATGAAAATTAAAACAAAATATCATATCCAAAAAACTTGACAAAAAAATTCTATATCACTTCTTACAAATTTTTCTTACCAAAAACATATCAAACAGTCTCTCCTGTTCTGTAGCAGGGATGCGACACCATCTAAATTGCATGCAAGTCATGTGTGTCTTGATTATGTTGGTTATCTCCTTTGCCACTCTGTTGCTATTCAAAAAATCCCTACATTTGGTAAATTTTGTAAATATGATGCAATTTATAAATATTTGGAAAAATTTAAATGACAACATTTATTAAAATCTTACCTCCCATCCGTTGTAACCTCTAACAAAGGGTGAGACGCTGAAGTTTGTCCAAATGCAACAGGTAAAGGAACGGAGGTGCTCGTACGTACAGAAGAAGGAGAATCAGAACCCATCGATGTCCGTGCTGGTATGGGGACCAGGATCGGGAATCCAGTAGGAGCGGTTGAGGTAGATGGCTCTCCATAGCCGCCTACATAAAAAGGTGGCGGAGGATAACCAAGAGACTCGTAGTAGGCTATGATCCGCCGGATCTCGTCGGACTGTGAATCTAAAACAACATCCGAGGTGGGTTGCCTACTAGACGAAGGTGTGTCTGAGGATAATGGTCGATTGGATCGATGTGATCCATGAGCCCCGCCACGTCCAAAACCTGGCAAGACTGTAATGATGATGTAATAATTTATTACATAGTTATTACTAAAGATTTTAGCTAATTCGATTATAATTGTGTAATAAAACTTACAACTAATCTTCATCATTTTTTTCGGTGGGATTAAAGGATATTTCTTCATTTTCTTCGTTTTCTGAATTTTCCGAATCATCATTTCTGGAGTCGGTATCATCTTGTAGGTCAACGCAAAAAACTTCATTATCAACCAATCAGATGGATTCGATGATTGAGACTTCTTCCGTTAAGTCTATTCGTTCATGTGTCGGTGTGAATGCTTCATCTATGTCATCTTCATGATGAGTATAATCATTAGAAATATAACCTCGAGAATTTATCTTCACAACAATTAAAGTTTCAACGCTCTTTCTCTTCTTTGAATTTTGTGGGAGATAGCATACTTGATCCTCTTGAGAAGCTAAGACGAATGGTTCAAATCTGCATATAAATTTTCTTGCTACCACGTTGACACTGTTATTTCTTCTATCGAGTACTACACCTTCATTGAGTTCATACCAATTACACAAGAAGAGAATTACTTTATTCAAGCCTGGTATACTATATTCCACTTCTAGTATCTTCTTTAAAATTCTATATTAATTCATATGATCTTCCTCATAAAAAGATCCATGAACCATCACTCCATGATTCTGAGTTGTTAAATATATACCGGAATTTAAGGTATGAAAACGATAACCATTGCTGCAGCAATAGTTGTAAGATCGGACCTTATAAACAAGTCCTTCTCCAAAATATTTTAAAATATGATATTAAAAATCACCACCGTCTAACTATTTTGAGCGGTCTTTAAATCAAGTAGGAAATTGATTCCTATAGACGCTTAGAACTTCGTCATCTGAATACATGGGATTTTCCTCGATAATTTTCTTCCTAAATTCCCTAAAATTAGTAAGAGGAACATCATAATTATTTGAAATTGAATTTGAATATGTATATAAAGTAATACAAATACTTACTGAACATATGGTGTTATTTCCTTGCAATTATCTAACATGTATAACTCTGCAGCGTCCTTCTCCTATTTCGATAAGAAACATTCAGTTGCCTTTCCTATGCTCTGAGTGAATGGACGAAAGATACTGATATAAGGTTCTTCCTCAGAGTAAATTGTCTCATTCCTCCTAAATATGTTGTGGATAGTCTCCACATCTTCTGAAAGATACCTAGCGCAGAATGTTGCGACTTCCTCATATATATTGCGAACTTATTGATCCTTCAACTTTACTTTTATTTCGGACATTTCTTCTAAGAAAGAACATAAACCTATATGGAAATAGGTTAATATTTTGTTGAAATAGTAAATAATGCAAGAAGATTATAATATTTTTAATTACCTTTCAAATGGATACATCCAACGATATTTTACCGGCCTCCTACTTTTGCTTCATATGGAATATGAATAATCAGATGCTCCATTGAATCAAAAAATGACAGTGGAAATATCTTCTCCAAGTTACACATAATCACAAGAATATTTTTATAAGATAATCCATCTCCATGCGGTGTATGCATGACGAGCATAGAACCTGGAAAAATCTGCTAACATCTGAAAGAACATCGACAACGTTTTTTGGTAACAATCCTCTGAATACTAACGGTAGCAATCTTTCTATAAAAACATGACAGTCATGACTTTTCATTCCCTTAAATGAAAACATCTTTAAATCGACCAAATTGGAAAAATTTGATGCATATCCGTCTGAAAACTTCAATTTGCTTGGTCATTCGCAAACAAGCTTAACTTGATTTTTGTCTAAGGTATACTTCGCTTTAGGAAGTTCAACCCTTTCATTATCATGTTCCTTTATATACAACTTTGACCGATTGCATATGATTTGTAAATCACGACGAGGCTTTACTGTATCTTTTGATCGACCAGTTACATTAATAACAGTATAGAAAATGTTATCAAATACATTTTTCTCTATATGCATAATATCTAAGTTGTGTTGTATTAGTAACTTACTTCAATATGGTAATTCCCAAAGTATACTATTCTTAATCCAATTATGACTGTCACCAAAATAAGGAAGATTTTTTGTTTTATCTCCATTCTCTAAGGCTGATTTCTCCACTTCTTTCAAGCTTGATAATATCGTATCGCTTGTCTTAAATGGTGGGGGATCTGAAAGATCAATTGTATTTTTTTTAAATGACTGCTTCTGTCTTCGATATGGATGATTGTTTGGAAGAAATCGTCTGTGACAATAAAAAAATATGATTTCTGACCGTGTTGAAGCTGGAATAATTTAGTACTCTCCATACAATATGGACAACTTTTACGTCCATGCGTACTCCATCCAGATAACATTCCATATGCCGGGAAGTCATTTATCTTCCAAAGCAGAGCTACTGTCATGTTAAATGTTTGACTTTTATTAGCATCATATGTATCAACTTGATCGACCCATAACATTTTCAACTCATCTATAAGAGGACGTAAATAAACGTCGATGTATTTTCCCATATGTGTAGGTCCTAGTACCAACAACAAAAGAAAAATAAACCGTCGCTTATTACATAACCATGAGGGTAGATTGTATGGTGTTATTATTACTGACCAGCAAGAGTAATCTTTACTTCTTTCATAAGGATTAAACTCGTCTGTACATAAACCTATAACGTAATTCATCTTTTCTTCGTTAAATGTAGGAAAAGATGACATCAATACTTTCCAACAATCAGACTCGGATGGATCCTCCATGTACTCATCGACTTTATGTTTCGCGTGCCATGTCATGTACTTCATCGTTTCTTTGCAATAATATAGTCGTTTCAATCTCGGAGTCAATGAGAAATAACGTCAAATCTTTCTCGAGATTTTTGTCCCACTCTTAGTAGCTTCCTGATATCTTGGCTCGTTATATTCAGGACACCGTTGTAAATGCTGGTGTTCACCGTAATATAAAATATGGTGATTTATGCAAGTATCTATTTTAACTTCCGTTAAACACATCTTCCGCATCATCCTTTTCATTTTGTAATAATTATCTGGTAATTCTGCATCTTTCGGTAAAATTTTCTTGATAATCTTAAGCATTGCATCAAAATTACGATCGGTCATATTATACTCCATCTTCATCGATAGAAGATCCGAAAACGTAGAAAGTTTTGAATATGTCTTGCAAACCAACCACAATGGCTCTTCCGCTTTTTTCAACAGCTCGTAAATTTATATAGACTCTCAATATGGTTCCTCATCATCTAAAAAAGTAGCATTAAAACCTGGACTCGCAACGTCCATAACCATATCTGCAAAGAGATTACTATTGTCAGCTTCTTTCGCATCATTCATCATGTCCTCGTAATCCTCACCATGCCTCCACCAAATCGGATATCCTTCAATGAAACTCATTTTATAAAGATGTAACTGAGTTTCATCCTTTGATCTCTTCCTCATTAAATGACATTTCTTACACGGACGTAAGATAGTTGCATCTGAATCCACGACACGGGAACCTTGTGCATAAGCAAATTGTATAAATTCTTGAGCACCTCTTTGAAAGGTATCTGCTATACGTCCATCTACTACTCGGTAGTACATCCACTCTCTATTTGTCATATTGATCAACCTGAATTAAACAATTTATAATGTCAAATCCAGTAAAATATGTGAGGAATATCTAAATGTATCCCATTATTGAGATAAAAGATGAGAAGAGAAGTGTCTTAATTATGTTATCACTTGAGCCCGTCCATAAGGATTCAAACTTACTAAAAGATGATCGTTGTCACAAGCTTATTTATTTCTAACGAAAATTCGGCAGCATAACCCTGCACCTCTCCCGTATACCTCATAAATAAATCACAATCAACTTTCAAAATAATCATATTAGTGATTATTTAGATAGTAAACTATGATTAATTTGGTATACCGAAGAGAAAGGGGTTATGAACCGAATTTCCATAAGAAATAAAGAGCTTGTGACAACGATCACCTTTTAGTAAGTTTGAATCCTTACGGACCCCCTTAGTCTGGGATCTCCGAACTAAGGAAAGCTAATATAAATGTAATACTTTAAGATCACTTTACATCATACATTTGTACGTGATACAAATGAGACTATAAAATAATCTTAAAATATTTATTCATTTATATTAGCCGGATAATTACGTAAATTTGGTTGGTTAATGATGGGGATATGGATAAGTGTGATCCTAATTTAGTGCCTAATACAGTGCTTGGGTCACTAATATTTGACGGACACCTGCAATAAATGAATTTTAAACCTACAAATAACAAAATCCACTACCATTAGTCTGAGATAAACATCCCAAAGTGAGTTCAATAGTGCTGTGAAAAAATAAAAAAATATATAATACAGTTAGATGTGATCAAATCCTCCAATGTATTGCACACGCCTACCGTTGTGCAGAGCCACACACCACCCGATGTGGAGGGACGCATTGTGTGTGAATGATTTTATGCGATTTTATAATAATTAATGGATAGTTTTTTATACTTATCATCAACTTAACTATAAGTTAATGTGATATACTTAATCACATTAACTAGAATTTAATGTGATAATAAATTAAACAGAAGAAAAATTTATGTTTATAGTTATTGTCACGCACCAACGATTTTAACTTAAATAAATGTCTAATTTTACATCTATTATATAGTTCTTATTTTCAAAGGATTTGTATCTCCCATCACCTCTTTCAGTGAACCTAGTGTCATGAAACTAGGTTATGGCACTTCTATATATCAACATTCCTAATGTTATTAAACTAGTCTTATGACACTTTTCAATGAACCTAATGTTATGAACCTAGTGTTAAACTAATGTATCTTCCATCCCATCTATACCAACATTCACCTACATCACTATTTTAAGCATTTTACTTATTGTGTCATTCAATCAAGCACTTAACATGCCTATAATATTTCATCTATATTAGACAAAAATTTACTCAAATCTAAATACAACTACATATTAAACACCTATATGAAGCATAAGCAACAAGATTAACAACTAGTGATATTAAATTTAAGAACAAAAAATCAAAATATCAAAATCCTAAAATTCTAAAATAAGTATGAAATCGAATGAAATACTTAAAAAAAAGACAAAGGATGATAAGATATACCTAAAGAGGGGTGTGTGTGCGATTGAATGGTCAAAAGGGAAAAGCTCGATGCGCTACCGGTGGAGCTCTTGTCGTCGGAGGGGATGAGACAGAGAGGAACTCGCGTAAGAATGAGGGTTGGGGATGCCCGATGTTCTGTTTACGGGCGCGGGCGAGCACACTTATGTGCTCGCCCCGAAAATGGCACGCGCCCGTTCCGCCGTGCCTTAAATTTCAACTTGGCGAGCACATCCGGGCAAGCACTTATGCTATTAAAGTGCTCGCCCATTTACGAAAACATAACCGCGCCTCCAGATTTAAAAGGGGGATCATGCTGGCGAGCACATGTGCAGCCAAAGTGCTCGCTAGGCTTTGAGCGAGCGCATATGCTCGCCCAGTGCACGCCATAGAGTGCACGCCAATCGCGCTTTTTTGTAGTGCTATGCCTATTAGATGCGGTTGTTTTTAGGATATACAACTTTTGATATATTTATGTTAAATCCCATCAAATTTTTTTGTTAGGAATTAATCTCTAAGAATAAGCTTCCCTTCAGCTAGTTTTTTCTCCGTCTTCTCAATTATAGGTATTCAATCAAGGAATCAAAGTCTGATACATGTCGAGGGAAGACTTAGGTAGCGGATTGGCATAAACCCATGCTCTGTTGCTAATTCCTCTACACATGCCAATGCCTCATCTTCAGAGAAACTAAAGGAAACCGTATGGGGCGTTTGATTCGTGCATTCTCTGGGGGTGGGTAACTTTTTTTGTGTTTTGGTGTTTTGGTGTTTGGTTGGGAGTATTTTCCCAGAATGGAGAGAGAAACCAAAATATCTCCCATTCTGGGTACGGAACGAAAATAATTCCCGGACTGGGTATATATCGGTAAATGGTTTGCCGCTCGCCCATGTGGCGCGGCAAACCATTTGCCGTGCTTACGTGGACGTCGCGGCGAACCAATTGACGACGGGACCGCGCGCCAGAAGCGGTCGGCGACCCGCCCGGCACGGCATTTTGTTTGCCGCTGGGCGGCAAATGGTTTGCCGTTGGGCGACATATAAATAGCCCGCCCGAGCCCCCCATTCCCCCCACACTCTCAACATTAACGTTGATTTCTACATTATTTTTTCAAATTAATTAACATTCGAACAGGATATGGCTAAGATCCGTATCACAGCTCGCAAGTCGGTGCGTCTGCCCGACAACCGTTTCTTAGCAGTACGTGCTCCACCCAGTCGGGCCTCCAGCCGTGTACCATCCCACTCACCTCCGTCAGCGCATCCACCGCCATCTACGGCCCCAAGCAAGGCACCAACCGCATCAGAACCGGAGCCAGTGGAGATGGTACCTCATCTCCACACGACAGAGACAGAGTCACAGTTCACCCCTTATTCCCCGCAAGGCAGTCCGATCCCTAGTTCATCCTATAGCGAGACATCACCGCTTGAAGAACCTGTCGATGAGGAAGAAACTTTATACGCTGACTTAGCTGATCTACATTACACTATCGCATTGAAGTATGCACGTTTGAGTGCACTGCGTGGAGAGCGAGTGAGGTCAGGTCGTCAGTAGAGTTAGTACATTTTGTTGTTATGTTTGAAATCTAGTGATGTTCATGTCTACTTTAAGGGTCTCTTGCGTATGTATTCTGCATGTATCTTTTTCAAGTAAATGACAT
Organism: Ottelia alismoides; assembly: GCA_037367405.1. NCBI lineage: Eukaryota > Viridiplantae > Streptophyta > Magnoliopsida > Alismatales > Hydrocharitaceae > Ottelia > Ottelia alismoides. The sequence continues at coordinate 243,522 of JAZKJV010001784.1, forward strand.
ATTTCAGCTTCTACTACTTGGAGAAATGATGAATGTATGTTCGTCCCAGTTACATGTTAAATATACGAATTATATTATATTATAACATAATAATTGGTAAAACTATACGAATTATATTTTATAATTAGATAAATATTACTTATTAAAACATCACGTTTATATAAATGTAATTTTAATTGTTAGATAATATTTATTATTAATAATTTAAATTTATTCATAAATAAATAGCAATTACACTACTAAACTCTTACTAAGTTATATCATAACATATTAATTGCTAAAACTATACGAATTAAATTTTTAATTTAAATAATCATTATTTAATAAAAAAATCACATTTACATAAATGTATTTTTTATTGTTACATAATATTTATTATTAATATCTTAAATTTATTCATAAATAGATACAATATAAACATGTAAACTCTTAAGTTAAAGCATTGTACAAGTTTGGGCGGGAATGGCCATTCGCAGCAACTGGTTTTGCCGTAGGCGGCAAACCATTTGCCGCTCCCTCCACGTAAGCGCGGCAAATGGTTTGCCGCGCCACATAGGCGAGCGGCAAACCATTTGCCGATATATACCCAGTCCGGGAAATATTTTCAACTGATGCCCAGAATGGGAGATATTTTTGTCTCTCTCTCCATTCTGGGAAATAGCTCTTTGGTTGGTGGGGTTGGAGTTGAGGGGGTTTGTATGATGTGATTGTATTGAAATTTGTAAAAGTGGGTAGTTATTGTGATGTGATTGTATTGAAATTTAAAAAAGTGGATAGTTGTTGTGATGCGATTGTATTGAAATTTGGAATAGTGAGTAGAAGTTGAGTATTTCATAATTTTTAGATGATATGATGGTACAGTATATTTTTTTTTAATTGAGAGGGGATGGGCCCCACACGAGGGGTAGAGAAATGGGTTTTGGAGTGTAACCTCCCCAAAGGGGGGTAACCCCCAAATCAACGAGCTCTAATTGACTTGCTATGATTAAGGTTAAGACCTGATAATTCTCCAAAGATCTCCATGGTCATATATGCCCCAAGCCTTCTCTCGTCCTTCTGCAATAAACAACATGGCGTCATCTACGTACCAGAGAAAAGGAACAAAAATCTCCCTAAATGAGATACCATCAGTCAACCTCTATTGCATCACCTAACCTACCATGTGCGCAAGCACATCTGCAGCAATATTGAACATCATAGGGGTCGGGGGCATCCTTTGCCTAATCCCTCTTTGCAGTTGGAAAAAGTTCCCCTCAAAATATCCATTATGAGAATCAAATAAGCTAAATAAGTTTGATTTCGAATTTGTAGATTGGTTCAATAAAACTTGTTGACATGAATAATTTTGAAAGTAGTCAGAAACTAGAGTTTGATTGTTAAGTTTGATAGCCCGATAAGCTTTTATAAAAGAAACAATTCAAATTTAAACGTTTGTTCTCTTACGTACATCTAATCAAAGTTGAAAATAAACTTCGGTCCGTTACTTATTTTATCTTTTATGGATATGCAATTTCAACTATAACCTTACCACCAAAATTTCGTACATGTGCACTAATATACAATTGTGCATACCATGTGTGAATAGGTGTGCGTGCATGCGGGTTTGTGTGCACGCACATGCATTATCATCGAACTTGAACATTTATCAAATGACATATGTTGTGTTTATGTTCAATTTGCGAAGCTAACAAACTAATAGTTGAAGTTAATGTTGACTTTCTCTTGAATCAAATGAACATTTATTGAGCTATTAACATACAAATTTAATTGAATATGAGCATATTCAATTCAGTTAACAACCCTACCTCGAACCAGTCTCTAGTCACGGATCTCCTCGCAATGCTATTTCCTCTGTGTGGGTCTCCTCTCAACAACGGCTCTAATCGTAGTCATTCTACCAACTGAAATGTTCAATTGAATTTTTATTTAATCCTATAATAGTCAAATTAGTATTTAATTTCCATTTTTGACGATGGGGGCAGATGGGGGCAGCTTTCGTTAACGTTGCTCGTCGCGGAAACGGATCCTCTGTTGTAGTCAGTTTTGCAGCAGAGGTGCTGCAATGTTATTTAGGCTATTTTTATGATTTTGATTTCAAAATCTAACCTTATAGATTGTATTTTAGTTTAATTCTATACCTATCCTCCAAATTTCGTCCAAATCCGAACTTATTTGCTATTTTTATCTTAATGATCAAACATTCGGATCTTTTGTAAATCGAATAAGTTGCTTAGATTATGATCAAATGTTTGACCATTAAGATAAAATAGCAAATAAGTTCGGATTTGGACGAAATTTGAAGGATAAGTAGAGAATTAAACTAAAATGCAATCTATAAGGTTAGATTTTGAAATCGAAATCATAAAAATAGCCTCAATACCATTACTGTATTACAGCACCTCTCACCTCATCTTCACCAGACAGTTGGTTTGTTTGTTTCTTCTCCAGGATGGCTTCCTCCAGCTCTGCTCTTAACACGGATCTGCTTGATCTCTTCGACTGTCCCATCTGTATGAACTTCATGTATCCGCCCATCTACCAGGTGAATTCTCTACTATTCCCATTTAACTATAGAATTATATATACATCTTGATTAAGCTACAACTGAAACCTTATCGGGTGCGGTGTAGGTATCTGCCTGTATAATTTCTTATTAAGATGAACAGTATTTAACTAATATTCGAGATGCATGCAGTGTCGAAATGGGCATTACCTGTGTCGGGAATGCAAGAAGAAGATGAACAACAGGTGCCCAACCTGTAAAACAGAGATTGGAGACATAAGAGCCTTAGCTCTTGAGAAGGTGGGCGATACGATCGCGTTCCCTTGCAAAAACCGAGAGAATGGATGCTTCGGATCATTTACATACGATTTGAAACAAAAACACGAGGAGGAATGCGACCGCAGACCCTATAAATGTCCTTTCCAACGCGGTGATCAGCGTTGCGCGGCAGTTGGGGATGTCAAGAAGCTTGCAACACATCTAACCGATGATCATCACGTTCGCGTCGAAAGAAGAGCGAAGATTGACATGAGTAATAGAATTTCGGTAAGTCGTCTCTCTTATTCAACGATATTGCTTTTTGATGCTTCCTTGGTTATTAGGTTGCATTTTATCTCTCTGTACACTTCCAGTCGGCTTAGTTGAATGTTTCTCACCAAATGCTCGGAGCAGGAACTACTCCCTCTTTCTGAAACTGTAGAGTGGAAACATGCATTTTGGAGTCCTTTTCCTACATTCTTTATGTATGGTTGTCGGATAAGGTCCTCCTATACATCAATCCCAGGATAATTACTAAAATCAAAATTACAAATTAAGATGGAGATATTTTAAGCACTGCATGTTAACAATACGTTTGAGATTATCAGGTCGAATAATTTAAATTGTTGCACAACAACAAATTATCAATATATAATAATATATAATCTGAATATTGATGGACAAACCTGTCAATGTTATATTATAAATACCAATATTATTTACTGTAAAATTATCTTTTATTCTTGAAATTTACCGTCTACATAATACTTGACGAACGTTTGCAGGGCTTGTTTGGAGAGGAGTCGTTTCCTAGTACGATCGTGGTAAGAGTTATTTCTTAATTTCATTGATGCATACTTTGGGGGTGGATATTTGCTTATTAATTTCTTGACAGATCCACGAGTGCCTTTCCCAACACTTTATTTTACAACGGGTAGGAGTGGAGAGGATGGTGTGTGTATACTTGAGCTTCATGGGTGAGCAGTGGGAGGCGGATAATTACCGCTGCGTATTGAAGTTGGGAGATGAAGATGGAGAGTATGGAAAGATGATACGGCGAGGAATTCCGAGGTCCATTAGAAAGGAATTCGACTGCAATTACGGATTAGCCCTTCGCCATAGTGTGGCACATCGATTGATTCCATATGGATTCCGCTCAGGAGTTATTACAGGGTCCATATGGAGAAAGTAATTACAAACGATGAGGGCAATCCATTGCTTTGTATCTTCTCATTGTGTCAAATTCTGACGATTACAAATGCAGAATGATTTCCTTGCCACTGATTATTTTTATGCTATTAATATAGTTCGTTTCAGAGAAATTTTTTGAATCTAATTTACGTTCTAACTTTCTTATTTCGTGGATGATTTTGATCGTTATTTCAATTATATAATGGTTTGATTTTTCATGTAAAAATTCACACGCATTATTGCCTATGCAAAATATCATTCTTACGTGTGTTTATCATTTTGAACAAACAACTAATTATATAAAGATCTTTACATTTGAGCCATTCCCATTTTTTGAAAACACATTTTTGCCCCTTTTATAACACTTGTGGCCCTACCTTCATGCATTTGTTAAAAATAATATCCTGTCATTAGTTCGACCATCTATTGGGTAAACTAAATCCCCTCGAGTGTCACTAGTGGAATATGTAGCTTTGGCGGCGTTTGCAAACGTAAGGCTTGGTTATCTTAAATGTCATCATTGGTTTGCGCAACATCAGATAACAACGGCCTACATATGTCACCATAGCCTCATCGCCCTTGGGTATTCCTACACAATCCACGAACGTCAAGTTAGGCCCCTTACCAAGGCCGATGTTCTAACGACACCACTGACCAACTAATCAGACCGTTCAGTAACGATGTTAGTGTCTATGGTTGATGTTTAAATGTTGTATTACCGTACCTTAGGATGGCATTTGAACATCGTCCATGAGTAATATGGTGACATCTAATGAAATCTTTAGAAAACTAATTGTGAATTTGTAACATTGTTCAAAATCTCACATTATTTTTTGGTCTCTAATGGAACATCAACCAATCATGGTTTAAAAAAGGATTAAGTATATCATATGCAGATCCACAAATGTTAATGCTTCCTTTGTAATTTATTGATGAATCTCTATTTCATCACATTTATTCTCTCATTTTGGCCTTAAATCCCTAACTAAATACATATGTGTAGCATTCATTTGTACAAAATAATACTCATTATTTATACTATAAATAATGTATAAATTCATTAATTTAATACTAAAATAAAAGAGTAAAGGAAAGAAAAGAAAAAATGAAATACCTAAGATATTAATGACTCTAAACCCCAAGGCTAAGGCAAGAATTAACTTGGACAACAAGGAATAAAGTAGGGGGAGATAATGACCATTAATGACACAAAAATCCTAATTTTCATCCTTCAATCAATATATTTTGGGACCTATTTTGTACCTGTCCCCGTTGCTCCTTTATTGTTCGACCCTGCACTTGTGTATTATGCATACTTATTTCTAGGGCATAAAAAATTCATTCATTGCTTATTTCTTCTGTGAGTTGATTGATGATTGACACGCTTTGATCGGGCGTTGAGTGTTGTGAGAGCGACCGTTGTCGGACACCGCATGCCCTCCAAGACCAGATGTTAAACACCTTTGATTTCGACATTCATCAATTGGCTCTCTTGCTGGGGAGCAATGGTTAGGATAAATTTTATGTGCATTTTCTTTCATCTATTATTTTACGTTTCATTTTCTTAGATAATTGTTTTATTTATACTAATACATCTCTTTTGTTGTCTTTGTTGCGAGGAACTATGGAGCTAGGGTGATCTTCTTAGGAGGATTGGTGCACCTGAGTGACATGGATATCAGCTTCTTCTCCACGAGCTGGTTGGAGAGGCATCTTAGCCAACTTGGGAGACTTGCGTAGCATAGCTTTATATTAACATTTTATTCTTTTTCATTTTTGTGAGAGAGAGACTCTATTTATTATTATTATATGAATGGATACTCAAGACTCTCAGGCCTATTTTACCAACCAATTGTTCAATCAGAGATTCACCGATTTTTCTTGTGCTTTCATCATCTTCTACACTTTTATTCTCCCTATTTATCCTCTTATTTTATTTTGTTTCTCATAATTGTGCTTTTCTCCTTTATTTTCATTCATTTTCTATGATTGGGCCAATAGATTTTTAGGATTGCTTGATTGAGTAAATTAGGTCCAAACACCTACTATTTGCATGTTCATATAGTCTAAGCTTGGATCTAGCTCAAACTCAAATTGTGTTTCACGACCATAACAATTCATGCTTAGAGAAAATTTATTGTTTTGCATAGCGCATATAGATTAGGTTTAAAATTCTTTTTTTGCATCCCGCATAGAGAGATATGGGAAGCACTGTAAGTCTTCTAACTAAGCATTCACCATTTTGACAAAAGGGTGAAATTCCCATCCTAGTGTCACTTTTCATTGCTTTGTCACTATCTCCATCTATTTTTTATCACTTAGGCTTAAAAGAAAATCCAAAAAATCATAAGTAGGTTATTTTTAAAAAATACCCAAAAAAATAAAACATGAAAATTAAAACAAGAGGACTACTAATAAACTTTAACCTTAATTAAAATTAGTAATGGACATCATTGTTTGGGGTTCTCAAAGTCCAAATTATATTCAGGTACACTCTAGACAGATCGAGGCACAACCCTTAAGTAATAGAGCCTAAAAAACGATGTATGGTTGCCTCGATTATCACATGGGACCCATGAAGTATTGGTGCTTCTGTTATACATGGGCGAGTATGGCCTTGTTGATGACGGTGATCTCGCCTTGTGTAGAACATCCGATTTGGTCCGAAGTTTTGAGCATAGGCCACACCCTCACAGGAGTGTGTGTCCCATTATCTTGCGTTTGAGTACCTCATTTTTTAGGGATGTAGTAGTTTCGCCTATCGACTTCATCTCTCCTTCTTAGTCTGAGTAGCCCCCCAGGCCTGATAACAAGGATCTAAAAAAGTGAAGATCATAAGTGAAATAGCCAAAAATCAACCTAAGGAACTATCTTGTGGTCTACATAAGGAGGGACCTATCAGTCGTTGTTGTAACGACTCTTGAAGACCTCAGACTAAATTCAACAATTAACCCACAAAATATTAATAACTGAATAAAATCAAATGTGGATCAAAATTTATTGTAACCTGATGAGCCAAAAATTTGAGAGACTAAGGGAGATAGGTATCAAGGGTCATTGCGACCTCAACCTCTCGAGTTGAACTCAACAAGAAATCAAGACCACCAAATCAAAAAATCAATCAATAAAGTCGAATAGCGATCTCGCTATTTTATTTAACCTGGTATAATGAGCAGGGTCGAACTCAAGGAGCATGGATTGGCTAAAAGCCTACAAAGTAGCCAGAAATCAAAATAAAGAGAAGAAAATATTTTTGGCAGATTTTATGGGTTTCTAAATTTTTTTGTGATTTTTAATTATGAAGAAAATACAAAATAAAGCCAAAAAGTCACAATCAACTAATCATTTAACAACACAAATCAAGTCATAAAATTAAAATAAAAATATTTTTGGGTTTTATAATTTTTCATGTATTTTTGGTAATTTTCTAAGATTTTTATAATTTTAGTTGATTTTATAAAAATGAAAGAAAGCTAAAAATGGAAACTAATGTGCAGCCAGATTTGAAAGGTTATTCAAAAATATAAAAATATCCTCTAAAAATCTAGCAACAATTTAAGGAAAACTACAAGAAAAACTGAACTACTAAATTGCATTTTTTTATTTATTTAGAATTTTAATAATTTTTATGAGTTTTTTCAGGTTTTTCAATTTTTAAGGTTTTTATAAGTCCAACTGCAACAAAATTTGGATAGAAGCAAGAACACACAAAAACAAGCAAACCACAATTTCTTAGAATTTTGGGAAAGTTTTTAATATTTTTAGTTGATTTTTAACTTGCAATAGTACCAAAAATAAGGGGTTTTGAATTTTTAAAAATATAAAATCAAAACAAAAATGTCCCAAAAAATCATTGAAATTTTTACACAGTGGCAGGGGCCATGTATGAAAATTTCACAAAATTTGGAGTTAATTTGCTATTTTATTCAATTAACAAGGCATGCACAACACACATAGACAAAAATGCAAATAAAGTAAGTTTCAGGACTAAATATTAACACGTTTTAAAAGTCCGAGGGTCCTACTGTAAATTTCACATCAAATTCAGCACATGTCCCAAGCCAACCTTCACAGGGGTATAAATGCAATTATATAAAACTATATAATCAACACATAACATTCATAAACCATGAGGGCATACATGCAAAAAGAAACAGAAAGTCACGTGATGAAGCACGTGCGTCCACAACAGAAGGACTAAAGTGCAAATAAGGAAAACAATAGGTGCTAATATGCAAAAAGTCCCAGAGTGATATTTTATTTAATAGACTAAACAAAAATTGAAATAAAATACAGGGGGTCTGAAACAAATTACCCAGCCAAAGCGCGTGCGGGACAGTCCTGATGGAATCTGGACAACGTGCTCGATCCGATGGTGGAGGAGGGTTTCAGATGAACACCTCCTCGGCGAACTTCGCCGGAGATCTGGCGGCGATTCGAGCGTCCGATGGATGATCAGAGAGAGGGGTTCTACTCGTGTCGGCCCTCCACGTCTGATGGCGATGGCAGATGGAGCTCCCAACGGCTAGATGGTCCAGCGAGGGCAATGGGGCCTGGGCTACTCCGGCGAGGATGGTGGAACGCGGCCTGGGGGTATTTGGGATCTTATTGACCTGCAAAGGAACGCTTGTGCTCGAAGGAGTTCTCCAACATTGGTTATTAAGGGAAAAAGAACACGAAGCGATGGTGAGTGCGATGGCGGCTCCGGCGTAGGTGGAGGAAGGAGCCGAGCTCAATCCTGGCTCGATCAGCCAGGCTCGAGGTGATCAGATGATGGACGAAGGGTGAAGATGGAGCGGGGTATCAATCTAAACGGCTCGATGTGGTCGGCGGAGCTCCGGCCACTAGGGCGGAGCCGACAGAGCGGAGGGTGAAAAATCAACGATAAATAGAACTAGGATCGCTAGAGGGGTTACCCGATGACCGTAACTCGATCCTTAACTCCAGGAGGGTGCGTTGAAGGTGTTTATCGCCTCGACCGAGCTGCGACGGGCTGGGAGGCTCATACGTGGCGGCGCTCCGGCCACGTTCGTCAAGCATTCGCTACAAGCGCCCAATCCGGCCACCAAAGAGAGTGTCCGGTCGCTATCACCGAGGGGATTCTCTTTAGGGAAGGGTTTAAGGCTTTCGGCGCGAGCTAGCAAGCTGGGAATCAAAGATGGGGATTTATAGGGTGCTCCAGGTCACTGGGAAGAACGGGTGCATGCGTGTAATCCGAGGAGGATCCGATCCCTTCTAGGGATCCGCGAGGATGTGTGATCCAAGAGGAAGCGATGGAAGGTGAAATCGGGGCAAACAGGAGTTGGATCCATTCTGTAAAATTTTGAGAAAACGGTGCGGTGAAAAGGATCCGCGAAGAAGAGACCCAGGAGGGGGAGTTGACCGGGGGTCAACGATCTTCTGGACCAATCAGAAAAAGAGGAGTCAAAAAGATTTGGAATTTCATTTAAAAATTGAAAATGATTTTATTTCAAAATATTTAAAAAATAAAAAAATATTAATTTATTTTCAAACCTTTTTTTAGTGATTTTTATTTATTTTTTGAAAAATAAATTATGTTATATACATTGTATTATTTTATATGCAAGTGTAAAATACCTATGTATTTTGTATTTTTATTTTTATTATTTTATTTTTGAACAAATATCCCAATTTTATAATTTCTTTATTTACAACATAAAATTTGGTATATAAAATAATTTTTATTTTATTTTATTATGTATGTACAAGGGTGAAATAAATAGGTCTAGGTACATATATACATGGTATTACAATGTGAAGAGAGAGAAATTATTTTATTTTTGTTTTTATTTTATTTTTCTCATTTTTATTTTTTTAGAAATATATACAAATTAATAAGAACCCATTTTTATTTTTGTTTTTATGAAAATGAAATATATACATGAAGGAGGAATATATATAAGGTGAATGGCCCTATCTCTCTCTACTTGTTTTATTTTGCGATCAGGCCAATGCTTGGCCCTCCCTTGGGTTTCGGTCACTCAATATTTATTCTAAATATTTCCCTCTTTTTCTTTATTCTTTTATTTTTGCACAAAACTTGCTAATTACTGATATTTACACAAAGCATGCATTTTAGTAATTTATTATATTTACAATCATATATATGGTGTTTTGCAAAGATTTTTAGCTAAAATAAAAGAATAAAGAGTGATGAATGAGGATTCATCACCCCCCTATACTTTACTTTTGCTAGTCCCTTAGCAAACACTTATTTGAAAAAGAAGTGAAAAAGAGAAAGAAAAAGAAAAAAAGGGAAATCAAGGTTGATTATTAAACTTTCCTTCATTAAATTAAAATATGGAGCTCATGCATACCTTTGGATTATTAATTTGTCGAAACCTTATTTGGAATTAATCTTAAAACTCAACAGCCTCTATGTTCTACCAATCTATGGTCAAGACTCCTCAATAAACCAGATCAGAACAAGTCTACATACACAAACTCTAATGACCATGAATACTTCCTTGTACTGTGTAAGTGATATGTAGCTCCCCACCTCAGAAATGACAAAGCGACAAACTCCCTTAACAGGGTAACTCTAATGACTCAGTCTAGCAACTCTTTCCTCGACGAGCGGGGTATTCCCTTCTAAGTTCAAGTACAACTGGCTCAAGAAGAGGGGGAAGAAGAGGATGGACCATGACCAGTGTAGCCATGTATCCTTGGGAGCCCAACCAGTGTAGCCGAGTCTCCCGCTGCAAGCTTCATGAGATGGTCATATGTAACATAAGCTTTGCTTTATTTGACTATATACACTCCGGTGGGTATTTTATTTTCAATCAGACCCACCACTTTTTTGGAGCTTTTCTTTCTTTGCACATTTTTGTGTGCATATGTACAACATATCAACATGGTGCAGCATATATACATAAGGAGTTTTTCCTCTTGAGCCAGTAGACTATCCCTCTTTTGAAGCTTTATTACAACCCACAACTCCTGTCTTTAGACTTCAGCACCACCAGACCAAGTTGAGACGCACTTCCATCACTATAAGAAGAAGAGAGGTTCCGCCTAGAAGTACTACCCTCATATGCTACCCCAAGCCAAAGGAAACTGCCTCCTCACCACCTCATCCGTGGAGAGTATGTGTAAAGTGTTGGTGCAAGTAAAGCCATTGTCTCTGAGAGTCATGTATGCATTGTTAAGTGTTCTACTTAGGCTCATTAAGATGACATATGCTCATAGCCTAGTGGACTCAAAGAATTAAGTCCTAAATGGACCTGAAAAGTCTTAAACCTAAGCCCTATAAGGTTCCTCTTAAAATTAGGTGGATTAAGGTCTTAACCAAGCTCCATTTTCTAATTTAATTCCAGGACAGTTAAAATGTAAACTATGATTTGAAAAAACTGTACAAATATTTACAAATATGCAATTTTTACAAGATTTTTGAAAATGTGCAAAATTTTTGAAAAATGTTTGAAAACATGGGTGTATACATGAATGCAAGGTTTTGCAAAATATTTACACACATTTACACAAGGTTTTTGCAAACTTTTTGTTTTTCAAATATTTTACAAAAATTTTGTACTATATACATAATTTATATCAAAATTTTTACAAACTATTTACATAAATAAATTTTACAATCATTTGTATAAAAATAATTTTTATAAATAGCTATGTATGTGCAAGAAGAATTTTATGTACAAGGAAATTTTTTTAACTTTTATGGATTTTAGCCATTTTATTTATTAACACACTCACGCAAAGTACGAGTTATGGCTAAAGTATATATGAAATATATACGACACCCCCTATACTTAGTTCGAACGATGTCCTCAGAGTGAATCAAGAGTGATGAAGAAGATATAACTCGTGCTTAGTATAGGGAAGTGAAAAGTAATGGTATACTACAATGACGAATCAAAGAATAGAATGAAGAGGACTCGGTGTTTCCCCCTATACCTAGGATTAAGTAATCCTAAGTATAACAAGCTATACATGAAGGGAAATCCGAGTGGAGGAATGTACATGGTCTACCCCACCTGCACTTAGGGTAAAATATCCGTAAGTATAGGCAGCAAAACATAGGTAGAAAGAATCAACAGAATACCCAAGAGTCCTACACCCCCTATACTTAGGGTAAAGTACACCCTAAGTATAGCATAATCATAATATAAAGATGGGGTGTGGGACTAAAGAACGGAGTGATATCGACAACTGGATCTATACAAGTCGGAAGAACAGTGATAATCAAGCGTGAGATGCAATAGATGTGAGTCAAAAGACTACATCTCACGCAAAATGAATGGGGGCAATGTCAACGACAGCGGCTCATGATCTAGATATGGTTTGAGCCACTGCACGTTAACACGAAAGGTAGCATCAGAAGACAACTCAGATATATTAATACTCCCATTATCATGTACCTTTCGGAGGAGATAGGGTCCCTTCCATTTGCTCAGTAGCTTTCCTGGAAATAAACGAAGCTTGGCATCAAACAACCATACTCTCTGTCCTGGCTCAAACTGCTTGTGGCTGATATGAGAATCATGCCACTCCTTCACTCTCTCCTTATACTGTAGGCTGCCCGAAAAGGTTGTATCACGAAGCTCCTCCAGGGCTGCTAACTCTGCCCTCCTCTGATCTCCTACACCCACTAGATCCAAAAGTATATCAGTGACTGTCCAAAGTGACCTATGTCTCAGCTCAACAGGTAAATGGCAGGGCTTACCATAAATGAGGTGAAAGGGAGATGTACCCAAAGGAGTCTTGAAGGACGTCTGATATGCCCACAAGAGCGAGTCCAAAAGCTGTGACCAATCCTTTCGGTCAGGGTGGATGACCTTCTGCAATATAGTCTTGATCTCCATGTTTGACACTTCAGCAAGACCATTGGTCTGAGGGTGGTATAGTACGACTCACATAATCAACGACCAACAGAATGTACTCGAATCCCTGACTCTTAGGGAATGGACCCATGAAATCGATGCACCATGCATCAAAAACCTCACAGAAGTGAATGGGATACATCGACATCATATCACGCTGTCCACAAGAGCCCATCCTCTGACAGTAAGTACATCTCTTCACGAACTCATCAGAGTCCTTGAAGAGAGTAGGCCACCATAGGCCGGATTGGAGCACTTTCTGTGCCGTTCTCCTCCCAGAGTGATGTCCTCCTGCCTCAAACTTGTCGCAGTAAGTGAGGACGCTATGGTGCTCCTCTTGAGGAATGCACCGACGTCAGATATTATCCCCTCCTTCATGACAAAGGACGGGATCCTCCCAATGGTAGAACTTGGCCTTCGAGAGGAAGGTCTCAAGTCGCTGTCTGGGACAATCTTGTGGAACTTTCTTGGCAACAAGATAGTTCACAATATCGGTGTACCACAGGAGAGAGGCGATAGCAAGGATCGCCTCTTCTGGGAAGGTCTCACAAATAGGCTCGATCTGCTCAGAATCCTCAAGAAACTCCAATCGGGAGAGATGATCCGCCACCACATTCTTGACTCCAGGCTTATCCTTAATCTCTATGTCAAACTCCTGGAGTAGAAGGATCCATCTGGTCAATCTAGCTTTGGCATCCTTCTTTGCCATGAGGTACCTGATGGCGGTATGATCGGTAAAGATAGTCACTCTAGATCCAATGATGTACGATCTGAACTTATCTAGGGCGAATACTACAGCTAGCATCTCTTTCTCAGTGACAGTGTAGTTCTGCTGAGCGGTATCCAAAGTCCGGCTAGCGTAGTGAATAACAAAGGGGGCTCCATCCCTCCTCTATCCCAGCACGGCCCCTATGGAAAAATCGGAGGCGTCCGTCATGATATCGAATGGGAGAGACCAACGCGGCTGGAGAACTGGAGCCTCTACAACTAGACTCTTGAGAGTCTCAAATAATGCTAGACACTTATCATCAACTATGAACTCGGTGTCTTTCGTCAGCAGTCAGTCAACGGTCGGGCAATCTTGCTGAAATCATGTATGAATTGTCGGTAGAAATCGATGTGCCCCAGAAAAGACCATAACTGCCGCAAGTTGGACGGTGGATTGAGTTTTTTAATGATATCCACCTTGGCCGGATCAATCTCCATGCCTCTATTGGAGATGATATGGCGAAGCACCGTCCCTTGAGTCACCATGAAGTAACTCTTCTCCCATGAAAGCACAAGGTGAACCTCAATACATCGCTGGAGGACACGGTCTAGGAAGTCAAGACAAGAGTCAAACCCGTCGTCGTAGATCGAAAATCATCCTGAAGACCTCCAAGCACTCCCCCACCATGTCCGAAAAGATGGACAACATGCACCTCTGGAATGTCACCGGGGCGTTACATAATTCAAAGGGCACCCGTCTAAAAGCATATGTCCCAAAGGGACATGTGAAGGTGGCCTTTTCTTGGTCCTCGGGTGCAATGGCCACCTGATTGTATCCGGAGTACCCGTCCAAGAAACAATAATGGCTCTTCCCAACTAGCCTCTCTATAATCTGATCAATAAAAGAAAGCGGGAAATGATCCTTCTTGGTGGCCTGGTTCAATCGTCTGTAGTCCACACAGACCCGTCAAGAAGTGGGTACCCGGGTAGCGATCTCCTCTCCAGACTCACTAACAACTGTGGTGATGCCCGTATTCTTGGGCACCACATGTAGCGGATTGAACCTTTTGGAGTCGGAGGTGGGGTAGATAAAATCAACACTCCACCATTTCGAGATCTCCTTCATGACAACATCTCGAAGGTTCGAGTTCAGCCGCCACTAGAACTCAAGCGACGGCTTCGTATCCTCCTCGAGATAGATATGGTGGGAGCACAGGGTCGGACTTATCCCCTGGAGATCGGCTACACTCCATCCTATCGCCTTGCGGTTCTTTTCAAGAACCCCCATCAGACGGGATTCTTGCTCTCCAGTCAAATCCGTTGAGATAATGACTGGGTACATCTCATGCTCGCCCGCAAGGAACCTATACTTCAGCGATGACGGTAAAGGCTTCAGCTCTGGAAAACTCGGTGCTGGCAGATCTGGCCTCTGAAGTGTCTGAGTGAATGCGACCAAATCTGCATGGGAGAACGAGAACTCTAGCTGATAATCTAAATCTGGTGAAGGCTGCTCTGATGCTGTGTCTCTTTTCTACATGGAATCCGCCTCTTCCCTAGCTGTAGGCGCTGTGGAAGTCAGACACGGTATCACATCATCAAACTCTGCCCAGTCTATATCTGACTCCGAGGGATTTGTATCAGAATCACAAGAAAAATCTGCCTCACGATCGGGAACCGGCTCTGCTGCCTGAGATGTATCCTGGAGCAGGAACATGCTCTCCAAGCTCTCCTCTGCTAGCATCTGTGCATCAACGAACTCTGAAGGTGAGAGGATGGCATGTGCTGCTAGGTCTTCCCAAACTGCCTCGTCGTCTGTAATCTTAAAATCACAGTCCTGGTGGATGTCTCGCCCTGCCTCTGTCATCTGATCTGAATCTGAATACGGCTCTGAGAAAGCTGAATCTCTTTCTCTAGTCTCCTCGACCCTCTCTATTTGTATACTCTCGCCCTCGACGCGAAAGTATACCTTCCCGCTATCATGATCGGATACTGCCTTGGCAGTGGCCAAGAATGGGCATCCTAAAATGATGGGGGGTATCGGTCACGGACTAAGGGATCTTCATGTCCAACACAATGAAGTCCACATGGAATTTCAAGCCCTGAATCATGACGACAACATCCTTCAGTAACCCCTTCAGCCTCTTGATAGATCGATCAACAAACTGAAGGACCATCCTCCTCTGTCGTAGAGGGCCCAACTCGAATCGGTCGAGTAGGGCTGCCGGAAGTAGGTTGATCAAAGAACCGTTGTCTAATAGAGTACGGTTGAACCTCTGCTCATGAATATGGCATCTGACATACGGAGCTCCTGCATCTGACCTCTTGGCTGGCAGACGATTCTGGATCGCAAAGCATGTGGTGCGAGTGGGCACATGGATCTCTGATTGGTAGTTCCATCTCTTCCTCCTAATTGTAGTCCTGTCTCTGAGGGATCTATGGAAGAGAGGTATGTGCTCCAAGGCCTCCTGTAGAGTCAGTTGTATATGAAATCAGTCCATCATCTGCTGGCTGAACTCTAACTGGTGGGACTTTTTCTGATTTTCTTTTTTAGGCCCATTAGCCAATTGGAGTGCTTGAAGAAAGGTGACGGCTAGGTCCTTCTCAGATGAAGGACTAGGATCGGGTCTGGAATTCTCAAGCTAGCAGAATCCACACATACATCATCAATCAACACAGGTGGATCCAAAAATAATAAACCCTTTCCTTTATTCACAGAAGTGTCCTGAGATACATGAACTGAAGGGAAAACAACAGGACTGGCATAACTGAAAATGGTGGCCTCAGCACCACCCTCGGCATCTGTAATCGTGGCATCAGTACCACGCTCTGGCTCAGCAACTAGTATAGTGGCATCAGTACCACCTCCTCCATCTAGTTAAGTGACGGCCTCAGTACCGTTTGTTGGATCAACATCTGCGGTGGCGTTAGCGCCACCGTCATCATCATCTCTAGCGGCATCAGCACCGTTCTCCTCCTCGTCTAGCGCTCCTGAAGTGGCATGGGGTCGTCGCTCAGATGAGGCACCGCCTGCTGGCATCCTACTGCTCCTGCTCAGACTTCCTCTCGATGTTGTTCGGATTGGGCTCGATCCGTGCAGGAATGACGGCCTTCCCTCTCACAATCTCCCTTATCTCCTGGCGAAACTCATCCATCTCCCGTCAGAAGGTGGCCTGCTGCTCAGACATGAGGCGAGCTAAGTCATCCAAGGCGGGGTTCTCGTAGGGGGCCCATGAGAACCTGACGGGTGGCCTCTCTGAAACTGAGGTTGCTGCTGTGGAGGAGGGTGAGAGGGGTACTGCGAGTGATATTGCTGCTGAGGTTGCTAATGCCTCCAAGGCTGTCCCTGCTGATAAGGACGAGGACCATGTTGCTGGTTTGTTGGGAACTGGTGCTGGTGGTGTTGCTCACGCTGCTGGCCATACTGGCCACCCTGAACTGGAGGTTGCTGCTGGGAACTAGTACCTCCGGTCGTCCAACAAAATTCGGGATGGTCTCGTCGGATCCCAGGCTGGGGTTGGTCATACCATATCCCGTTGACATCTATCAACGACTCCTGCTCATAAGAGGGTGGGGGGAGTACTGTCAGGGGCTGGTCCGGCTGATACACCACCATCCAGTTGTCCTGAGATGGTGGTGACTGGACGTACTGCTGCTGCTGCGGTTGGTAGGGCTTTGCCTGAATAAGGTGAACCTGTCGGTACTGGGGGGGATGGCTGGGATGAACTGTTGTTGCTGCTAGTGTCTGCCTGTGACCTGAGATGGGGCTGAGAAGTCGTCTGTGCCTCCTGGAGACACATAATCTGTGTCTTCAGGTCACTCAGCGTCTTTTCCATCTGATCGATCTGCGTCATGCCCTGACACTGCTTCTTCTCTATCAACTCGATCCGGTCCAGCTTCTCGCTGATGATACCCATGTCGGCGGCTGTCGACTCTGCCGGTGATGCTGCCGCTGACGAAGTGGAAGGATCAACATCGACCCGTGCTATCCTCTGATATGACACGACCTGTGGCTGGGGTCTCCCCTGAGTGTAGAGTCGGGTCTGGGACGTCACTGTATAGTTCTCGACCATCTCCTCATAGATGGTCCAGACCTGATCCTCGTCCTTGGCGAAATACGAGCCCCCACAGGATGCGTTCACTAACCCCCACAGCTCTGGTGTAAGCTCGTAGAAAAAGCTTTGAACAAGGTTGGGCTTGGATATGTCGTGGTGGAGGCACCGGTCTGTGAGCTCTCAGAACCTCTCCCATGCCTCTTGGAATTGCTCATTGGGGAGCATACAGAAGTTGCTGATTAAGGCCCTCGTTGCATTCGTCCGACCGAGTGGGTAGTACTTGTTCAAGTACTTGGTACAGAGCTGCTCCCAGGTGGTAGCAAGTCTCCCTAGATGCTTCAGCCAGGTGGTTGTTCTGTCTACGAGGGAGAACGGAAAAGCGATCATCCGGATAGTGTCCTCGTCCACATGCCGATCATGGACAGTGCTGCAGATCATCTCAAACTCCTGTAGATGAAGATGTGGCTCTGATGAAGCTACATTTCATCATCTTTATTCTATCATTTTGGCCTTAAAAACCCTATTAAATGCGTGTAAATAGCGTTAATTCATGCATTTTATCATCCATGCATATTTGTGTAAATATTGTATAAATTGCGGGTTTTTAAATCCAAAATTATAGAATAAAGAAAAGAAAAGAAAAAGAATAAAATACTATAAATATTTTATGACCCGAAACCCCGAGACCTAGGCATCTCGATGACTAGGTCGACAAGGAATAAAGTAGGGGGAGATAAGGGCCAAAAACCAATAAAAATTCCTTTTATTTAATTCATTTGTTATTCATTTTGGGACTTATTTTTGGTTCAACTTTTTATACATCAAATAAAGAAACTTTGAACATGAAAGTTGTAGATAATTAAATACAGAAAAATAAAAAATTGATTACATACAAAAATAATGTACAGATAAAAAGATATGATCTGAATAAAATTCCATAATCCCAACTTCCCAGACCCGTATCTCACAAATAAAAACTCCAAATGCATCAAACTCACATTTAATTGTATATAATTTAAAATAATATATTTAATGGCGGGGGTTTCACATTTGGTGGAGCTGCGGTTTGAAAGTTGAGTTTTGAACCCATATTGTATACTTGTACAGATTAAAATATTCACTTTATTATTTATTCATTATTTTTATAATTTTATATTTTTATAATTTTGTAAATATTATTTATAATTTATATGTATATTAAAATAGGAATAAAAACCTCAAGAAAATATAAAATAAAATACTTGTATATAATACACAAAGGTATAATACCTGTATACAAACCTATATAATTCATTCTTCTATTTTATTAAGTGTGTAAAACACTTCAGAAAAATAAAATAAAAATATATTTAAGTGTATAAAAATATTTTATAAATTTATAAAATAATAAAAATAAATAAATAAATTAAATACTCAAATTAAAAATAAAATATTAAAATATATAGATATAGATACCTATAAAGGGTATAAATGGTAACTTGTAATTATTAATCTTGAAAAAATAAATAAAAATCACCATAAAATAATTTATAAAATAATAAACCTTTTTTATTTAATAACCAAAAAATAATAAAATCATGTATTATTTTAAATTAAATTAACAAATATTTTCCAGGAGGTTTTTCCTGGTTGGTCCACGTGGACCAACCAGGGCGCAGTGGCAGTTGACCTCGGTCAACTACACTGCCACCCCCTGCGCCCGATCAGAATGGGTTTTGGCCCAACTTCTCGGAATTTTCCAGCTCACATCGTTCACAATTTGACCTCGGTCCCATCTTCACTTTTTCTTCCCATATATCCACCATACACGCCCATCTTTTGTATCGGGGATTGGATCGATGATTCGCTTGATACACCTCGATCTTCTTGCCGTCTCGCCCACTCTCTGACCTGTCCCCTGCTGCTGTGTCAGAGTTGAGTTTTTGGTTGTTTTCGTCCTTTTTTCTAGGTCACGTCTTTCACTATTTCATGTTAATGTCTTCACGACCTTTTGTCCTCGAGGATCGATCTTACACGTCAAGACTTCCTCTCGAGGATTGGGGCATCGATTCGTGAGATCCACCTCAATCTTTGAGCCCCGTCGGCCATCTTTTCAAAAAAAACCCCTCTGCTGTTGTCTGAACAGCTTTCTCGCCTTGTTTCTCCTAATTTTGGGGCTCGCACCTTTCATTTTTTGGTGTCAACTTCTTCTTAGATTTTTCTCCTTGTACATCTGGGATACACGCCAGGTGCTTGGATTTGCCAAAATTGCCCTCGTTTGCATGTGATCATTCATTGAAGGGCATGCCTTCACCACTTGTACATAAACCACCTCCATTATTCCCTCTCGTTTTTGAACTCCTTTTGCCCCTTCTTCCTCCCTTCTTTCATGTGTTGAGGCTAGAGGGAGGTGACAGCAACCTCACCTCGCAGTTAGGAGGAGCGTAGGAGTGGCGCGGAGGCGTATCCACCCCCATCTCCGGCCCTTGGCCGTGAGATTTATCTCTTGGTTCTTCCCAGCCAATCGAGGTCGTCTTTGCTTGTTTTTCTTTATTTTTCTTTGATGTAGACTAGCTATATTGTAACCTTTTATTTCATGTATTCGTTGGCTTGATTTGTTATCCATTCATCATCCACTTCTCCAGCGAGCTCCATTTTCGCCACCTACTCCCCCAATCATCCGTGCTAGCCATGGGAACCATCTTCTGTCGAGTCTTGTGTTTCTTGTGCAGGTCCCAGGGCCGAAGGACCCCATCTGGGGTTATCTTTGCCCAAAACCTCCTGGAGCCACCCTCCTTTGCCGACGACGCGGCGGCGCTCCAGCTTCTCCTTCGCCATTTTGAGGTCGCCATCCAATTGAGGAGGCTCCCAGAAGGTTTGTGGTGCCATCGGAGGGGATGATGCTGCTCTGAGCACCGAGATTCCGCCGCTCCAAAGTCAATCGGGCCGTGTTCTACGGCCGTTCTTCCTCCGTGCTCTAGGACCGCTCGATCTCCCTTGTTCTTGAAGAGCTACAGTAACCGTCGGATGCGCCCTTAGCTTTGGTATTTTGCTAATACACCCTGAGCAATTTTGTATTTACTTGTAAATGCAAAACATTCATCGACATTTAAACTTTTGTAAAATTTGCAAGTTGCCCACTGGATTTCTATCTAATTACATATATACCCTTGCTAGTAGTGTAGTTTCTTGTTGTTGTCTCTATTTATTACATGCATCTATAAAATTACAAAAATCACCAAAAAATCGTCATAAGATCCTGTTGCATTGTAGATTCACATCATATTTTTATTTTTCATTTTTATTGCATTTTATTATTTATAAAAATTCAAAAACACTCATTTTCAACACTGTTTGCATTAGAAAATACATAAAAATTATAAAACACCTCAGAAAATTCCCCAACAAATTTATATTGTCTATTTTAGTGTTGTTTAACTTCAATCCAAAAATGATAAAAAATATAAAAGAAAACTCCTAAAAATATTAAAACTCTAAAAACCTTACTAAAAATATAAAATTTCCAAAAAATCCTAAAAATATAAACTCTATTTCAGAATTTTCTTTGTGTCATTATCTTTATTTTAAAATTAATTTGAGGAATTTTGGACACTGATTACTATTTTTCATCCTCATTTTAATTTCAGCCAGCAATTTTATTTACTGTGTTCTAGTATTTTTTACTTTAAAATTACCAAAAAAAATTAGGAGAAATCTAGAAAAATCACAAAAACATTAGAAAAATATAAAAAACATAAAAAAATTTTATTCCCTGATTTTTGAATATTTTTACCTATTTTTTATAAATACTCTATTCCTCTTTCTCTTATATTGTATATATATACTATTATTGAAAAAGAAAATATAAAAATATAAAATTGCAAAAAGAAAATATAAAATAAGTAAATTAAAAATAAAAATATAAAAATATAAAATCAAAAATTAAATAAAAATATTAAATCAAAAACCCACAAAAAATAGCATAAATAGACAAATTCTCACATTCACACACTTGTGCATTCACTTGCCCCGTTCTACCTTTCTGCTCCCTGTGTTCGACCTCTACACTTACTTGCACCTGTACACATCTTTCTTGTAGAGTTATAATAAATTTTAACTCCGCACATTTACTTTCATTGCTTGATTTATCTGTTATGGGTTTATTGTTGATCGATCGAGGTTTCGTGAGCGGTTGCCTCAGCGAGACTGTGGTCTCGCCTTGTGTGGACTACTTAGACCCTCGCCAAAGCTCGATTATCAGGCTCCTCAGTCGCGAGCCCATGGAAACGGGGAAGAAGATGAATCGTCTGAGGGAGAAACTTGAAGTCCCCCACAATCGCTGATAGCACGATCCACCGGTGTGTAAGTGTCGATCTGGGGATGTGCAACTCCCGCATCGGTCTGGCTGGTGCTGGTTGGACCGGCTCCTCAGGCTGATCTGGGCCATCTCCCTCACCATCGGCTCTCGGCTGATCTCTATCTGCTCTCATCCTCTCCATCTCTCTGCACATCTCGACCATGAAAGCTCCCTGATCTTGGATCTGTCACTGCATCGTCTCAAGGGAAGCTAACAGGGTGTTGTTGATCGCACCCTGGTCCAACACATGTGTCTCCTCTGCTCTGGGACCCTCGGTGCGCTCCTCCCCGATGGCCATGGTCTCTGCAAAGGTAAAAGACCCAAACTCAAGTGCCGATAAATAAACTGTCTGTTTCTCTCTCTGATCTGACACTGGTATCTCAGAACTGGTGGTAGAAGGGTGGTAAGGGAAAACATGGTGGAATCGAACTCGGGTTCGGAGAGCGGGTCTCGTCTCTCACGAACCAACCTAGATGAATGGGTTGGAGTGCTGTAAAGAGGTGCAGCCAAAGGCTACCTAAGAGACATCCTGCCCATCATCTTAATCTGACGAGTAAAGACGGATGAGATCTGGAAACACACAAGATGAGAAAACAAACCCCCGATTCACCTACTCAACACTGAGCTTAATACCGTAAAAGTTCGGTCAATTATCTTGTTAATTTTTATTAGGTGATCAAGTCAGTCTTTTAGAACGATTAAGCGAGCTGATGGGAATCCAATACTCTCAACAGATTGTCCCGTATAAAAGGCCGGTAGTCTGATAGGAAATCAGATGTGGCTCTAGCCTAGTGTGTGGGTCACTCTCTCGCTCATCCAAACCAAACAAGGAGGGGGGTTACTCTCCCCAAGACAGATTTTTAAGTGAGGTGTCTTTTAGGGTCAAGTGTGTTTAGCAGTCCCAATTTTATAGTTTTTGTTTTTTAGGTATTCTTCAAGCAAACAACGCCTAACGATTTTTTTGATTCTCCTGGTTGTTTAAGTCCAAAAAAAGTGGGAGAAGGCGAAAAAGCCGATGCACGATCGAACGCGATGATGCATGCAGAGTAAGAAATGCGTACCTGGTTCCAGCTCTCTACAAGCAGGGTGATCCGCGCATAAAAGTAAAGACAATAATAAAACTACCTATATGATGCACGAGGAAATTGGCCTTAGACGAAGCAATTCTACACGTGAAGAACAATAGCCAGGTAAACAAACTAAAGTCCTGAGTCCGATCTTCGGAACCACTCAGTGTCCGCCACAATAGATCCTATACGCGATGTATGTGGTTCCTCATGGTACGTGGACTCGAGCCTAATTAATCCGACTTTTTCTTAGTGAGTTAATTAATTAGGTCGAATTATCGATCTATAGGTGCAGGCAGATAATTAGGGTTGGGCCTTAATTAATTGACGTCATAGTTAGATAAAATCCTACGGCTAATGCTAAATCCTAGAAAATCAGATAAGCAGTACAAAATACGATAAAACCGACGAAAACTGCGGTGAGGTCCCCCGAGCACACCGGTGCTCGGTGAAACAGACCTTGACAATCACCACAAAAGTCTCTGAGTCATGTTGGTCCTATATTATTACAATAATATAGTCTGCAGGAAAATCAACTAACTACCGCTAATCTACGACTATCTACGGTTATTCTACACTCCCGAACTTTGGCTTGCCTCCCACACGCTCTCCTGCGGCTCTATGCAAAAAAGAGCCGCCTCTGACTCCCACAGTTGCATCGGCTTCCCAAAGAAAGCCGCCTCGATCCTCAGGCCCTCGCAAGAAAAGGAAACAGAAGTGTGTCAGTCCAAATTATTATAAAAATATGAAGACTAAGTGAGATGAAAAATATTTATACAAATATAGACAGATAAGCCGCAAAAAGCCGCAAAAAGAAAACGACTACTAAGCTGTGCTTCCCGGCAACGGCGCCATTCTGATGAGCCGAAAAACCGAGAGACTAAGGGAGATAGGTGTCAAGGGTCGTTGTGACCTCAACCTCTCGAGTTGGACTCAACAAGAAATTAAGAGCACCAAATCAATAAATTAATCAATAAAGTCGAATAGCAGGTTCGCAATTTATTTAACCTGGTATAGCGCCCAGGGTTGAACTCAAGGAGCACGGATTGGCTAAAAGTTACGAAGTAGTCAGAAATCGAAATAAAGAGAAAAAAATATTTTTAGTGGATTTTATGGGTTTTTAAATATTTTGTGATTTTTAATTATGGAGAGAATAGAAAACAAAGCCAAAAATCACAATCAACTAACCATTTAACAACACAAATCAAGTTAGAAAATTAAAATAAAAATATTTTTGGGATTTATAATTTTTCAAGTGTTTTTGATAATTTTATCAGATTTTTATAATTTTTAGTTGATTTTATAAAAATGAAAGAAAGCTAAAAATGGAAACTACTATGCAACTAAATTTGAAAGGCTATTCAAAAATATAAAAATAGCCTCTAAAAATCTAACAACAATTTTATGGAAAACTACAAGTAAAAATTGAATTACAGGAAAAGAAATTGCATTTTTTATTTTTTTAGAATTGTTAATGATTTTTATGAGTTTTTTAGGGTTTTTCAATTTTTAAGGTTTTTATAAGTCCAACTGCAACAAAATTTAGGTAGAACCAAGAACACACAAAAACAAGCAAACCATAACGGTTTAGAATTTTTGAAAAGTTTTTAATATTTTTAGTTGATTTTTAAAATGAAACAATAGAAAAAAAATGAGGGTTTTGAATTTTTAAAAATATAAAATCAATACAAAAATACCCCAAAAAATCATTGAAATTTTTACACAGTGGTAGGGGCCACATTTACAAATTTCATGAAATTTGGAGTTAATTTGCTATTTTATTTAAAAAACAAGGCATGCACAACACACATGGATTGAAATGCAAATAAAGTAAGTTTCAGGACTAAAGATCAACACATTTTAAAAGTCCGAGGGGCCTACTGTAAATTTCACATCAAATTCAACACATATCGCAATCCAGCCTTCACAGGGGTATAAATGCAATTATATAAAACTATCTAATCAACACATAACATTCATAAACCATGAGGGCGTACATGCAAAAAGACCCAGAAAGTCACGTGACGAAGCACGCGCATCTACAACAGAAGGACTAAAGTGCAAATAAGGAAAACAATATGTGCTAATATGCAAAAAGTCCCAGAGTGATATTTTATTTAACAGACTAAACAATAGCTGAAATAAACTGCAGGGGGGTCTGGCGCAAATTACCTATCCAAAGCGCGTGCGGGTCACGTGGAGGGCCACGTGGATGGTGCTGATGGGCTGATGGACGTGCGCTCTGGTCTAGCCTCCTAGCAGATCTAACGATGGTCCTTCAGACGTAGACGTGGGTGTACGGTGGCCATTAGATCTGGCATCTAATGGCCTATCAGTGGCAGGCGCTGGACGGTCCTGATGGAATCTGGAGAACGTACTCGATTCGACGGTGGAGGAGGGTTCCGGATGAACATCTCCTCGGCGAACTTCGCCGGAGAGCTCGCGATGATCTGAGCGTCCGATGGACCGATGGATGATCAGACAGAGGTGTTCGACTCGCGTTGGCCCTCCGCGTCTGTTGGCGATGGCGGATGGAGCTCCCAACGGCTAGATGGTCCGGCGAGGGCAATGGGGCCTGGGCTACTACGGAGAGGATGGTGGAACGCGACTTGGGTGGTATTTGGGTTCTTATTGATCTGCGGAGGAATGCTTGTGCTCGAAGGAGTTCTCCGGCATTGGTTATTAAGGGAAAAATAAAATGAAGTGACGGTGGGGTGCGATGGCGGCTCCGACGTAGGCGGAGGAAGGAGCCGAGCTCAATCCTGGCTCGATCAGCCAGGCTCGAGGTGATCAGATGATGAACGAAGGGTGAAGATGGAGCGGGGTATCGATCTAAACGGCTAAATGTGGTCGGCGGAGCTCCGGCCACTAGGGCGGAGCCGGCGGAGCGGAGGGTGAAAAATCAATGATAAATAGAACTAGGATCGCTAGAGGGGTTACCTGATGATCGTAACTCGATCCTTAGCTCCAGGAGGGTGCGGTGAAGGTGGTTGTCGCCTCGACCGAGCTGCGGCGGGCTGGGAGGCTCGTACGTGGCGGCACTCCGGCCACGTTCGTGGAGCACCGGCTACAAGCGCCCAATCCAACCACCAAAGAGGGGGTCCGGTCACTGTCACCGAGGGGATTCTCTTTAGGGTAGGGTTTAGGGCTTGTGGCTCGAGGTAGCGAACTGGGAATCAAAGATGGGGATTTATAGGATGCTCCAGGTCGCTGGGAAGAACGGGCGCGGGCGTGTAATCCGAGGAGGATCTGATCCCTCCTAGGGATCTGCGATGATGTGTGATCCAAGAGGAAGCGATGGAAGGTGAAATCGGGCAAACGAGCGTTGTATTCGTTCTGTAAAATTTTGAGAAATCAGGCCGGTGAACAGGATCCGCGAAGAAGAGACCTGGGAGGGGGAGTTGACCGGGGGTCAACGATCTTCTGGACCAATCAGAAAAAGAGGTGTCAAAAAGATTTGGAAATTCATTTAAAAATCAAAAAATTATTTTTCTTCAAAATATTTAAAAAATAAAAAATGTTTATTTATTTTCAAACTATTTTTAGTGATTTTTATTTTTTTTGAAAAATAAATTATGTTATATACATTGTATTATTTTATATACAAGTGTAAAATACCTATGTATTTTGTATTTTTATTTTTATTATTTTATTTTTGTACAAATATCCCAATTTTATATTTTCTCTATTTACAACATAAATCTTGGGATATAAAATATTTTTTATTTAATTTTTATTATGTATGTACAAGGGTGAAATAAATTGGTCTAGGTACATATATACATGGCTTGTACAATGTGAAGAGAGAAATTATTTTATTTTTGTTTTCATTTTCTTTTTCTCATTTTTATTTTATTTTTAGAAATATATACAAAATAATAAGAACCCATTTTTATTTTTGTTGTTGTGAAAATGAAATATATACATGAAGGAGGAATATATATAAGGTGAATGGCCATATCTCTCTCTACTTATTTTATTTTGTGGTTAGGCCAATACTTGGCCCTCCCTTGGGTTTAGGTCACTCAATATTTATTATAAATATTTCTTTCTTTTTCTTTATTTCTTTATTCTTTCATTTTTGCACAAAAACACTCTAATTATTGATATTTACATAAAGCATGCAATTTGGTAATTTATTATATTTACAATCATATAAATGGTGTTTCGTTAAGATTTTTAGCTAAAATAAAAGAATAAAGAGTGATGAATGAGGATTCATCATAACCCTATAATAAAATATGTGTATAGTGACAAGCAGAGTAGTGTGTCGAACACAGGGAACAAACTTGGTAGCACTATTATTATTTATCACTAAATAATAATGGATATTTGTACGCTATTTACTCAGTTAATTAATGCTTTTTAGTTTTAATTAAATACTAATACATTATTTTAATTTTATAATTTTTATTTCCTTTTCTTATTTTCTGATTTTCTTTTCAAAATATAATAAAGGTATATATAAGGTTATATGTATGTAATATGTATAATATAAGTAGTATATATCATATATAATAAATATAGAAAATCCAAAAAAATATATAGGAAGAACTTTCCTTTTTATTTTTTCAGGATTTAAAAATATTTATAAGTATTTATAATAATTATTAATAATACCAATTGTATATAACTATATATAGGTATATAATAAAATTTACAGTAATATAATTATAAACATATATATAATCAAAATTTACGAAATAAAATATTTTAATGTTTTATATTTTCTTCAATTTTTGTGTTTTTTTATTTTTTTTTATAATTTTTAGGTATTTTAAAATCCAAATATACAAAATTAGGGACTTAATTAATAGGTCGAATTGTTTTGAGATTTAAAAATACTAAATAGATTCAAAAATTTTCAAAATTAATTAGTATATAGTAATATGTATAAGGAAAAATATAACAAATAAGTGATTTTTTTTTGTTTTTAAAATAATTTGTCATTTTTAGGGCTAGCTAGGATTTGGGATTTTCAGGATTTTCTTCTGTCATTTTTTGTGATTTTTTATCGTAGCTATAAGATACTATAATAAACAATAGATATTTTTTTTGGAATTTTGAATTGAGATTTTATATTTTTTTGTAATTTTCAAGTCAAATGGAGAGTAAAATGTGCTCTTATGATTTTTAATAAAAAGAAAATGTGCATTTAATGAAATAAAATATACAGCATGGACGAGCAATTAATCATGTACACAATCCAATTTTTTATTATTTTTTGGATACCAGAGACATTATACAAAATGTAAAAGCATACAAAAAATAATTAAGCTGGCAGGGGCATTATTACAATAAAAATTAAGGATAGTGTGAGTTAAGCTGACGTTGGACCTACTTGCAATTAATATAAAGCTATGGGGCTTTGTTGTAATTTTCCTAATTAATTTTACACACACTAAAAGATTTACAATATTGTTTGGGAAATACAAAACGGTGTAGGGCTTTTAATCCCAAATTTACCACTTAACCCTATTGGATCCGACCGTCCTTCACATGCCACATGTATGATCGGACGGCTGGAGAGGCGTACTCCTTGGAGTGGAACGAACGGTTCAGATTATATCTGGATCGTGTTCTTCGTCCAATGGATGGGAGGCAAACCTTCAAGATCTGAAGAACTCAGGCGTCGTCAACTTTGATCGGTCTCGGCTCCTTCGTTCGGCAGCCCTTCTTCGGTCTAACGGCTGGAAAACGTCGCAGGGACTCCTCCGCATGTGTCAGGCCTCTCCCGATG
Source organism: Ottelia alismoides (assembly GCA_037367405.1). Taxonomy (NCBI): domain Eukaryota; kingdom Viridiplantae; phylum Streptophyta; class Magnoliopsida; order Alismatales; family Hydrocharitaceae; genus Ottelia; species Ottelia alismoides. The sequence continues at coordinate 272,232 of JAZKJV010001784.1, forward strand.
GGGCTGAGGTGGAACAACGACAGACCTAGAGGTCCAGTTAGCTACAGGTACCTGGAGCTACTTCACAGATGTTTCTTTGCTCCATAAAGGTCCACATGACCCTAGACTTGCACCAAAATTTTTGGAAGCTCGAGGGCTACTCCCTCGGCTACTCCTTGAAGCGGGAATGCACGTGGGACGCAATGGAGATGAATCTCTGACTAAGGGGTGAAGGATGGAGCTTGAGTCCCAGATCCGCGATGGATCTGGGATGGAAAATGAATGGAATCGATGGAGAACTAGAAGGGATGCGAGATGGGATGGAAAGGGAGGCAATTCACGATCGAGAACAAGGGAATGGCCTGGAGCTCGAGCTCCAGGTCAAATTAGGTATTGTAAAATTGCAGCTATCTACTGGATTAAAGCTTGAACTCCATGCAAGAAACGAAAAGAGCATATAAAATTTATTTAAAAAGCAATGAAAGGAGCCTCGATCTGGTCGGAAAGCCAGATAGGCAGAACCGCTTCAGATGACGGTCTGGCAGTGGTTGGATCGTCTCGGGCGAACCTCCTCCTCGCTGCAGATAAATGGCGAAGCCTCCTGTCTCCGGAGAAGTTCCTCGCTGCTGGTGTCCCTCAAAAGGACTCGACGATGGCTGTCTTGGTGCAAGAGATGCTTTCACCGGATCTCTCATTTGTGCTTCACACGTTAAGCCCACCTGATCGTGGCAACAAGGTGGTTGAGGCTGAGGTTGCACCTGGACTTGGTGAAACACTGGCTTCTGGAACGAGGGGCACTCCATGGAGGCTCTCATTGGGTAAATTTGATGGTAGAGTATCAACACTTGCGTTCGCAAACTTCAGCGAGGAAATGTTGGTGCTGAATGCCGGCCCTGCAGACGGTGAGGTGATACGTCTGACCGTTGATTATAGCAAGAAACCGCTCACAGTGGATCCAGTCTTCCGCAGACAGCTTGGGCAACGGTTATGTTCCGTAGGATTTTTCCTCGAGCAGAACTTCGGGTGCCCACAGGATATAGAAGGCTGTTTGGTTGGCCAAGAAATCTTCATTGTGCAAAGCAGACCGCAATCATGAGGAAGAAACTCATAAACGTTGCTGTAAATTTACTCTGAGAATAACTAGTCCTGCGGTTTTCAGCTGTGCACGGTCACCTTGTCTGCAGAGAGCATAAAATGGCCTGATGAATCGATGATGGATTCCGGTGGCGTTTGCCTGACAAGGGATTCAAAGTTGTGCATGATTTTGATGGATAACACTATATTTGTCCTATTTTTTTGTGAGGTATTATTCGCATTGTTTCAGATAATCTGCCAATGCTATACGAGAGTTAAGGTTGGCTACGATGGAATGTATTGATTAAATAAAAACTCTAAGTTGTAGCTCAATCGAGATAGTATCTAATATCAGAAAGTTTGAGATATCTGAATAAGGCAATAGAAACTGGAGGGCTCCTTTTTTTTGGTAAGTAAGGTAAACTATATATTTCCAAAAACCAGAAACCAATTACATACAAAAAAGAATTATGGCTCTCAGAGCACGCCGTAATGCACTAAGGCAACATGATTACCAAATCCAATGGCAAAAACACGGATACCCTACTAAATTTTTAGAAGCTTGAAGTTGTTGACAATCTCCTCAATTGTGCGTTCCGGAGGCTGACGACGAGAAGAAGCCCAAACGAGGTTGCGCTCCCGCCAGATGTACCACACCGCCAAGGCGAGAAGTGCAACAGAAGAGGATCTAACCTTGGGGTTGGACAACTTGAGAATCCAGATGATAGCTTCGGCTAGAAGATTCGATGGAGGAGCCGCAAGCGCTAGGGACGAACAGGCCCCATGCCAAACCACCGAGGAGTAGGAGCAGGACAGCAGCAGGTGATCATGTGATTCTAAGCAGCTGGAGCACAGGGGATACGTTGGGCGGAGATTCAAACCGAAGAACCTGAGTCGATCTAACGTGGGTAGACGGCCAAGGGTTGCCCGATAGAGAGTAAAGACACACCGGGGAGGGGTGCTCCGGTTCCAAACTACCGAGAACCATCCAACCGGCGAACCCCGGGGACGAAGTAGGTCATAGGCACTCCTGAAGGAGAACCCTTTGGGGGAAGGAGCCCAAGTAGGGGAGGAGAAATCACCTCTAATAGCATCTCGAACCGTGGCCCTACTATCCAGCATAGCGCGCCAAATTCTGGAGGAAGATTGAGGAGCATTGGTGTCCCAGAACGACACCTCACGGAGGTACTTAGCACGCAAATAATCAGCCCTAATTGAAGATCCCCCGTTAAGGAATCTCCAAATCCAGAATGTGATCATGGAGGTCCTCAAGGTGACCAAGGAAGTCAGCCCCATGCCACCCTCAAGTTTAGGAAGGCAAATCCGCTGCCAAGCAATATCATGGCGATTGCGACCCCAGAGAAATTGAGCACACAACTTATCAAGGCGGCGGACCACGGTGAGAGGGAGGAGAGTCCCAGCAGACCAATAGAGGAACAATCCACGAATAACAGTGTCAAGGAGTTGAGCACGGCCTGCCAAGGATAGGCATTTTGAGCTCCACCCATTTGTGAACTTCCTAAGCCGATCTTCCAGCACTCTCGAATCGCTGCAGCGAGAGAAAGATGAGGCAAGGGTTAACCCAAGGTACACCGACGGAAGATTATGCTGCGGCAAACCCACACGCAGCGTAACCGCAAATTCAAGGGCAGCCGACTAGGGTTCAGCCTCAAACCGGAGATTGCTTCAAAAGAGCTCATAATTTCTTTCACAGCCTCAAGTGAGCTCAACGAGCCCTTACAAAAGATGAGAACATCGTCGGCATAGATTAGATGCGTGGAGGCCATATTGCGACCCCTCCCCATGGATTGGAAATTCCCAGCAATAGCAGCAGAGTCCAACAAAGAGGACAGGGACTCCATCCCAATGGTGAATAAGAGCGGGCTAAGGGGATCACCCTGGCGAAGACCACAGGTTCCCCTAAACATCCCATGAGGGGAACCATTAATAAGGATGGAGTAAGATGTATAGGAGATGCAATTATCGATCCAAGATATCCATTTTTGGCAAAAGCCCATCTCCGAAAGAGCCCGAAGAAGGAATGTGTGATCCATGGAATCAAAAGCCTTAGAGAGATCAATTTTAAGGCAAGCTTTGTTACGGGATGCCCTCCTGTCAAAACCTTGCAGCAGCTCGTGTGCAAGGCGAATATTGTCGCTGATGGATCTACCTTTGATGAACGCGGATTGGTTTGGGGAGATGAGAGCAGGAAGCACCGCAGCAAGCCGCGCAGCTAATATTTTGGAGAAAATCTTGTATATTACGTTACGGCCAGAAATAGGCCGGTAATCACCGATGGAGGATGGGGATTGGTTCTTGGGTATGAGGGTGAGGAAGGTATGGTTTACCTCCCTTACCATTCTACCACCTTCGAAAAGAAATTGCATGGCAGTGATCACCTCATTCTTGATTAGAGGCCAATGTAGCTTGAGGAACAGAGCGTTAAATCCATCTGGACCCGGGGCTTTAGAGGAGCCAATAGAGGAGAGAGCGTCCCAAATTTCTGCATTGTCAATCGGCCTAACCAGCCAAGAGCTCACTTGATTCGTAAGGTGGCATTTGGGTGGCGGGGGAGGGGGCGCAGTATAGCCTCGCTGGTCTGGCGAGAGGAGGCTTTCAAAATAAACAACAGCCGCAGCGGCAACCTCGGAGTGGCGCTCCACTTCCACACCATTGGAATCCAGGATGTTAGATATGCAATTTCTCGCGCATCTAGCTTTCGCGGAGAGATGGAAAAAGCACGAATTCCGGTCTCCCAGATTGAGCCAATCAACTCTGCTCTTTTGACGCCAAGCGGATTCAAGATCATCTTCCAAGGCAAGCAGGTGCCCTTTCACGTCAGCATCAAGCTGAGCAAGGTATGGGTCAAGGGGCGAGATAGCGATCATCTCAGAGTTAACTTTAAGAAAATCCATTTCTTGCCTCTGTTCCTTGAGAACATTAGCCTCCACCGCAGCCCATCGCTTTAAAGCAAGCTTCACATTTTTTAGCTTGCGAGCGAGAATAAAAAGGGGGTTGCCAATAACAGGAAGGCCCCTACCTGTAGAAACGGCCTCGTGATATCCAGGGCGTTCAACCCAATAGTCGAAGAAGCGGAAAGGAACTCGTTTAGGGGCAGGTGGACAGAGAGCTACCCTCATAAGTAAGTGATCAGAATGTGGCAGAGGGGAATAGTGGAACTTAACCGTGGGGAGCTTAGTGATTAGCTCCTCATTAGCAAGGGCCCGGTCCAAACGAGCCGCAATACGGCTAGGACCAATAGAAGCATTGGTCCAAGACCATTGGTTGCCAATAGCCTCCAGGTCGGACAGGTCACAGTCATCCAGACAATTGTTGAAGTCCTCCATAGGTCCACGAGCGGCCATACGACCCCCAATTCTTTCCGAAGAGTAACGAACGACGTTAAAGTCACCCATGACGAGCCAAGGCCCCTCAAAGTGACAACTCATCATACGGAAGTGGTTCTAGAGGTCCTTCCTCATAGTGGGACAATTATCCCCATACACGACAGTGAGATAAAGCACAAAGCCCCCAATATTAGAGCAGCGCATAGTCATAGATTGGGAATGATTCCCAACTAAGTCGCATGTCCAGGAGTTTGTTCTCCATAAGAAGAAAATCCTACCAAGATCTGTGTTGTTGTTCATAGCATTCCAACCATCGGGGATTAATTTCGCAAATTTTTCTCTATTGGTCGGCCTAATTTCTGTTTCGACGAGGGCAATCAATTCTGCATTCGAAGCAATGAATTCCTTCATGATCGATTTGAATTTCCTGGGCTTGTTCAGCCCATGCGTGTTGCAAACTATCACATACATTAAGAGGTTGAGTTGGAGGGCCCCGACGACCCCTTTTGTTTGGACTGAGCTCTTGGGAGCTTCTTTTTCTTACGAGTTGCCGTGAGCCAGGCTTGGCTGACTTCGGCAACAAAAGAGGTGCTTGATTCAACAGAAGCTGCTTGGGAAACAGCCTCAGAGGAGGGACAATTGAGATCGATGAAGTTGGGAAGAGCAGATACAGATGCAGCGCTAGCAGCCTTCCTGGCTGCGGTAGCCATCTTTTGTAGAAGGTGCTTAGAACTAAAAGGAAAGGAGGAGGAGGGCATACCCGCGGAATGGGTCCGTTTATGGACTTTTGCAGGCGGAGCAGCCATCCCTGGGCGGGCTGACCAGAGGGGGCTACGGGAGCACCAGCCGAGGAATCGGATTGAAGGGAGATCGAGGGGAGCTCAGGGGGCTGACCACCACTATCAACAATAATAGGGCCATTGAAAAGTGCATGTGAGCTCAGGGGGGCACTCCAGAGGTTGGCTTGATGCCTCCTGCATGAGCACATCATCTTGCAAGACAGAGACAACCTCTACCTCAGGATTAACAGCTGGAACCTTAACTGCAAAGGGACAGTTATGTGAGGAATGGCCAAAGGCAATGCAAGAGTCACATCTTGGGGGCATCCATTCGAGCTCGACCTCGACCTCTTGACGAGCACCGGTGAAGAAAACCAGGGGAATAGTTTTTGGAACGGCCAACGATGCGTGAATAGAAACACAACAGCGAGCATAATCCGCGTTTCTACCTGAAGCAGTCGCAGCATAAAAGAGGAGTACCAAGCATGCTAGCGAGCTTATTTAGGATGATCTCGGTGCAATGGCCAAGGCCGAGGCCATGGAATCTGACCCATAACGGGATCTCCGAAAGGAGATCCCTCTCAAAGCAAGCCGCAGTTTCCCATTTTCGGAGGACCATGAAGCGGCCTTGAAAAAGCCAAGGCCCGGCCGCAATAAAGCGGCCGGCAGGCTTCCAGACCTTTTCGATGAAGGCAACAAGGTGTTTGAAGAACGGGTGCTTAGCCAACACGTAGAAGATGATTGTGTTCTTCCAGATACCGTCAATGGTGCGGGTTTCCTCCTTCGATATGAAGGCGACCTTTTCTTCATCTAGAAGAACCGGAGGCGCAAAAGCAAGGGGGCGTGTGGTAGAGGCAGGAGAGGGCTCGGAGCCGCAAACATCTTTCCAAGAAGGGATAGAATGACAAGGCAGCGGCAGGGAGGTGCCTGAGGTTGAAGGATGAGCAAGGTTACTGGAGAGAGAGAGAGAGAGATCCGGGCGATGAACAGAGAGTGGGGAGTGGGGAGAAGGCGGTGCATGGAAGGGGCGATTCTTCCCTGAGGAAGGGCGGGGGATGGTTGACGAGGGCTCGGGGCCAGGCGGCGGCTTGGGCGGAAGGGGCTGATGAGGGCTCCAGGAGGAGGCGGGGGAATGGGAATAGGTCGGAGGGCTCGGGGGGGGGGGGGGGGTGCGGAGGAAACTACGGTACGTCACATTTTTTATGTTCAAAATTATTATCAACGTTCTGGGATAAACTAGTTATCCCGGGCGTACCTCCTGCCTGGCTTTGAGTTACCCTCAGTTTTGCCTCTGAATTCTTTGGTGGGGTTAGTTGTGTAGAGTTCACATTTTTCTTTATTATAATATATATAACCACTTTATGATAAAAATATCAACACAAAGAATATATGAAATTCATCATAATCAGTACAACACAAATAATACGAGATCACGCCATATTTACCATTCCAATACATCTAATCATCGAAACATCTACTATTCAGGGAGGTGTTCTCCATCTAACTAGCTCTCTGACAAGGTTTATTCAACCTTTTTTTTACCAAACATGCTAAGGTCAAACTGCGATGGAATCGGGGTAAAGATCGGTGACGACAATGTTAAGAACAAGGATTCTTTTAGATATTTGGGATCTATTTCGCAATATAATGGAGAAATTGACAGAGATGTTACTAATAGAATAAATGCAAGTTGGCTAAAGTGGAGAGGAATGCCTATTGTTTTCTGTGGTATGAAAATTCCTTTGAAATCAAAGGAATGTTTTACAAAGCAGTCTGAGACCTACTACACTGTGGATCTGAATGTGATTGAATCGGGGTGAAGATTGGTGACGACACCGTTAAGAAGAAGGATTCTTTTAGATATTTGTGATCTATTTCACAACATAATGGAGAAATTGACGGGGATGTTACTAATAGAATAAATGCAAGTTGGCTAAAGTGGAGAGTAGCACCTATTGTTCTTTGTGGTATGAAAATTCCTTTGAAATCAAAGGGATGTTTAACAAAATAGTTGTGGACTTGCTACGCTATATGGATCTGATGTTGGATGGGTTCCCCTCCTTTTGGGAACCTAATCCATATATATAGGATTTAATGGGGCTGCCCCCTGGGGACAGCCAACATGGCTGCCCCGCTCCTTATTTTCGGTATTTTTTAATTTTTTAAAAATAAAATCATGTATATTCATCCCTATATCTCTCCTATATACCATTTGAATTTCGTCAGAAACAGAGACTACTACGGCCTTCATCGAGATGGTGCCGATTTAAAAAATCATGTTACCGTTAAAAAATGATCGTCTAGATGGAGGCCTTAGGAGTCTCTGTTTCTGACGAAATTCGAATGGCATATAGGAGGGATATAGAGATGAATATACATGACGACATTTTTTGAAACAAAATAAAAAAAATGTCGTAAATGGCGCGGGGGCAGCCATGTTGGCTACCCCAAGGGACAACCACATTAACCTCATGTATATATATAGAGAGAGAGATAGATATATATAGGAGTGATCCTATGAGAGCCAAAACCTGTGAGAGCATGAGAGCATGCATTGTGGACCACATGATCCAACAAGGAGAGAGAAGATCAGGAGAGAGAAAATAGAATCATGTGATATATATAGAGAGAGAGGAGTGATCGTATGAGAGCAAAAAAATGTAAGAGCATGAGAGCATGCATTCTGGACCACAATGTGGTCCAGAATGCATGCTCTCATGCTCTCATAGGTTTTGGCTCTCATAGGATCACTCCTCTCTCTCTCTCTCTATCTATCTATCTATATATATATATAGGAGAAACATCAAATGAGGTGGTCTCTCTCTCTCTCTCTCTCTCTCTCTCTATATATATATATATATATATATGAGAAAAATGGGGCTGTCCCTTGGGGGCAGCCAACATGGCTGCTCCGCCTCCTATTTTCGGTGTTATCTTATTTTTTTTTTGAAAAATAAAATTATATATATTCATCCCTATATCCCTCCTATATGTCATTCGAATTTCGTCAGAAATAGAGACTCCTATGGCCTCCATCGAGATGGTGTCAATTTAAAAAATATGTTACCGTTAAAAAATGATTGTTCGGATGGAGGCTGTAGGAGTATCTGTTTTTTACGAAATTCGAATGGTATATAAGAGGGATATAGGGATGGGAGGGATGTATACATGGCGATATTTTTTGAAAAAAATAAAAAATGTCGAAAACGGTGCGAGGGCAGCCCCATTAATCTCTCTCTCTCTCTCTGTCTATATATATATATATATATATATATATGACATTGACAGTCTTATTTGGAAAAGAAAAAATCAATTATTGATTGGAGAAGGAGATCAATTACCTTTTAGGATTAGGAGCTATCTTTTCCTAATCTTATTGGAAGGAAGAGTCCAGGTTTCCTTATTTACTCATCTCCATGGAGTATAAATTGGGGTGCATACCAGGATCATCCCAATACAAGATCTCTTAGCACAAAAAAGAAATAAGAGAGAGAAGAAGAAAAAAAAGAAGGTTCGTGATTGCTGCGGAGTTTGGAGGAAGTAACCTTTGGAACAGTTCTTCTCCAGCATTCTTCCCTACAGCTTGACGACGGATTTACCATTGGGTGTTATTTCTCCTCTGTACTATTCTCCATTGTTTGGTGATTTGAAGCACCGTATTGAGGGTCGCCCTTTTGTAAGCCCCTCAGGGGAGATTACTTCGATTATAGTGCTTGGTTTCGGGTTGCGATCAATCCCGTGACTTTTCCCCTCACATTGAGGGTTTTCCACGTTAAAAATTCTCCGTGCATCTGTGGTTGAGATACTTTCTCGTAGTTGATATATCGTGTAGGATCTACCTATCGACTTTGGTTATTTTCTGCAATTCAATTTACATGGGAAATCTGTTCCCAACATCTCAATGTGATGGAATCGAGTGAAGATTGATAACGACAACGTTAAAAAGAAGGACTCTTTTAGATATTTGGGATCTATTTTGCAACGTAATGGAGAAATTGATTGGGATGTTACTAATACAATAAATACAAGTTGGCTAAAGTGGAGAGGAGCGCCTACTGTTATCTGTGATAAGAAAATTCCTTTGAAATCTAAGGAATGTTTTACAAAGCAACCGTGAGACCTGCTATGTTCTATGTATCTGAATGTTGGTCTGTGAGCCATAGACATGTGTAGAATATGGCAGTAGCAGAAATGAAAATGCTAAGGTGGATGTGTGGATATATACACGTAAAGATCCGATAAGAAAGATGCAATCATACGGAAAGTTAGTGTAGCTTCGATCGAGGATAGGATACGAGAAACCCGCTTATGATAGTTTGGCCATGTGCAAAGGAGGTCAGCTAATGCACCAGTTTGGATATGTGAATTTTGGGATGTTAATCCAGCTAAGAGAGAGTAAGAAAGATTAAAAAAGTATTGGAATGAGATCATACGAAGGGATCTTAATTTTTTAGGCCTAAGCTCAAGATTGGTCCAAGATCTGAATGGAGGTAAAAAATCCATGTAATCGGCCCTACTTAACGCGAGAGAAGGCTTTGTTGTTGCAGGCTAAGATCAAATTGTCTCATGGTCGAACTTCACCACGACTTATTCTTTATGCATATTCTCCAGTTTTGGTGTGGGAGAAAAAGGGTGGGAAGGAGAAACATGGCACTTTTAATATAATATCATACAAAAAAATACTACCATTTTCCCAGCGCCCTCCTTGAGATGAGCGATCTAAGAATGGGGCTGCCTTCGTTGGATGCATATGGGATGTTGTTCCTTGTAATAAATCTTGTTTCATGTAATAATTGCCATACTTAATTTCTTATTCAAATTTGAGAAAACAGTTGGAAATTACTTGGGCCGTGTATCAAGTTTAAACGAAATATTCTAGTGATCTTGTTCAATTTCTTTTTGGATTACGAAATATACCAAATGAATTGTAATGAAAGTGAGGATGATTTGTGTCTATACGACTATTTTGAACGTAGTTGATAACACAGTGAAAACTCCCGATCACCTATTTATGTTTGATCTTCTTTTTAAAGAAAAAAGTGTGATTCACAGAGGCGAACACCCAAAAACTTATATTCAAAGGTAAAATGACATAATTACAATGATAAAAAAATTCTGAAGGTTTTTGACATGTTCAACAACATTTTCAACATAGAATATCTCTTACCGGAAACAAAGAATCATTCCTTGCTAGTCAAATTGCCCATAAGGTTGTCACATCTTGAACTTTCATGGATATTTGCAAATTATGCGATGTCCCAACAGACTCCAGGAATGATTGGGAGCTCTCCATATTGTTCACAACGAGAGTGATTTCTTCCCAAATAGCTCGAGATATTGAATAAGGTAAAAAAATGATCAATGTCCTCCACACTTATGCATTGTCGACATAAATCGTCATGGATTTGGAGCCTCTCGTGTAGATGTCGACACCCTTTCTCTCCCCAACAACCATAAGAAGACTTAACTTATTTGTGATCATCCAATCCAAATTTTCCTCAAGGTTGGCATAGCTGTCCCAGGATCAAAAACAAGAGAAGCGTACAACACTTTGTATGCCTTCTTTACCATGAACTGACCATCAACCAAAATCCTAATGGTGATGTCTAGATGATGGACCATACACTTGAGAGAGGCCCCTAAAAATGTACAACTCTGCCACATGTTGTTCTGAAACACCAATCGAATTTGAAGCATCCATGCACCATCATTCCATTCCTCGCATACCTGCTTGGTGATTCACAACCATCGTAAACAAAAAAGGAAATGCTCCCATAAAGCCCCGTGACCAGACCAATCGTTCAACCAAAAACAGAACTCGATTTAGTGCTATGACAAGGATGTAAAGATGATGAGATTTAATGAAGAATAGAGCAAATCCCCCTCCAAAATTTCAAGGGCCTTGACACCATATCCAACCTCCAAGAGAGGGCGACAGAAATACTGTAATTTTTTTGCAGCAAAGAACAAACAAGGTAGATCCATTGCAATATATATGCACCACCCACCTTACTAGGAGGGCACTTTTCATCATATCCGGGTCAAGGACACCCAGTCCACCATCTTCCTTAGAAAGCACAAATGTGTTCCATCTAACCATGGGCACACCCTTAGTCTCCCCAGATCCAGACCAGAAGAATCTCCACATCAGAGTCTCCAAATATCTCCTAGTCCCCACAAGGAGAAGTCTAGTACAAAAAGAAAATTTGAATGGCAGACAACATTGACTTTAGCAGTACTAGACACCTCCCTCGGGATAAGCAAGAGGAAATTCATCATGCAAGTCGTCGCTTAACTCGCTCCACCACAAGAAACCCATCAGCATGTCGTAGACATCCACACACTAATGGTATACCCAAGTAACTGATTGGAAGATGACCTAGCTGAGATCGCAGATATACACCACACATTGCCACCTCCTCCTCTGAGAAGCCAAAGGGGATGAAAATAGACATGTCAGTATTAAGCCTGAGGCCTGGGATCTCTCAAAAGAGTTCAAGCAAGATCGCAATTTTTTGTGCTTCTCGAGCACCTCCTATCAATAAATAAAATCGTGTCATAAGCGTATTGAATGATAGGAATTGATGTGTTATATTCCTAGTATCCAAATAAAGATCTACATCCATTGCTTGAAAACCACCCAAGCCAATGCATCAACTGCCAAAAAAGGAGCAACGGAGCCAGAGGACAACCTTGCATGTACCCTCTCTTAGTTGGAAAAGCCACCCTCCTGGAAACCATTTATCAACACCGAGAAAGAGGTCGTCGTCACACAACTCTTCGTCCATGGGATCCACTCACTTAGAAAACCACGACAGGAAAGAGATGCCAAATAAAGCTCCAATTGACACAATCGTGTGCCTTAGAAAAGTTGACTTTCTAAAGCACTCCTTTGGTCTTTTTCTACTTCCAATCTGGAACAATTTCTAAGGCAACTATCATACCAACCATCATATGTAGACCTGTAATGAAAGTTGCATGTGAATCTACACTAATCAACTTTGCGAAGTCTATTAGCGAGGACCCTAGATAAACTTAGCTAGACGGCATTCGATAGGGAAATGTGACAAAGTCTTCGACATGTCTAGCCACATCTTTCTTTGGAAGAATAAATAAAAGAGAGTAGTTCATCCTCTCAAAACAGGGTTTGTCTCCCGCAACTCCTCAAGCACTGACATCACACCATGCTCAACCAGGTTCCAAAACTCAGGAAAGAAAAAGATCAGGAAGCCATCCAGTCTAGGAGACCCATCAAAGTTCATACCAAAGAGAATAATTCGAACTTCCCCAGTCGTAAAAGCACGAATCAACCTGGAAGTTGGGGACTTAGATAAACAAGGGATGCCCTAGCCCAGCCAGCATAGGCCACTCTCTGGAACTTGACTGCTAGCCTCATGGAAGTGTCTAACCACTGCAGACCCAATGGCTCGATCACCTTCAACATGAATGTCACCCACCACAATGGAGCTAATAAAGTTGTGCAGCCTCTTGTTGCCGACCACTACATGGAAAAACTGAGTATTTGTATCTCCCTCTTTCAACCAAGTCTACATGTATTTCTTCCTCTAGTCAAACCTCGTGCCTATGATCCTCCTTTATAGGAATCCTCTAATGAGCCTCCTCTCAGCCTTCTCCTCCAACCCTAGTTCACATAAGTCCTCAAGAGTGTCTAATAAAACTACATATGAATACATCAAAGCTCTCCTCTCTTCTTTATGTGCACGACTGAAAAACGATTTGGCGAGAGCCGCTAAATAGTGGTCTGACAAATCAGACTCACTGTCGTTGATGCGACTACTCAAGCCTCTTCGTTCGTCAACAATTAACCCACACAATCAATAAAGCAATCAATAGCAAGGATTAAAATTTATTATACCCTACTAACAATGTATAACGACAAGCAAGTAGGGGTCGAACACAGGAAACAACGGTGCAGAGTCAAGACAAAAGTCAAAGCCCTAGGTCTAATAAACCACTTAGCCAATCAAAGTTTTTGTGGGTTTTTAAATTTTTTTATTTTTTATTTAATTTTTAATTTTGTATTTTGATTTTTAAATTTTTTGATTGTATATTTTCTTTTTATGTTTATATATTTTTTTTCTTTTTCAAGATAAGGATATAAAAGTTATAAGAAAAAGAGTGATAAAATATTTATAAAAGTGGTGAAGTATATTCAGAAATAGGGAAATAAAATATTTTTGGTCCTTTTATGTTTTGCTACTGTTTTTGTGATTTTTGGATAATTTTCAAAAGATTTTTGGTAATTTTAAAAACTAAAATAAAGCAAACAGTGCACAAAATTCCTGGCCGAGTTTAAAATGGGAAAGAAAAATAGCAAATAATGTCAAAATTTTCCCAAATTAATTTTAAAATAAAGATGATTGAATAAATAACATACAGGACCAGAGTTTGCAATTTTTGGATTTTTCTATGAATTTTTAGATTTTTTTGAAGTTTTTAGGCACTTTTGAATTTTTAAGGGTTTTTCTTTTGAGATTTTTAGTGATTTTTGGACTGACAATAAAAAAATAAAACACACAAAATATAATTTTTTGGAATTTTCAAAACATTTTCATTAATTTTTATGTATTTTCTAATGCAAACAGAGAAATAATGGCATGTTTTGATTTTTAATAGATGTAAAAATGAAATAAAAACAAAAACTAAAAATAGGGCGTTAAAGTGCAAGCGTACAGAAGCTTAACCCTAATTTTTGAGAATTTTTGGAATTAAAATGATGCGTTAAATAAATAGATTAAGCAAAAAAATTCCCAAGCCTGGCAGGGGTATAAATGCAATTTTAAAAACATCCAGGGTCCTAGGTACAAGTTTCACCAAAAGACACGCGCAGGACACGTGATATATCATTCACAGGGGCATATTTGTAAATATCAAAAGCCGGCAGGGCACACATGCAATTATACCAAAAACATATTGTAATACTACGCACAGGGGTGTAACTGCAAATACATTAAAGTTCAGGATAAAAAGTGCAAAATGCCCAAAAAGCACGCGCCCCAGTCACGTGAGGTGACGTGGCGCGAACCAAAGTGCAAATAGTAAAAGTGCAAGGGCCTAAGTGCAATTATCACAAAAGTTTTTAAACTGGAAATAAAAGTTTCAATACAAAAAAGTAAATACAAAAGCACGTGGGTCGAAGATGCAAAATACCCACGGGGGTTGATCGTGCGGCCGATGAAGCGTCACTAATCCACGTGGCGAGCATCCGACGGCGGATACCCCTTCGTGTCGGACGGTTGAGATTAGATCTTTGATGGGCGATCGGACGGCGGGGGGCGCTTGGCAATCGGACGGCAGACGTGGCGTCTGGAAGGGGATCTCGATCCAACGGCGGGGAGAGGGTTACGAAGAACACCTCCCCCGGCGAGCTTCGGGCGGCGATTGCGTCCGACACACGGCCGCTCCGGCCCTAGGATCAGAGGCAAAATGATCCTGGGGCCCCTCCGCGTCAGCAGGCGGTCTCAGGCGAGGCAGGGATGGCGCGAGGTGCTCGGACGGCGGAGTCGACCTGGGCGGTTGGACCTGGAGTGGTCAAAGGTTGATGGAGCCCTCTCTTTGGCTCTATCCTGCAGAGTTAGGTGCACAACAACAAGGCGAACAAAATGGGTGGATCTGATGGGTCTGTGGAGGCGGAAGGTGGTGCGGGCGAAGAGCTCCGGCGAGCGGCGGAGCGGGGAGCTCGAGCGACTCGATCTGGGCGAGATCGAGGTGAAATGATGGGTGGAGCGGAGCGACGGAGTGAAGGGGGAGAAAATGGAGGTGGTTTGGGCGGGGGTCGACAACGGGAATGGCCGGAAACGATGGGCGGAGCTCAGCTCCGCCGTGGCTTCGATCAAGGAATCACGGCGATTGACGAAACGAAACTCAAAACTGCTATAGACCTAAGCTATTCTATGCTAAGACTACAAGAAAATGAAAAGAAAAGGGGAGAAGCTCACCAGAGACGACGGGCTGCGAGGCACGGCGGAGCTCCGGTAAGGGATGGATCGCTTCGATTCTACACCAAACGACGCGAACCCCAGGTCGATTCGACTCCCACTGTCACCAGGAGCATGAGGAGGTAGGGGTTTTCGGGTGATTTTGGCGGAAGAAGGATCAAAATCCGAATCGAAGTCGGGGAGTGGCTTTTGAAGGGTGGCTATGTGAAGGGTTTCGAGGCACGATCACGGGTGCGCCAAGGCGATCTTGGTGGATCTGCTAGGTCAGCGTGGATCAAGGAAGTACCAGGTACATTTTTCGTGAAGGAAGCAACCCTCCTCGAGCAACACGCAAGCGACGAAAAAATCGAGAAATGAGGGGTATCGACGGTTCTGACACAGGCTAAGGGAGAAGGACGGCCAGTTGACCTAGGTCAACTGGGGCCGTCTCCTGATTCGTCCACGTGGACCAATCAGGAAAAATCCCTGAAAAAGATCTTGCTAAATCATTTAAAAATCGAAAATGGCCAAATTAAATTTAGGTTATTAAACAGAAAATGTTTATTATTTTATAAACTATTTTATAATGATTTTTAATTATTTTTATGAAGTATATTTTACAAGTTGTCTTTTTGGCCCTATATAGGTATAATACCTATATATTTTATTCTTTTATTTATTTTGTGTATTTTAATTTATTATTTTAATTTAATATTTTATAAAATCATAAAATACTACTATATTCACAAATATATTTTTATTTTATTTTTTTGATGTATTCTGTATATTTAATAAAAAAATATTAGTATGTATTATATATGTATGTATATAGGTCTTTTACCTATGTATTATAGACAAGTATTTTTTTGCATTTTATTGGGGTTTTTATTCTGATTTTAATGTACATAATTATTATAAATATTACTTACAAATTATAAAAAATATAAAATACAAGAATAAATTGAATATTTTAAGCTGTACAGGTATACAATGTGGGTCCAAAACTCAACTTTCAAACCGTAGCTCCGCCACATGCGAAACCACCACCATTAAATAGATTATTTTATTCTATATACAATTAAAGGTGAGTTTGCTGCATTTGGAGTCTTTATTTGTGAGATACGGGTCTGGGAAGTTGGGATTCTGAATTTTTATTCAGACCATAACTCTTTATCTGTGTATTATTTTTCAGTGAAATCAATTTTGTATTTTTATTTATTTAAATAGCTACAACTTTCATGTACAAAGTTTCTTTATTTGATGTATAAAAAGTGGAACCAAAAATAGGTCCCAAAATGAATAAAGAATGAGTTAATAAATATAGGTATTTGGCCCTTATCTCCCCGTACTTTATTCCTTGTGGACCTATTCATCAAGATGCCTAAGTCTCGGGGTTTAGGGTCATAAAATATTTACAATATTTTATTCTTTTTCTTTTCTTTTATTTATTCTATAATTTTGGCATTAAAAACAATATTTTATACAATATTTACACACAACTGCATGAATGCTAAAATGCATGAAATTAATGCTATTTACAGGCATTTGCTAGGGTTTTTGGTGCCAAAATGATAGAATAAAGATGATGAAATGTGGATTCATCATCCCCCTATACTTTACCTTTGCTAGTCCCTAGCAAACACTTATGCAATAAGTGCAAAAAGAAAAGAAAGAAAAGAAAAAGAAGAAATTTGGATTTTATTTGATCATCAAACTTGTCTTCACAAAATCAAAATTTGGAGCTTCAGTCGGACCTTCAGAATTTCAGTGTGGGCGGAACCTTAGTGAGAATCGGATTTGAAATCCAACAGTCCCTGAGAATCCCAAAACTCTGCTCAAGTCTTCTCAATAGCCAGGTCAGAAATACTTCAACTCATACGCAAACTCTTACGACTATGAATCTGACTCGTACAGTGTAAGTGATGGTGGCTCTCCCCAACTGAAATGACAAAGAAACTGACTTCTCCAATATGACAACCCAATGATTCCCCAATCCAACAACTCATCTCTCGAGGAGCAGGGTATTCCCATCTAAGTTCAAGTGGCAACCAGCTCAAGAGGAGGGGGGTGAAGAGAAGAGAAAAAAATGGACAGTAGCCAGTGTAGCTACCCATCCTAGGATGCAAGACCAGTGTAGTCAAGTCATTGATGAATCTGCGATTCGTCATCTTTATTCATTTATTTTAGCTTAAAATCCCTTATAAAACACCTGCATATAATGCTAACTCCATATTCTTACTAACTTGCATTTGTGTGTAAATATTGTACATTTCTTACTAATTTTAACCTAAAATAAATAAATAAAGAAAGAAAGGAAAAACAAAGAAAAGAAAATAAAAAAAAAAGAAAGACTGTATACAGGCTGACCCGAACCCCGAGAGAAGGTCAAGACTTGACCTGATCGACCAGGAATAAAGTAGGGGGAGATAGGGTCCTCAACCAGAAAATCCAAAAAAATGTGTTTCTCACTTATTTTGTGTATATCTGTATAAAACTAACACTAATTTATTTGTACATTAATTGACCCCAAATCAAATAACATTCAAAATCAAAGTTGTAAATAAAAAGGGGTCCTAACTAATAAAACTGATTGCACAATTAAATCATGTACAGAATAAAAGTAGCCACACTTGGAAAAAAGCCACTAAACACTAATTGAAAGATCAATTCCGGCTCCATATGATATTAAATTAAACCAATTTCACTTCCATTGAGTTCTAAATCAAATTATCTTCAAAATGGCTGTGATTTCATAATTTTTGGAGTTACGGTTGAAAAGTTGGTTTTTTGGGGTGGTTTGTGCAATTTTCCCTTGTATTTTGTGTATATATTTGTAAATATTTTTTACTAATTACTTAAAACAAAAATAAAAATAAAAATAAAAAAAATTAATTAATAAAATTCGTAAAACAAAAAAAGGCCAATTTCCCCATTTATCCTTGTATTTAATACCATATATGTGTATAGTATATGTATATAGTTGCAATTTTTAACCAACCATCATAAAAAAATAACATTTTCAAATTCCAATAAATAAAGTGACGAAAATTCAAAAAAAATAGATAATTTTGTAAATAATTTTATCCTTCTATTTTATCTCTCATGATTATCTCTCCCACCAAAAAAATTCAAAAATCTCTCTTATCTTCTTCAAAATTCAAAATTCATCTCTTTTCTATTTATATGGCTCCATCTCCCTCATTCCAACCTGATCAATCTTTAGAGAGAGGAGCCCGATCTCCGAGAGAAATTTCGTCGAGGAAGCCTAGCCTCCAAGCCGTCCGGTGACAGCGAGTCGGCCTTGTCGAGGCGATCACGGTCCATTTTCCGCTCCTAAGGTGAGATCCAAATTTTTCTTCGCATTTTTATCTTAGTTTAATCGTATTTTATTTTGTCGTATTTTTCTTCGTCATTTTTATTGCTTTAGATCTAAAAAAAATTCATCTCGATTTGATCCGCCACCGACTCGATTTTTCATCTCACTTTCTCGATCCCCACGCGTTCGATTTCTATCTCTCATAATCTATCAACTCCGACCACGCACGGTAGTCGGAGAATCGGATTCGAATCCCTCACCGTTCGCCGAATCCCCATGCACTTCCCGAGTTTGTAGATAAATAAAATTTTTGTCTAACAGTTGTTTTGCAGGATAAAAATAAAAAAAAAATTTGTTTCTCTATTTTCTCTAACGTTTGTTTTGCAGGAAAACACTATAAAAAACAAAATAAAAAAATCTTTCTTTGTTCATCTTTGCTCTCAATTTCTGATTTAAAAAAAATAAAAAAGGTTTTTTTTCTCCTTGATTTGTTCACTGTTTACATAATAAAAACAAAAAAAATAAATAAATAAAAACAAAAAAATCGGCAACAGGTCGCCACCCCTGCCGCCGACCTTCATCCTGCTGCTGCACCACCGCCGACCACTTGCGCGTCCTCCGCGCCATCCTCCAAGCGGCAGCCCCGCGCCCTCCACAGCGCGCTGACGCGCCCGCCCTCCGCCCGCGTGCGGGCGACCTCCGGTCCCGTGCCTCTCCGCTTCCAGCAAAACGAGGCGGCGTCGAACTCCACGCACCGCCGTCGCCCAGGCCCTCCAGCAGCGCCGCCCCGCGTTCTCCGTCAGCCCCGTGCGCGCGGCAGCGCGCCGCCCGCGTTCCGCCATCCTGTGCGCCGCTCCCACGCGCCGCCTGCCACTCGACGCCGCACCGCCCCTCGTCCACTCCGCGCTCCAGCCGACCTCCGCCGAAACCACCGCCCCCGCCGCGGCGCCGCCTCGCGCAGCCACGCGCGGCCGCGCGCGCGCGACACGCGTGCCCGCGTGGAAGAAGGGGCGACGCCCCCTGTGTTCCATCGTGCTCCCCTTTGGGCCCTGGACTCTCCCCTTTGCTTTGGAAAGAAACGAAGGCCCCAAAGGAACCCTAGAATTTAAAAGAATAAAATATTTTGGGGTAAATTGCAGAAACATCCTCTGAAGTGTTCAAATCGCAAAAGAGCCCCTGCAGTACAAAAGACATCACATGCTGGGCACTTGCTTTTTGGGTAAATTGTGAACTTTCCCTTGCAATTTATTTTTATTATCTATTTGAGGCAAAAACGTTGAGTCTTTACAGTTCAGTCCAAAACTTTTACAGTATTTACGTTTTAGTCCCTGAACTGCATAATTATAGTTTGCTTGGTCTTTTGAATGAAATATACGTTATTCATGATCCATAAATTTTGAGAAAAGTGTGCTAAGCTCCTGATGTGAATATCTTTTTAGTGTAGAATTTTCATTCCATTTGGTGATCATTTCTTATTATTAAAAAATCAAAAACAGTGTTTTTTTTGTCTTTCTGAAATTCAAAAATTCATAAAAAATCGAAAATACCTCTAAAAATTCCAAAAAAAATTAGAGTAGTTGTATTTCATTGTCTTTTAATTTCTTACCAATTTTCACGCATTAACTATTTGTAAAATCCAAAAAAATTGAAAAATATCAAGAATCTTCTAAAAATCATAAAAAATTCTACAAAAATCCAAAAATTGTGATTTCAGTTCCTGTTTGTAGATAATTGCATCTAGTTTTTCTTAAAAATAATAGCCAGGAGTTTTGGGCATCTAAAAGATTTTTAAATTGCAAATTACTCCAGGCTGTCCACATTTTCTTGTTTCCTCATTGTCTGATTTTTAGAAAAATACAAAAACATCTGAAAATTCCACAAAAATTCTCAAAAACATTTCAAAACTTTCAAAACACAAAAATATTTTCTTTAAATTTTTCTGAGTATTTTTGGCATAATTGAAAATTATAAAAAGAGTTGGTGTGCGTGTTCTTTACCTTGTTTATATTACGTCGTATTATTTTTGAAAATAAAAAAAAAATTTGCAAAAGCAAAATCATAAAAATTTAAAAATCAGAAAATATAAAAAAATTAGAAATAAAAAATTTAAAAAAATATAAAAAGATAAAAAAATCACAAAAACCAAGGATAGTTTTCCTTTGAGATTCCTGTTTTCTTTTAATTAGTTTCTGATTAATTGAATAACCCTCGGGAATTGTAGCCTCCCTGAGTTCGACCCTGTCCTCTATACAGGTTAATAAGTAGCAAAAATCATAAAAAAAAATATTTTTTGTTGACGCGGGATTTTGGGGATAAACAACGACCAATCAAATTTCCAATCTCTAAATTTCGCGCTCAACAAAATGGCGCCGTTGCCGGGGAGGCACGGTGAGGGTAGTTAGGTTTCTCTTTTGACCTGCTATTCTTGGTTGTAAATATCTGTTTGCCACATTATTCCATTGTTCATATCCATTGCATTCATTTCATCATTTTCTCATATTTGAAAATTGTGTTTCTTACACATTCTCTTTTCTTTTTCTTGCGAGGGCCCGCGGAGCGAAGGAGGCGATCCTAGGAGAGCCGAAGCACCCAAGCGATGTGGAGGCGGCTTGATTCTTCACCAAGCCGCAGGATAGCGTGAGAAGAGGAGAAGAAAATTGAAAGAGCCGAAAAAAAAGAGAGAAAAAAAAGAGAGAGAGTCTTTATTTTCTAGCATTTGAACTCTTTGTAAACGGACATTCATTTGTTGCGGGGTCTGTTTCGCCAAGTGCCGGTGCACTTGGGGGACCTCACCGGTTTTGTTTTCATCGCCTTTATTTTCTTTGTTTTCCGCGGATTTCGAAAGCCACCTATTGATTTCTTTAATTAATTTGCTTGAGCCAGGTAATTAATTAGGTCCAAACACCCTAAACAAGAATTTCTGTGCCTATAGAGTAGATCGTAATTTGGACTTAGTCAAATTAACTTGTTCTTGCCCGTTAATAGAAGTTATCATCTAGGACGGTTTACTTGCATTGCATATAGGTTAGTTTATTTTCTGTATTTAAATTCTGCGCGGATCACTTGCATGTAGAGTGCTGGCGACAAGGTACGCATCTCTAACCCCTGCATGCATCATCGTTTTTAATCGCGCATTGGCATTTCCGATCTCCTCCCTTGTTTTCACTCACATAAGATAAAAAGGAAATTGGACACTCGGTAGGCGATTCTTTGAAAATATTTTAACCAAGTGATAACTGCCTAAAATTTGGGACTGCTAAAGAAAACTCGACCCTAAAAAATACAAGGAAAAATCATTGTCTTGGGGAGAGTAACCCCCTCATTGTATTCGTTTTAACTTGCTCGCGTACACACTAAGGTTAGTGCCCAAATCCCATAATTCAGCCTAAGTGTTTGTACAACTTTGTGATTATCACCTAACTCTAAAACATACAAGATTAAGAGACCGAACCTTCACGGTCTTCACATTGCGTTGAGTTGGTGAATTGGGGGTTTGTATTGTGTTTGATTGTTTGTGTGCATATCAGATCTTTCTGTGCATTTGCGCCTTTTTCTCCATATCTTTTGGCTTGACCCTCGTGCTCTCCCATCATTTGTTTCGAAGATGGTTGACTGGAGTTATTCTAATCCGATCTTCGCAGATACCTCGTACTCTCCAGACGACCCACCTTCTCTTTTCCAGGAGGATCTTCCTCCTGATGTTTGTGCATATCCGCCTAACCCATTATTTCAGGAGACGGAGGACTTTTGATTTTCACCCACCCTTATTCAACCCACCCGATCCTGGGATTTTGGAGTCACCTTTCATGATTTCCACACTTAACACATTGAATCAAATGGTGGAGCATATGAATTCGAAGATTTCCAATTTTATTAACATAAATGAGAGACAGAACGCTGCTCCAATATTTGAGGATATTGATTCACTCAAGGATAATCATGAGAGCTTGAAATCATCCAAAACACAAAAAAATGAGAAAATTTTGAAAATACAAAAAGATTCTGGGAGACATATTATTGATTCATTTTGTGAGAAAAGAACCCAAATGCCCGATCATTTACGCATACAGCCATGTCCCAACCTAGATCCCGAGGATGCCACTGTACAGACTGCTCTTGGCAATCCTCATGTAAATGCTGATTCCGACCTCCTCCCTTGTATGGATGAGGTCCAAAAATTCAAAAAAATGTTGACTAAACCCGAAGTGGTGGCCACCTTTCATGAGATCATTAAAGCCCCACTTCAACAGGCCATGACAGATTTATCTACTCCTCAACACAAGAAAAGAAAGCGAAGGAGAAGATCTGAGCGTCATATCTTGACCATGGCCACTGCCTACGCCATCTCTCACCGTCCATATTTTAAGAAAGGGAACACGGTCACACCTCTTGTGAGATGCTCCATATCTGACTACTTTTGTGATAACGCTCTCCTTGACGGCGGTTCATCAATCAACATAATACCCTTCTCTAT
The DNA here is from genome assembly GCA_037367405.1 of Ottelia alismoides. Lineage (NCBI taxonomy): Eukaryota > Viridiplantae > Streptophyta > Magnoliopsida > Alismatales > Hydrocharitaceae > Ottelia > Ottelia alismoides. The sequence continues at coordinate 295,139 of JAZKJV010001784.1, forward strand.
GGTACAGTCTCTTCATCTTGGGCCTCTCAAGAAAACCAGGATGATAGTTCAATTTGCTGATGGATATATCAAGAGGCCGAAGGGTATTTTAGAAAATGTTGTCATTATCATTCAGGGCATGGATTTTACTTCGGATTTTGTTGTAATGCCCATGGAGACCTCCACCCCTGTGGAGCACCCTCCAATCATCCTGGGACGGCCTTTCCTTGCCTCTGCGGGAGCCGTTATTGACTATGGTTCAGGAGAGATTCGCTTCCGTTCTGATGTAGGGAGCGATGTGTTAATCACTACACCCACTACCGTCCAGAAACCCGAATACCATGAGAGCCCGCCCGTGTTAGACAACCCCAAGGACTTTGATCATGATGATACTACCAGAGATTTTTGCTATATGATGGATGATACTGAGACCCGAGAATTCCTCTTTAAGGAGGAGGACTCGGAAAGCATAGACCTTGGAGTTCCCTCTTCTGGTACGTGGCGATGCATTGATGACATCCGCGGGATTTACACGATAGACACCCTAGAGCGGAAGGCAGACTCTGAGACTAGACAGGACGGACACGATTTGACTACTTTCACTGATAAGTCCGTTCCTACTCACCCTGATAAAGAAGAGACCGATCAGACCAAATTTGATTTGATTGCTTTTATAAAGGAATTTGGGCCTTTTGATAAAGATGATGATCCAGTAGAGGCTCGCCAGGCTGAAATTGATCCTACTTTTTCTGATAATGATTTCGAGCCATTCTACTTTGATGTTTGCGAGACTTCCAAGGCAGGACATGATGACACTACTTCCAATAACCGATTTAGGCCTGCACAATCTGAAACCGCTGAGCATACATTCTTGGTCGATTCTACTCAGTTCATATCTAATGATAATCCCAATATCGACCTACATCTTGTCAAATCCATACCTCAGCGGTCCCGCAAGAAGGTTCGCTTTCGACCTTCTTAACCTTTGTACATCCACTCCTCTTGTATATCCTTTCGTTTCACTCCGTCTTCTCCCGTTTTATCATTCACCCCTTTTCCGTGTGTGTGTGTATATATGCTATACTTAGGATGTGCTTTATCCTAAGTATAGGGGGGGTGAAGGATTTGTGTTGTTCATATTCGTCCTGTTTATCACCCTTGTTGTTGTTGCCTATACTTAGGGATACTCTACCCTAAGTATAGGGGGGTGATGTTGTTCATATCGTGTCTCTGTGAGTCTGTACATTCTCTTCATCGGTTTCCCCCTTTGTATATTCCACTATACTTAGGATTACTTGATCCTAGGTATAGGGGGGGATCACCAACTTCTCTTCATTTTTATCTTTTCTTTGAGTCGTTGTAGCATAGGAGTCTTTTCATCTTTCTTTGCTTAGCACGAGTTATGTCTTCCGTTGTCGCTCTCTGATCACTATGAGGACATAGTTCGAGCTAAGTATAGGGGGGTGTCGTATATATTGTATATATACTTTAGACATAACTCGTTCTTTTAAATATATTTATTTGGAGGGTTATGTGTATATTTTATAAAATCCACAAAAATAACAAAAAAAACAAAAAAAAAACAAAAACAACAAACAAACAAATAAAAAAAACAAAACAAAAAAAAGAGAAAAAAAAACAAACAAAAAAAACAAAACAAAAAAAAGAGAAAACAAAAAAAACAAAACAAATAAAAAAACAAAAAAAAGAAAGAGAGAGAAAAAAAACACAAACAAAAAAAATGGGAAGAGAGAGAGAGAGAGAGAAAAAAAACAAAAACAAAAAAAACATAAAAAAAACAAAACAAAAAAAAGTCTCTTGTATATACTTGTATATATTACTAACCCTTTCTCCTTTAAAAAAAACTACAAAACCAAAAATCATAAAAAAATTTGCATAAAAAAAAGAAAAAAAAAACCTTTCTTTCACATCTGCATTTTTCTCCAAAAATCCATAAAAAGTCAAAATTAGAAAATTTGTTTAAAAAATTGGTTCTTTTCACATGTGCATCATTCTTCAAAAAAAAAACTCTCTGCATTGTTCATAGTCTGCATTTGCATGTGCATTTTTCTGGATAGTATTGATATTTAAACTATGTCTGGAATAAAATTGAAGAATGGAGATTAGTTGGACCTTAATCCACCTAATTCTAAGAGGAACTTCACCGAGAAATAGGATTTTAGAAGCTTCAGGTCTTTGACTTAATTCTTTGAGTTCCACATGACAATGTGCAGCATTTGACTCTTAGTGTCTAACCTGGTCTCTTCATTCTGTGTACAACTCTGGAATAGCGAATTAATTTGTACTCCTGCACTATGCACTTAGCTCAACTCAGACGGGATGTTGGAAGACTGTATGAGTTTCTTTTCTGGTAGCGTGGAAATCTAAAGACCGGAGTAACGGGTTGAAATAAAGCTTCGGAAAAGGGATGGACGACTGGGCACAATTTTTTCTAAGACCCCAAAAAATGTACGGAATAAAAAGATGCTATATCCGTAGGGGCAAAACAAGATCCAAGCAGAACCACCAAAACTCCAAATACAAAGAAGCTACTACCAAATAAAAATCTGACCAAAAAGGTCCAAGCTTCAAGAAAACCTGCAGATCTTGGTGGAGACTCGGCTACACTGGCCAGCTTCACAAGGAGAGGTGACCACACCAAACCACCCTCTAGTTCTTTTCTCATTCTTCTAACTTCTCCCCCAATTCGATTGTGAACACAGCATGACAGACCTTAGAAGGAAATACCTGACTTCCCGAGGACGAGTTATTGGAGAGGAGATTTGCATGGTAGTCCGGCATTCTGGATGGAAGAGCTAAAAATTTTTCACACACATGAGTCGATTATTCAATGTTCATAGGGTATGCTTTGGGAAGAGGATCGATCTAAGATGACTTCTGGGCCAAAACTGTGACAATGATATGTAGAACTTGAAGGTTGTTGGTTTTAAAATTCTAAGTCTCACAGAAGTTCCGACACACAAATAATCCAAAGGTCTGACAGAGCTCCAAACTACAATTTTATGAAGATAAGTCTAATACTCAATATTGTCCTACTTTCTTTATTTTCCCCTTTCTTTTTCTTCTTCACTTATTCTTTCAAATAAGTGTTTGCTAAGGGACTAGCAAAGGTAAAGCATAGGGGGATGATGAATCTGCGATTCGACATCTTTATTCATTTATTTTAGCTTAAAATCCCTTATAAAACACCTGCATATAATGCTAACTCCATATTCTTACTAACTTGCATTTGTGTGTAAATATTGTACATTTCTTACTAATTTTAACCTAAAATAAATAAATAAAGAAAGAAAGGAAAAACAAAGAAAAGAAAAAAAAAAGAAAGACTGTATACAGGCTGACCCGAACCCCGAGAGAAGGTCAAGACTTGACCTGATCGACCAGGAATAAAGTAGGGGGAGATAGGGTCCTCAACCAGAAAATCCAAAAAAATGTGTTTCTCACTTATTTTGTGTATATCTGTATAAAACTAACACTAATTTATTTGTATATTAATTGACCCCAAATCAAATAACATTCAAAATCAAAGTTGTAAATAAAAAGGGGTCCTAACTAATAAAACTGATTGCACAATTAAATCATGTACAGAATAAAAGTAGCCACACTTGGAAAAAAGCCACTAAACACTAATTGAAAGATCAATTCCGGCTCCATATGATATTAAATTAAACCAATTTCACTTCCATTGAGTTCTAAATCAAATTATCTTCAAAATGGCTGTGATTTCATAATTTTTGGAGTTACGGTTGAAAAGTTGGTTTTTTGGGGTGGTTTGTGCAATTTTCCCTTGTATTTTGTGTATATATTTGTAAATATTTTTTACTAATTACTTAAAACAAAAATAAAAATAAAAATAAAAAAATTTAATTAATAAAATTCGTAAAACAAAAAAAGGCCAATTTCCCCATTTATCCTTGTATTTAATACCATATATGTGTATAGTATATGTATATAGTTGCAATTTTTAACCAACCATCATAAAAAAATAAAAAAATAACATTTTCAAATTCCAATAAATAAAGTGACGAAAATTCAAAAAAATTAGATAATTTTGTAAATAATTTTATCCTTCTATTTTATCTCTCATGATTATCTCTCCCACCAAAAAAATTCAAAAATCTCTCTTATCTTCTTCAAAATTCAAAATTCATCTCTTTTCTATTTATATGGCTCCATCTCCCTCATTCCAACCTGATCAATCTTTAGAGAGAGGAGCCCGATCTCCGAGAGAAATTTCGTCGAGGAAGCCTAGCCTCCAAGCCGTCCGGTGACAGCGAGTCGGCCTTGTCGAGGCGATCACAGTCCATTTTCCGCTCCTAAGGTGAGATCCAAATTTTTCTTCGCATTTTTATCTTAGTTTAATCGTATTTTATTTTGTCGTATTTTTCTTCGTCATTTTTATTGCTTTAGATCTAAAAAAAATTTCATCTCGATTTGATCCGCCACCGACTCGATTTTTCATCTCACTTTCTCGATCCCCACGCGTTCGATTTCTATCTCTCATAATCTATCAACTCCGACCACGCACGGTGGTCGGAGAATCGGATTCGAATCCCTCACCGTTCGCCGAATCCCCATGCACTTCCCGAGTTTGTAGATTAAATAAAATTTTTGTCTAACAGTTGTTTTGCAGGATAAAAATAAAAAAAATTTTGTTTCTCTATTTTCTCTAACATTTGTTTTGCAGGAAAACACTATAAAAAACAAAATAAAAAAATCTTTCTTTGTTCATCTTTGCTCTCAATTTCTGATTTAAAAAAAATAAAAAAAAGGTTTTTTTTCTCCTTGATTTGTTCACTGTTTACATAATAAAAACAAAAAAAAATAAATAAATAAAAACAAAAAAATCGGCAACAGGTCGCCACCCCTGCCGCCGACCTTCATCCTGCTGCTGCACCACCGCCGACCACTTGCGCGTCCTCCGCGCCATCCTCCAAGCGGCAGCCCCGCGCCCTCCACAGCGCGCTGACGTGCCCGCCCTCCGCCCGCGTGCGGGCGACCTCCGGTCCCGCACCTCTCCGCTTCCAGCGAAACGAGGCGGCGTCGAACTCCACGCACCGCCGTCGCCCAGGCCCTCCAGCAGCGCCGCCCCGCGTTCTCCGTCAGCCCCGTGCGCGCGGCAGCGCGCCGCCCGCGTTCCGCCATCCTGTGCGCCGCTCCCACGCGCCGCCCGCCACTCGACGCCGCACCGCCCCTCGTCCACTCCGCGCTCCAGCCGACCTCCGCCGAAACCACCGCCCCCGCCGCGGCGCCGCCTCGCGCAGCCACGCGCGGCCGCGCGCGCGCGACACGCGTGCCCCCGTGGAAGAAGGGGCGGCGCCCCCTGTGTTCCATCGTGCTCCCCTTTGGGCCCTGGACTCTCCCCTTTGCTTTGGAAAGAAACGAAGGCCCCAAAGGAACCCTAGAATTTAAAAGAATAAAATATTTTGGGGTAAATTGCAGAAACATCCTCTGAAGTGTTCAAATCGCAAAAGAGCCCCTGCAGTACAAAAGACATCACATGCTGGGCACATGCTTTTTGGGTAAATTGTGAACTTTCCCTTGCAATTTATTTTTATTATCTATTTGAGGCAAAAACGTTGAGTCTTTACAGTTCAGTCCAAAACTTTTACAGTATTTACGTTTTAGTCCCTGAACTGCATAATTATAGTTTGCTTGGTCTTTTGAATGAAATATACGTTATTCATGATCCATAAATTTTGAGAAAAGTGTGCTAAGCTCCTGATGTGAATATCTTTTTAGTGTAGAATTTTCATTCCATTTGGTGATCATTTCTTATTATTAAAAAATCAAAAACAGTGTTTTTTTTGTCTTTCTGAAATTCAAAAATTCATAAAAAATCGAAAATACCTCTAAAAATTCCAAAAAAATTAGAGTAGTTGTATTTCATTGTCTTTTAATTTCTTACTAATTTTCACGCATTAACTATTTATAAAATCCAAAAAATTGAAAAATATCAAAAATCTTCTAAAAATCATAAAACATTCTACAAAAATCCAAAAATTGTGATTTCAGTTCCTGTTTGTAGATAATTGCATCTAGTTTTTCTTAAAAATAATAGCCAGGAGTTTTGGCATCTAAAAGATTTTTAAATTGCAAATTACTTCAGGCTGTCCACATTTTCTTGTTTCCTCATTGTCTGATTTTTAAAAAAATACAAAAACATCTGAAAATTCCACAAAAATTCTCAAAAACATTTCAAAACTTTCAAAACACAAAAATATTTTCTTTAAATTTTTCTGAGTATTTTTGGCATAATTGAAAATTATAAAAAGAGTTGGTGTGCGTGTTCTTTACCTTGTTTATATTGCGTCGTATTATTTTTGAAAATAAAAAAAATTTGCAAAAGCAAAATCATAAAAATTTAAAAATCAGAAAATATAAAAAAAATTAGAAATAAAAAATTTAAAAAATATAAAAAGATAAAAAAATCACAAAAACCAAGGATAGTTTTCCTTTGAGATTCCTGTTTTCTTTTAATTAGTTTCTGATTAATTGAATAACCCTCGGGAATTGTAGCCTCCCTGAGTTCGACCATGTCCGCTATACAGGTTAATAAGTAGCAAAAATCATAAAAAAAAATATTTTTTGTTGACGCGGGATTTTGGGGATAAACAACGACCAATCAAATTTCCAATCTCTAAATTTCGCGCTCAACAGTCATCCAGCTGCAGGCTCACATGATTGACTTTGAATCTCAAGCTTGCTTATTTGACTTTACAACATTTGTACATACTTGCAGGCTTTTTATTTTTGTACATGCCTGAACTTTTTTTCTTTTTTTTTCTTTTTTTCTTTTTTTTGAATACTATTCACCGCAGCATTTACATAAGGAGTTTTTCCTCTTGAGCCAGTAGACTGTCCCTCTTTTGAAGCTTTATTGCAACCCACGATCTCTTATGCTCGAAACTCATCACTACTGGACGGGTTGGGGCGCACTTCCCTCCTTAGAGGAGGACAAATGTTTCCACTTGTGTGCGTCTCATACCGGCAAATCCAATCCCCTCACCATTCCAACTGAGTTGAGCCATGTGAAAGGTGCAGGTGTCCAAGTTAGGTCATTATCAACAAGAGTCGTGCGTGTGCTCCGAAATACTCTACTTAGGCAGTCAAGAATCCATTGAACCAAGTCCTGTGATCCTCAAAGAATTAAGTCGACTAGACCTGAACTACCTCAAACTCAGTTCCTATAAGGTTCCTGTTAGTTAGGTAGATTTAAGGTCCAATCAAGCTCCAATCTTCGTATTTTACTTAGACTCGTTCAACTATCAAACTTAATCTGAAAAATGCAAATGCTATGCAAATGCAGAATGCAGAAAATATTTTTGTGATGCAATTTTCAAAGGTTTTGAACTTTTTATGGATTTTTGAAAAGATGATGATGATGCATATGCATTTTTTTGTGTTTTTCAAAAAGATTTTTCAAATGTTTTTGGGTTTTTAATTTTGCAAAAGTTTTTGGGAATTTTGAAAACAAAAAGTTTTTGGCTGAAAACTAGGTGAAAACTATGTACACGGGAGTGCTTCTTATATCTATAAGAAGTGGGTTTTAAGAATTTACAAGGGTAAGTGGTCAATTTTATAAGTATATATAGTGAATTTTGGTGTGATGCAAATGTTCCTCAAACTTATTTGACACAAGCTTTTCACACAATTTTTTGAAAACTATAGTCCAAAATAGTTTTTACAAACATTTTACAAACATGTACACACATTTGAAAATCATTTTGCAAAGGTTTTCCAAACAGTATATATAGATTTTTCACAAGATTTTGCAACCATTTTTCAAACCATTTGCAAATCATTTTTCAATCATTTTTATTTCACACAAAGAAAATAAATTTTTACAAATCACACATTTTTACACAGGTTGAAAACATGTAACAAAATATTTTCAAAATAGTTTTCAATAAATGTTCACGAAGATTTTCAAACTATTTTTCAAACATTTTGCAAAAAACATTTTCACCTGATTTGAGGAACAAAACACCTTTTTATTAAGGATTTTTAATGAATTTTAAAGAATTATTAGCCATATTATTAAGAAAGTACGAGTTATGGCTAAAGTATATACGCAGTATATACGACACCCCTATACTTAGCTTGAGCTATGCCCTCATAGATCAGAGAGAAAAAGAGAAGACATAACTCGTACTGAGTAAAGAAAAGTCTAAAGAAAGAATGAATGAATAAATGAATCAAAAGAATGAGAAGTTGATCGTCCCCCCTATACTTAGGATCAACTAATCCTAAGTATAGCAGACTGTACACAAAGCAGGGAGGGTCAAGGGTGGGAATGAACAGATCGTACTCAGATTGTCTCCCCCTATACTTAGGGTAAGATATCCCTAAGTATAGACAAGAAGAGGAGACAATGGAGAGGATCGAATAGAACAACTCAGGGTCTACACCCCCGTATACTTAGGACAAAGTGCGTCTTAAGTATGGAAAACTGTCTACAAGGGCGACTCTTTTTGATAAATGAAGAAGATAGACAAGGAAAAGAAGAAAAGAAGAAAAGAAGAAAAGGGATGAAAGTGGATATGAGCAACTCGGGATGGGCATCCCCCCTATACTTAGGATAGAGTACATCCTAAGTGTAGCAATGATGAAAGGAATGGCATCAATTCGGTAGAAGAGGGTAGAAGACGCTGAAAAGAAGAAAAGAAGAAAAAGAAAAAGACGAAAAATCATTCAAAAATGTTTTGTTGTGCTTCACTTTTCTCTGCCTCTTTGGAGATATTTAGCTCATCCTCATAGATTACTTGAACTGAGTCAACGACAGCCATGAATGTATCATGTTCAAGGTATGGCTTCAGAAGCTGTCCATTGACTACAAATGGCTGTGCGTCAGCTGACAGATTGGATATCAATACACTTCCGTTGTCACGCACCTGCCTAACTAAAAATGGCCCAGTCCATTTGCTCTTCAATTTGCCTGGAAAGATCTTCAATTTCGCTTCGAACAACCACACCTTCTGACCTGGATCAAAGGACTTGCGACGGATATGCTTGTCGTGCCATGTTTTGACCTTCTCCTTGTACATCAGGCTGTTGTCATATGCATAATCTCTGAATTCCAGTAATCTGTTCAGATCCAGTTTTCTGTTTTTTCCTGCTTGCTTGGAGTCCAAATTACAGATGTTAACGGCCCATAAAGATTTATGAATTAGTTCCAGGGGCAAATGACATGACTTGCCATATACAAGGTGATAGGGAGACATTCCCAAGGGTGACTTGTACGCTGTTCTATAAGCCCAAAGAACGGAATCAAGCAACTGAGACCAGTTCTTGCGATCCTGACGCACAAGCTTCTGTAAGATTGTCTTGATTTCACTGTTTGAACATTCAGCTAAGCCATTGGACTGCGGGTGGTAGGGTGAAGCAACACGATGCTCAATGTAGAATTCTTGGGTCAGCTTCTTCACCTCTCTGTTTATGAAATGACTACCCCCGTAAGATATGAGAATCTTGGGAATCTCGAACCGTGCTATGATGTGATCTCTCAAGAATCGACAGACAGTCCTATTGTCGGCGGCTCGGGTGGGAATAGCCTCCACCCATCGACTGACGTAATCGACAATGAGCAGAATGTACTCATAACCCTGACTGTTGGGAAATAGACCCATAAAGTCGATGCCCCATGCATCAAAGACGTCTGAGATCTGAATGTATTTCAGAGGCATCGTGTCTCTCATTCCTATGGTTCCGCCCATCTTCTGGCAGTCAGTGCAGCATTTGACATACTCATCTGCATCTTTAAATAATGAAGGCCACTAGAGGCCATTTTGAAGAACTTTTGTTGCCGTCCGTTTGCCTGAATGATGTCCTCCAGAATCTTGATCATGACATAAAGCGAGGACACTTGGAACTTCCTCCTGAGGAATGCACCTTCTCCGATACAATCTGCTCCCTCACGAAACAGATACGGGTCTTCCCACTGGTAGAAATGGATTTTAGACAAGTACCTGTCTATTTTCAATTTAGGCCAGTCCTGTGGGATTTTCTTAGCAACTAGATAGTTCACGATGTCCGCATACCAAGGGAGTGAGGCGACAGATAGAATTGACTCATCTGGAAAGGTCTCTGTGATCGGCTGCAGGTTCAGTTCAGGAGACTCTGGTTCAGGAAGCCTTGACAGATGATCAACCACTACATTCTTTACCCCAGGTTTATCTTTGATTTCTAAGTCAAATTCCTGGAGGAGAAGGATCCACCGAATGAGACGTGGTTTGGTGTCCTTCTTCTGCTGTAAGTACCGAATGGCCGAATGATCAGTGTAAACGATTACTTTGGACCCAAGGAGGTATGATCTGAACTTTTCCAAGGCAAAAACTACCGCTAGCAGCTCCTTTTCAGTGACAGTGTAGTTTCTCTGGGCTTCATCGAGCGTTCGGCTAGCGTAGTGAATTGCAAATGGTACATTATCTTTCCTCTGTCCCTGTACAACCCCGATGGCATAATCTGACGCATCGGTCATGATCTCGAAAGGCTGAGTCCAAATCGGTGGCTGTAAGACATGGACCTGAGTAATGAGCTCTTTCAAATGATTAAAGTCAAGGAGCACACTGTCATCTACAATGAATTCATTGTCCTTGCCAAGCAACTCAGTCAACGGTCTGGCCAGTTTGCTGAAATCTTTGATGAATCGCCGGTTGAAACCGACATGGCCCAAGAATGACCGGACTTGCTTGATGTTTGTGGGTGGCTCAAGTTTGGAAATCACGTCCACCTTGGCTGGGTCAACCTCCATACCATGTTTAGAAACAACGTGACCCAGCACAATTCCTTCGGTCACCATGAAGTTTCTCTTCTCCCACGAGAGCACCAGATTGACTTCGCAGCACCTCTGTAGGACTCGGTCTAAATAATTCAGGCATTGGTCAAATGAGTCCCCATAGACCGAAAAATCGTCCATAAAGACCTCGAGAAAGTTGCCCACCATATCAGCAAAAACTGCAAGCATACACCTCTGAAATGTGGCTGGGGCGTTGCATAGCCCGAACGGCATCCGTCTGAAGGCATATGTGCCAAAAGGACAGGTGAACGTGGTCTTCTCTTGATCTTCAGAAGCGATAGCAACTTGATTATACCCTGAGTAGCCATCCAAGAAGCAGAAATATTCCTTCGCGGCCAATCTCTCCAAGATCTGGTCGATGAAGGGGAGAGGAAAATGATCCTTCTTGGTAGCGAGGTTAAGTCTTCTGTAGTCCACACATACTCGCCACGAAGTGGGTACTCTGGTTGCGATCTCCTCTCCTTTGTCATTCTTCACAATGGTGATCCCTGATTTCTTGGGCACAACATGCAGAGGGCTCACCCATTTGCTGTCGGAGATGGGATAGATAAATCCCGCATCACACTATTTCTGAATCTCTTTCATAACGGCCTCCCACAGGTTTGGATTCAATCTTCTTTGCAGTTCTCGAGAGGGCCTGCAATCTTCTTCTAGAAAGATGCGGTGCGAGCAAAGTGACGGATTTATCCCATGGAGATCAGAAGTTTGCCAGCCCATTGCCTTGCGGTTGCGTTCAAGAACCTCCATCAGACGAGATTCTTGGTCTTCGGTCAGATGGGCATTGATGATGACCGGGTACATATTGGGTTCTCCCGCAAGGAAGGCATACTTCATATTGGAGGGCAAAGGTTTTAGCTCTGGTGGGGTCTGAGCTGCTTCAGCAGTGACTTCAGCTATTAGTACAGGTGGTGATTCATTCGACTGTTCGGTGTCCACCATATTCTGATCTGTTTCTTCTCTCAAATCTTGACAGAATTCCTCAATAATTTCTTCTTCATTCAAGGATTCTTCAGACTTCAGCTCTTGGTTCCGAAGGCACATCACTCCTGCTGCAGTCTCTTGCAGCACATCAGCGAGTTCCTCATCTTGATCGATAAGGGGAAATTTGACTGCGCACTCCACTTCCTCCTCGGGACAGAGGAGTTAATGGATCTCATTGTCTTCCAGAAATAAATTGGTATCTTGAATTTCTGCTAGAAAGTCGCAGTCTTCAGCATGCTCGATCTCCCTTGCACATGATGCAGATGTCTGTTCAGCTGGTGTTCCCTCAGACAGGGTCTCTACTCTGATTATTTCATCGCCAGCGCCAAAGGTGATTTCTCCTGTACCATAATTCACTACTGCGTTTGATGTCTGCAGAAATAGTCTTCCAAGTATGATAGGGGTAAGGAGCAATGGAGAGGGAACGTCCATATCTAAGACCACAAAATCGGTCGGGAATGACTTTCCCTGAACCGCGACGATCACGTCCTCCAACAGTCCTCTAGGCCGCTTGACTGACTTGTCTGCAAACTACAGAATCATCTTAGTAGGCTTTAGCGGTCCTAGCCTGAACTCCATGAGTAACGAGGCTGGCATCAAATTGACAGAAGACCCACTGTCGAGAAGTGTTCGCTCAAACTCTTGATTAAACATCTGGCAACGTACAAGAGGTGCTCCCATATCTGGCTTTTTATCCGGGAGGTTACTGATGGCGTTCACGGTGGCCATTGTGAGGATATGCTTTTCGGACTTACCACCTTTGCTTCTGGAATTGTGGGGGTGCGGCCTGCGCTTGGTCGTGCATGCCTCTTTTAATCCTTTCTTCGCGGCTGGCATGTACTCAAGAGCTTTCATCAATGACATATTCAACACTAAATTCTGAATGATTTCTATGATGGCAGGATCAGACAAAGCACTTTTCAAACTTTTCATTTTTTTGTGTTTTTTCATTGCTTCAGGAAAAGGAATATTTACAAAATCTCCACCAACTTCATTCAAAATAGTGTCCATATTGTTGTGTACAGGTAGATGGAAAAAAGGAATGGATTCATCTACAATTTGTGGACCAAAGATGACAGGCTCGGCTTCTGGTGCTAGCGTTGGACTCGCTGCAGGTGCAGTGCTCCTCTTGTCAAGAACTGGCGGAGTAACATGTGCAGGAATCTCCAATGCTGGCTGTTCTCCACCGAGGTTGCTGCTATCTTTTTGTGTTTTGTCATTTTCTTCATTTTTTTGTGATTTTCTGAACACTGGTGGTGCCCCCAAAATACTAACTGGCTCTGGTGCTGGCTGGATTGATGATTCCCCGTCAGATGCAAGATGCTTTCCCTTCGCCGTCGCCGATGGATGGAGTGTCCTACCGCTCCTGAGAGTAACAACATTAGATAAAAAACAATTTAATTCACCTGATTCGGGTTGGACACTGCCGGCTACCTGCTCCTTACGTCGGATGTTGTTTGGGTTGCCTTCGACCTGGGCTGGTATGACGGTTTTGGCTGCCGTCAGGTCGTCGATCTTCTGGGTCATCTCAACCATGTTCTTCATTAACTGCTCTAAACAGGCCAGGACCAAATTAACCGGCACAATCTCAGAGGAGTCCCCCTGCTGGGGTCTAGGATGCTGATATGGCGGCTGAGATTGCAACTGATAACCTTGAGAGAATTGGTGAGGAAGAGGGTTGGAGGAATATTGTGCATTCTGCTGATTGTATTGAGCAGCCGGTTGTTGATGGTATCCCTGTCCGTGATATCCAGACTGCTGAGGACCGTGTTGGTAATTCTGCCTCCAGGTATTTCCGTGGGATGGAGGCTGGTGTTGGTAGGAGTGTTGGAAGGGTCTCCCACCCTGCTGCTGCTGGTGGTAGGGCCTGTTGCTCATGTTCTGACCCTAAGAATGTCCCTGAGGACGGGTCAGCTGTGCTTCATTATCTCATACACCATTGGTTTCCTGAATCAGTGGCGGGGGTGGAGAGAACTGCTCGGAGTAAGCTGGCTGAGGCTCGGGTTGATGTACAACCATCTGTGTCTGGGGCTGCGGGAGCTGCTCCAGGACCTGCACGTAGTACACATGCTGGACAGGCTGGGGCTGCAGGGGAGTCGGCTGAGGTTTTTGCTGCATTGTAGGCTCCTTCTTCTCAGCATTCGGCTCGGCAGACGTAGACACAACGTTGTACATGTTTGCATTCAATGCACGCACGAGCTGCTCCAGCTGTTGGGAGATCTGGTCGAGCTTTTCTTGACCTTGGGTCCTCTTCTCAATGACTGCCAATTTTTTGAGGTCCTGTGACCTCTTCTCAATGATATCCACCTTGGACAAATGGCTCCCAATGATGCTCAGGTTGGAGCTCTCATCCTTGTCTTCAGTGTGAGAAGCCATGTTCACTGGCTTGCTGATGGCGGTTGGTGCATTCATGTATACTCTGGACGAGGATTGGGCTGCTTCTCCTTCAGCCATTTCTTCGAAGACGTTCCATACCACGTCCTCATCCTTGTTGAAATGTGAACCGCCGCAAGCTGCATCTACAAGCTTTTGGCTTTCAAATGACAGCCCCCCAAAGAAGTGTTGTACGAGACTGGTCTTTGGAATGTCATGGTGGGGGCACTTCTCCTGAAGATCTTTGAATCTCTCCCACACTTCATGGATGGTCTCGTGGGGCTGCTGGCAGAAACTGGAGATCCGGGCGCGCATCTGATTCAATCGCCCGAGAGGATAGAATTTGTGGAGAAATGCAGACTTCAGCTCCTCCCCGGTCGTGACGACCTTCCCAAGCTAGTCAACCCAATAGAGGGCCTTGTCTTGAAGGCTGAAGGGAAAGGCGGTCATCTTGACTACGCCCAAAGGAATGCCAGGGTAGTGAGCAGTGGCACAGATGCGGCCAAATTTCTTGAGAAATATATACGGTTCCTCAGTGGTATTCCCGTGGAATGTGGGAAGCAGGGACAGAAATTGCGGCTTCAGCTCGAAGTGGGCATGTATACGTGGAACTTGGATCCATTCAGTGATGCGTCCTGCTCCTGGATTGTAAGTTTCTTTGAGAATAGGCTTGGGCTGCGGTAGATCTGCTTCTGCTGCGTCGAAGTCTGGTCTTCCCACTGAGAACTCATCTCTGACTTCTTCAAAATCAGGCTCTTGGTTCGGATCATTCTCCCTTCGATCGTCTCTTGCATCGGCCCTCCTCCTCAGATCGTTCAGCATATCTTGGAAGGCGGTCTAGGCCAGGGCCTGGTTAGTCAACTGCTGTTGGATGGCTTGAATGGAAGCCAGCAGTTGACTGTTAACCTCATTCTGTGTGGTGTACTGCCCTTCCCCCGGATTGACTTCAGGTTCAGGTGGGGGCTGTGGTCCTTTTCCTCTTCCACCTGCCATCTCAGACTGAACTGAAATTTCTGACTCGTGATCAGGTGGAGAATCTGCATGACGGAGTAAACCCTGATCAATATCTTCTTGAGCACCTGTTGTTGAGATGAATCTAGGATTAATGTCAATCCCAGAATGTTGTGAATGGAGCATATGATATTGACTGAAATCGATCTCCATCCGCAAGGGGTTATTTCGGGGACAAGAGTAATCCCGGTTTAGCTGAAAGGGAAGAGCTAGTTCGGGTTGCGAGTCCATCCCGAATGGAGGATTTATTGGAGAAAGGCAAGTATTGAAAGAAGCGAGAATAGGGGATTCCAAGGAGACATTCGCAAGGTCCGAATTAACTTCTCGGAGATCACCCCTCTTTATTGAAGATGTTGCCGGCACGGAATCGATGTGGGCGTCGGCGGGGTCCCGACTAAACCATCTGTGTGACGACATCTCGAGAAGGTCAAGAGGAAAAGATGTTGGATGAAGAGCACGATGGTAAACACGAATTAAAAGGATTGCAAAATAGTAGAAGGCTCACAATGAGCGAGGGTCAAGTAGAAGGAGAGCAAAAATGGCGCAAAGGCGCGGTGTTTTTGATCTTTGACCTTAATCCAACTACCAAGCAAACACAAAGCAAAGGGGATTTACCAACTCAACACGTGAAGCTGTAAGGGTTCGGCTATTATCTTTGTAGTTTTAGATGAATTCATGCATTTATCTTTTAACAAGTCCTTAGAGCGCTACGCCTATAAGAGAGAGAGTACTGCCGGAAGAGTATCCCGTACTTGTCCTCCTCCTGTGTAACCTGTAGTCTGCACTTTTTTAAGTCTTAGTAACCCTTCCTGGATCCCTACTCAGCCAAAGAAATAGAGAAAGGAAGCCAATAGGCAAAACTGCTACTTCGAAACTCGCTCGCAATGAAATCACCCGTGAGCATGCAAGAACCTACTCGGACGTAAGACGATGAGACAGACACCCCCGTGAAGGCATGGCCTAGGCTCAATACTTCGGACAAGGTCGATTCTCTGCACAATAGAGAGTCACCAATGTTGACCAAGCCCTACTCGTTCACGTACGATAGAAGCACCAATACTTCGGAAATCCAGGCGATACACAAGGCAGCCACAGACTGGGTTTTGGGCTCTAATCCTTACGAAGCACTCTGCTCACTTGGAAGGAGACCTTCCCATGCAACCTGAATACAAGTGAGGGTGTGACTCTCCCCAATCAATGAGTCCAATTACCAATTTTATTTAGGTCAAAGTTTTCTTAGCAGTCCCTTTTTTTAATTTTTTGGTGTTATCGCTTTTTTTGAGTAATTTCAACAAAGCGCCTAACATTTTTGTATTTTCTTTATCCTACTTTGTTCAAAAACAGAGGGAGAATAGAGTCGGAAAAGCCAATGCAAGTCGGCACAAAGATGGAAATCTCACCTTTGTGCCTAAATGATGGATGCAAAGTAAGAAGACTTACAGCGAATCCCAGCTCTCTCCATGCGGGATGCAAAGCAGAATTTGTAAACCTATCTACATGCCGGTATGCAATGCGGAAATCGTCTTAACATAGGCAACTGCTAGCGTGAAGAACCACAAGTTAATCACCAATCCTCGATCCTAAGAGTCCGGTCTAGACCCCCCCCTCCCCTTCTCGACACATCGAGTTCAGGAGTAGCGCTTGATGGGGAGGGCTCGCGGCGCGGCGGATCTAAGAAGGTGAGTTAACTGTTTAATTAAACTAAGTCCAAATACGATCTATAGGTACATGCAAAGGTTATTAGCGTGTTTGGACCTAATCTAATCGATCAAGCAAAGGCCTAGAACTAAGGGCTCAATCCACAAAAGAAAGTGAAAATGAAATCAAAACCGGCAAATGACAGTCGAGAGAACGCGAAGAAAACCGCGATGAGCCCCCGGGTAAACAAACACCCGGAATTTAGGCCCGAAGTGTCAAAGTGTCCAAGTCCTGTATTATTACAATTTAAATAACTCTCTCTCTCACAAAAATACAAAAACTGACTATCTCTCACTCTCAAGCTCTCCTGCTCTCTCCTGCCGGCTAGGATAGAATAGCCGGCTCCTCCTCCCAAGGATGCACAGGATCCCCTAGGCGATCCTCCTCGGTCAGCGGTCCCTCGCAAGAAAACAAGAGAGGTGTCAGACAGTTCGACACAAATTATGCACGAAAAACAAATAAGCAAAAATGGCTAAGCAGATAATAGACTCAAAAGTACTCAACAAACCGATGCTCCCCAGCAACGGCGCCATTTGAAAAACGATTTGGCGAGAGCCGCTAAATAGTGGTCTGACAAATCAGACTCACTGTCGCTGATGCGACTACTCAAGCCTCTTCGTTCGTCAACAATTAACCCACGCAATCAATAAAGCAATCAATAGCAAGGATTAAAATTTATTATACCCTACTAACAATGTATAATGGCAAGCAAGTAGGGGTCGAACACAGGAAACAACGGTGCAGAGTAAAGACAAAAGTCAAAGCCCTAGGTCTAATAAACCACTCAGCCAATCAAAGTTTTTGTGGGTTTTTAAATTTTTTTATTTTTTATTTAATTTTTAATTTTGTATTTTGATTTTTAAATTTTCTGATTTTATATTTTCTTTTTATGTTTATATATTTTTTCCTTTTTCAAGATAAGGATATAAAAGTTATAAGAAAAAGAGTGATAAAATATTTATAAAAGTGGTGAAGTATAGTCAGAAATAGGGAAATAAAATATTTTTGGTCCTTTTTTGTTTTGCTACTATTTTTGTGATTTTTGGATAAATTTCAAAATATTTTTGGTAATTATAAAAACTAAAATAAAGCAAACAATGCACAAAATTCCTGGTCGAGTTTAAAATGGGAAAGAAAAATAGCAAATAATGTCAAAATTTTCCCAAATTAATTTTAAAATAAAGATGATTGAATAAAGAACACACAGGACCAGAGTTTGCAATTTTTCGATTTTTCTATGAATTTTTAGATTTTTTTTAAGTTTTTAGGTACTTTTGAATTTTTAAGGGTTTTTCTTTTGAGATTTTTACTGATTTTTGGACTGACACTAAAAAACAAAATACATAAAATATATTTTTTTTGGAATTTTCAAAATATTTTTATAATTTTTATGTATTTTCTAATGCAAACAGAGAAATAAAGGCATGTTTTTTATTTTTATAGATGTAAAAACGAAATAAAAACAAAAACTAAAAATAGGGCATTAAAGTGCAAGCATACAAGAGCTTAACCCTAATTTTTGAGAATTTTTGGAACTAAAATGATGCGTGAAATAAATAGATTAAGCACAAAAAATTCCCAAGCCTGGCAGGGGTATAAATGCAATTTTAAAAATATCCAGGGTCCTAGGTACAAGTTTCACCAAAAGACACGCGCAGGACACATGATATATAATTCACAGGGGCATATTTGTAAATATCAAAAGCCAGCAGGGCACACATGCAATTATCCCAAAAACATATTGTAATACTACGCACAGGGGTGTAACTGTAAATACATTAAAGTTCAGGATAAAAAGTGCAAAATGCCCAAAAAGCACGCGCCCCAGTCACGTGAGGTGACGTGGCGCGGACCAAAGTACAAATAGTAAAAGTGCGAGGGCCTAAGTGCAATTATCACAAAAGTTTAAACTGTAAATAAAAGTTTCAATACTAAAAAGTAAATACAAAAGCATGTGGGTCGAAGATGTAAAATACCCACGGGGGTTGATCGTGCGGCCGATGGAGCGTCACTAATCCACGTGGCGAGCATCCGACGGCGGATACCCCTTCGTCTCGGACGGTTGAGATTAGAACTTTGATGGGCGATCGGACGGCAGGGGCGCTTGGCAATCGGACGGTGGACGTGGCGTCTGGAAGGGGATCTCGATCCAACGGCGGGGAGAGGGTTATGAAGAACACCTCCCCCGGCGAGCTTCGGGCGGCGATTGCGGCCGACACACGGCCGCTCCGGCCCTAGGATCAGAGGCAAAATGATCCTGGGGCCCCTCCGCGTCAGTAGGCGGTCTCAGGCGAGGCAGGGACGTCGTGAGGTGCTCGGACGGCGGAGTCGACCTGGGCGGTTGGTCATGGAGTGGTCGAAGGTCAATGGAGCCCTCTCTTTGGCTCTATTCAGCAGAGTTAGGTGCACAACAACCAGGCGAACAAAATGGGTGGATCTGATGGGTCTGTGGAGGCGGAAGGTGGTGCGGGCGAAGAGCTCCGACGAGCGACGGAGCGGGGAGCTCGAGCGACTCGATCTGGGCGAGATCGAGGTGAAATGATGGGTGGAGTGGAGCGACGGAGTGAAGGGGTAGAAAACGGAGGTGGTTTGGGTGGGGGTCGACAACGGGAATGGCCGGAAACGATGGGCGGAGCTCAGCTCCGCCGTGGCTTCGATCAAGGAATCACGGCGATTGACGAAACGAAACTCAAAACTGCTATAGACCTAAGCTATTCTATGCTAAGACTACAAGAAAACGAAAAGAAAAGGGGGAGAAGCTCACCAGAGACGACGGGCTGCGAGGTGCGGCAGAGCTCCGGCAAGGGATGGATCGCTTCGATTCTACACCAAACGACACGAACCCCGGGTCGATTCGACTCCCACTGTCACCAGGAGCACGAGGAGGTAGGGGTTTTCGGGTGATTTTGGCGGAAGAAGGATCAAAATCCGAATCGATGTTGGGGAGTGGCTTTTGAAGGGTGGCTATGTGAAGGGTTTCGAGGCACGATCACGGGTGCGCCAAGGCGATCTTGGTGGATCTGCTAGGTCGGCGTGGATCAAGGAAGTACCAGGTACATTTTTCATGAAGGAAGCAACCCTCCTCGAGCAACACGTAAGCGGTGAAAAATCGAGATATGAGGGGTATCGGCGGTTCTGACACAGGCTAAGGGAGAAGGACGGCCAGTTGACCTAGGTCAACTGGGGCCGTCTCCTGATTGGTCCACGTGGACCAATCAGGAAAAATCCCTGAAAAAGATCTTGCTAAATCATTTAAAAATCGAAAATGGCCGAACTTAATTTAGGTTATTAAACACAAAATGCTTATTATTTTATAAACTATTTTATAATGATTTTTAATTATTTTTATGAAGTATATTTTTACAAGTTGTCTTTTTAGCCCTATATAGGTATAATACCTATATATTTTATTCTTTTATTTATTTTGTGTATTTTAATTTATTATTTTTATTTAGTATTTTATAAAATCATAAAATACTGTTATATTCACAAATATATTTTTATTTTATTTTTCTGATGTATTCTGTATATTTAATAAAAAATATTAGTATGTATTATATATGTATGTATATAGGTCTTTTACCTATGTATTATAGACAAGTATTTTTTTTTGCATTTTATTGGGGTTTTTATTCTGATTTTAATGTACATAATTATTATAAATATTACTTACAAAATTATAAAAATATAAAATACAAGAATAAATTAAATATTTTAAGCTGTACAGGTATACAATGTGGGTCCAAAACTCAACTATCAAACCGTAGCTCCGCCACATACGAAACCCCCACCATTAAATAGATTATTTTATTCTATATACAATTAAAGGTGAGTTTGCTGCATTTGGAGTCTTTATTTGTGAGATACGGGTCTGGGAAGTTGTGATTCTGGATTTTTATTCATGTTTATCTGTGTATTATTTTTCAGTGAAATCAATTTTGTATTTTTATTTTTTTAAATAGCTACAACTTTCATGTACAAAGTTTCTTTATTTGATGTATAAAAAGTGGAACCAAAAATAGGTCCCAAAATGAATAAAGAATGAGTTAATAAATATAGGTATTTAGCCCTTATCTCCCCCTACTTTATTCCTTGTCAACCTATTCATCAAGATGCCTAAGTCTCGGGGTTTAGGGTCATAAAATATTTACAATATTTTATTCTTTTTCTTTTCTTTTCTTTATTCTATAATTTTGGCATTAAAAACAGTATTTTATACAATATTTGCACACAACTGCATGAATGCTAAAATGCATGAAATTAATGCTATTTACAAAGATGATGAAATGTGGATTCATCAACGACCTCCCAATGAAAGGACATCAACATACTTTTTGAGATCTCCAAGATGATCTGGCATGTCCTGTGAAACAGAATCATAGGGACACACTGCCACCCAACGAGCGGCCACATGCTCACGAAACAGTTCCTCCAATAGCCAAGCACACTCAAAGCAGAAGATATTAGTATGACTAGAGGCTTCCTCGAGTCCCAGCAAATATAGGTATGATTTGAATGGGAATGCGACAAGGAAAGCATTGAGGCCAAAGGGAAGACCTCTATGAGCTTAATAGAACCGAAGAAATGATCCAATTGAGAATGAGAGGAGGAGTTCCCCCATGTGTAATAAGAGTTCAGAAAATCCGTAATCTCCATCATATGCAGGAGAGGGGATCGTCTGTTGTAGGAGGGAGTGCAACAGACTCTGCTGCAGGCGTGTGCGCCGCTCAATCTTGATCGAGCAGTTCGCATGATTTTGCACTTTTTGTGGACACGTACCATGTAAGATCGTGTGAAGCGCTCGATCAAGATCGAACGGGTCCTACGCTTACAGCAGGCAGCACCACAACAACCGTGTCCCATATGCAGACCCATGGTCTATGCCACCCCTCTCTCGTAGATGATCTGTTGCCATCAAGGTGACACCCCCAATGAGCTAAGGAAGAATATGGAACCTAGTCCTCGTCGAAACTAACTCCTCCCAAAGTGGCGAACGAGATCCTGCACCAATTAGACCATACATAGCACAGAAAGAACACGAACTCTATCCAACTTCCGCTACAACACCACAGATAATGTGTGTTACGCCTCCATCACGTTAACAAGCTCTAGTAAATCCTCATTCCAACCAAACAAAGAACGACAAGAGGTCCTGATCAGCGAGATTGGTTGAAATCTAACAAATCTGGCCCCTGAGATCAGCCTCCACAGGATTGTTTCCCATAACTCTTACTTTGCCTCTTGAAGACATATCACATCAGCATGCCAGGAACTCAAGAGTGACCCAATAACATTCCATGAGATAACCTTCGTTTGGAAATAGAGGGGCTACCCTCTCCATTTCCATTTCCACACATTTAGCCAGCAACTAATGAAGGGACCCAACATCCTGCATAACCCTAGTGTAGGAGATCACCTCCATAACTCTAACTTCGTCTGCAAAGCCCCTCTGTCACCACCACCATCTCTGCCGTAAAATTCGAGTCCTTCTGCACACAGTTGAGACCCCTTCAAGTCAAAGGGCCTCATCAGAACCAAAGGCAACTCCACTCTAAGGAAATCAATCTTCCAGCCCGCGCCTCATCCTAATTACATCCCTAAGCCCCACCAAACATTGCATCTCAAGCACCTCCTCCATTCAATGATCCCATCACCAACTGGTCCTTCACCATTGATCCCCTCTTTCACCTGCCTATGTCAAAAGATGCACCCACCTTCCACAATACTCCTGAAGCAGAAGAGCTTCATGCCGACTCCTACACATTGTTGTCCTTGCCACTTTCATATTATCAGCCTTCTGATTGAAGTCCACATCCAATGGAAGACTGACCCCTGCCTCCTCCCTATGTCCAGTTGCCAAACAGAAATGCCCTGGTCAGTTTGAGGCCAGTTCACCCCAAGTTCATGTAACCCGAACATGAGCACTACTGGAACAAGGACTCGGGTTATGACTCCTATATCTCCACAACACATGGCGTTTGAAATTGAAAACCCACGCTATTTCCTCCACGTTAATTACCATCAGTCTGACTTCCATTGTTGACGACGTCGCCACGACGTGGGGTTCCTCTACGAGCATTGCCTCCACCACTTTCTCTACCACGACATGCAGGCTACCTCCCAGTTGAAGGCCATTACAAATAAGAGCAACGTCTTCTCCCAATGGTGCTCCCAAGCATCAATCTCGACAGTGGGCATGGATCATCTGCTGTAACAACAGAGCCGCTCGATCACGACTGAGCGGTTCACACCAAAGGACCCACTCAAATCTGGAAACCGAGTGCACAACTCCATTTTGATCTAGTCGCTCTGTTGCTACAACAGATCTACTGCTGCGGTACCCAAAAATCACCACATGTCTCCGCATCTTTGTTAGATTTGAGTAAGAATATTTATATTTAGGTAACTTTGATAGATTTGTGTAAGAATATCTTGTATGAATAAAAATGTTATATATTTGAGAATAAGTTTAGGTAAGTTTATTTTGGTTGAGATAGATAATGTTTCGAATCATAATTGATTAAGGTTAAAATATGTAATTAGGTTAATTAATTAATTAAGTTCAACATTCTAATCAAATTTGATTTGTTGATAAAATGTTGAACCATTGTAATTGATTTGTAATTTAATTCAATATTAGAATTAAATACATTATTTGGCATCCAAATTAAATAAGTTACACTAGATAATTTAAATTATGTTTGAAAGTCAAAGTTCTCTTAATAAAAATAATTACAGAAGTTAGTTGTTAAAAGTAAAACCAAATATAATTAATTAAAATAAATAGTAAAATAAAAATTTATATAATTACACAAACTAGAGAAGTTATTAAACAATTTCAACCCTACTTAAGTTAGTTAGTCAAGTAAGTATTTTTTTAAGTGAGCTTAATTACAACAATTTTAGAAGTAATGGTTAAGGACTTAACTTGATTGTCTAATTAACTAAAAATGGTTACTTAATTAGTTCAATTAAGTAACTTTACTTATGCTCCTACTCGGTTAATGTTAATAGAGAAGTAGTCAATTATTTAAGTATATAATTACATAAACTAGAGAAGTGATATTATTGTAGCTCCAATTAATCATCATTGCATTTTGAACTAGATGAAACATGACAACCAATTTAATAGAAGTTGTATAGAGGTATGTCAGTTCTCCTGATTTGTTTAACTGTGAGCTGACATGAACCGTCTTTAGAACTTGTTAGCATCACATTTTTAGTCAAAAAGTAAAGAAATTCACCTTAATGTTGTGAAAAGAATATTTTCTCATCTTGCTTTTACTCAAGATTTGGTTTATTTTATCATAAGTGATGAATCTCCACTTTATCACCTTTATTCTTTCATTTTTATCTTTAATCCCTAGTTAAATGCATGTAAATAGAATAAATTTGCTTGAAATAACATTAATCATTTATTCTATATATAGAGTAAAAAATACTATATTTAAAGTCAAAATAAAGAAAAAAGAAAAGAAAATTAAATGAAATACCGTAGGTATTGATTGACCCTAATCCCCGAGACATGGGCATCATGATGACCAGGCCGATAAGAAATAAAGTAGGAGGAGATAATGGCCAAAAATACAATAAAATTGTAATTCACAATTCAACAATAAGTCTATTTTGGGACCTATTTTATTCTTTATTATTATGCTTTAAATAAAAAAACTTTGTAAATGAAATTTGTATATAAAAATACGTAGAAAATACAAAACTTATTTCTTACACAAATAATACACAGTGCACTCTAGACACTCTAAATAAAAAGCCAAAAATTCAAACTTCACAGACTTGTATCTTCTCCATATGAACTCAAAATTCAATAAAATCACCTTTAATTGTATATAACTTTTAATAATCTATTTAATGAAAGTGGTTTCATTCAATTTGGAGTTAAGACGTAAAAGTTAGGTTTCAGACCCATTATGTTTATTATTCCTGAATAAAATCATCATTTTATTTATTATGTATATTTTTTAGGATTTTATATTTTGTAATTTTATAAATAATATTTATATATATGTAAATAATTAAAAAATAAAAGTCTTTAAATAAATAAAATAATTTAGTATACATAGATGAATTATTCATACTTATACCTATATAATAAATATACATATTTATTTAAGTGTACAAACAACTTCAGAAAAATATAATAAAAATATATTAATGTATATTTAAATATGTCATAGTTATGTAAAATGAGTATATAAAATAATAAAATAGAAAATAGAAAATAAAAAGAGATTACATACTATATAGGTAAATACACCTATATATGTACTTGTAAAAAGTGACTTACGATAAATTAACTTGTAACAATAAATAAAAATCACCATAAAATACTATAAAAAATGAAAATTTTCATGTTTTAACCCAAATTAATTAAATCATTTATTATTTTATTTGAATTAATATGGCAATTTCCATCTATTTTGTTGCCTAGTGGTATGACGTGGACTAATGGGAGCCTGGTCTTAGTTGACATCGGTCAACTCTCTAGAGTCTCTAGGTTTGTTTTGTCAGAACATTAGATCACCCACTTCATCGATTTTTTCCCATTGATTATTCCATTCTTTTGGGATGGTTCCTTCACCGATTCTCTTCGTTGATCATTGAATTATCATGTGTGCATCATGTTTCAATCCGAGGGCCTCTGAATTGAGCATATTTCTCGATCCATTCTCCGCATGTACATAACCCCTCACCAGGTCCAAGTTTGAATTTGATCCCACTTTCTGTGTTGATCCCCTCAGATCCTTGGCGCGCTGAGTCGAGCGAGGTGACAGATCCCTTCTTGGTCAGTCTGCAGCATGCTGTAAGCATGAGATTAGTTGATCCACCACTACCGAAGCTCTGCCCCGACGTGGTTCCCAGGCTCCTCGCTCCAGGAGGTTGAGCCTTAGGTAATCATATATTTATTTATCATGTAACTTTAGATCTAATTTCTAGCTTTTTCTTTGCATTTTAATTAATTATTGTAGCTTAGATTTGGTTATTCACAGTCCGTCGGAGCTTCGTTTCATTCATAGTTTTCATAGTATTCCCATTATCTCTGTCACATCTATCACCTCCAGCTTCGTTTTGCGCCTCTTGGGGCTTCTCCAGGTGGTCAGAGTCACCTGATATCATCGATCGGAGTTCTCCTGAGGGTGTATTCTTCCTTGTTCTTCCAGGAAGCACAATCACCCTCGACCTGTTGATCTGGTCGCTGAGATTTAATCCCAGCCACTTATCATCGAAGGGGTATCAAGTGTCGAGTATCTAACACATGTATAAGTGACCTGATCAGAACCGTCTGCCCATCCATTTGGGGGATTTTTCATAGTAACTCCTGCACTTTTTGTATTTACATTGTAGTCTATAATCATTCACCAGCAATTATACATATTTTTTAAAATTTGAAATGTAAACCATGTACTTTTTATATTTACATATAGGTCCCTCTCCATACCTAGGGATGAAAATGGATACAGATATATCCGAATATCTGCTTACCGTATTTGAAAAATTACTGGATACAGATATCCATACCCAAATATTAATCGAATACGGATCGAATATAGATATAGGTTATAAAAATTTTTGGAATATGGATACGGATATGGTAATGGCTTGAATATCCAGATTCAGATCCGGATAACCGAATACAATATTTAATATTATTTTATATATTAGTTAATATAATATAAGCTACAACCTTATGCTATTATATTAGTATAATACATTATATAGTACAATATATTAAGGATATTAATAAATTTCTATTTCTTTGGGTGTGAGCACGAACAAAATTTATGAAATCCTATCCCCTTTTTGCTTTCGATCAAGAATACATGTCACCTAGACACTCCCTTTTGTCATGAAACAACTTATTCATATTTCATTGCAATTTTTAAAATCATTATGAACTTTGATAAAAAAGTCAATTCATATTCGTATGTTGTCTTTATTCAATCCGTATTCGGATTCCATATTTATTGGATCCATATTCGGATTCACCCTTGGATTAGCTCTTTATTTGATCCGTATTTTGGTCTTCTCTTCATTCGATTCGTATTCGAATTTGATAAATATCTGATTCGTATTCGAATCCGTATTTTTACGGATATGGTTTCCATAATGCATATATGAATCATATCCGTATATGTATTCGATAGAGATGAAGCGGATATGAACACGGAGATCAGCATATCTGACCCGTATCTGATATGTTTTCATCCCTAACGTTACCTCACATGCTTCTACGCATGAGGTGGTGGGATTTTGTAGTGGGCCCTGGGCCTTTATTATACTTCTTTATTGTCCTGTAAAATAAAATTCCAATATTAAACTTTTTGGATATTTGACAAAGACAACCTACCACTTTTTGAATATTGCATTTATACCTATGTGTGTGTTATTTATTGAATATATTTGGGTATTTTGCGCATTAGTCCCTTAGAATTTCAGTGGGTGTTCATAAATCAAAGGAATACTTTTGACTAAATGAAAATAGGTTCCTATCAGTGCATGCATTTTTATTTTCTTTATTTGATTTATTAAAAATACTATTTTATATCAAACAATTCTGAAATGTATTGTAAGTGCCTAAACATTTGATAGATCATAAATATTTTTCGTAGGGCATTTGAAAATATTTTCTTATTTTAAAAATACAAAAAACTTACATTTTCTTCCTATTTGGATTTTAAAATACATAAAAATTATAAACCATTTTGAAAAATTTCCAAAGATTTGATATTATTTATTATTTTATTTTGTAATTACAGACCAAAAATCTCTAAAAATGACAAAAAATCACTAAAAAAAGCTCCATAATCCTTATAAAAAATCAGAAAATATTCTACAAAACTCAAAAAATATTTATTTTTACTCGTGAATGTTTTATATTATGAATATACTATATATTAAAAATAGTTTTGTAAATTTTTGAGCTATTTAGCTACTTTTTGAAATCTAAAACAATTTGGCCCATTAATATAAGTAATTGTTTTTTGATTTTTTATTTAATTAGAATTAAAAAAATCTGTAAAATTTATAAGAAAATTCAAAAACTAGAGAAAAACCTAAAAATAGTCAAAACACTTTATTTTCTCATTTTGAGTTTATATATATATATATATATATGTAAATATAAAAGCCATATTATATATACATATAACTATAATTACTTATATTACTATTAAAATAATTATAATTATTATTAAAAATACCAAAAATATATTTTAAAACCTTAAAAATTAAAAAGTATTGTACCTTAGTGTATTTTCTAAATTTTATCTTTTAATTATATATTTATTTTCTATAATATCTATATTATATACTTATATTTCATATACTTGCCTTATAACTAGTTAAAAAGAAATATAAAATCAAAATATAAAAAAAGAAAACAAATAACTAAAAACTCATAAATATATAAAAACAAAAATGCATGAAAAAATATAACTAAAACCCCACACACAAAAATGCAATAAAAGACAAGAAGTGAACAATTTTAGCATTCATTTTCCCAATCTATCTTGTGTGCTCCATGTGTTCCACTCTACTCATACTTACACATACAACAATTTATATAGTTATAATAAATTTTAACTCCACATTTTCTTTGCATTGCTTCATCTTATTTGTGGGTTAATTTTTGATTGTCTCAGGGTTCTGTGAGCGGTCGCCTTAGCGACAGTGTAGGTCTTGCATTGTGTAGACCACATTAGATCCTTGTAAAATCCTAGTCATTGAATGGCGCCATTGCGGGGGATAAACAACGTATCTATTGATTTTTTGTTCCGCTTGTCTATATTTTCCATTTATTTATCTCTCATTTAGTTTTTTTATTTTGAACTGTCTAACCACCTTTATGTTTGAATTTGTTGTGAGGGACCGTTGATCAAGGGAGGCTCTCCTAAGAGACCTACGCACCCATGGGAAGTGGAGTCGACTTTTTAGCGCAATCTGAGATAAGAGAGCAAAAAAATGGAACTTGGAGATGTTTTAAGATAGTGTCGATTTTATTTTCATTTTATTTTATTTTGTACTTTTAAGTGAGAGAGAATTAGAATTTGTAATAATCCAAACTCTCTGGGACACTTCGACATTTCACGAGGTACATTGCCCCAGTGTTTGTTCACCTGGGGGACATATCGGTTTTCTCATTGTTTTCTGCTTTATTTTTATTTGTTTCTCGTGTTTTGAGTTTTCCGCATTTATTTTTACTTTGTTTTGTGTGATTGAGCTTTACTATAGAATTTCTTGTCGTTAGAATAAGTCCACGTCCTAATTAAACTGCGTGTACCTATAGATATTCGCTTGGACTTAGTTAAATTTAATTTCTTCTCACTCAAACTTGGAACCACGTGCTTAGAGAGACTCTACATAGAACTTATAGGACTTGTTGGGGCAGACACCGAAGAGTTCCTAAGACCATACTTTTAGCTTCTATCTCTTAGTGATTAGCATTGGTTCTTCATGTTTAATAGCAATTCTTGTATTAGGACGCTTTCACTGTCTTCTATTTGCATATAGTGTAGAATTTAATTCCTATCTATCATCATGTACGAATAGAGTTGGAGGCAATGTGAGCACCATCTATCTTACCATACATCATTGATTGTAGCTTGCATTGTTTTTACGACTCTGTCCCTTCGATTTTGATCAGCTAGGGGTCTAAAGGAGTTAAAACCTCATTGGGACAAATGCAAGAAAAATATCCAAAAAAGGTGATAACCAAAATAAAATCAGGATGGCTAATTCTATTTGACCATAAACAAATGTAATTAGATTTCATTGTCTTGGTAAGAGCAACGTCCTCCTTGTCTAAAGGTTGTATTCTGACTGAGTGAGGCACGTACACATTAAGGACTAGAGCCCCATCCCTGGACTTGTGCCCTCAGCGCTTGGGTTGGCTCTTGGGTCATGTTACTTGCTGTAAGCACTTGCCTCCGACCATCGACGAAGCAGGTCTGTGATGAATCACAGATACATCGTTATAAAATCCGTTTATTATTCTCTTAACTTAAACAATTCAATAAAAATACTATCTAAATCCTTGATATTAATTATTCTTATATTATAATTAATTTATGTATAATTAACACTAATTGTCTAACCATAATTATTGTATTTTATTAATAACCCTTTTCCTCATTTTCTTTATTATTAAAAAACTCAAAAAATGAGATTAAATATTGTATACATTTATCTTGGCTTTTAAAAGAAATTAAAAAGACAAAAATATACA
Source organism: Ottelia alismoides (assembly GCA_037367405.1). NCBI lineage: Eukaryota > Viridiplantae > Streptophyta > Magnoliopsida > Alismatales > Hydrocharitaceae > Ottelia > Ottelia alismoides. The sequence continues at coordinate 325,243 of JAZKJV010001784.1, forward strand.
ATCACAAAACACAGTGTTCTACACATTAAAAATGCTTGCAAAAATTCATGTTTGTATAAATCACCTCTTTTGGATTTTAACCAACATGAAACTTGTAGATCTCACCGAGATCTACAAATTTGATGTTTTGACGTTTTTCTAATTCAGCCTCCTACTATTTCTTTTTCATTTTTCTTTATTTCTTATTTATTGATTTTTCTGGAGTGGCCATGTGGCACTCTATGGAGCTGTCAAGCGACCACCGCTCCTCGCGCCACGCGCCACCTTTTTCTGCCCTTGGATTTCCTCTCCCTACTTTAATCCCAGTCGTCCTTTGGCACCCAGTAATTAGCCACTCGATCAGATCATCAGATCCGATCAGAGACCTCTGTATGTGCCCTAATCAGGGCCGCTAGATCTGGTGATCCAACAACCATCACTCCATCTCCTACCTCCAACGCCTCCTTCCCCAAGCGTTACGCATGATTTTCCACCCGCCCCTTCCATTTCTGGCCACCGCTCTGATCACCCTCCCCACAACCTAACGACTCCTCCACATAGCTCCGAGATCCACCTTCCTCGCGCAACATTTATTGATCTTCTCCATCACTTCGTCCCTTCATTGTAGACGTTGCAAACTTCACTGTCACCTCCATAACGGTCGAGATTCACCAGCTATATAGCCAACCCCTCCCCCTCTTCCACACTTCATCCACCAATCCCAGGATTTTGTCCAGCTTCCCCTACCCCTACAATGACAACAGAGGGGCGGTTCATCCAGGCGAAGATGACTACCCCTTCTGTGTTTAACCCATGGTCTTCCGACCATGTTGTAGTACCTCTAGTCCGCTAAGCACCTCGCCACAGTTGTGCGATTCGTGCGATGCCACGGGCTTTCATCTCAAGCCCAGCCCAAGTCGCATCCTCCACCGATGACCACCTCCGATCTCCAGGTCATTCTTCATTATTTTTCTCTTAATTATTCTGACACGCGTACTTCACTTCACCTCCAGTTGATCATCCGACGAGCTTTACCACATCACCCCCATGTTTGCTGCATCCTTCGCCCACCTCTCCTCTCCTCCATAACCCGTACCACCTCCAGTCCTTCTTCTCCAATCATGGTCGGAAAAGAACCCACTAAGGGCATTATCGTCTCCACTCTGACACCCTCCATTGCATTCACCACACATCGACTATCACTACTAACCTCTCTCGCAAGACCCCTTCGCTAATGGCCGAACTTTGTGCCTCCTCACTGTCCTGCTTCATCTCCTCGGGTGAGATGCCATCGACAGCTCAAAACAGTCATCGCCTTCGCTGCCACAATTCACCAGCATCTTTGCCCGATGACCAGCGGGCTTCCTCGACCCTCAGATGTTGTGAAGAAGCTTGGAGGTGTTAGGGAGGCGCTCGTCAGAGCCCATAATCTTTGCCACTCATACGACATACTACGAAGTACATGCTTCGTTAGATGGCACCTCTCGGCATCAATCCAATGGGATAGATCAAGCCACGTCCTCAGAACCGAGCCTCCAGGCTCGAGCGTCACCAAGTCACCAGCTAAAGCACCAGGATCCTTCACGTGGTCTGAGCTTGATATGCCTCCCATGCCTAACCCCCTCGTGTGCCATGCACATGAGGGGTGTTTTATTTGTAGATGAAGCTCTGTCATCCTTCATAATTGCAACAAAGTCCCAGTGCATGCCTCACGTGCATGTATGGGGTATATTATATAGAGGCCCCGTCCATTTCTGATAATTAGAAAATGCCCCCATGTGTGGAAAAATTATATAGGAGTGCAGCCAATTTTTACTAATTGCAAATAGGTCCCCCTAGGGACCTATTTGTAATATTTATCTTTTATTATTCATGCATTGTTACTACATTTATGCCCTGCATTGCTTTTTGCATATCTTAAGATTAACTCCAAATCACATGATTTCAGTTTCATTTTAAATATTGTTATTTCCTATATTTAATGGCATAGGTTATTTCATGTTTGTACATTGAATTGAAAAAGGCTATATTTTATGGGCTCCATGTCTGTTACTTCTTATTTCCAGTTCCATTTTTGATTCTTTAATGCTCAATTCGATTCTGAAATCGATCCATATTTTCTTTCTCAATGATTTGATTATTTCATGACACATTTGTATATCACTTCATCTATTTCATATAATTCATATTGCATCATATTTTAATTGCATTTTAAAAATCAAACAAAAATCGCATGCATCATTTGCTTCCATTGTTTTGTATTATTTTCTTTGCATATTGTTTTGCATATCACCTCTACAGCTACATGAAGACCTAGGATTAGAAAATAATCACTCATTTGATAAATAGATGATGAGTCTCGTGTCCCTGTGTTCGACCTTGGTACACTTACCAAGTAAATTAACTTCCACATATTCGAAAGTGTGGTTTTTTCTGAATCATTTTTACCACCTATACTATGATAAATACAATCATTAATGTGATAAAAATGTGATTCATCAAATGGTGTCGTTGCCGGGGATACAACTCATCTTTATTTATTTGTTGATTTTTATTGTATTTATTTTTTGATGTGAATATTTTCAAAATTTAGGTCTTCTCATCATGTTATTTTTGCATTATTTGTTGATTATTTTTCTTGATATTTTATCTAACTATTTCTTTTGTCGCAGGGACCATGGAGATCGAGGATGCTTGATCTTCATGGAGGCGTGGAGTTGGGAGCTCCCGTTGCGAGGATCCGCAAAAGAAAATCAAGGAGGATTCAAGGAACTTTAGTCAGCTCTTCATTCATGAATTTTATTGTAAAAAAATTTCATGTGTATTTTTAGCGGTCCTCATTCGAGGGCTCGCGTGTGTAAAAAAGGAAAAAAGAAAAAGAAAGAAAAAAGAAGTAAAACACTCAATGATCTACACCCCCCACATACACACCCATCTCTGAACATCCACACCCCTTGTACACACATACATCCATGTATATCCAACCCCGTCCCACATCTTCATCTTCATCTGTAGAAATTAATCACCCCCCAATCTCGACGTGACAGGCATCTGTATAAATAATCCCTTTAACCCCGATCAACTATGTTCCCACAACCCAAATTCCATATCCAATATTTAGGCTACATTCAGCCTAAGTATAGGGGGGACTGACGAGTCGCTAAATACGATATTTAGTTTGGTCACGTTGTAATACGTGTACTTAGCGATTCGGTCAGAACCGAGAGAAGGATCTCCGTGAAGAGTGTCTCGGCTTTAATTTATATCCCGGGCAAGTCCGGGGTCGAACTCAGGGAGGCAAAGGAACAACTTGGGTTTAATTTGCAAATGAAGATTTTAGATTTCCAAACGGTATTTTTTTATATTTTTTAATGCAAATAGGATGCCAAAATGCACAATGCAAATGAACTAATATACTAAGAAAGCATACAACTTAGCCAAATTAAGTTTAATGTCAAATCAGTTCAATTCAGCCAAATTATATTTTTCCTAGAATACTAATCCAGAGATGAACACAAAACACATTTTTTTGGAATTTTATGGGATAAAACGCATTAACTAAAAATACACACTTTTTATGGGTTTTTTCGCAATTTGTCACACAAACAGTACGCAAAAATTATGAAAACATTACTGGAATGAAAACATGATGCAAGGAAGCTACAGTAATTTTTTTGGAATTTTTTGACAAGTTATGAATTTTTTATGGATTTTTTAGTGGAAATAGAGTGACAGTGAGTAAATAATTCTTAATAAATCCACGTTATCAAATTAATCAGAGTGCGAATTATCTCAAGTAGGTATTTAAATAAGCAATCCAGAAGAGTTAAAATTTCGCAAAAAGAATATACGTGGATTTAATTAAAAATCAAATACTAGAAACACTCTACAATTTATTTCAGGCACAAGACAACTCCATATTAGATGAAATTTGGACAGTATGTTCTTCACATATCAAGGCATCATATATAATTTTTGTGGAATTTTTAGAGCAACCGTGTGTGAAATATTAATTTAAGAGTCCAGATTGGGTAAAATATGTAATATTTCAGTTAACCATTTTTAATTAATTACCCAATTAGCATAAAAATACAAATATATACTCACATGACAGAGGATAAGTTGCTCAACATAAAAACATTTTTTATTGCATAAAATGATGCAAAAGAGAGGTCCAAATTAAAGCATGAAAACAGGGGTCTTTGTGCAAACTCAGAAAACTATATACAACTTGAACTTATGCACAGGGACTAAACTGTAATTACAAAAACATAACGGGTAAACTTGCAATATTTACAATAAAAAAAAGGAAATGACCTTCTCCTTCCTTGTTGATGCAGACGGTGGAAATGGGGGAACCCAACCGAGGTCTTGGACGGCAGCGGCGGCAAGGAGGCGTGCAGCGCGCGCCGAGGCGGCGCACGGCGGTGGCTCGGCGGAGAGGACGGGGGGCGTGGCGGGCGGTGCAGGCAGGGGGGCTCGCGCGGGTGGTCGCGGCTGGAGGAGGTGGCCTCCCGCGGCTGCGTGGCTGAAGGTGGGCACCCGCGGGGCCGCGCGCGCGGGGCTGAGCACCGCTGCGGCGCTGGCGGTGCCCGCTGGCGGCGGTGGCCGGCTGGGTGGCTGGAGGAGCCGCCCGCCGGTGAGGGGCGGCGCCGCTTGGATGGAGATGAAAGGGGGAGGGGCGGCGGGCCTTGGCCTGCGGCTCCTCCTCTTTTTTTTTATTTTTTTTTAAATTTTTTTACTGTTTTGATTAATTTGCTGCTGGAACAAAGGTTTTTTTTTAATTTAAATTTTTTTATTTTTTTTAAATTTGTTAAACAAGGAATGCAAATGGAAATGACAATGAAGGGGGAAAAAATGATATGGTGATAATATGCAGAGTAGAACAAATAGGGAATGGTGGTGATATGATGTGCTAAAAAAATTGCAAAAATGACAATATGATAAAATGATATGAAAAATTACCTACGATGGACGCGGGTGCCTATGGAGTGCTCGTGAGAGCACGGTCTTCGCTCGAATCGCCGGCGCGCGATGAGCTCGAGCAGCGCGTGGTTGCGGCTGCGATGTTGGCCAAAAAACCAACGGATCACACCGGAGAGAGGGCCGTCGTCGCTCGACCGCGGTTGCGTCGCTGTCACCGATTCAACTCAGGGAACTAGGCTCTCCTCACATAAAGATGGATCAAAGGCAAATTGAGGAGGATGGAATGTATATAAAGAGATGGAAAAAATGGAAGTTAGAATTAAGATGGAGTGGGATGGAGGTTAATAAAATGGTGGAGTTGAATTAGAAGTTAGAAAAATGGTGGGGTTGAATGGAGGTTGGTGGTATAGAGTTGAATGGTGGTTATTGTAGAGAATGAAAATTAAATAAATAAATAAAATAAAGTTGGCTACTTTAATTACAATAGAATAAAAAAGAAGAAAATAAATAGTGGAGAATTTACAAGGGAAGACAAAACACCATGTACACATTTTTATTTACTTTTCTAATTTGTATTTTTTTTGTCTTTTAAATAAGAGATATTTACAACGGAAAAATACTATAAAATAATATAATTAAAATACAACACAATCATGATATTTTTGTATTTTTAGCAATTATGAAAGATACAATAAAAAGAAAGAATGAATATATACAAGGTATACAATGTACATCTAGGTCCCAAAACCCAACTTTTGCAAATGAGCTCCGATTTTAATGAAACCACTTCCGTTGGATAGATAATTTTCTAACTTGAACTTTAAAAGTGAGTTTGGTGAATTTGGAGTTCATACGGAGCGGGAATTTAGCTTGGAAGTTGGTCTTTACGGCTTTTTCCCATTGGGATCAGGAGTATTTATTTGAGGTAAAATTTGTTTGTATTTTTGTATTTTTATATACATTGATATGAACATGTTGGAGAAAGAATTAGCCAAAAAGGAGTTGATATGAAATTATTAAAAATACATAAAGTTTTGGGCTATTTACATGTATAAAACTCCTTTGATTTTGCGGCTTTTTATGTGTAATTTATTTTGTACAATCTAATATACAATAATTCATGTATTTTATTTACAAGAGTCATTTGTTAATTTATTGAATTTATATACATTTTTATGAGCTTTTACTCGGGGATTTTGCTAAAATCAAGATATTGAGATGATGAATCGTGGATTCATCACCCCCTATACTTAAACTTTGCTAGTCCTCGAGCAAATAAAGAATGAATAAGTTGGATTAACCCCTGACTGTGCATGTGAAAACAAGACTTGATCTATTCAAGAACTCTCGGTTTTAGAAATCCTAAAATTCTAAGCTGAACCAAGCTCTAGTCAAAAGGTATCCAATTTCCCTAATCATCAGACTCTCTTTGTATACATATATAGTAGGGATATGACTTTAAGTGTTGACCGCAGTTACAAGAGTAGAGTCACAACGTCACCCAAGGTTCCAGTCCAAGAGATTCTCCTAAGGACCCGATCCTCAACACTAGGGAATAAATCATTTCTTGCATACAATCCACCGTCTCTTTAGTTGTCAGACTTAAAAGTGTAGATGGAAGGCCAGTTGATGGAGGGCATAGGATTGTGTCATTTCTTCTCTCCCTCTCATTGGAACAAGGATCCTCTCAAGTGCCTTATTACTCAACGCATTTTTTTTGGTGTTGATCAGTGCGTCCGTCAAGAGAAGTTGGAGTCGTCTGCACTTGTTTTCCTGGGAGTACACCGGGGTGTGTCTTTTTTGAGTATCTATTATACCTTCTACACCCAGACTTGTAGCATTTACGATGCAGAGCCCTTTTTTGGTGCAAGCCCGACTCCTGGTCCTAATAGCGGTGGTCCAAGTGGACACTTTTGAAATGGTTGGGAGCGCTCGCCTTTGGTGGAAGCTCTTTGATATTTGACTTTGTATGGAATGAGAGCATTTCTTTGACATTTCATTGATTTGTAGTATTTTTGGCTAGCTCCACTGCTTTTACCAAGAGTTGGCGCACACTGATCAACAATTTTTTTATTTTATCACACCCTGGCACATAGGTAGATGTCAAGAGATAGTACAAGAACCATGTTCTCATACTGGCTAAAGATGCTGACACTCAGGTTTCATGAAGCCTTCATTGATTTTATCCCATCCTCGAGCATCATTAAATCAAGTCCAAACTCAAATCCCTCATCCCAGATCCTCAAGTGAAATTTCAACTCATCTCATCATAACTGCAGTCGTGTATGTGAGGTGCTGATCATATTGTTTAAGGTAGAGACTAAGCATGCAATATAGCACACAAATCTTTCAAACTAGGGAAATGTGAATAATTAAGTCAAGGACCCTAATGACTAAGGCTGGTTAACTCAAAATCTCAAGAGCTCATAAACCAAGTGTTCTTGAACATCACTAGTCTTGTGTGAAAGTGAATGTGTCAGGGGTTAAACCAACTTATTAGTTAGTTAGTTTTTTTTAGTTTTTTTTAAGTTTTACAAAAAGTGTTTGTTTTTCAAAAAGTTTTTTTTTTGACAAACAAAGGCAAAGAAGTTTTTTTTTGTTAGAAAAGTTTTGCTCTTTTTCAAGAGTTTTTTTTGAAAGATAGGTAGATAAGAAAGGACTTTTTTTTAAAGAGGATTTTTTTTTTGAAAAGTTTTTTTTTGAAAAGGTTTTTTTTATCTTTTTTTTGAAAATATAGATAAATAAGAAAGGACACACATTTTTTTTTGAAAAGATTTTTTTAGAGCAAATAAGAAAAGAGAACAAAAAACATTTTTTTTGAAAAGTTTTTTTAAGAGTTTTTAAAAAAGTTTTTTTTACCCACCCCATAATTATTGTATAATATATACAAAAATACGTGAAAGTACGAGCTATGGGTAAAGTATATATGTAATATATACACGCCCCCCTATACTTAGCATGTGCTATGTCCTCATGGCACAAGAAGCGAGAAAAAGATATAGCTCGTGCTAAGCGTAGGATGGCTAAAATAATAAATAGTATAGAAGTCGATCCGCCCCCCCTATACTTAGGCTCTGGACAACCTAAGTGTAGAAGAAGAGCAAAAATGGGGCGGACGAGGTCAAGAGGAGAAATGGATGAATATCTACACATGGCGGGCATCGGCTCCCCCTATACTTAGGCTCTTGGTAAGCCTAAGTATAGGACAAGAGTAAGTGTAAGAACCGATGTGATCTGGAGAATATACAAAGAACGGCGAATGTACAAGAGGAATGAATCTTCTAAGATGTTGAATCTTGATTCTGCGTCTTCATGATGAGTAATATGATGTATCTGCTCTGTGCTCACTCTGCATGAAGTTGATGACCTCGACTTGGACTAACTGCTCTTTTGAATCAACAAAATGCTTCAATAGTTGTCCATTTACCACATGAGATTGTGCACCATCTGTGAGATCAGCTATCTCTACACTTCCATTCTCGTGCACTTTCTTAACAACAAAGGGACCCGTCCATTTAGATTTGAGCTTCCCATGGAACATCTTCAACCTGGCATTGAACAACCATACCTTTTGTCCAGGGACAAAGTCTTTGCATCTAATGTGCTGATCATGCCATCTCTTTACTTTGTCCTTATAAATCAAACTGTTGTCAAATTCCCTGTTTCGGATTTCCACGAGCTCGTTCAAGTTCAAGTCTCGACAAAGCTTCCCTAGGTGACAACTCCAGTTAATCTTCTTAATTGCCCATTCGGATTTATGAATCAATTCTGCGGGTAAATGGCATGGCTTGCCATAGATCATTCTAAATGGTGAAGTACCCAATGGTGTCTTGTAGGCTGTCCTATAGGCCCACAGAACTTGGTCCAAAAGCTGAGACCAGTTCTTCCTATCGGGACGAACCAATTTCTGCAAAATACTCTTCACCTCTCTGTTCGAAACCTCTGCCATGCCGTTGGACTGTGGGTGGTAAGGACTAGTAACTCTATGCTCAAATCCATAGTCCTTAGCTAAAGATCTCATATCTCGATTCACAAAATGGCTACCCCCATCAGATATCAAAACTTTTGGCACCCCGAACCTAGCAATAATATGATCTCTCACAAACTTACAGACAGTCTTACTGTCTGCGGTTCGGGTTGGGATAGCCTCCACCCACCTAGATAGATAGTCAACCGCCAACAATATGTACTCATGTCCTTGGCTGTTGGGAAAGGGACCCATAAAATCTATGCCCCATGCATCAAAAACATCACAAATAATCATCGGTTGCATAGGCATCTCATCTCTCTGTCCAACTGTCCCTCCCATCCTTTGACAGATCGGGCACGACCGTACAAAATCAATGGCATCTCTAAACAAGGTCGGCCAATACAATCCACATTGAAGTACTTTGTGAGCGGTTCTCTTTCCCGAATGGTGTCCTCCAGCCTCAAGTGAATGACAATATGTGAGGACACTCTGGTATTCCTCCTGAGGAATACACCTTCTCCAAACACAATCCGGTCCTTCGAAGAAAAGGAAAGGATCGTCCCAGTGGTATCTCCTCGAATCCGACTTCAGTCGATCAATGCTGCTCCTAGTCCAACCATGGGGAACCTGCTTGGAGACAAGATAGTTCACCATGTTGGCATACCACGGGAGTGAGTCAATAACACAAATTGACTCATCTGGGAAGGTCTCTCTAATCCGCTCAAAATCAGGAGAATCCTTAAGTTCAATCCGAGAAAGGTGATCAGCCACAACATTCTTCACTCCAGGTTTATCCTTTATCTCCAAATCAAATTCCTGGAGGAGTAAAATCCACCTAAGAAGACGCGCCTTCGCGTCCTTCTTTTCCATTAAATATCGAATGGCTGTGTGATCAGTATAAATTGTCACCTTAGAGGCCAAAATATATGATCTGAACTTCTCGAGGGCCCATACTACTGCGAGCATTTCCTTTTCAGTCACTGTATAATTTTTCTGTGTAGGATCTAAAACTTTGCTCGCATAATGAATCGCAAACGGAATCCCCTCTCGCCGTTGTCCTAACACAACTCCTATAGCAAAATCTGAAGCATCAGTCATGATCTCAAAGGGGAGAGACCAATCAGGAGCTTGTAGGATAGGCGAGGCACAAATCTTCCTCTTCAAGAGCTCAAAGGCCTCCAGACACCTGTGATCTACAATGAACTCTGTGTCTTTTCCTAAGAGCTCAGTCAGTGGGCGGGCAATCTTTGAAAAATCTTGAATGAATCTCCTATAGAATCCAACATGCCCTAAGAATGACCGCACTGACTTCACGTTGGTAGGTGGATCGAGTTTCTTGATCACCTCCACCTTGGCAGGGTCAACCTCCATTCCCCTTTTGGAGATGACATGCCCCAACACGATACCCTCCGTCACCATAAAGTGACTCTTCTCCCAGGAGAGTACCAGATTCACCTCTCTACACCTCGTGAGGACTCGGTCCAAGTGCGCTAAACATGTATCAAAAGAATCACCATGAACCGAGAAGTCATCCATGAATACTTCCAGGAAATCTCCCACCATCTCGGCAAATATGGCTATCATGCACCGCTGAAATGTGCCCGGGGCATTGCAGAGCCCGAATGGCATGCGCCTGAAAGCATAAGTACCGAATGGACATGTGAATGTGGTCTTTTCCTGGTCCTCAGGGGCAATGGCCACCTGGTTGTAGCCTGAGTACCCGTCAAGAAAACAGAAGAACTCTTTCCCTGCTAGTCTCTCCAAGATCTGATCAATAAAAGGCAAGGGAAAGTGATCTTTCTTGGTCGCAGCATTCAGGCGCCTGTAGTCAACACAGACACGCCACGACGTAGGTACTCGTGTCGCGATCTCTACCCCCTCCTCGTTGGTGACCATCTGAATTCCCGACTTCTTCGGGACAACATGAAGTGGGGCCACCCACTTGGAGTCAGAAATAGGGTATATAAACCCTGCTTTGCACCATTTCTCAATTTCTTTCTTCACTACTTCCCGTAGATTGGGGTTAAGTCTCCTTTGGAACTCACGGGAAGGTCTCACATTATCCTCAGTAAAAATGTGGTGCGAGCAGAGAGCGGGGTTGATGCCCACGAGATCCGACACTGTCCAGCCTATTGCTTTGCGGTTCCTCTCTAAGACCTCTAACAACCTAGACTCCTGTTCTAAAGTCAAGTCTGAGCTAATGATGACAGGATATCTCTCTTTGGGTCCCGCAAGAAAGGCATACTTAAGTGTAGGAGGTAGTGATTTCAGTTCTGGCAATGTGGTATCATCAAGCAGATCTGGCTGAACTGAATCTGAATCTGGTTCCGTGCTGCATGAAGGTGGGCTAAGCTGAGTAGTACTCGCCACCAAATCAGAAGTAAAGGGAGTCGGATCGCCAAAGAAACGCGGTAGTTCGGCCAAAGCCGCGTCCGACTCATCTCCTATATCCCATGATCGTTCCGAAAAGGATGGAACTGACAGATCCAGATGGATCTCTGTGTCATCATGGGAATAGGTTGACGCATCTCCCACAAGATCAGACAACACCTGACAAACTGCATCATCCACTATACCCTTTCCAGATGAAAGGGACTCGCTCTGTCCTGAAGGAATCTGTCCCCAAATCCCAACTGTGCTAATCAAATTGCAATCTGCCTCTGAAGATGAATACTCTGTGCTACTCTCTGAATCGGGTCGCTGACACTTGGTTTGCTTCATCTCAAGGTTCACTTCTCCGCCTGGAGAACGGAACTTCATCATTCCCGTACCATAATCGAAAGCTGCGCCTGCGGTCCTAAGGAAGGGCCGCCCAAGAATGATCTGAGATTCTCTCCAATGATTGGGGGTCTCCATGTCCAAGACTGTGAAGTCCACCTGATAGTTCTGCCCCTCAATCGAGATAACGACGTTCTTCACTTCTCCCTTAGGTCTCTTCACTGATCGATCAGCGAATTGGAGTAAGGCTCTAGATTTGCGAAGTGGTCCCAACTCCAATTTCTGATATAATGCTAAGGGAAGTAAGTTGATCGAAGAACCGTTATCTAAGAGTGTGCGTGCAAACGCAATGTCATCAATACGACTCTCCACATAATGAGCACCCATGTCTCTCTTTTTCCTTGGCAAAGTCTGATTCTTGAGACAATAGGTTGTGGCTACCGATAAGACATGTGTCTTTATATTTCGGTTATCTTTCTTCCTGCTAACCCTTGTAGGTGTACATCTCACCTTAAGGTATTTTTGGAAGGCAGGATGGTTAGCCACATATTCATCAAATGGCACCTTCACAATGATGTTTTCTTTACAAAACCGTGCCATATCGGGATCATCTTTCTGAATCTTTTTGATGCGCTTTCCTGCCATAAGAGCACGGGGGAAAGGGATTGAAGCTAGGGAAACAGAGGATGAAGAATCTGAATCATGAACTGAAAGATCATTCTTTGCATTAACGGAAACAGAGTTCTTCATACAAGAATCTTTTTGATGCAACATGGACTCAAAATCTAAACTATCTACTACAGGTTGTGGAATAGAAGCTGGAGTGGTATCCGCCACAACCGGAGATGCAAGGTCCTCCGTAGACTCAGAATAATATCCATGCTGACGATGTTGCATACGTGCTCTCCTCCTCGTCCTCTGAAGACTCCTCAGGTAGAGCTCCAGAGATGCCCCTCCTCGTATCCATCGCCCGGTCAGGTACGGTCACGGTCCTTCCGCTCCTGAGTGACATGTGGTTAGCCTCGTCACACGAAAGAATCTCATGTTCAGATCTAGGAGATGCTGAATAGTATACCTGACTAAAATGCTGCTGAGAACTAGATCTGTTCAGGCTATTGGGGTTAGCCTGAACTTGGGCTGGGATAGAGGTAGAGGGTGCAGTCTGCTCGTCTCGCCATCTGGACAGGCGGTTGACATCCACCCGTAAGTCTTGAATCTCGTTCCTGTAGGAATGTAGCTCGTCGAGTATCTGCTGCTGAATATCCACGGGACTAGACGAAGAAGGAAGTGGATAAGACTGGGAAGAAGAACGGGAAGACTGGCCCTGCTGGCCAGAGTACTGCCTCTGCTGCTGCTGCTGGGGTTGCGGACCCTGCTGGCCCGCCTGGTAATGGCCCTGTCGGCCATGCTGCTGGTACTGCTGCCTCTGCTGCTGGGGTGGCTGGAATCCAGGGCTCTGCTGTGAAGGAGGTGGTGCGGAGGTGAATGCGGTGTTATGAAAGGTCGGGGGACGCTGATAAGACTGTCGGTCTCCCGTACTTCCCTTCCTGGCAGGGTCCTGAGTATACCATACTCCATTCACCTCCCAAACTGGTGGAGGCTCCTCCTGGACTGTCTCTGCTAATGGAGGTGGCTGCTGGAAAGAGTGGGTGTAGGATTGGTCCTGCTCCCACGGCTGGGGTTGCCCTGACACCAACTGCTCCTGAACATGGTGAACTCGGTATACGGGAGCAGAGGGTGCAGTCACGGCAGGTATCTTTATCTTAGATACCCTATCAGTCAACTCCTCCATCTGTTTTGGAAGTTTGGAGACACTCCGATCTAACTCATCAATCCTCCTGTCGATCCTCTCGACTACAGTAAGCTTGTCAGCAAGAAGTCCCATGCTAGGGATCACGTCCTGAGAGAGATCAACTACAGCTGATTTTCCCCCTCCAAGTGAGAGTGAACTGGGGGATGGTGTATAGGCCCTGCTGGCCATCTGTGAGCGGCTAGTTTCAGCCATCTGCTCGAATACCCTCCAGACGGTATCCGCTCCTCGTGATGTATAGCTGCCTCCACAGGCAGCGCTCACTAAACCCTGCATCTCAGGGTTGAGACCAGTGAAAAATGATTGGACCAAGATGTTATCATTTAGTCCATGACAGGGACACTTCTGCAGGATGTCCTTGAATCTCTCCCAAGCATCACAAAAAGCTTCATGGGGTAATTGGGAAAAACTCGTAATGCGCGTCCTCATCATGTTAGTTCTACTCAAAGGGTAGAACTTCTTCAAAAACAGGTCCTTAAACTGGGCATATGTGGTGACAACGATCCCAAGATTCTTTACCCAGTAATCAGCTTTGCCACCCAAGGCAAATGGAAGGGCTTTGAGCCTAATATAATCCTGGCTAACATTTTGATTTTTGAGGTTAGCGCAGATGAACTCAAAGTCCCTTAGGAATGCATATGGCTCCTCAGAAGCATTCCCATCAAAATGTGGCAGCAGGTTCAGAAAGTGCGGCTTCAACTCAAAGTCAACCTCGGGTTCGGCCGGATTCAAGTAGTTATGAATTTGATATTGTCCGGGGTTGTATGCCGCATCCATTGGTAGTTGGACCCCAACATTCAACTGTCCTAACTGAGCTCTGAGAAGTGCATGTTGCTGCTCAGATGCAGCTAATCTGGCAAGTATCATTCTCATTGGGTCTTCATTGTTCTCTTCTTCCTCTTCTTTCTTCTTTGGAGGCATTTTTCTTGTGTCTTCTTTAGGTCCTGAATCAGCAATGTGTTCTTGATTAGAAGAGGATTTGTGAATCAAGATATTCTCATCGAGGCGAAGGTCTTCCTCGGTGAGGTGGGAAGAGAGAAAGGGAATGGTTTGAGAGTAACCATCCCGAGAGTGGGTGATCCTGGGCTCAAGAGGGTCATGAGTCCAGGTTGGTCCATGTTGCGCATGGACCTCTGAAGACATACTTCTTGGAGGGTTCAACGGGAAATTCGCAAGGTCCGAATAGTTATCCCCCCAATCAGTCATCTTCGATGTCAAAAGAACCGATTAGAACACGATATTTCAATGAGGCGCTAGTTCTACGGTGCACGTAAATATGCGGAGTGAACTCACACAATACAAACACAATTCAAACCCTCAATTTCACCAACTTAACACGTGAGGACCGTAAGAGTTCGGCCGAATTATCTTGTCAATTTTAGTTGGTGAGAATACAATCTTGGAAAGATTAACGAGCTGTTAGGTGTCCGTATTTTCCTACAGACTGACCCGGTTCTTACGACTAGTGTCGCCTGAAAATAAAGAACCAGTAGTAAGTAAGAAATCCAGACTTGGCTCTATCCTAGGGTCGTCTCTCTCTTACTTGCAAGTAAAACAATCAATGAGGGCTTTATGCACCCGAGAACAAGGGTTCTTTTTATTCCAATATTTTTTTAAATCGACCTGCTCAATTCAGTCCCAATTTTAGAGTTAGGTTATCACTTGAAATTTATGTGAACACACAAGCACGTCTACCGTTCAGTCCCAATTTCCTTTTAACCTTAAGTTATAAAACAAGAGGGGAATCGGAAATCAGAATGCAAACGAGAAACTATGATGCATGCTCAGAAGAAGGTATACTTACAGTGAATCCCAGCACTCTTCATGCGTTATGCAGAACAGATTTTTTAAATGTTACACTAAATGCATGCAGATCGAGAAAAACCGCACCTAAACAGTATACTATTAGCGGGGAAGAATTGATTGAATTTGAGCTAAGTAGTACGTGTCTATGTGCGTCTCATTATGAATCTTATAAGATATGTGAATCTTCTAAGATATGTGTGGCCTAACTTACGATGGGCACAAACAAGTTTGAATCTAAACTACCGTGTGCCTAATCCTTAAGTTCGCCACTCAAGTCAAGCCCCACCCTCGCCGGAGAGTGAAACAGGCTTGACACACCACAAATAATGTCCAAGTCTTTTTTACACACGCGAGCTCTCAAACAAGAGCCGCTATAAAGGAGCAACTACCTAAATAATTACAACAATTTACAAAAACTCTCTCAAAAATAAGTTGCTTTTCCTCGCTCTTCAACAGTCGGCGCGCGTCGCGTCCGTCGACCTCCGATGCACTCCAAGTCCACCGGGCCCTCGCAAGGAAACAAAGATTTATGTTAGAGAGATAAACAACAAAATATATACAAAAATATAAAGAGAAATAATTGCAAAAAAAATGGAATAAATACAAGTGGTTCGGGGGTCAGACTACCCGAGTAAATGAAAATCTAAATCCAAATTTTTAAACTAATCCCTAAGCCGTTTGCCTCCCCGGCAACGGCGCCATCTGACGAGTCGCTAAATACGATATTTAGTTTGGTCACGTTGTAATACGTGTACTTAGCGATTCGGTCAGAACCGAGAGAAGGATCTCCGTGAAGAGTGTCTCGGCTTTAATTTATATCCCGGGCAAGTCCGGGGTCGAACTCAGGGAGGCAAAGGAACAACTTGGGTTTAATTTGCAAATGAAGATTTTAGATTTCCAAACGATATTTTTTTATATTTTTTAATGCAAATAGGATGCCAAAATGCACAATGCAAATGAACTAATATACTAAGAAAGCATACAACTTAGCCAAATTAAGTTTAATGTCAAATCAATTCAATTCAACCAAATTATATTTTTCCTAGAATACTAATCCAGAGATGAACACAAAACACATTTTTTTGGAATTTTATGGGATAAAACGCATTAACTAAAAATACACACTTTTTATGGGTTTTTTCGCAATTTGTCACACAAACAGTACGCAAAAATTATGAAAAAATTACTGGAATGAAAACATGATGCAAGGAAGCTACAATAATTTTTTTGGAATTTTTTGACAAGTTATGAATTTTTTATGGATTTTTTAGTGGAAACAGAGTGACAGTGAGTAAATAATTCTTAATAAATCCACTTATCAAATTAATCAGAATGCGAATTATCTCAAGTAGGTATTTAAATAAGCAATCCAGAAGAGTTGAAATTTCGCAAAAAGAATATACGTGGATTTAATTAAAAATCAAATACTAGAAACACTCTACAATTTATTTCAGGCACAAGACAACTCCATTTTAGATGAAATTTGGACAGTATGTTCTTCAAATATCAAGGCATCATATATAATTTTTGTGGAATTTTTAGAGCAACCGTGTGTGAAATATTAATTTAAGAGTCCAGATTGGGTAAAATATGTAATATTTCAGTTAACCATTTTTAATTAATTACCCAACTAGCATAAAAATACAAATATATACTCACATGACAAAGGATAAGTTGCTCAACATAAAAACATTTTTTATTGCATAAAATGATGCAAAAGAGAGGTCCAAATTAAAGCATGAAAACAGGGGTCTTTGTGCAAACTCAGAAAACTATATACAACTTGAACTTATGCACAGGGACTAAACTGTAATTACAAAAACATAACGGGTAAACCTGCAATATTTACAATAAAAAAAAGGAAATGACCTTCTCCTTCCTTGTTGATGCAGACGGTGGAAATGGGGGAACCCAACCGAGGTCTTGGACGGCAGCGACGGCAAGGAGGCGTGCAGCGCGCGCCGAGGCGGCGCACGACGATGGCTCGACGGAGAGGACGGGGGGCGTGGCGGGCGGTGCAGGCAGGGGGGCTCGCGCGGGTGGCCGCGGCTGGAGGAGGTGGCCTCCCGCGGCTGCGTGGCTGGAGGTGGGCACCCGCGGGGCCGTGCGCGCGGGGCTGAGCACCGCTGCGGCGCTGGCGGTGCCCGCTGGCGGCGGTGGCCGGCTGGGTGGCTGGAGGAGCCGCTCGCCGGTGAGGGGCGGCGCCGCTTGGATGGAGATGAAAGGGGGAGGGTGATGGGCGCCGTCGAGATCTCCCCAGTCACTCATCTTGGTGAAAGAAGAAGATAGGATTTTACTCCTACCTGAAGCAAGCACAAGATCAATCCAAGACCCTGGATTCACACTCAACACAGTGAAGGACTCAAAGTTGAGTCCAATTTATCTTGTATTTTTTTAAGTGTGATTTTCAAGCAAATCTAGCAAGGATTACGCGGCTTAGAGGGAAGTCGGCTCAGAGCCGGATGCGTCTTCCCTGTCTATCTTGTCGTCTAAGATACCGCCGCTCCTTCCTTTCTTCGCTCCTATCCCAAGCCGATGGACTCAGTGACCACGCCCCTATCTACCTGCAAGCAGGCGGAGGCTGACAAGGCCGGAACTTCGCCCCGGGGGGTTACTGGCAGCTTGTCGCGAAGTACCGCAATTTCGCCCCTATCTACCTGAGACAGGCGGAGGCTACTTGGTACTAGTCAAAGAATCTGAAAATATTCGGCTCGTGATATTTGCTAGGTTTAGTTAGAACGTGATATGGAAGACGGGGATTTGGGCTCTACCTTAGGGTGTTCACACACACTCAGGTACCCTCACTCAGCCTGAAAACAAGGTCGGGGATTAGTCTCCCGCAAACAATTTTCAGCTTTTATTCCCTTTTTAAGGTCAATATTGTTAGCAGTCCCGGTTTTAAAGTTAGGTTATCACTGTAATTAATCACCACAAATCACGCCTATCGGACAGTCCCAATTTCCTTTTTAAATTAAGTGAGAAAATCAGAGGGGGAAATCGAGAAAAGCCGATGCAAGTTGAAATCGATGATGCGTATGCTGAGTAGAGAATACTTACAGTGATCCTTCGCTCTTTGATGCAGGATGCTATACAGAATTGAAAACTTTATTCTACATGCAAATGCAAGCGATGAAAGCCGCTCCTAGACAGGCAGTTCTATTAGCGTGAGGAAAAGTTTAATTTGAACTAAGTCCTGCGGTCTAGGTGCGTCTTTTAAGTGTAATGTGTGGTCCTATTGATTACGAGCACAAACAAGTCCTAGAGTGGCTCGAGGAGCCGCTAGTGCAAGCTAAATTACCAATCACCCACACAGCACACGGGACACAGTTTCCACTATATTTACACGCGCGAGCTCCCAAACGGGAACTGCTGGAAATAATGCAAAAGAAAAATAAAGTAAAAAGTACAATGCCTCTCTTTCTCTCAACACATTTTAAATGCTAAGTCCTTGAAGCGTCGCCGACTCCTCGCGGTCCTCGCACAAAAATGAAATAGAGGTCAGAGAGTGACACAAAAATAAAGCAAAAAGAAAACAAATAAGAGAAATAATTACAAGAAAAACCGGGGGTCAGACTACCCGGGGATTAGAAATCAAACACTTCAAAAATATGCTATAATTAACCTAAGCCGTGCCTCCCCGGCAACGGCGCCATTTTGATGGGCGCTCCCGTACCCTTAGTTAATTCGGTCAAATTAATGGTCCAAATTAATTTTAAGTGTTCGTTGCAGTCGGATGCGGGAGGTTGATCAAAAACCACTTAAGACAGATTTTGGTCAATTTTAAGCAGTGATATTTTTTTACTTGGTGGAGTCCAAGGTCGATCTCAGGGAGGCAACTGTCTCCTTAGGTGGATTACAACAATTTTCAAGTGTTGATATTCGAGGGTCGAATTTTTTTTAGTCTTTTTATTTCTTATGCAGACATATGCAGACAAATCTCAGCCAATTTAACTTTAAATTTAATTGATGTATCAAACGAAGTCCAAAAATAATGAAAATTGGCCAGATGGTTATTTATGATGAAAATGACCTACACTAATTTTTTTGGAATTTTTCGACTCAAAATAAATTTTCTGTGAATTAAATAAACAGACAGAGTGATTTTCAGTGTTTAATTTTTAATAAATATCAAATCACAATTTTTCCAAGAACTAAAATTATCCTAGGAGGGTCTAATGATCAGGGACCTAGGAAAATTAACAGAACTTAAATTTATTGTGAAATGAATTGATTAAAATTCATTTAAGAAAATCACTAAACTATTTTTTTAGGCCTCGATATGCGTGCAAATGATATGAAATTTTTATGGAGTGTTAAAAATGATGTCCTTAAGCTACTGTGAATTTTTGGTGATTTTTGAAGGCACTGATAATTAATTAAAAATCAAAAGGCATTACTGGGCAAAATATGTCACAAATGAACCAATTAATTCATTGATAATTCAATTAAGCCAACAAAAATCAGACACGTGTACAAACAGGTAGAGGACAAAATTCTCAACAACTTGCAATTTTTAGAATTTCAAAATGATGAAAAATGCATGCTAAGGACACGTGCAAACACAAGGGTGTAAATGCAATACTGGAAAATAAAATTTCAATAAGTAAACGTGCTGACAGGGACTAAAATGCAATTACCAATAGTATGCAGGGCTTCTATGCAATTTATCCACGAAACACGTGCTCCTCACGTGATGTCTGCTTCACAGGGGCCTCTTCGCAATTTCTGAAAGCTCCAGGGGCGTCGGTGCAAATAACCCAGGTCGCACGTGCGCTTCACGTGGCCGACCTAGGTTCGGAGGGCTTCGGAGGCTCGGGTCTTCTGGAGGTTCGGTCTAGCCTCGGTGCAGCTTCGGGTTACCCGAGCCTAGGCTTGGGAGGCCGAGGCTCGGATGCGTCTACGTGGCAGCCTGAAGGCCCTTGGATCAAGATGAATCCAAGGGATGTCGATGAAGGCGCGTGGCGACTTGCGAGGCGTCCGATCAGGAGTGCGATGAACGGTCGAGGACGAGGGCGGAGAAGGGACGCGTGGCGAGGCGAGGACCGTTCGATCAGATGATCGAACGGTGGCTGCTTCTTCTTCTCTAACGGTCCTCCGCCGCCTGCGGAGGAGAGGCCTGTGCTCCGGTGAAGGCAGCCGAGCTCCGCCTCGGTGTCCAAGCTCCGGTGATGAGCTTCGTCAGCTCCCACCTTGCTCGGAAGAAGCGGAAGTGAAGGGCGAAGCCTCTGGTGGTCTCTGGATCCCTGGAGGATGGCTGGAGCTCGGTGTCGATGAAGCTCGAGGAGAGCTCCGGCGAGGCTCCGGCCAATGATGAAAGTAGCACCTGCAAGTGTTAAATATAGAGCCGGAGCTCGTGCGTGCGTTTGTGGAGACGTGATGATGGTTGGCGAGGCCTAAGGCGACGTGAGGTGGTCAGGCGACGTTGCTCCGGCCAAATGGCGGAGCTGGAGATCGATGAACGGTGGAGTGGAGCGTCTGAGGGTGCGGAGGGGTCAGCGAGGATCGGAGCTTCGACGCGAAGCTCGCCGAGGTGATTGGAAGGTGCGAAGATGGTCGTGGACGGTGAATAAAATCGGAGAAAGAGAACAAGAAAACAAAGACGAAGATCAGAGGAGATGAAGGAGGTTACCTGGGGATTGGAGCTCGGATTTGAGTTCCAGGGTCGTCGCTCGAGGGATCGGTAAAGTCCCGAGCTCGTGCAGCTGCTCGGAGGAGTGGCTGCAACACGGCGGTGGGCCGAGGATCTCGCCGGAGAAGACGCTCTGTCGTCGCTCGACAAATCAGCCGATTGCTGTCACCAATAGGAAGCTTGGAGCTCGAGGGATCTCTCTGGAGTGGCGGATAGATGTGAAGGTCGCTGGTGATGGCGTATTTATAAGGTGGAGTTGATGGGTTAGCTGGTGGATTGGCGAAGTTGGTGGTCGTCGTGGGGCGAATATGGTGGAGGTGGTGGCGATTGAGGGTGCTGGCGAGGGAGAGGGACGAGTGGGGAGCGTCGTGGCGAGGTCAGCGGCCGGAGGAGAAGGCTGACGTGTGCCCAGAAAAGGAAAGGGGGCGCCCCTCCCGCAAGGCAAGGGACGTGGGGGAGAGGGGCGCCTGGAGGTAGGAGACGAAGTCTCCACCGTTGGATCTTGTGATCCAACGGTGGAGATTAGAGCGTGGAGCGACGGGCCAGATTAGATCTGAGGCGGTGAGATCGATGGTCGATGAAGCGGCCACGTGGCAAGCTGTGCGTGAGGCGCTAGCGAACGGTGATGATGGAGAGCTTAGGCCGATCGAGCGGTTGAGAGACATCAAGAAAAGGAGTGGCTGAGATGCAACTTCTGAGATGTGATCGATCGGTCGTCAACGCGCCACGTGGCGAGCCCTGCTTAAGGCGCTAACGAGCGGACAGATCTGAATGCGGATGAAGATCGAACGGCTGAGAGAATGAGCGCACGTGGTCACAGAGGGGCCGTTGGATCTGAAGCGAGATCCAACGGCGGAGGGCGCGGGTGGATGAGGTGATGGGCAGCGGGCCGCGTGGCGCAACCAGAGGGCGCCACGTGGCCTGCTGTGAATGGCTGGAGAAGAAACACGTGTAGAGAGAGGAGGAAGCCGAATTTGGAAAAACTCAAAACATGAAAGTTGTAGATCTTGATGAGATCTACAAGTTTCATGTTGATCAAAGACGGAGATAAGGCCAAATATGGTACATAAATACAAGGATACATAAATGTACATATGTAGTATGCAAAATGACCCAAAAACCCAAGTTTCTCATACAAGCTCCAATTGCAATGAAATTAGTCTCATTTTAAAGGTCTTTTAATATGTAGTAATCCAAGAGTGAGTAAACCTAATTAGGAGTTTGTATGAGGGCTTTATGTGTGTTTTAATGTACAGGGGTTCTCAGGATACTTGGGCTATTTTACAAGGGTGATTCATCCCTGTTTTATAATGAATATATATATAGTATAGAGAAGAAGTTATTTTGATGAAGATGTCTTTTACAGGGGATTTTTTTTTTGGCTTCTTATTTAAATGCAGATGAGCTGCTATAATGCATGAATTATGGATGCATGCATGAGTGTTATTTATGCAAGATAAAAGGAAATATGCCTCTATTTTCTCGGGAACAAGGCTCTATTTTTGACTTTTGATGTGATGAATCACAGATTCATCAACCCCCTATACTTAAACCTTGCTCGTCCCCGAGCAACTAAATGGAATGCAAGAGTGAAATGATTTTGGGTTCCATACCAAGGTCATGAACAAAAGTTGAAAATGGAGCCTGACTCGACCTTTGGATTAATTGTGTGGCGGAACCTTATTTGGACCTGAACTTAAGACCTAACAGACTTCAAGTTCCACAAGTCTTCTATTCAAGACGCCTTAACAGTCAGGTCAGAATAATTCCTCAAACGCAAATTTCTGATGACTATGATTCTTACTTGTACTGTGTAAGTGAGATATAGCTCTCCATATCAGAAATGACTCGGAACCAGCCTCCTCTAACAAGGTAACTCAATAACCTGGTCCAGTAACTCTTTCCTCGAGGAGCGGGGTATTCCCTTCTAAGTTCAAGTGCGACCAACTCAAGAGGAGGGGGTAGAGAAAAGAATGGACGGTAGCCAGTGTAGCTAACCTATCCCGGGATGCCTGACCAGTGTAGCCAAGTCATCCAGCTGCAGACTTCTTGCTAATATACATACTCCGACAGGCAATATATTTTTTTCTTTTATTTTTGACCTGTCTATTTTTTTTTTTGGAGTTCTTGCATTTCCCTCTCCCTTTTTTTTTTTTTGGAACTATATACAAGGTGCAGCATGTACATCAGGAGTTTTTCCTCTTGAGCCAGTAGACTATCCCTCTTTTGAAGCATTATTGCAACCCACAGCATCCCGTCCTTAGCCTTCATCACCACTAGACCAAGTTGAGACGCACTTCCTTCACTAGAAGAAGAAGAGAGGTTCCGCCTAGAAGTACTACCCTCATATGCTACCCCAAGCCAAAGGAAACTACTTCCTCAACACCTCATCAATGAAGAGCTATGTGCATTGTGCTTGTCCAAGTTAGGTCATTATCTAAAAGAATCCTGCGTATGCACGAGATATTCTACTTAGACTAATTAAGATGACATGTGAACATAGATTTGTGGACTCAACGAATTAAGTCACTTGACCTGAGAAATCTTAACTCCAGTCCCTATAAGGTTCCTCTGAAATTAGGTGGATTAAGGTCAAATCAAGTCCATCCTCAATATCTACTCATAACTTGGTTCAGAACCCACTAGCTGTTCACTTTGCATATGCAAAGATATGCAGATGAGATGAGATGTCATGCTATGAAAATGCAAGACTCTTTATGCCGAGATGATGTGCAAGAGTAAATAAGAAGCCTATATTTTATTTTAATTTTTTTTGTTTTTTTTGTTTTGTTTTTTTCGAATTTTTACCCACCCGTAATTATTGTAAATATACAAAAATACGCGATACGCGAAAGTACGAGCTATGGGTAAAGTATATATGTAATATATACACGCCCCCCTATACTTAGCGTGTGCTATGTCCTCAGAGCACAAAGAGCGAGGAAAAGACATAGCTCGTGCTAAGCGTAGGAGAGCCAAAAAGAAATAGTAAGTATAGAAGTCGTCTCGCCCCCCTATACTTAGGCTCTGGCAGTCTAAGTGTAGAAGAAGATCGAAAAACGGGGCAGACGAGGGAAAGATGAGAAATGGAGGAGTATCAGCGCGGGCATCGGTCCCCCCTATACTTAGGCTTAGGTCAGCCTAAGTATCGGTAGGAAATGAGTATAAGGACCAATGTGATCTGGAGAATGTACAGTGAATCGACTCGGGTGACCCCTTCCCCCTATACTTAGGATCTGGTCATCCTAAGTACAGTCCGAGATAATGATTCGATGATGTGGGGACGGTTTACTAGAATCGTGAAGGTAAGGATAGGATATACAGGAAGAATGATATATATACAGCTGAGTCGGTCTGAATCTTTTGAAGATGCTGCTGAAGGCTGGAGTTCATTGCTGCAAGGTCTCATACGCGGCTTGAGATGTATCTGCTGTATCTTTCTCGCATATGAATACAATCTCCTCCACATGGACTAACTGTTCATTGGATTCGACGAAGTGCTTCAACAGCTGCCCATTTACTAGGAATGTCGGTGCATCATCTGCGAGATCTGAGATCTCGACACATCCACTATCATGCACCGTTCGGACAACGAATGGTCCCGTCCACTTAGACTTAAGTTTGCCTTGGAAAGTCTTCAGCCTGGCATTGAACAACCATACCTTCTGTCCAGGAACAAAGGTCTTTCGTCTGATATATCTATCGTGCCAACGCTTTACCTTGTCCTTGTACACTACACTGTTGTCGTATGCTCGGTTTCTGACTTCCACAAGCTCATTCAGATCCATGTCTCTTTGTTTCTGGCCTAGGTGTGTGTTCCAGTTGACCTTCTTTATTGCCCATTCTGATTTGTGCACTAACTCTGCGGGCAAATGGCACGGCTTTCCGAATACCATTCGGAATGGGGAAGTGCCTAACGGAGTCTTGTAAGCCGTCCTATACGCCCAGAGGACTTGATCCAAGATCTGAGACCAGTCCTTCCTGTCTGGGCGGACGAGCTTTTGCAATATGGTTTTCACCTCCCTATTCGACACCTCAGCCATACCATTGGTTTGTGGGTGGTAAGGACTAGCGACACGGTGTTCGATGCCGTAGTCCTTCAGGAGTTTCTTCACCTCCCGATTCACAAAGTGGCTACCCCCATCTGATATCATTATTTTGGGGATCCCGAACCTAGAGATTATGTGCTCTCTGATAAATTTATAGACAGTCCTGCTGTCTGCGGCTCGGGCCGGGATAGCCTCCACCCATCTGGACAGATAGTCAACCGTAAGAAGGATGTATTCAAACCCGTGGCTGACAGGGAATGGGCCCATGAAATCGATGCCCCAGGCGTCAAAGACATCACAAATGATGACTGGCTGCATTGGCATCTCATCCTTGGAACCGACGGTTCCTCCCATCCTCTGGCAAACTGGGCACGACTTCGCGAAGGCGGTGGCATCGCGAAACAGAGTCGGCCAGTAAAAGCCACATTGAAGTACCTTCCATGCGGTCCTCTTCCCGGAGTGGTGTCCTCCTGCCTCTAAGCTATGGCATAAAGAAAGGACACTCTGGTATTCCTCCTGAGGAATACAACGTCTCCAGACACAATCCGGTCCTTCAAAGAAAAGGATCGGATCCTCCAAATGGTAGTGTCTAGCGTCCGACTTTAGTCGGTCAATTTGGCTCTTGGGCCAATCCTCGGGAACTTTCTTGGAGACAAGATAGTTCACGATATTGGCATACCATGGGAGTGAGTCGATAACAAAAATCGACTCGTCAGGGAAGGAGTCTCGAATCGGGGGAACCTCAGAAGTATTAAGATCTTCGAGACGAGAGAGATGATCGGCTACTACATTCTTCTTTCCAGGTTTATCACGGATGTCCAAATCAAACTCCTGGATAAGTAAAATCCAACGAAGAAGACGCGCCTTCGCGTCCTTCTTCTCCATCAAATATCGTAGTGCCGTGTGGTCTGTGAACACAGTTACCTTGGATCCGATTAAATGAGATCTGAATTTGTCCAAGGCAAACACTACCGCAAGCATTTCCTTTTCGGTAACTGTATAGTTACGCTGAGCAGAATCAAGCACTTTGCTTGCGTAGTGAATTGCAAACGGGACGCCATCTCTTCTTTGTCCCAATACAGCCCCAACAGCATAATCTGAGGCATCCGTCATGATCTCAAAAGGAAGAGACCAATCTGGGGCTTGTAAGATGGGTGCGTCCATGATCATTCCTTGTAACCGCTTAAAGGCCTCAAGACACTTGTGATCGACAATAAACTCCGCGTCTTTGCCTAAAAGCTCAGTTAGCGGTCGGGCAATCTTAGAAAAATCCTTTATAAATCTCCGATAAAATCTGACATGCCCGAGGAACGACCGCAACTGCCTTACGTTGGTTGGTGGCTGGAGTCGTCTGATCACGTCCACCTTGGCAGGGTCAACCTCCATTCCTCTCTTGGAGATGACATGCCCCAACACTATGCCCTCCGTCACCATAAAGTGACTTTTCTCCCAGGAGAGCACCAGATTGACCTCACAACATCTTTTGAGGACTCGGTCCAGATTCCTAAGGCAGGAATCAAAAGAGTCGCCGTGGACCGAGAAGTCATCCATGAAGACTTCCAGGAATTCGCCGACCATTTCGGCGAATACAGCAATCATGCACCTTTGGAAAGTACCTGGAGCATTGCATAGCCTAAAAGGCATGCGCCTGAAAGCATAGGTACCAAAGGGGCATGTGAACGTGGTTTTTTCCTGGTCCTCCGGAGCTATGGCTACTTGATTGTAGCCCGAGAACCCATCAAGAAAACAAAAGAATTCTTTCCCCGCTAGTCTTTCTAAAATCTGATCAATAAATGGTAGGGGGAAATGATCCTTTTTCGTCGCGGCATTCAGGCGTCTGTAATCCACACAGACGCGCCACGACGTGGGTACTCTTGTCACGATCTCCTCTCCGTCCTCGTTGGTGGTCGTCTGAATTCCCGACTTTTTCGGGACAACATGGATTGGGGCCACCCACTTAGAATCGGAGATTGGGTAAATGAAACCCGCGTCGCACCATTTTTCTATCTTTTTCTTCAGAACCTCTCGTAGATTTGGATTCAACCGACGTTGGAATTCACGAGAGGGTTTGGCTTCGTTTTCCAAATATATATGGTGCGAACACAGAGCGGGATTTATCCCATGGAGATCGGAAATGCTCCAGCCTATTGCCTTGCGGTTCTTCTCCAGGATCTCTAGCAAGCGAGATTCCTGCTCCTCGGTCAATTGCGAACTGATAATGACCGGAAATTTCTTGTCTTGGCCCGCAAGGAAGGCATATTTCAGGGTCGTGGGTAAGGGTTTGAGCTCAGGGATGGTATGATCGTCTAAGAAGTCTGGCTCAATCCGATCTGGTTCGGTGTTGGAAGTGGCTGGATCCTGTTCTTCATTGGCTGCCACCAAGCTCGGCTCTGGAGTCGGATCGTCAAAGGTCTCCATGCAATCGGCAAACGCCTCGTCCGACTCGTCATCCTCATCTTCCGATTGTCCTAAGGATGTAAGGACTGGCAGGCCTACTTGGGCCTCTGTGTCATCGAAGATGTAGGGCGATGCAGGCTCAGAGCTGTACTCGTTCCTGAGGATCTCGCAGACTGACTCATGCACTGGATCATCTTCAAAGGAGATGGACTCATCGGTGCTGGCTGGGTTCTGTCTCCATGGCCCAACTAAGTCTACATGTTCAC
Source organism: Ottelia alismoides (assembly GCA_037367405.1). NCBI lineage: Eukaryota > Viridiplantae > Streptophyta > Magnoliopsida > Alismatales > Hydrocharitaceae > Ottelia > Ottelia alismoides. The sequence continues at coordinate 352,793 of JAZKJV010001784.1, forward strand.
GGTCTGTTTCGAGAGAAGAGTACTCGGTGCTGGATTCGGAGTCTGGTCTCTGCCATCTCGTCTGCTTCATCTCTAATTCCTCATCTCCGCCTGGAGTTTGGAACTGAATTTTCCCATTCTTATAATCGAATAAGGCCCCTGCTGTTCTGAGGAAGGGCCTACCCAAAATGATCTGGGAATCTCTCCAATTATGAGGGGTTTCCATATCGAGGACAGTAAAGTCCACCATGTATTCTTGCCCCTTGACTTTGATCACAATGTTCCTTAACTCTCCTTGGGACCTCTTAGTGGATTTGTCCGCGAACTGAAGAATAGCTCTAGATTTCCTAAGAGGTCCGAGATTAAGCCGCTCATAGAGGGCTGTGGGCATCAAATTGATCGAGGAACCATTGTCCAGGAGAGTGCGTGCAAACGCGATGTCATCAACATGACTCACTACATAGTGTGCACCCATGTCTCTTCGTTTCCGAGGAAACGAGTTCTTTATTGCACAAGTCGTGGCTACTGATAGGACGTGTTTCTCAACACGGCTTTTGGTTTTCCTGCTAACCCTAGTAGGTGTGCATCTCACCTTAAGATATTTTTGGAATGCAGGGGTCATTTCCACGAACTTGTCAAAGGGGATTGTGACCTTGATATGTTTGTTACAAAACTCAGCCATATCAGGGTCATCTTTTTGGATTTTTTTGTTTTTCTTCTTCCCACCCTTGAGAGCTTGGGGGAAAGGGATTATTAACTCAGGTTCTGGAACTGAAATATCTTCATTAGCTGCTGAAACTGAGTTCTGAACAAGACTCTGACTCGGACTTTTATACCGACTCTGACTCTGACTCTGACGAAAGGGAAAATGCTTGGGCGAAACCGGTGATGCTTCTTCCGCTTCTTCTGGCTGGTCCTCCTCAGATGGAGGTGCGGGCTCATCGGTGTCGTCGGACTCCGGATGACTGCGGGGCTGGTGCTTCGAGGACTCAGATGTCCTCTTCTTCTGCTGGCGGTGACGGTGGTGCTCCTCCTCTTCCTCCTCCGATTTCTCCTCAGGTCGAATTCCGGAGGTTCCTTCCTGTTGTGCCCGTGCCCGATCAGGTATGGTCACGGTCCTTCCGCTCCTGAGGGACATATGATTAACATTATCGTACGAAAGGATCTCATGTTCAGATAAATAGTTATCTGAATAGTATACCTGATCTCGGGGTCGGTTCTGGCCCTGCTGTATGCTATTTGGATTGGCCTGAACCTGTGCGGGAATTGGAGTCCTTGGCGCCATTTGTTGGTCCTGAGCACGAGAGACCCGATTGATGTCGGTTCTCATGTCCAGGTAGTCGTTTTGCATCTGCTGGACCCTATCAGACAGGGTCTGGATCGCCAAGGTGAGGGACTCCAACTCGGTGGGCTGGGCTGGCTGCTGAGTGGATGCGGTCCTGAACTGGCCCTGCTGGCCATGCCGATACTGCTGCTGATGGGGCGGTGCTGGCCCCTGCTGGTAGGTGCGCTGCTGCGGCTGGTACCCCTGTTCTGGCCTGGACTGATATCGCGGGATTGTGACGGGCCTGGTCTCCTGGTAAACTGGGGTTGGGCGGTGTGCCTGGTCCTTCCCCATCTCGATTTGCCGGACTAGTGGGTCACGGCTATACCAGAGCCCGTTGATCTCGTAGACGGGCGGAGGCTCCTCGTACTCTGTCTCCACCGGTGGGGGTGCATGATGGTTCTGCTGGGTGTAAGTCTGATCCCAGCTGCTCTGAGACCCCGGTGCCTGTTCCTGTACAAGATGGACTCGATGTACAGGTACAGGTGGTGCAGAAGGGGTGGGTAGCTTGATCTTGGCTACCTTTTCAGAGAGTTCCTCCACCTTCTTGGGAAGGCTCGAAAGAGACTCCATCTCCGCGACTCTCTTGTGGATCTGTTCGACCATGGTAAGCTTGTCTGCAATCATCCCCATGCTGGGGATGAGGTCCTCTGTCAGATCTGCAACAGTCCTTCTAGTTGTCTCATTGGATAGAATCGAGGGAGACAACTGATAGGCCCTTGTGGCCTGTGACCTGCCGGTTTCTGCCATCTGCTCTAGGATTTTCCACACGGCGTGCTCGTTCTTGTTTAGATAGCTTCCTCCACAGGCGGCGCTGACTAACCCCTGCATCTCTGGGGTTAGGCCGCAGAACAAGGTCTGGACTAAGATCGCCTTAGAAATGCCGTGGCACGGGCATTTCTGTACTAAGTCATTGAACCTGTCCCACGCCTCGTGGAACGGTTCGCAGGGTCCTTGGGCGAAGCTGGCAATCTTTGTTCGCATCTGATTGGTTCTACTGAGTGGGTAGAACTTCTTCAAGAAGAGGTCCTTGAACTGCATCCAGGTAGTGCATACCACCCCTAGGTTTTTCAGCCAATGTGCAGCCTTATCTCCTAAGGCAAACGGGGTGGCTTTCAGCCGGATATAATCTTGGCCAACATTGGGATGGCTCAGATTATTGCAGACTAGTTCGAAGTCACGGAGGAAAGTGTACGACTCTTCACTGAGGTTTCCGTTGAACTTCGGCAGCAGGCTAAGGAAGTGGGGCTTCAGCTCGAATGCCTGGTCGGGAACTGCAGGTGCTAGCCAATTCTGGATTTCATTCTCCGCCGGGTTATAGGTATCGACCATTGGTCGGTCGATCCCTTCAGCTACTATTATTCGCCCCATTCGTGCAGTGAGATCAGCATTTTTCTGTTCAGCTTCAGCAAGGCGTCTAAGGATCTGTCTCATCTGGTCCTCATCAGGCGGCATCTTTGGCGGCATTTCTTCCTCTACTTCTGGGAATTGGAAAATAAGGTCGGTGTTAGAGGTTGAATCAAGGAAGGGATTACCGAGGCAATGATCTTCCTCGGTAATCTCAGAGGAGATAAAAGGGTTGGTTTGAGAGTAACCACCCTGAGCCGGAGGGAACCAGGACTCAAGAGGGTCATGAGTCCTGGGTGATCCAAGGTGCGCTCGGACCGGAAAAGACGAGTTACTTGGGGGACTCATAGAGAGATCAGTGAACGGTGCGTCGAGATCTCCCCAGTCACTCATCTTGGTGAAAGAAGAAGATGGGATTTTACTCCTACCTGAAGCAAGCACAAGATCAATCCAAGACCCTGGATTCACACTCAACACAGTGAAGGACTCAAAGTTGAGTCCAATTTATCTTGTATTTTTTTAAGTGTGATTTTCAAGCAAATCTAGCAAGGATTACGCGGCTTAGAGGGAAGTCGGCTCAGAGCCGGATGCGTCTTCCCTGTCTATCCTGTCGTCTAAGATACCGCCGCTCCTTCCTTTCTTCGCTCCTATCCCAAGCCGATGGACTCAGTGACCACGCCCCTATCTACCTGCAAGCAGGCGGAGGCTGACAAGGCCGGAACTTCGCCCCGGGGGGTTACTGGCAGCTTGTCGCGAAGTACCGCAATTTCGCCCCTATCTACCTGAGACAGGCGGAGGCTACTTGGTACTAGTCAAAGAATCTGAAAATATTCGGCTCGTGATATTTGCTAGGATTAGTTAGAACGTGATATGGAAGATGGGGATTTGGGCTCTACCTTAGGGTGTTCACACACACTCAGGTACCCTCACTCAGCCTGAAAACAAGGTCGGGGATTAGTCTCCCGCAAACAATTTTCAGCTTTTATTCCCTTTTTAAGGTCAATACTGTTAGCAGTCCCGGTTTTAAAGTTAGGTTATCACTGTAATTAATCACCACAAATCACGCCTATCGGACAGTCCCAATTTCCTTTTTAAATTAAGTGAGAAAATCAGAGGGGGAAATCGAGAAAAGCCGATGCAAGTTGAAATCGATGATGCGTATGCTGAGTAGAGAATACTTACAGTGATCCTTCGCTCTTTGATGCAGGATGCTATACAGAATTGAAAACTTTATTCTACATGCAAATGCAAGCGATGAAAGCCGCTCCTAGACAGGCAGTTCTATTAGCGTGAGGAAAAGTTTAATTTGAACTAAATAAATTTTCTGTGAATTAAATAAACAGACAGAGTGATTTTCAGTGTTTAATTTTTAATAAATATCAAATCACAATTTTTCCAAGAACTAAAATTATCCTAGGAGGGTCTAATGATCAGGGACCTAGGAAAATTAACAGAACTTAAATTTATTGTGAAATGAATTAATTAAAATTCATTTAAGAAAATCACTAAACTATTTATTTAGGCCTCGATATGCGTGCAAATGATATGAAATTTTTATGGAGTGTTAAAAATGATGTCCTTAAGCTACTGTGAATTTTTGGTGATTTTTGAAGGCACTGATAATTAATTAAAAATCAAAAGGCATCACTGGGCAAAATATGTCACAAATGAACCAATTAATTCATTGATAATTCAATTAAGCCAACAAAAATCAGACACGTGTACAAACAGGTAGAGGACAAAATTCTCAACAACTTGCAATTTTTAGAATTTCAAAATGATGAAAAATGCATGCTAAGGACACGTGCAAACACAAGGGTGTAAATGCAATACTGGAAAATAAAATTTCAATAAGTAAACGTGCTGACAGGGACTAAAATGCAATTACCAATAGTATGCAGGGCTTCTATGCAATTTATCCACGAAACACGTGCTCCTCACGTGATGTCTGCTTCACAGGGGCCTCTTCGCAATTTCTGAAAGCTCCAGGGGCGTCGGTGCAAATAACCCAGGTCGCACGTGCGCTTCACGTGGCCGACCTAGGTTCGGAGGGCTTCGGAGGCTCGGGTCTTCTGGAGGTTCGGTCTAGCCTCGGTGCAGCTTCGGGTTACCCGAGCCTAGGCTTGGGAGGCCGAGGCTCGGATGCGTCTACGTGGCAGCCTGAAGGCCCTTGGATCAAGATGAATCCAAGGGATGTCGATGAAGGCACGTGGCGACTTGCGAGGCGTCCGATCAGGAGTGCGATGAACGGTCGAGGACGAGGGCGGAGAAGGGACGCGTGGCGAGGCGAGGACCGTTCGATCAGATGATCGAACGATGGCTGCTTCTTCTTCTCTAACGGTCCTCCGCCGCCTGCGGAGGAGAGGCCTGTGCTCCGGTGAAGGCAGCCGAGCTCCGCCTCGGTGTCCAAGCTCCGGTGATGAGCTTCGTCAGCTCCCACCTTGCTCGGAAGAAGCGGAAGTGAAGGGCGAAGCCTCTGGTGGTCTCTGGATCCCTGGAGGATGGCTGGAGCTCGGTGTCGATGAAGCTCGAGGAGAGCTCCGGCGAGGCTCCGGCCAATGATGAAAGTAGCACCTGCAAGTGTTAAATATAGAGCCGGAGCTCGTGCGTGCGTTTGTGGAGACGTGATGATGGTTGGCGAGGCCTAAGGCGACGTGAGGTGGTCAGGCGACGTTGCTCCGGCCAAATGGCGGAGCTGGGAGATCGATGAACGGTGGAGTGGAGCGTCTGAGGGTGTGGGAGGGGTCAGCGAGGATCGGAGCTTCGACGCGAAGCTCGCCGAGGTGATTGGAAGGTGCGAAGATGGTCGTGGACGGTGAATAAAATCGGAGAAAGAGAACAAGAAAACAAAGACGAAGATCGGAGGAGATGAAGGAGGTTACCTGGGGATTGGAGCTCGGATTTGAGTTCCAGGGTCGTCGCTCGAGGGATCCGGTAAAGTCCCGAGCTCGTGCAGCTGCTCGGAGGAGTGGCTGCAACACGGCGGTGGGCCGAGGATCTCGCCGGAGAAGACGCTCTGTCGTCGCTCGACAAATCAGCCGATTGCTGTCACCAATAGGAAGCTTGGAGCTCTAGGGATCTCTCTGGAGTGGCGGATAGATGTGAAGGTCGCTGGTGATGGCGTATTTATAAGGTGGAGTTGATGGGTTAGCTGGTGGATTGGCGAAGTTGGTGGTCGTCGTGGGGCGAATATGGTGGAGGTGGTGGCGATTGAGGGTGCTGGCGAGGGAGAGGGACGAGTGGGGAGCGTCGTGGCGAGGTCAGCGGCCGGAGGAGAAGGCTGACGTGTGCCCAGAAAAGGAAAGGGGGCGCCCCTCCCGCAAGGCAAGGGACGTGGGGGAGAGGGGCGCCTGGAGGTAGGAGACGAAGTCTCCACCGTTGGATCTTGTGATCCAACGGTGGAGATTAGAGCGTGGAGCGACGGGCCAGATTAGATCTGAGGCGGTGAGATCGATGGTCGATGAAGCGGCCACGTGGCAAGCTGTGCGTGAGGCGCTAGCGAACGGTGATGATGGAGAGCTTAGGCCGATCGAGCGGTTGAGAGACATCAAGAAAAGGAGTGGCTGAGATGCAACTTCTGAGATGTGATCGATCGGTCGTCAACGCGCCACGTGGCGAGCCCTGCTTAAGGCGCTAACGAGCGGACAGATCTGAATGCGGATGAAGATCGAACGGCTGAGAGAATGAGCGCACGTGGTCACAGAGGGGCCGTTGGATCTGAAGCGAGATCCAACGGCGGAGGGCGCGGGTGGATGAGGTGATGGGCAGCGGGCCGTGTGGCGCAACCAGAGGGCGCCACGTGGCCTGCTGTGAATGGCTGGAGAAGAAACACGTGTAGAGAGAGGAGGAAGCCGAATTTGGAAAAACTCAAAACATGAAAGTTGTAGATCTTGATGAGATCTACAAGTTTCATGTTGATCAAAGACGGAGATAAGGCCAAATATGGTACATAAATACAAGGATACATAAATGTACATATGTAGTATGCAAAATGACCCAAAAACCCAAGTTTCTCATACAAGCTCCAATTGCAATGAAATTAGTCTCATTTTAAAGGTCTTTTAATATGTAGTAATCCAAGAGTGAGTAAACCTAATTAGGAGTTTGTATGAGGGCTTTATGTGTGTTTTAATGTACAGGGGTTCTCAGGATACTTGGGCTATTTTACAAGGGTGATTCATCCCTGTTTTATAATGAATATATATATAGTATAGAGAAGAAGTTATTTTGATGAAGATGTCTTTTACAGGGGATTTTTTTTTGGCTTCTTATTTAAATGCAGATGAGCTGCTATAATGCATGAATTATGGATGCATGCATGAGTGTTATTTATGCAAGATAAAAGGAAATATGCCTCTATTTTCTCGGGAACAAGGCTCTATTTTTGACTTTTGATGTGATGAATCACAGATTCATCAGAGGGGCGGCGGGCCTTGGCCTGCGGCTCCTCCTCTTTTTTTTTTTATTTTTTTTAAATTTTTTTACTGTTTTGATTAATTTGCTGCTGGAACAAAGTTTTTTTTTAATTTAAATTTTTTTATTTTTTTTTAAATTTGTTAAACAAGGAATGCAAATGGAAATGACAATGAAGGGGGAAAAAATGATATGGTGATAATATGCAGAGTAGAACAAATAGGGAATGGTGGTGATATGATGTGCTAAAAAAATTGTAAAAATGACAATATGATAAAATGATATGAAAAATTACCTACGATGGACGCGGGTGCCTATGGAGTGCTCGTGAGAGCACGGTCTTCGCTCGAATCGCCGGCGCGCGATGAGCTCGAGCAGCGCGCGGTTGCGGCTGCGATGTTGGCCAAAAAACCAACGGATCACACTGGAGAGAGGGCCGTCGTCGCTCGACCGCGGTTGCGTCGCTGTCACCGATTCAACTCAGGGAACTAGGCTCTCCTCACATAAAGATGGATCAAAGGCAAATTGAGGAGGATGGAATGTATATAAAGAGATGGAAAAAATGGAAGTTAGAATTAAGATGGAGTGGGATGGAGGTTAATAAAATGGTGGAGTTGAATTAGAAGTTAGAAAAATGGTGGGGTTGAATGGAGATTGGTGGTATAGAGTTGAATGGTGGTTATTGTAGAGAATGAAAATTAAATAAATAAATAAAATAAAGTTGGCTACTTTAATTACAATAGAATAAAAAAGAAGAAAATAAATAGTGGAGAATTTACAAGGGAAGACAAAACACCATGTACACATTTTTATTTACTTTTCTAATTTGTATTTTTTTTGTCTTTTAAATAAGAGATATTTACAACGGAAAAATACTATAAAATAATATAATTAAAATACAACACAATCATGATATTTTTGTATTTTTAGCAATTATGAAAGATACAATAAAAAGAAAGAATGAATATATACAAGGTATACAATGTACATCTAGGTCCCAAAACCCAACTTTTGCAAATGAGCTCCGATTTTAATGAAACCACTTCCGTTGGATAGATAATTTTCTAACTTGAACTTTAAAAGTGAGTTTGGTGAATTTGGAGTTCATACGGAGCGGGAATTTAGCTTGGAAGTTGGTCTTTACGGCTTTTTCCCATTGGGATCTAGGAGTATTTATTTGAGGTAAAATTTGTTTTGTATTTTTGTATTTTTATATACATTGATATGAACATGTTGGAGAAAGAATTAGCCAAAAAGGAGTTGATATGAAATTATTAAAAATACATAAAGTTTTGGGCTATTTACATGTATAAAACTCCTTTGATTTTGCGGCTTTTTATGTGTAATTTATTTTGTACAATCTAATATACAATAATTCATGTATTTTATGTACAAGAGTCATTTGTTAATTTATTGAATTTATGTACATTTTTATGAGCTTTTACTCGGGGATTTTGCTAAAATCAAGATATTGAGATGATGAATCGTGGATTCATCAGGGACCCGACCCATCAATCTTCCCTCTATCTGTCTTCTTATACTAAGATGATTTTTGACCTAAGTATAGGGGGACCATATGAGTCAGCTCCGCTATATCACCTTGTATTTGATCGGAGCGATGACTTCATATCACTTGTGCTATGGGGACACAACAAAACTTAAGTATAGGGGGGTATACCGCATATTATTGTATATATACTTTAGCCATAGCTCTATGTTAAACTTTTTGAAAACTTTTTAGGCTAGGGTTTAGGTTTGCTTGTGAACTGATTTTTGTAAATTTTACGTAAAAATCTTTTGAAAATTGAGGGATTAACTTTTTGTAATTAAAACATTAACTTTATTCAAAAATCCCCGTAAAAATATGAAAAATTAAAATCATTTTCTTTGGTAGAGGCTCTAACTACTAGGCTTAAAATGAGTAGCTACTCTTCGGTAAGGGAACTACGGTCTCCCTTAGCAGAGTGGGTAGTTTAGAGGACGGTGTCTATGTCTTTGTCCTCAAGTAACATGGGTAGCCGTCTAACGGTCCATACTTACAACCATACTAGCTGGAAGTAGATGCAACAATTCATATGAGCTTGGGGCAGTCATTATCTCTCTTAAGAATTAAAAATAAAAAAATTACAAAAGATAAAAATCACAAAAATTCACTAACTTTGGAGTTGATGAATTCCTGACACATTCACATCACTCAAGGCTTGAGGATTTAAAGACACTTGATTTCTAAGATCTTGAGAAACTAAGTTAGTCAGCCTTAGTCATTAGGGTTTTGAACTTAATAATCTACACCCTAGTTTGAAAGATCTAAGCACTTAATTGCTCTCTTCATCTCTACCTTCTAAAGAATATGATTAGCACATCACTTTCACAATGCATGATTGATGAGATGAGTTGAGTTATCACTTGAGAAACTAGGACTAGAGATCTAAGTTTAGACCTGATTTAATGATGCTTGAGGATAGGATAAACTTAATGAAGGCTTCAAGAAACCTGAGTGTCAGCAAACCCTAGCCAATATGTGAACAAGTTGGCATGCTATCTCTTCATATCTACCTATGTGCCATGACGTGATGAAACTAAATAATTGTTGATCAGTGTGCGCCAACTCTTGGTAAAAGCAGTGGAGTTAGCCAAAAAAAGAGAAGAAAAGAAAGAAATATTGAAAGAAAAGAGATCTCAAACACAAAGTCACATTACAAAAGAGCTTCCACCAAAGGCAAGCGCTCCCAACCATTTCAAAATGTCCACTTGGACCATACACTGTTAGGACTAAGGAGTCGGGCTAGCACCAAAAAAGGGCTCTACATCGTATAGTGATACAAGTCTGGGTGTCGAAGATATCTTAGATACTCAAAAGAGACACACCCCGGTGTACTTCCAGGAAAACAAGTGACGATGACTTCAAATTCTCTTGACAGACATATTGATTAATAAACAAAAATCTACATGTGTTGAGTAATAAGGCACTCGAGAGGCCCCTTGTTCTAATGTGAGAGAGAGAGAGAGACAAATATACAGAATCATGTGCCCTCCATCACCCGACCATCCATATACATGTTCAAGTCTGACAAACTAATGAGACAGTTTATTGAAGCAAGAACCGGCTTATTCCCTAGTGTTGAGCATTAGGTCTAGAGGAGAGTCTCCTGGACTGGAACCGTGGGTGACATCTCAACTCGACTCTCATGATTGTAGTAAACTAAATTTCATATCCTTATATTTTATGTACAAACAGATAGTCTGATAATTAAAGAAGTTGGATTCCATTTGACCAGAGCACGGTTGAGCCTAGAATTTTAGGATCACTCAAATTAAGTGTCTTTGACGAATTGAGCCTTAAAAATCCACATCCATTGTCAGGAATTAATCTGACTCCTTCATTCTTTAGACGCTCGAGGACGAGCATAGTTTAAGTATAAAGGTATGATGAATCATAGATACATCATTATAAAATCCATTTATTATTCTCCTAACTAAAACAATTCAATAAAAACACTATCTAAATCCCTAATATTAACTATTTTTTATATTATAATCAAACTGTGTATGACTAACACTAATTTTCTAACCCTAATTATTGTATTTAATTACTAAACCTTCCTTTTTTTCTTTATTATTAAAAACCATAAAAATTAGATTAAATATAATATATATTTATCTTGAATTTTTAAATAAATTAAAAAGACAAAAAATATCAAAACCATAAAACATAGTATTTTTACCCATTAAAAATGCTTGCAAAAATTCATCTTTGTATAAATGACCTTTTCGGATTTTTAACCAACATGAAATATGTAGACCTCATTGAGACCTACAATTTTCATGTTTTGGAATTTTTCTAATTCAGCCTCCTACTATTTCTTTTTTATTTTTCTTTATTTTCTTAATTATTGATTTTTCTGGAGCGGCCACGTGGCGCACCGCCACGCGGTCGCCTCTTCTCGTTCCACGCGCCAGCTTTGTCCGCCCTTGGATTTCCTCTCCATGCTTCAATAATAGTTATCATTTGGTTCTCACTCGTTACCCACTCGATCAGATCATCAAGATCTGATTTGAGCCCTCCACGTGTGCCCTAATCAAGGCCGTTGGATCTGGTGATCCAACGACCATCACTCCATCTCCTACCTCCAGCGCCTCCTTCCAAATGTGTTACACCTGATTTTCCATGCTCCCCCTCCATTTCTGGCCAGCTTCGATCACCCTCTCCATAACCTAACGACTCCTCCAGATAGCTCCGAGATCCACCTTCCTCACACAACATTTATTGATCCCCTCTATCACTCCTCCCTTCATTGCAAATGTTGCAAACATTGCCGTCACCTCCATAACGATCGAGATTCGCTACCTAGATAGCCACCCCCTCCGCCTCTTCCATACTTTGTCCGCCAATCCCAAGAGTATGCCCAGCTTCCCCTCCCCTTCGGTGACAACGGAGGGTGATGAATCCACATTTCATCATCTTTATTCTATCATTTTGGCCTCAAAAACCCTAGCATCCTGTAAATTGCATTAAATAGAGCATATTAGCATTCATGCATGTACATGTAATTAGTGTCTAAATTACAGTAATTAAAGCCAAAATTATAGAATAAATAAAAGAAAAGAAAAAGAATAAAATATTGTAAATATTTTATGACCCGAAACCCCGAGACCTAGGCATCTTGATGAATAGGTCGACAAGGAATAAAGTAGGGGGAGATAAGGGTCAAATACCTATACTTTTGAATTCATTCTTTATTTACTTTGGGACATATTTTTGGTTCCACTTTTTATACTTCAAATAAAAAAACTTTGTACATAAAAGTTGTAGATAATTAAATAAAGAAAAATACAAAATTTATTTCACTTAAAAATAATGTACAGATAAAAAGTTATGGTCTGAATAAGAATCCAGAATCCCAACTTCCCAGACCCGTATCTCACAAATAAAAACTCCAAATGCATCAAACTCACCTTTAATTGTATATACAATAAAATAAACTATTTAATGGTGATGGTTTCGCATTTGGCGGAGCTACGGTTTGAAAGTCGAGTTTTGGACCCACATTGTATATATGTACAGATTAAAATATTCAATTTATTATTTATTTATTATTTTTATAATTTTATATTTTTATAATATTGTAAATATTACTTATAATATATTTGTACATAAAAATTAGAATAAAAACCTAAATAAAACATAAAAGAAAATATGTATGTATATAGGATACATAGGTACACCACCTATACTTATATCGATATAAATTATACTTTTATTTTATTGAATATACAAACTACATCAGAAAATTAAAATAAAAATATATTTATGTATATTTATTTTACACATATATAAAATAATAAACAAAATTAAATAAATCAAAATCACAAAATAAAAAATAAAAGAATAAAATATATAGATATTATACCTACAAGGGCTATAAATAGTAACTTGTAAAAATACACTTCATAAAAATAAATAAAAATCATTATAAAATACTTCATAAAAAATTAAACAATTTTTATTTTATGACTAAAAATTAAATAAATCGGTTTCGATTTTTAAATGATTTTTTAATCATTTTTTCCAGGGTTTTTCCTGGTTGGTCCACGTGGACCAACCAGGAGGGTCTGAGAGTTGACCTCGGTCAACTCTCTGACCCGCCCCCGTGGCTGTGTCAGAATAGTTTTTGGGTCTGTTTCTCGATTTTTTCAAGGGCTATCCGCTCCTCATTTCATGTCAACGTCTTCTTGACTTTTGTTCGTCTTTGGTCGAGGATGTTCGCCCATATCTTTCCTCGGGCTATGGAGCATCGAGGCGGGCAGCGCGCCTCGTTCTTTGGAGCTGGTCGGGCGGACAGTCAAACCTTCAAATACGACCCCGACATTCCTCTCGTTTTTGATCCTCTTCCACCACCAAAACCCTAACCTAAGCCCTTGAAGATACTCCTGGTGACAGCAGGAGCTCGTCGGGCTGCTCGCGGGAGCAAGGTGGTGTTGAATCGAGTCTGATCCCCTTGCCGAAGTTCTCGCCGGAGACCTCTTCGTGCGCACCTTGGTGAGGCCCTTCTTCCCCTTTTCCCCCTTCTTCTCTACTGATTCCTAGTGTCCAAGTCATTAAAGCTTTTCCTTACGTTCTCCTCGTTATTATCCATCGTTAAACCATTATCGAACCATCTTGATTTCGTCTCGGCCGGCATCGAGTCTCACCGGCCGACATAACTTCCACCGTCGATGTACACCCCTGTGAAACTCTCCACGAGGTCGGGCCATTTTTCCCCCGATTCTCTACCATTTTCCTTGCAGGTCTGAGACATAACCACGCGCCTGGGGAGATTTTGTGCTTCGCCGGAGGAAGCTTGGAGCCACCGAGCGTCGCCTTCGCGGTGGGAGGGCCCTGGCCTTCGCCTGGGCATTTTGAAGCCTCCAGACGTCAGAGGAACCCTGCAGGAGTACACGGAGGCGGTCGGGGACTGCCCAGGCGCACGGAGGAGCCGCCCTTCACCGATTCAAACTCGACGGGGGCCTGTTCTTCGGGTGTTCTTGGAAGACCCCTCCTCGCCATCCGATCCAAGGCCGATCGCCCAGGATAGCAACATCCGTAGGATCAAAGCGCCCACGACCGTTCGATCGTCCAAGCATCTTCTAATCTGGGCCGTTACACGCGAAAGGGTATCGTCAACCCTGGAGCCGACACGTGGATTAGTGGCGGAGGCCACACCATCGGATCGAGCCCTTGCGCTGGGGTAATTTTGCTCCGTACCCCTGCGTTTTTTGTGTATTAAATATTAACCTAAAAATATTCATCTACCGCTTTAAACTTTTGTAATTTTTATACCTGTGCCCCTGGAGTTTTTTTATTATCGAACTTATACCCCTGCCAGTAACGCACGAGAGCCCTCACGTGTTTCTTTGGCCTTTTTGCATTTCCACCCCGAAGTTTTTGATATTTGCAAGCAGGTCCTCCCCAAGAGCGTGTGTATGCGCGTGGGTGGGTTACTTGCAACCGTGCCCTCACGACTTTTGCTTTTTGTAAAAGGTCCATTAAATTAAATATTCAGTGTTAAATTTTGTGGAAAATTGCATGTATGCCCCTGGATGATTGTGTATTTGCATATATACCCCTACTAGGCTGAATATTTTTGTGTGCTTGCTCTATTTAGTTTAGGCACCTTTTTAAGCCCAAAGATTCTACAAAAATTCATGTAGGCTCCTATTAACTAGCACTTTCATGCCATATTTTTAGTTTTTATTTTTGTTGCATTTTTATATTTATTAAAAATAAAAAACACGCCATTTCAGCACTATCTAGCTTAGAAAATACCAAAAAATATTAAAACACCTAGAAAAATTCCAAAAAAATCACCTACTGTGTATTTTATCCTATTTTAGTGTTCTAAAAAATCACTAAAAATTGCAAAACCAAAACTTTAAAAATTAGAAAATACCTTAAAACTTCAAAAAAATCTAAAAAATTATAGAAAAACTCCAAAAAAGGCAAACGCAGTTCCTGTAGGTTCTATATTTTATTGACTTTATTTTAAAATTAGTTAGGAAAATATTTGTGGCTGATTGATATTTTTCATTCACATTTTACTCACAGTTAGTAGCTAAGTCATTGTTTTCCTTTATTCTGCCATTTAAAAATACCAAAAAGACTCTGAAAAAATCCAAAAATCATAAAAACAATAAAAATTTATAAAAAGACCAAAAATATTTTATTTCTGAATTTTTGAGTATTTTTGCATATTTTTATAAATATTCTAACACCTTTTTTATTATATAGTTTATATATTCCAATATTGGAAAAAAAAGAAAAAATATATAAAATATAAAAAGAAAATATAAAATCAGAAAATTAAAAATCAAAATACAAAATTAAAAAAATTTAAATAAAAAATTTAAAAAAATTAAAAACCCACAAAAAATTCCAGGTTGGCTAAGTAGTCCATTAGACCTAGGTTTTGACTTCTTATCTATACTCTACACCTTTGTTTCCTGTGTTCGACCCCTACTTGCTTTCCATTGTACATTTTTAGTAGGGTATAATAAATTTTAATCCTTGCTATTGATTGCTTGATTAATTGTGTGGGTTAATTGTTGACAAACGAGAAGGCTTGAGTAGTCACCTCAATGACAGTGAGACTGATTTGTCAGACCATTATTTAGCGGCTCTCGCATTTTCGTTTTTCAGAGGATTAGTTTCATTGAGGCGAAGACGACTACCCTCCGATGTTTGACCCATGGTCTTCTGACCACGTCACGGTGCCTCCGGCCACTAAGCCCCTCATTGCGGCTGTGAGAATCGTGCGACGACCCGGTTTTTCACCTGAAGCCCAACCCAAGCCGCATCCTCCACTAGCGACCACCTTCGATATCCAGGTCATTCTTCGTCATTTTCTCTTAATTATTCCAATGCTCACACTTCACTTCACCTCTACTTGATCATATGACATGCTTCACCACACCACCCCCATCTTCATCACACCTCCGCCCAACTCTCCTCTCCTTCAGAACCCCTACCACCTCCAGTCCTTCTTCTCCGATCATGGTCGGAAAAGAACCCACTAAGTGCATCACCGTCTCCTCTCTGACGCCCTCCACTGCATTCACCCCATGCCTCGGCTATAGCTGCCAACCTCTCTCACAGGACCCCATCGCTAATGGCCGGACTTTGTGCCTTCTCTCCATCCTCCTCCATCTCCACAGGAGAGATGCCATCGACAACTCATGACAGCCATCACTTTCGTTGCTACAACTCGCCCGCATCTTCTCCTAATGACCAGCGAGCTTCCCTGACCCTCATATGCTTCGAAGAAGCTCGGAGGTGTTAGGAAGGCGCTCGTCGGAGCCCATAATCACCGCCACTCCTCCAGCAGACGACTAAGTAAATGCGTCGTTGGATGGTGCCTATCAGCATCCATCCAATGGACCAAATCAAGCCAGATCCTCAGCTCCGAGCCTCCAGGCTCAGGCGTCCCCAGGCCACCAGTCAAAGCACCAAAACCCACCACATGGTCTGAGCCTAGGCTGCCTCCTGATCCTAGACCCCTCGCATGCCATGCACATGAGGGGTTGGGTTATTTGCAGTTAAACCCTCAACATTCTTCATAATTGCATCAAAGTCCCCAGGCCCGTACCTCACTAGCGCACCTCGTGTAAATTACATAGAGGCCCCATCGACTTCTAATAATTACAAAAATGCTCCCACGTGTAGGAAAAATTATATAAGGGCCCATTCGGTTTTTATGATGCACGGATAGGTCCCTCTAGGGACCTATTTGTAATATTTATCTTTTATTTTCCATGCATTTTTACTACATTTAGGCCCCTACATTGTTTTTAGCTTATCTTGAGCATATTAACTCCAAATCACATGATTTCATTTTTAATTTAAAGCTTATGTTATCCTCTATCTAATGGCATAGGTAATTTCATGTTTTGACACTGAATTAAAAAGGACTACAATTTTATGTGCTCTGTCTCTCTTACTTCTTATTTTCATTGCCATTATTGATTCTTTAATGCTAAATTTGACTCTGGAATCGATCCATGTTTTCTTTCTTAATGATGTGACTATTTCATGGCATATTTATATATCATTTCATCTGTTGCATATAATTCACATTTCATCATATTTTAATTGCATTTAAAAAATCAAACAGAAATTACATGCATCATTTGCTTCCATTGTTCTTGCATCATTCTTTGCATATCATTTGCATATCACCTCTGCATCTGCATGAAGATCTAGGATTAGAAAATAATTACTCATTAATTAATAAATAATTTTGATAAATTGACAAGGAGGCTCGTGTCCCTGTGTTCGACATTGTTACACTTACTATTGAATAGGATATTTCACTGTTCTAATATATGTCTCACAGAAGGCGAAGACACAGTCGTTGTGGCGACCCGTAAGAAATCCTTCTTCAAACAACAATTAACCCACAACAAATAGTCAAGAAATGAAATAAAGGGATGGAGTTAAAATTTATTTTATTTAACTCTACAACAAGATGTGTATAGTGTGCAAGTATGTGTAGAATGTTGAGCATAGAGAGCAAACTAGATAGATCGTACAAAAGTGCACAAAATATGATTGTGATATATTTTTCTATGTACCTTTTTTGTGGGTTTTTAACTTTTTAATTTTTATTTTATATTTTTGTATTTTTATTTTTACTTTTCTATATTATAGTTCTTTTTATATGTTTATATTTTTTCTTATTTTAAAAATATTTAATATTTTTATATATAGAGTATATACACAATGTAAGCTAGAACATATATAAATGATAATAAAATAATCAAAATAAAGGGAAATAAAATATTTTTGGGTTTTAAATAATTTTTTTTACTATTTTATGATTTTTTCAAAAAAATCACTAATTTTTATATGTTTTAAAAGTCAAAAATACCCTAAATCAGAGTTTATTTAAAATTAAAATTAGCAAATGATTTCCAAAATTTTCCAAATCAATTTTAATAAAATAATAATATATAGACAATTCAGAAACAAAAAATAGAATTTTGGGATTTTAAAGAATTTTTATATTTTTAAAGGATTTAGGGTTTTCATTTTTTAAGAGTTTTCTTTCGTATTTTTTAGGGATTTTTATGGATTTCTAAAATAATTAAATAAATACAATATATATTTTTTTGGATTTTTCAGAAAGATTTTATATTTTTATGTATTTTCTAATGTAGACAGAGATAAAATGGCTCTTTCTTTATAAAATAGGATACATGCCTAAATTGAAATGCAAAATTATGGTGTAATTCTAAAACAAGTCAGGAACTTAATCCTAATTTTTAGGATTTTTTCAAATGAAATTGCTATTTTAAATAAATAGAGAAAACATGAAGAAACTACATTACTAATAGGGGCATATTTGTAATTAACGAAAAGTTCAGGGACCTGCAATTTTTTTAAGAATATATAACATGCACAAAATGTTTCTAGACTAAAAGAAAATACTAAAAGCAACAGGGATATGTCTGCAAAATGTCCCCTCACATGGGGGCGTCATGTGAGGTCACGTGACGCGGACTAATACCCAATTACAGAAAAGATAGGGGTCGTTTTACAAAAGTTACAATATATATATAGCGACATATGAAAGCTTTAGTATCAATAAATAAATTACAAAAGACGCTTGGGTGAGATTGCAAAATACCTAAACTAAGGCGGAAGGCGACGGACTGGATCTGTTCACTAAAACACGTGTTGACGCCTCCTGCGACGATGTCGGTTCATCTGTGGATGGCCACGATTTGAACCCCGGATGGGGTCCTACGGTGAAGACACAAAAGATCTGACGGCTGGCGATCAACCTGGCAATTGCGCCCGATCTGACAACGTAGAGTAAGGGAGGAAGAATAGGGAAGAATGTCAGGGAAGATGAACTTATATGGCTTTTCCTTCACGTCACTAGCATTTTTGGAGAGTTTTTAATATTTTTAGTTGATTTTTAAATTGAAACAGTAGCAAAAATGAGGGTTTTTTAAATTTTAAAAATAGAAAATCAAACAAAAAATGTCCCAAAAAAATCACTGACATTTTTACACAGTTGCAGGGGCCACGTGTCCAAATTTCAAGAGATTTGGGGTTGATTTGATATTTTATTCAACCAACAAAACATGCACATCACACAGGGACCTAGATGTAAAGAAAATAAGTTCCATAGGCTCAAATATAACACGCGCTAGAAAGATAGGGGGCTTAATGCAATTTTCACGTCAAATTCAGCACATGTTCAAATCCATCACGTACAGGGGTATAAATGCAAATATTTAAACTAAAGCTTTATAGCATAACATTCAATAAACCTGAGCCCATCCATGCAAATATCCCGGAAAAATCACGTGACAAAGCACGTGCTCCACAAACAGAGGGACTAAAATGCAAAATTTGAAAATCTAAGGTCCAAAGTACAATTTATCCAAATTAAAAACAACTTCTAAAAGTATTTACATGACTAAACTGAAATATGAATAGTGCTAAGGGCCTAAGAGCAAATTACCCCTTTATTTCAGATCTGACGGTCGAGGAGTATCACTTATGATCAGACGGCTGGCAGAGGGCGATACCCCTTCGATGATCAATGTCCCAGATCAGATCCTCAGATGGATCGGATGGTTGCAAGCCGCTCGGATGATGGACTGTGGAGATCAGAACTGACAACGAGGCTTGATCGAACGACGAAGGAGCTCCCTGGAAGAACTGGTTGTCGGCGAACTTCGTCCTGCCAATACGCGCGGTGGGAGCATCCTCCGAGGCTTCTCTGAGAGGGAAAACAAAGCTGATGATGGTCCGCAGCAGATGGGATGCTTCAAACCTGCATATGAAGCTTACTGGGTCGAGGGCAAATTGCCTCGACCCGTTAGCGGGTGAATGGATGGAAGTATGAGGCGGGGCGATGCTCTCAGGCGAGTGACGGCGGAGGAGAGTCGATGTCCCTGTTCCGGGTCAAACCAGGGTGGCTGAAGGGGCGAAGAAGGTGGGGAGGAGTCTCACGAAGGTGATAGGGTGGTCGGATGGGCAAATGGGTGATCGGAGCGTAGAGAAATGGCCGACGAAGGGTGGCGGTCGGATATCGAAGAATGGAAAATTAAGCGAAGCTAAAGACCATCTACGCTACATGATGGAGGAAACCGTCTATGCTGGAGGTGCTGGATCTCCTGGTGTGTTCGCCTCGATGGAGCGACGTCTCCAGAGGCTCGAGCTCGCTGGTGGCGGAGCACGGTGATATGGGTCGCTGGATCTGAGGCTAGAGGCATCGGTCCTCGCTGCAATCGATCCCTCAACCTCGCTGTCACTCAAGGCGAAGGAAATGAGGACACTGGAGCCGAATGCAATGGCCAGAGATGCGGGAAAAGGCGGCTGGGGATGAGGCTTTATACAGTGAAGGGTCCGAGAAGATTGGAATGGAGCGCGCGGATCGAGAGCAGATCCCTAAAAGAGAAGGCGCGCAAGGATCACGAATCTGCCCTCGACAATCAGAGCCCGGGGTTTGAGAAGATGGAGGTCGTATCGATTGGGGAATATTTGGAGAAATCAGGTCAGAACCGAGTCCGAGTGAAAAGTTGTCCGGGGGGCAGTCGACCAGGGGTCAACGTTCCCCCGTTGACCAATCAGAATTCATGGATTGGAAATTATTTATAAATAAAAAAATAGAAAATGATTTTATTTCCAAATATTTACAAAATAAAAAATGTTTATTATTTTCAAATTATTTTTTAGTGATTTTTATTTATTTTTTTGAAAAATAAATTGATGTATATACATAATATAATATTATATACAGGTAAAAATACCTATGTATTTTCAATTTCTATTTTTATTAGTTTATTTTTGTACAATTACCCTAATTTTATATTTATTTATTTACAACATAAAATTTTGGATAAAAAATAATTTTTATTTTATTTTTATTGTTTATTTTCTAAGGTGAAATAAATAGATATAGGTATATATACATGGTATGTACAAGGGTAGGAGAGAGAAATGATTTTATTTTATTTTTCTCATTTTTATCTTATTTTTAGAAATGTATACAAATTGTAAAACACACACACACACACACACACACACACACATATATATATATATATTATGAAAATAAAATATATACACCAAGAAGGAAGTGTGCTCAATGATTAATGATCCTATCTCTCTCTACTTATTTTATTTGGCGATGAGGCCCATATTGGGCCCTCTCTTGGGTTCAGGTCACTTAATATTTATTCTAAATATTTCCCTCTTTTTCTTTATTTCTTTATTCTTTTTATTTTTGCACAAAAACATGCTAAATATTGATATTTACACAATGCATACCTTTTGATAATTTATTGTATTTACAAGTATCTACATGGTATTTTGCAAAGATTTTTAACTAAAATAAAAGAATAAAGATTGATGAATGGGATTCATCAAGGAAGAATAGGGAATAATGTCAGGGAAAATGAACTTCTGTCGCTTCTCCTCCATGTCTCTAGCCTTCTTTGAAGCTCCAGAACCAGCCCAGCTGCTCCAGGGAGGATCCTCGCGTGGTTGGCGGTGTCAAAATGGCTAAGGGACCGCCGGAGAGCAGCGATGAGGTCGAAGAGAGATAGGTGCCCCATGTACCTTAGTTCTACACAAAAATCAACCCCAACGGGGGTCTCGAGCCTCCAGTACTTGCAAAAAGAGAAAGCACAAGAAAAATGGGCACGAGGACTCTTATTAGCGATGACGGATGTGCAAGTGGATCAGGTGAAGACCTCCGATGTATGACAGAGAAAGGAGATCAAGCCTCCAGATGCACAAGTGGATAATTTGGAATTCCTGGGATGATGGAAGAGCAAAGGGGTAGAAATGGGGGTGGTTTGGTGTGTCCGCTCTAGTAAACTACGAAGGATGGTTTAAACTACTAAAACATGCAACAAAAATATAAAGTAAATGCTGGAGACTAACCTAGGTCTAATCTATGCTAAGAAATGAAATAAAAGCGAACCTTGATGGCCGAAAGACCAGAGATGAGTACCTCGACGGCGAGCTCACCAGAGGTGGTGGAAGCGCCTTGGCCTTCGATGACCCGCTACCAGGTGCTGGAGGAGAGTTGCCACCTCTCTGGTCCTGAGCACAATATTTAGAGGGCCAAAGCTCCGTCTACAGGGTTTCAAAAATGAGAAGAAGTCATCGGGGGTGTTTATGTACAGGCGATGGAGGCACTCCAAAGATCGAAGTGGTGGCAGCGATTCATTAGCCCGTTGGCCAAGGAATCATGCTCGCGAGTAAGTCCATAAATTGAGGAACAAATGTCATTAAGCAAGCAGGGTGAAAGGATTAACGGTTCGTGCTGCGAAAATCAAGGAAAATGGTGAGAAATGAGGGTCTGAAAGGATGCAGGTGCTAGTCAGAGAGTTGATCGTGGGTCAACTTCTGACGTAACCTGGTTGGTCCACGTGGACCAACCAACAAAAACCTAGATTAAAAGACTAGAAAATAAAAAAGAATGAATAAATGATTTTATTAATTTTAAGTTATAAAATAAAAAACATTTATCATTTTCTATATTATTTTATTATTATTATTATTTAATTTTTATAGATATATAAGTACAAGTTAGTTTTTAGGGTTAATGTATACGTATATTTATCTATGTTTTTGTGATTTTTATTTTTATTTTATATTTTGATTTTATTAATTTAGTTTATTATTTTATATAATTATAACCTATTTTTAGATACTTAATTATTTTTTTATTATATTTTTATGATATAATATATACACTTAAATACAAAAGTGTATTTATTATATATGTATAGATATAGGTATTCCATCTATGTATTTTATAAACATGTTTTATTTTTATGTTTTCTTTAGCATTTTATTTTAGTTTTAATTGTACATATATTATAAATAAAGTTTAAAAAATTATAAAGATATAAAAATAGTGAAGAATAAATAAAGTGATTATTTTAATCGGGTATATTATAAAATAGGGTCCAAAACCTAACTTTCACACCTTAACTCAAAAAAATATGAAACCACCTTCATTAAATAGCTTCTTAAAGGTTGAGAGATATGGGTCTGGAAAGTTGGGATTTTGGAATCTTACTTAGATTGTAACTTATACATTGTATATTATTTTTGTATGAAACAAATTTTATATTTTTATATTTTATTATCTAAAACTTTCATGTACAAAGTTTCTTTATTTGAAGGATAAAAAGTGAAAAATGAAACAAGTCCCAAAAATGAATAATAAATGAATAAATAAATGGAAATTTTATTGTACAAATGGCCCTTATCTCCCCCAACTTTATTCCCTGTCGACCTAGTCATCAAGATGCCTAGGTCTCAGGGTTTAGGGTCATAAAATATCTTCAATATTTTATTCTTTTTCTTTTCTGTTCTTTATTATATAATTTTGGCTTTAAAAAAATATTTTATATAGTATTTACACAACAGGAGATGAATGTTAAATTATGCAAATTAAGGGTATTTACATGCATTTACTAGGGTTCCAATACCACAATGATAGAACAAAGGTGATGAAATGGAGATTCATCACCATCCACTATACTTGCCTTTGTTAGTCCCTAGCAAACACTTACGTAATAAGTGTAGAAAAAGAAAAAGAAAGAAAAGGAAAAGAAAGAAAATAGATTAAGTTTAATTCTCAAAGTTGTCTTCACAAAATTAAAGTTTTGAGATTAAGTCCGACCTTTGGAATTTTAGTGCGGTCAGAATCTTATTGGGAATTAGATTTGAAATCCAACAGCCTTCGAGATTCCCAAAACATATGCTTAAGTCCCCTCTATGGCTAGGTCAGAATACTTCAATTCATAAGAAAAAACCCTTATGACTATGACTATGACTTGTACAGTGTATGTGGTAGTGGCTCCCCTCAATTGAAATGATAAAGAGATTAACTTCTCCAGCATGACAACCCAAATACTCCCCAACCCAGCAACTCCTTCCTCGAGGAGCGGGGTATTCCCTTCTAAGTTCAAGTGGCAACCAACTCTACTCTCTCTCACGACTCGACTCAATCTTAATTTAATTGCGGCTTCTTCGGATGTCGGTGAAGATGCGTCGATTTCTTGAAAACCGCTCCACGTACGTCAGGTACCTCGCAAGAAAAATAAGAGAGATTTGTGTAAGAGCGTGCCTCAAAAATTAATCAAAAATAAAACAAGCAAAATGAATGCTGACAAATAAATGCAGAAAATAAAACGGTATTCACAATGAAAAATTCGGGGGTCAGACTACCCGAATGCGGAAAACCGAGCAAAAAGTTTCAAAACACAAAACTAAGCCGTTTGCCTCCCCGGCAACGGCGTCATCTGACGATTCCGTAAACGCAGAGTTAAGAAGTTGTTTTTATCTTCGTGAATGAGAAATAATAAATGTCGTTCGTTGTAGGCGGCGATCGGAATAGTCAAGAAATAACCACAAATTTTATTCAATTTCAATCAAGTGGTTTTTATGTTTATTTTACTTGGGCAAGTCCCAAGGTCGATCACAAGGAGGCAAAGGAACAACCTAGAATTATGTCTATCCAATTTCGTGTTCGATTTTCGAGGTGGTCTTTTTTTTTGGAATTTTCAATGCAATAAAGGGATGCAAAATGCAATTTCAGCCTATTTTAGGGACTAAAATTTAAATTTCAATCAAATGAAGTCCGAAAAATACGAAACTTGGCCACATGGTAGATTATGATGAAATGAATGCATTGTAGAATTTTTGGATGCAAAATGAATTTTTTATGAATTTTTAAATGCAAACAAAATGATTTTCAATATTTAATTATAATAAATATTAAACCTGCTTATTTTTAAGAAATAAAATTATCTAAGATCTATCACTAGGTAATGAATCTTAGAAAAATCCTAAACCTCGAAAATGTGGGGTTTAATACCTATTAAAAATTAAACACTGAAAGATGCAAAATGATTTTTATAGGACAAAATATGCATTCGAATGCAAATCTTTTTGGGCACAATGCTAAGCAAAATAATCTCTACAACACATGATTTTTCGGGGATTTTTAGAGCTAAGGTTAATCAATTACGAATTTCAGAGCATAAGATGGGCAAAATTTGCAATTTTCCACAAAATCTTTATTTATTAATTAACTGTCAATTACAAAAATAGCCGCAATATGTACGGATGTAGAGAATTAAGTGAGGAACATCATGCAATTTTTAAATAAATAAAATAATGTAGAGAATAGGTTCAAAAAAGAGGTAGAACACAGGGGTATGATTGCAAATATAAAAAATAAAACAAATAAGAAAAGTCTAGTGGGCATGGATGTAATTACCGAAAATAAGGGGGGAATTCTTGCAATTTTTCCAAGAGGCACGTGCGCCGCACGTGCCCTCTGGTCGGCTGGATTGGAGCGCAAATCAAGGGGTCCTCGGGGGTGTCCTTGCAAATGACCCAGGTGGTCACGTGCGTAGCACGTGACCCCTGGAGGGTGTTGCTGACGTTCTCCCTAAGCACGTGCCTTGCACGTGCTTGGGAGCCTCAGGTCCCGAGCCCCGGTAGCTGGTGGCATTGTTGGTTGGAGAAGACGTGGTCGATGCGGAGTTGTCGACGACGGTTGTCGGCGTCGGATGCTCGACGCAGGATGGCGGAGTTGGCGGAGAAGATGTTGTTGGCGGCCGGTAAAGTGGGGACGCGGCGATGGAAGGTGGCGTTGGTCTTGGCTCGGTGCGGAGATTAGCTCGGAGCGAAGATGCCCGGTGGAGGAAGTGGGCGCTGGCGAAGACGACGACCGTGGCGATGGACGATTGCTGGAGTCGATGGAGAGCACGAGGCAGAGATGGAGGTTGAAGTGTTGATGATCGACGGTGTGAAGCGGAGGTGGTCGGAGGCGGGGATGAGAGGCGGATCGTAGTGGAATAGCGTTGGCTCGACGGAAGAGGACTGCCGGAGCTGGAGCAGTAATGGCGGAGGGAGGCCGCGCAGCAACGAGGGCCGGTAGACCCTCGGATCTTGCTGCGATGGCGGCTCGCCGGCGCTGTCACCGCCGCGAGGTGGACCAAGGGGTAATCGGCGGATGATTGTGGCTGGAGTCTAAGATGCCTTTAAATAGAAAAGAGAGGGGAGGGGCTGGCGATGGATCCGGAGTCGGTTGGCCGCGAGATTGTTAGGGCGGCGCGCGAGAAGTCGTCGACGGAGGAATAGGGGAGAAGAACGGCGGCGGTTGGCGAGGGAAGCGGAAAGGCGGTTGTGGAGGTTACGGAGTGCGGCACGAGGTTGGGGATGAGGGGAGGAAGGATGAGATCTCTGGGCCGTCCGATCGAGCGATGATCGGATGGCCCAGATCTGAACACGTGGCATTTACGTGGGGAGGAGCGGGGCACGTGCGGAGCACGTGCCTGGGAGGCACGTGCGACGCACGTGCGTTCGTTTATTATTATTTTTTTATTTTTTTATTTTTAATTTTTTTTTATAAAAAAACGAGTAATAAAAATCCCAAAAACCACTGACACGTGGCGGCACCAGGTGCTGCCACGTGTCAGCACCACAAAATTCGAAAATAAAATCTTTTGTAAAATAAAAAAGAAATAGCAGATGACCTCGGATAGAAAAAGTTCCTTCACGAAAAATGCTCGTCCCGACGAGATACTACAACTTTTATGAACACATCAAAACCAAAATAGGTCAAATGTAAAAAGTGAATTTTTGGGGTATCCCATGTACATAGAATACCTTGATTTTTAGATTTTATACTTTTTTTGTCATTTTTAAACACGATAAAAATCCGGAAAATATGGAAAATTCAAAGATAAATAAAAGACACTTAATTCTAATTTTTTTGGATTTTTATTGATAAAGAAAATATATACATAAAATATAGGTCAGAGAACCGCTAAAATATATAATGTCCAAAAGAGGCCCAAAACCCAACTTTCACATACGAGCTCCAATTCACTTGAACTTGATATTGTTTTGAAGGTAATTGAATGTATATTAGTTCAAAAGTGAGTATGATCAAATCAGACATTGGATGGGGAAGATATGTGGCTTTTAGTCTGAAAATCTTGAAACTAGGGTTTGGGTTTCTGGTCCACTTATTTGGGTTAGTGATTTTTTTGTATTTTTTATTTATTCTTGTGAGTGATATGTACACAGTGGAAGTGATTTAGTGTTATTCGGAGTTAGCATGAATGAGTTAAAAATCCATGAAGTTAGGCTATTTACAGGTCAAATTTGGCTTGGATTTTTGGCTTTTTATTTTGTGCAGAAATTATGGATAAAATGCCATTTTTATGAAAACATGCATGGATGCTAATTATGCAGAATAAATGCAAATATGTTGTTGTTTTTTAGGGACTTGAGCTTAATAAATGAGATTTAGAGTGATGAATCCGAGATTCATCAATCCACCACCATCAAAGCACTACCTTGACGTGGTTCCCATACTCCTTACTCCGGTAGGTTGAGCCTTATGTAATAGTAGATTTATGTGGCACATAGCCTTAGATTTAATTTCAAGTTTTTACTTTACATTTTACTTAATCGTTGTAGCTTAGATTTGGTTATTCATAGTTTATCGGAGCTCCGCTCCGGCCATCATTTTCACCGTATTCTTGCCATCTCCACCGCACCTATCACCTCCAATTTCTTGCACCCTCGCTTCTCTCTATGCCCCATACCATTCCGTCCAACCTGATCCTCCCTGGATCAGGAGATCAACTCTCCATCTATGTCGCTTGCCGGAGAGCTCCGCCCCTACCCTTCCATGCCTCATTTCACCCAAATAATACCTCCCAGTCCATCGCTTCTTTGTTCCTTAGTTACCTATGTAGGTAAGAAGGTTCAAAAGTCTTGTTGGAAGCGATTTTGGTTAACATAAGGCAATCCAGGTGCCCGAACTTCATCAACCTTTCAGGACCCCATCACTGATTCCTGGACTTGTTTAGAACCTCCAGCAACTCTGGAGAGCTTCCACCTTTGTTTTATGCCTCTTGGTACTTCCCCAAGTGATCGGAGTCACCTGGTCTCGTCGATCAGAGTTCGCTCAAGGGTGCGTTCTTCCTTTTTCTTGCAGGAAGGGTCACAATCATTAGACTGAGCTTCATCTCCAGGAGCCCCAGTTGTCATCAGATCCAATCATCCTCGACCGTTGATCCAACCACTGAGATTTAATCTCAACCACTTATCGTCGAAGGGGTATCAAGCACTAAGGAGCCGACACGTGTATAAGTGACCTGATAAGAACCATCCGCCTAACCACGTGGGGGTATTTTGCACTATAACCCCGTGTTTTAATATTTTATTTTTATTCTATAATCATTCATCTGTAGTTATGAATATTTTGTAAAATTTGCAGTGTGGACCATGTACTTTCTATATTTGCATATAGGTCCCTCACCATGACCACGTTTGTGCGCGCGAGGTGGTGTTGTAGGGGGACCTTGGCCTTTATTGTATTTCTTTTTAGTATTGTAAAATCAAATTCCTGTATTAAACTTTTTGGATATTTTGCGAAGAAGACCTATCACTTTTTTATATTGCATTTATACTCTTGTCAGTGATATTTATTGAATATATTTGGGCATTCTGTGCTTTAGGCCCTTGTACTTTTAGGGGGTATTTAGAAGCAAAAGAATACTTTTGATTAATTGAAAATAGGTCCCTACAAGTGCATGTTTTTTATTTTCTTTATTTACTTTCTTAAAAATACCATTTTATATCAAAAAAATCTCAGAAATTGTTATAAGTGCTTGAATATTTTATAGATCACATATAGTTTTTGTAGGTCATTTGGAACTATTTTCTTATTTTAAAAATACAAATCCTTGCATTTTCTTCCTACTTACATTTCCAAATACATTAAAATTATTAGAATATTTTGAAAAATTCCAAAAAATAGATATTCTTATTATTATATTTTGTAACTACAGACCAAAAATCCTTAAAAATAACAAAATAAAATCTCTAAAAATTAAAAACCTCAAAAATCCTTATAAAAATTAGAAAATATTATATAAACCTCCAAAAAATCTATTTTTTTCTTACTTTTTTATATTATATTTATTATGAACTAAAAATAGTTTTGGAAACTTTTGAGCTATTTAGCTATTTTTGAAATACAAAACGATTCAACCCATTAATATAAGTCATTCTTTTACTTTTTTAGTCAATTAAAATACAAAAAATAGTAAAAAATATAAGAAAAAAAAATCAAAATTACAGAAAAACCTAAAAAGACAAAAACACTTTATTATCTCATTTTTGAGTTTATAGCTATATATATACATATAAAAGATTTATTCTATATATAGCTATAATTACTTATATTACTATTATAATAATTATTATTATTGAAAATAATATGTTTTAGAACCTTACAAAATAAAAAGGATTCTACCTTAGGATATTTTCCAGATTTTATCTTTATACTATTGATTTATTATCTATAGTATCTATATTATTTACATATATTACTTATAATTGCCTTATAATTGATTAAAAAATAATCAAAAAATATAAAAAGAAAATAAAAACTAAAAAAAAAGTAAAACACATAAAAAATCTAAAAACACACTACACATACTTACACCTATACACGCTATTTTTAGAGTTACAATAAATTTTAACTCCACATTTTTGCTTTGCATTACTTCATCTTATTTGTGGGTTAATTGTTGATTGTTTCAGGGTTCTGTGAATGGTCGCCTCATTGATAGTATAGGTTTCTCCTTGTGTAGACCACATTAGATCCTTGCAAAACCCTAGTCATCATTAAGATGCACAACATGATTTTTTATGCATTTAGCGATGTAGACTATATCTTGCAACCCTGCTGATAAAAAAAGTATACTAGTGGTACCTACTAGTAAATAAGGAATGCCCTATTTTATTGATTTTCGATAAAGAAAAGTGTGTTGCACTTTCTACAAGTAAAGTGGAGTATATTATAGTTGTTTTGTCATCTTTTCAACTACTTCGAATGAAGAATGTTCTTTCAGATTTTGACTTGACCTTCAATCAGAATCACATCCTTTATGACAATAGCTTGATTAACCTTATTAAGAACCATGCAAATCATTGTAGAACAAAACACATCGATGTTAGACACCATCCTCTGTGAAAGTGTTCTGAAAGGGGAAATCTTTATGGAATTTGTTTTTGCTGATAGGAAGCTTACATATTTTTTTCTAAGCTTCTAACAACCCTTCATTTTGAGAAATTAGAAAATAATTAGGATTATATCTTTTGAAAGACATTTGCTAAAATGTTTCCTCTTAAAGTTTCTCAAAAAGGGAATTGTTGATCAATAGGTTATCCGGATCAATTTAATAGTATTCAATCAATTGGACAAATTTAATCGATCAACTAGGAGTTTTGCTCAAAATTTTGAAAAGGAGGTGACACTTTTTAAATTTTTGACAAGATGGCACATACATGCATGGTCTTCTAGATATGCCTATTAGATGCGAAAATTTTTAGGATATACAACTTTTGATATATTTATGTTAAATCCCATCAAATTTTTTGTTAGGAATTAATCTCTAAGAATAACCTTCCCTTCAGCTAGTTTTTTCTCCATCTTGTCAATTATAGGTAGTCAATCAAGGAATCAAAGTCTGATACATGTCGAGGGAAGACTTAGGTAGCGGATTGGCATAAACCCATGCTCCGTCGCTAATTACTCTACACAGGCCAATGCCATCTTCAGAGAAACTAAAGGAGACCATAAAGGGCGTTTGATTCGTGGTTTCTCTGGGGGTGGGTAACTTTTTTTGTGTTTTTGTGTTTTGGTGTTTGGTTGGTGGGTTGGAGTTGAGGAGGTTTGTGTGATGTGATTGTATTGAAATTTGAAAAAGTGGGTAGTTATTGTGATTTGATTCTATTGAAATTTGAAAAAGTGAGTAGTAGTTGTGATGTGAATGCATTGAAGTTTGGAATAGTGAGTACAAGTTGAGTATTTGATAATTTTTAGTTGATATGATGATATAGTATATTTTTTAATTGAGAGGGGATGGGCCCCACACGAGGGGTAGAGAAATGGGTTTTGGAGTGAAACCTCCCCAAAGGGGGGTAACCCCCAAATGAATGAGTTCTAATTGACTTGCTATGATTAAGGTTAAGACCTGATAATTCTCCAAAGATCTCCATGTTCATATATGCCCCAAGCCTCTTCTCGTCCTTCTGCAATAAACAACATGGTGTCATCTACATACCAGGAAAAAGGAACAAAAATTTCCCTAAATGAGTTCCAGCAGTCAACCTCTATTGCATCACCTAACCTACCATGTGCGCAAGCACGTCTGCAGCAATATCGAACATCATAGGGGTCGGGGGCATCCGTTGCCTAATCCCTCTTTGCAGTTGGAAAAAGTTCCCCTCAAAATGTCCATTATGAGAGTTAAATAAGCTGAATAAGTTTGATTTCAAATTTGTAGATTGGTTCAATAAAACTTGTTGACATGAATAATTTTGAAAGTAGTCTGAAACTAAAGTTTGATTGTTAAGTTTGATAACTCGATAAGCATTTATAAAAGAAATAATTCAAATTTAAATGTTGTTCTCCTTACATACATCTAATCAAAGTTGAAAATAAACTTCGGTCCCTTACTTATTTTATCTTATGGATATGCAATTTCAACTATAACATTACCACCAAAATTTCGTACATGTGCACTAATATACAATTATACATACCATGTGTGTATAGATGTACGTGCGTGCGGGTTTGTGTGCACGCGCATGCATTATTGAACTTGAACATTTATCAAATGACATGTTGTGTATGTTGTGTTTATGTTCGGTTTGCAAAGCTAACAAATTAAAATTTGAAGTTAATGTTGACTTCCTCTTGAATCAAATGAACATTTATTGAGCTATAACGGACAAATTTAATTGAATATGAACATATTCAATTCAGTACCTCGAACAGGTCTCTAGTCACGGATCTCCTCGCAATGCTATTTCCTCTACGTGGGTCTCCTCTCAACAACGGCTCTAGTCGTAGCAGTTCTACCAACTGAAATATTCAATTGAATTTTTATTTAATCCTATAATAATAAAATTAGTATTTAATTTTCATATTTGACGATGGGGGCAGCCTTCCTTAACGTTCCTCGTCGCGTTCTCTTTCTTAAATTCCAATCTCAAAGATGACGATTGGGTGCGCAATCAAGCTTCCGATTACGGGGATTCCAAGGAAGGGCAATAGCCTTTTAAAATGGTCAAAATCTAAATAGCCTTGATATATCAAGAGAACAACAAAATATATTAATCTTTAATTGGTCATTTGTGCACGTAATACAGCCCTAAAAGAGATCGTGGGTGCACGTACGTGGCCTTTCATAGGCATTTGGGCAGGCAACTTCACCACCCATTTCTCATCTCATCTTTCACCAGATAGTTGGTTTGATTGTTTCTTCTCCAGGATGGCTTCCTCCAGCTCTGCTCTTAATACCGATCTGCTTGATCTCTTCGACTGTCCCATCTGTATGAACTTCATGTACCCGCCCATCTACCAGGTGAACTCACTACTCCTCCCGTTTAACTGTAGAATTATACATCTTGATTAAGCTACAACTGAAACCTTATCGGCTGCGGTGTAGGTATCTGCCTGTATAATTTCTTATTAAGATGAACAGTATTTAACTAATATTCGAGATGCATGCAGTGTCGAAATGGGCATTACCTGTGTCGGGAATGCAAGGAGAAGATGAACAACAGGTGCCCAACCTGTAAAACAGATATTGGAGATATAAGAGCCTTAGCTCTTGAGAAGGTGGGTGATACAATCACGTTCCCTTGCAGATACCGAGAGAATGGATGCTTCGGATCATTTAAATATGATTTGAAACAAAAACACGAGGAGGAATGCGACCACAGACCATATAAATGCCCTTTCCAATGCAGTCCGCGCTGCACAGTAGTTGGGGATGTTAAGAAGCTTTTAATACATCTAACCCATGATCATCACGTTGACGTCGAAAGAAGCGCCACGATTGCCATGAGTAGTAAATTTTTGGTAAGTCCTCTCTCTTGTTCAACGTTATTGCTTTTAGATGCTTCCTTAGTTATTAGGTTGCATTTTATCTCTCTTTACATTTCTAGCTGGCTTAATTATAGCCGCTATAGAATTTCTAAATTATGGTTAGAACTTTCGTAACCCTACTTTATGAACAATGTAGTTGAACTTATATGTATCATAGGCATATGTATTTTGAATTTCATGTAATATTGATCCTTAATTTATGGAATGTATATTTACATTAAGAAATTTAATCTCCCTTTATTCTTTTTTTGTTTGGATGTTGTCAATTTTAAAAGGCACTACTCCGACCATTAGAACTAAAATCATAATTACGAATTAAGATGGAGATATTTTAAGCACTGCATGTTAATAATACGTTTGAGATTATCAGGTCGAATAATTTAAATCGTTGCACAACAACAAAATTATCTATAATAATATATAATCTGAATATTGGTGGACCAAACCGTCAATGTTATATTATAAAAACCAAACTTATTTACTGTAAAATTAACTTTTATTCGTGAAAATTACCGTCTACATAATATTTGACTAACGTTTGCAGAGCTGGTTAGGAATGGATTTGTCTCCTCATGCGATCGTGGTAAGAGTTATTTCTTAGTTTCATTGATTGATGCATACTTTGGGGGTGGATATTTGATTATTAATTTTTGGGCAGATCCACGAGTGCCATTCCCAGCACTTTATTTTACAATGGGTAACATCCAAGGAGAAGGATTTGTCGTGTGTACAGTTAAGCTTCATGGGCGAGCAGTGGGAGGCGGATAAGTACCGCTGCGTATTGGAGATGGGAGATGAAGATGGAAAGGATGGGAAGATGATATGGCGAGGAATTCCGAGGTCCATTAGGGAGGAATTCGACTGCAATTACGGAGTAGCCCTTCGCCGAAGTGTGGTAAATCGATTGGTTCCGTTTGGATTTGTCTCAGGGTCCATATGGAGAAAGTAATTACAAAAGATGAGGGCAATCAATTGCTTTGGATCTTCTCGTTGTGCCAAATTCTGAGGATTACATGTGCAGAATGATTCCCTTGCTACTGATTATTTTTTTAGTGTTGTAACAGAGAGATTTTTTAATGGAATTTATGATGTATCATGTAACTTGCTTATTTCGTGGATGGTTTTGATCGTGATTTCAGTTACATAATTTTAGCATCTTTTCATGTAAAAATTCCCACGCATCGTCTATGCAAAATATCACTCCTACGTGTGGTCAACAAAATAAGATGCGAATGTACAATGAAGGCAAAATATCACTCCTACGTGTTGTAGATCCATATTTTTATCGTGTGCCTCTCTTTCATCCTTCCCTTTCTCTACCGGGAAACGATGAGGGGGATGTGTAGATATGGAAAGTACTGAAGGTAAAGTAGCTCGATCTTGGCATCACAGTCTTTTACAATGGGTTCTCTTATTATTGCTAGTCGAGGGCTGGAGGGGGCGGTGGAGCCTTGTCGAAGGAGCAATGGAGGAGACGACAGAGCTGTGTTGAGGGAGCAATGGAGGGGGTCTGGAGGAGCAACAGAGGAGGCGACAGAGCCGCGTCGAGAGCTTGAGGAGGGGATTGGAAGGGGAGGCGGAGCCCCGTAGGGGGTTGGAGAAGAGGACATCGGAGGAGGGCGAGGCTGAGGAGGGGGTGGTTTGGAGGAGGGTTCCCACGTGAGGGCGAGGCTGGAAAAAGGGACATCGAAGGAGGATGAGGCGGAGGAGGGTGACGATCACACGAGTGGAGAAGGGAGCATCAGAGGAGGGCGAGGCAGAGGAGGATGAGGGGCGACGATGGAGAACGAGAGGAGCCGATGTTGCTGCTGCGAGAGGAGTGTAGGAGGAGGGAGAGGGGAAGGAGACGTGCACAGAAGAGGAGGGTGCTCTTGATTAAAAAATAAAAAATAAAAAAGCATTAATGACAATCCTTGGATGTGGTATGGTTATATTAACTCACATGAGTGTTCTCGTTATTGGACTAACTTAACAGTGGGTTATGGGTGTAAGACGGAGTGATTATTCAAGTTTTTTCATGTAAGTATGAATTATCGAGTTTTCTGGGGTAATTACATGGTTATGGGTGTAAATATCGCATATTTTTTTATTCTTTTATCAGAAAATGCGACTAGACGTAGTCCCTATGTAGTAACATGTGGTACGTTTTTTAGTATATTTGTAGCAACTATCACGAACACGTGGGATCACTGTGATTGCATACTACGAGAACAATACGGCCACAATGTGGTCATAATTGATTTGGCGGCCCTGCAATTGCGACCATAGCGTTTTCGACTACTTGTAGCCGCATATGCTTATTAGACTATATTACGACTATAATGCGAGTAGAACAAAACTACATTCGTGCTCAGAGTATCTGCTTCTTCTTCTTCTTTAAATTAGACCAGGTGATTATACTATAATCTAATGCGTTTTCTGAATTTGAAGAAATCATTCGACTATATTACTTTCAAACATAACGTGTATTGGCAAACCAACATTTCAATAGAATAAAACACATCAAACCATCCCAAGTAATATTTATTTACACGTATATATAGATACATAAATTAAAAATAAAAAGTTTCAAAATAAGAAGTAATGACTGGTAATTGATGGGCTAATCGATGATGTCTCACAAGGGTATGTTAATTTTATTAGAAAAATGTAAGAAAAAAGTGAGCGAATGCTCGTTGACGAAGAAGAATAGAAAATAAACAAGTGTCAGGTTGACGATAGGAAACTCCTCTTTCATTTTCTTTAAAATAACTTTTTTGTTGATATCATATTCCATTTTTATATTGTCCAATTAATTTCAATATTACATCCATCATTATTCATGATCTTAGAAGTTATGGATATTTAAAGATTGGGGGTTTCATTGAGCACCATGTATGTCATTACAAGTTGCCTCAACCAACCCTTCGATGATGCATTAATAATTCATGTCGATTTTCTAATGGGTCTTTCAACTCTTAGTCCGAAATTAAAGAAGCCTCTTGACCTCCAAGAGAGGTTTCTGCGGTCTACAAACTAATTAACTATTAATTTATTAATATATTATCAACTCCACCTTTAATCATTTGTAAGGCAATGAAGTAGGATTAACAACAAAGGAAGCACATGGTCGGGAGTAGACACATGAAGATAAGACACTCAATTAAAATACCAAAAACTTATGCCACGTCAAATAGATCATCAAAACAATCATTATTATTCAATAAGTTGGTCCTTACATAAATACTTGACCACTATGTTCCCATGGTTCAATTAAGTTGTAGGATAAGATAATTAGTCAACATATCTCAGTGTTAGTTTAGACTAGCTAGGCAAGTGGTGATCTATCTCTCATCTAACTTAATTCTACTTACAATAGAACATAGTTCGTATGCTCATTATGTATATGTATAGAGAGAAACATGAAAATTGTTTTTAATAATCATCATTAGCATGCTCGAAATCAATCACATATAGATCACAAAAAAGGAGCACAACTGATTGGCATGAATGCATATTAAATCAGTAAAAGCCTAAAAATAAACAATACGACGTCCTTTTAAGTAAACATATGATTGACAAACTTAGTGTCGTTATTAAGTAATGAGCATTTGTATTGAACAATATGCCCTAGACATCATACAAACAACTATAGTCTCCTTGGGATTCGTGAGGTCACTCATTTTATTTCTCGTTGTTAACATAGGCACTATTTTACTCAAGGGACGAAATTCGAATGACATATATGAGAGACATATAGATGAATATACATGGTGATATTTTTGAAAAAAATAAGAAACACCAGAAAATGAGGCGGGGTAGCCCCATTTTTTCCTTTACTAGAACCCACATCATATTACATTTCAACCTATACTTTTTTATCTTAGTATGTTAGTATGCGTAATAAAATAAGGTTTAATGTGCATATCATTTTCATTATTTAGACAATGTAAATAATGAATGAAACCATATCAACATTACGTATTCATCATACATGCAACAAACCTATTCTCCAATTTCAAATATTAATTTCACCATCAAGATCAAATATTCCATATAACATACATGGAATCGTTTTAGTTCATTCATAACAAATTTCGTGACAACATAACACTGACATAAGAAGCGACCATCCAAATTAAATTTAATAAATATAAGCATTCTTAATGGTTAACCAATTGAAAAATATGTATCGATATTCATGTGAACTGGTATAAAAGGAAAATGATTATCGGTATTAATCCTTATATCTAAAGAAACCAAACTTGTTGGTTGTGTGTACTAGTGTATGCCTTATGATACTAGTATATCTTATGTTTGGAACTCCCAGCTTGGAGGTCTACACACCTATAAATTGTTAGAACGATCTTTGTACGTGCGCGCGTGTGCACGGATTTGTTTCTATGGATCATTCTTTAATATTTTATAAGTCATACTAGTGTATCAGGAGATATAATGATTTGTAGATATTAGAGCTTTATCTAGTGGAAGGGCATATATACTAGGATACTACAAACAAATAATGATGCATAGTCTTGGACAGTAAACACAAATATCAATAATTAAAGGAAATATAAATCCAAGAGTTCCTTCATCAATTTAATTATGCAAAAATACATGAAACTCGATGAACATTCAGTATTTGCTATTAAAACTTGTAACATTGACATCTATATATTTTGATTATAAACTACGATAATCGAAATAACTTAATTCATGAAACATAACTTCTTAAAACACACAAATGATAACTCTTTTAATGCTACACGACCTGTAATATCATACATCTGAAAAATGGCACATGCAAAACTTAATTCATTGATTAATAGTGATAAAAAAAACATCCTAAGAGCATCATAAAGGAACTTCAGATACAATGTCCAATGCAAGACATTCTACCATATAGCATGGGGTTGTCCCAGCTTTTCATTCCTCCTTGGACTTCAGTATATTCGAGATCTTTGGAGCTCAATCCAGACATGGATTAGAGGTTTTTTAATCTAACTAATGCAATCCAATATGGAAGAAGACATTTTGACAGACATAACTACTTTTATGTTTCTTCGAAGGAGACAAAAATAGGTTTCTCGATGCCCAACCTTCATTTCTTCGTAAAGGAGCTCTCATGGAGAAGAGGAAGCTCTCTTTATGGTAGTTGGGGATCTTTTATGGTTCCAATGAGGTCTAGATGTAAGAGCTCAAAAGGACGGGTGGTACTTATGAATCTATTAATTTTAAAGGTAGTTTTATTTAGTTTTTCTAGTTTACTTGTTGAACACATATCTTCCTTCTTATCGAATATCTTGGGGAATCCTTTAACTAAGCTATGTTTGCTAATTTTGTTGATTAATTTCATGTGAATGTGATCTACGCTTTTATACCATAGTAGAGGATTTTTTGTGAAGTTAAAGACAATTTAATGATGAATAATCATAAATTCTAAGTGTGTAGATATTTTTGTGCCTAGCTTTTTTAAGAAAACTTGAAGTGTGCCTTCTTTTAAAAATTCAAAGTAGTTCTTAGCTGTTTTAAAATCTTTTATCATTATTATGAAAAACACTAAGTAGTTTGTACTTTAGACCATTAACAGGACTATTTTTTTTGAAAGAGTTGGGGGAGTTACCAATCGTATCTTTGCTAACTATTGTACTTGTGTGAAAGAGTTGAAGAAGTATAATATCTATTATTATATCAACTATAAAGATATATATCTAAATAGTTATATTAGTATGAACATAAGCAAAAGTAATATCTCTAAGAAAATAGCATAGGAGAACAAAATAATATCACTTGAAAATGGTCACTGGTAGTACATGTAGAAAATGTATTTGACTAGTTACAGAGGATCTTGAGAACTTGTACGCAACAAAACACTAACTTTGAGGGCTCTACCATATTGGAATAATTAGAGCATCTCTTGAAACTTGAAAATTCTCTAGGAAATCTCAAGAACTTGAATAACAGAGAGAGCAAGAAAACAACGACTCTAAAAATACTTTGCTTTGTTGGTGTGACATGTGTTGCTTCTTCCAATAATGGGTCCATGGTCCTTTATATAGTGGTAGGTTCGGACCTTTGAGAATATGATCTTGTATACAAATCTTGTAAGAAATTATGAAGATTTGATTTTGTTGATTGATCACAATTAGGTCAACTTCTGTTGATCGATCAAAAGTAGTAGTTAAAGAAACGTTTCTTTAATTACTAAATATGATTGATCAAGGTTCTAAACAGGTCGATCATGAAGTGATCATTTAAAAAATGGTTAGTTGATTAGTGATGTTACAAAGTCGGAGGCACGGCGAGGGAGAGGGTAGGAACTCGCATGCCGGGGCAGCGGACGCGCGGGGTGGAGGGACCTGCTTGCAAGGGGTGCGTGGGGCGGATGCCTTGGGCTTCATAGGGGGACGGGGCATCAATTTTTTTATCTACAAATGGCATCATATTATAAATATGATGTATTTCAAAGGCAAATTGGTCAATATATATTTTTTCCGTCATAGTTAAAGGAGAATCAGGACGGAACTTCACACAGCGTTATGTCATGTCACTACAAGGAAAACAAGTTGTGGCTACAGAACTATACTCACGGATATGAGGTTTATGGTCACAGAATTGGGCTTTGACCACGACACGTCGTGGCCAGTAGCCGTAGCTACAAGTCTCGTCGCGAGAGTTCTTTAGCCACGAATATGTAGTGGCCACTACAAGTGACCACAGAACTTATCGTGGCCACAACTCTTATATGAAGACTTTGATCACGGATTGTGGCTACGAGAAACTAGTGGCCACGGAATTATCGTGGCCACAGGTTTCCGTAGCTACATTCCGTGGCCACAACTCATTTTTCTTGTAGTGTGTAAAGGTTAAGCATTATTCATGATTCTGCTTGTAATTCACGATTATCGAGGAATCCTAGTGTAATTACGAAACTACTCAAGGTTATGAGTGTAAATATCCCAAGAATGAACGCATTCGCATCAAGTCATTTAATCTCGGGAGTGGTTTTTTAATTAAATGCAGGTCAGTAAGGAAGAAGCAAAGCAATCAGGGGTGAGCGGTACTCTCGAGTGATAACAATGCAGATAACAATGAAAAATAAAAACTATCCAATTAAAATATATAAATTCCAAAGCAACGGCAGATCGAAACGAAAACAAAATGAGGAGTTCCTAAAGTCAAAGCTTCGTTTTAACGAAGATCAATTGTTATGATTTAGAATTAAAAATCATAGATTGAATTTTGCATATGTTTTTAGGAGGAATTTTCACTTACAACTTTCATAAATGTTTATAATATACTCCTCCATTCTATTAATTAGTATTTAATTTTTGATGAATAATTGCTTACTAGTGATAATACTGTAAATTTCATTAATCCTCTTCTTTGGAATCCCACGTTTGAAGAAGATGTCAATTGTTATTGGCATTAGTTCAATCCGATGAATATTCGGAATTCCGAGATTAAATTTTAACCATATAAGGGATGATTAAACAATCAGTGACACAATAATTCAAGTTCGATTTATACAAATAGGCAAGATTTGGAAAGAATATGAAAATAATATGAACATGAACAAACAAAACAGAGTAAAAAGAGTATGAATCAGAAACTACCAAAGCTCACATGCATACGTTCTATCAAACTTCCCCTGGGGTCTCACCGCAGAGGCGGGTACTAATTCCATATTCTGGTTTGCCTAGAGTATCAAGGCGTATGATGTCGGTACGGAATTAGATTAGTGCTCCCCCCAGTTTCAAGCTTGACTTCTACATGATCCACCCAAGGCCGACCTCTTTCTAGAGACATCAAGTTCAACGTGTGCATGTCGAATCGATGGAGTTCATTACTGAGAGATTGGAACCTCTGGAAATCGCAGCGGAATCACATGTAACAACAACAACATTGAAGCAAGTCAGCACAAACTTCATCAACAACCTGATGTTTTCGTGGCGTGAATTCACGTCGAACTGTGAACTGGAACACCTTAACTTCGAAGTCAAACTCAACGAGATGAGTGGGCTGACTTCCTCCAATCTGTCAAGATGGCGCCCTTGCGCTCCCCCTCGCGGTTCACCAGAGTCACGGTTAATACCCGCTTGTGTACCATGAATTCAGTAATAGGAAACAAATGCACCCTGTTGAAGTAATCATTTGAAACAATGGGCAATGAGCTGGTAGCCTGCTTAGCAATAGGAGACATTAATCCATTTGTTAATTACATCTAATATGCATTTATTCTGTGATTTCACTATAATTGAAAGGATTTTTGTGTTGAGATAAAATATATATCAGTTGACTTCCTTCCATATACTATCTGATTCGAGGAGCTCGTTAATATAATCTTTGAGAATAAAGATTACATTTACCCAGAGAGATTTGGTTCACCCAGAGAGATTTGGTTCTTGAATTGATAGAAAGTTGATGGTGTGCGCAGACATTGATGTAATTGCAGGTTTTAGGAGATAAAAAATTTAAAATATAATTTTAATTGGATACATCTCGAAATTGTGCATCATGTCCATGGACGAGCATACAATGGGAATCGATGTGATACGAATATGTGGCTGAGAATGCAAAGGCGCTATTGAGATTAATAGGATATGAATATGTGGCTGAGAATGCAAAATGGAGTTGGAGTCTGCAGTGCCGATGTGCTGGACACACAAAATAATATTCAAATTAAGTTAGAACCGTTTGAGGACTTAGCCGAACAAAGGGATGTGTATATCATTCTTATCCATGTGATAAGATTGGAATTCCTGGAAGACAAGCCGTGGCCGTAGAAGGAAGAGGAGAGGTAAGTTCTTGAGATTTTCTAGCTGAGATACTTTTCTTCTCTCAAACAAATCTTTATATGAACAGATTACGAAGCTAATTAACAGGTGATTATGCTTGTTTAAGTGAGACGTGTTGACCTAACTATAGATTTTAAATAGCAGATGATAAAGATATTGAACATGATATTATAGTCACTTTGTATACGATGTTGCATCTTACTCAAGCATGTAGGTTTTATTTATATTTTGGAAGATTTAAGATCTTTCGATTTATCAAAATATTGGAAATAGATTGAGGTGAAGATGCATATAGATATGATGCTCCATTGTTTCTGTTAGGTTTTAGCCTTATTCTGGTGATTGTCTTAAACATGGTCCTTATGAAATACCATTGGAGGCTTAGGCATTAAGATGATTCTATATATTGATTGATCATTCCCAACAACCGATAATATGAGATGTGCAAAATATTGCAAGATCCACTTTAGTAGAGTTTGAAAATAAACGATGTAATTAGGAATTCAATATTTGTTTTGGGGACATCTATATCATATGAATGGTTTGGCTGATTGTATTCTATGGCAAGGACCATATATCTTGGGAAAAACAAAATTAAATATCGAAACAATGCAGTCACAAATAAATTCTTAGTTATAAAACTGATCTTATATCACTGTTCAAATTTTAGGTGAGTGTAGTGACAACAACCTGAAAGTGTTAAAAGAGAAGAAAATTTTGAATCTTTTGGTATCAGGTGAGCAGTTTCAAGCTTATTTTAAATATTATCCCATACTTTGACCCGTACATTTCAATGTCATGGTTTTTTATGCCTTTTCTATTATACTATTATACATGTAACCCTATGTAGATAATGTTTTATTTATGATGCTTGCAGCTCAGTATGTAAGATCAATTTTGATATGATATGATCATTTATATTTGATCAATGGTGGAAAAATTACAGTTTTGATGTTTGTATCAACAATATTGAAATGAAATGAGATTTTCAGGAATTGATCATGTTCTCCTTAAATTCCGATCTCAACTATAACGACTTGGTGCGCAATCAAGCTCAGGAATTCTAAGGAAGGTCACTAGCCTTTTTAAATAGTCAAAACCTAAGTAGACTTCCCTAGAACATGACCAGAACAAGGAATATATGTACGCTTTAATGGGTCATGGGTGCACGCACTACAACAAATATAAATACATACATACATACGTTGCATCCTAATTTCACCTGATAATTACTTTGATTGTTTCTTCTCCAGGATGGCTTCCTCCAGCTCTGCTCTTAATACGGACCTGCTTGATCTCTTCGACTGTCCCATCTGTATGAACTTCATGTACCCGCCCATCTACCAGGTGAACTCACTACTCCTCCCGTTTAACTATAGAATTATGTATACATCTCGATTAAGCTACAACTGAAACCTTATCAGGTGCGGTGTAGGTATATTATTACGATGAACAATATTTAACTAATATTCGAGATGCTTGAAATGGCATATATGCAGTGTCGAAATGGGCATTACCTCTGTCGGGAATGCAAGGAGAAGATGAACGACAGTTGCCCAACCTGTAAAACAGAGATTGGAGACATAAGAGCCTTAGCTCTTGAGAAGGTGGGCGATACAATCACGTTCCCTTGCAGATACCGAGAGAATGGATGCTTCGGATCATTTAAATATGATGTGAAACAAAAACACGAGGAGGAATGCGACCACAGACCGTATAAATGTCCTTCCTATGCAGTCCGCGCTGCACCGTCGTTGGGGATGTGAAGAAGCTTTTAACACATCTAACCCATGATCATCACGTTCGTGTCGAAAAAACCACTAAGATTTACATGTGTCTTGGATTTAAAGTAAGTCGTCTCTCTTGTTCAACGTTATTGCTTTTTCATGCTTCCTTAATTATTAGGGTGCATTTTATCTCTCCTTACGTTTCTAGCTGT
Organism: Ottelia alismoides; assembly: GCA_037367405.1. NCBI lineage: Eukaryota > Viridiplantae > Streptophyta > Magnoliopsida > Alismatales > Hydrocharitaceae > Ottelia > Ottelia alismoides. Next base: position 396,080 of record JAZKJV010001784.1, read on the forward strand.
CTTCATTATAGCCGCCATTCAGAATTTTCTAAATTATGGCTAGAGCTTTCGTAACCCTATTTTATTAACATCTACAAGGAAAACAAGTTGTGGCTACGTAAATATGTCACGGATGTGAGGTTTGTGGCCACGGAATTAGGCTCTGGTCACAAAATGTCGTGGCCAGTAGTCGTAGTTACAAGTCTCGTCGTGAGAATTCTCTAACCACAAATATGTCGTGACCACTACAAGTGACCATAAAACTTGCCGTGGTCATAACTCTTATATGAAGACTTTGACCACATATTGTAGCTACGAGAAACTAATGGCCACAAAATTATCATGACCACAAGTTTTCGTAGCCACAATCCGTGGCCACAACTTATTTTTCTTGTAGTGTAGTTGAAATTATATGTATCATAAGTATATGTATTTTAAATTTTATGTATATTGATCCTTAATTCATGGAATATATTTTACATTCAGAAAGTTAATCTCTTTATTCAGTTTTTAGTTTGGATGTTGTCAATTTAAAAAAAAACACTACCCCGATCATTAGTCTAAAATCAAAATTACAAATTAAGATGGAGATATTTTAAGCATTGCATGTTAATAATACGTTTGAGATTATCAGGCCGAATAATTTAAACTGTTGCGCAACAACAAAATTATCTATAATAATAATATATAATCTGAATATTGGTGGACAAAACTGTCAATGTTATATTATAAATAACAATATTATTTATGTAAAATAATATTTTATTCTTGAAAATTACCGTCTACCTAATATTTGACTAACGTACGTTTGCAGAGCTGGTTTGTAAAGGAGTCGTCTCCTCTTGCGATGGTGGTAATAGTTATTTCCTAATATCATTGACGCATACTTTGGAGGGTGGATATTTGATTATTAATTTCTGGGCAGATCCACGAGTGCCTTTCCCAGCACTTTATTTTACAATGGGTAAGAGTGGTGGAGGAGAAGATGGAGTGTGTATACTTAAGCTTCATGGGCGAGCAGTCGGAGGCGGATAAGTACCGCTGCATATTGGAGATGGGAAACGAAGATGGAGATGATGGGAAGATGATATGGCGAGGAATTCCGAGGTCCATTAGAAAGGAATTCGACTGCAATTACGGATTAGCCCTTCGCCGAAGTGTGGCAGATCGATTGCTTCCATATGGATTCCGCTCAGGAGGAGTTGTTGCAGGGGCCATATGGAGAAAGTAATTGCAAAAGATGAGGGCAATCCGATGCTTTAGAGTATCCCCTTCCTCACAAGATGAGGGTATTTTCTACAAGATTCGAATCTTCTCGTTGTGCCAAATTCTGGGGATTACATGTGCAGAGTGATCTCCTTGCCACTGATTATTTTTTAGCGTTGTTAATATAATTTGTATCAGACAGATTTTTAATGGTTGGTTTTGATCGTGATTTCAGTTACATAATTTTACCATCTTTCATGTAAAAATTCCCACGCATTGTCTATGCAAAATATCACTCCTACGTGTGGTTAACAAAATAAGATGCGAATGTACAAAATTTTGTAGATGGAATTCAATCAAATGGTAACAAATATAAATATATTAAGTGACGACAACTTATTGGGATGGAAGTCAATCAACTACCGGAGCAATTTAGCCTAGACAAGTTCCTTTAACGTACAAAAATGGTACAAAAAAACTAATTATATGGGGATTTTTTTTCATTAGTAGAATTCGAAACATGATTTTTTAAAGTATGAGCCATCGCTTCTACCACCAGACCATTAGAAGGATTCTTTTACATGGGGATTTATATGGGGATTTACGTATGTGCCCATCCCGTTTTCTGAAAATTTACGTTTGAACACTTGTGCCCTATTTGTTAACAATAATATCCTATCGTTAGTTTGACCATCTATTGGGTAAACTCAACCACGATTTTGTTCAAATAAATATATAGCGAGGAAGAATTTATCACACTTGTCTCCTCCTCAAAGAAGCAACCCCTCAAGTGTAATGTGGACACGGCAGATTAGCTACCATTAACAGCAATGTACATAAATCCATCTACTTCTCTTGACATAAAATAATAAAAACTAGAAGCATGACCACTGACTTTTCCTTTCCCTTTTCCAACATGTGGGGGAGAAATTCATATTTCATCTTAGCACACCAATTTCATATTCCAAGATATCAACTTTAGCTTTCAAACTACTTAGAACATTTTTTAGTAAGTCATTTCTTTTTCAAAACATCCTAGACATTTAATAAGAAAATTTTATCATCAACTAATTGATTGTCAATCATTTTAGGAGAATAAAATTCATTTTCACATTTGATAACTTTTTAAAATAAATATTGCAAGGTATTGAAAAGTTCATCACATAAAAGTCATCATCATCATTGTCGATGATTCCAAAGCAGTCCCATGAATGTGCCTTCTTCATCATCGTCGATGCTTATAGAATTATCCAAGTCATCTGCATTGCTTTCTTCCTAGGTTTCTTTCTCGAATGTGAAGTTCATCTTTAATTGTAGACAATCCTTCTTTACATGTCTACTTCGTTGCATTGAAAACATTTCATCTTCTCTTCTCTTCTCCCCTTCTTTTCTATTTGTGAAAATTAATGAACTTTTAGTGATGAGGGCAATATCCTCGTTTCTAACTTGATCAGAATACCGTTTTGAATTTTTGGTCGGGTAAAGGTTCTTCTTTGTCTTATCTACTTCTCTTTTTACATCATTTTTTAGTTATTTGTTTCTCTAACTAGAACTCATGGGTATTCTCTTGTTACTTTGATTTTAATGATGGCACATTATGCTCACAAGTCACTTACATAATATGTATCTTTGCAAGGATTCCAATCAAACTCGAACCTGACCTGATTAGGGTCCAATTAATCCAATAAAGTTATCTACAACATTAGATGACTTAAATCGACCAATTGATCATGAATCAAAAGTCGTTCGGACGAAATCGACCAAAAATTGGTCGCATCGTAATGTGCGCCCGAAAAAGCCTCGACGTAAATTCGAAAACCGCGAAACAAACCAAGACCGTCATAAAATCCGAATCGACGAAACAAGACCAACGGAATCACCCCTCCCCCCCCCCCCCCCCCGCGCCTACCCCTGGCTGAGAAGCACCCCCTCCCGCCGCCGGGAGCCCCCTTCCCCCCGGCGGAGAAGTCCCCCCGGCTGCCCTTGCCCCTGCTCGAAGCCTCCCCCCTAGGAGCCCCCTACCCCTAGCCGAGAAGCCCCCCTAGTTGCCCCTGACCCTGGTTGAAGCCCCCCGCCCCTCCCTCCGCGCCGGGAGCCCACCTGCCCATGGTCGAGAAGCCAAGCTGACCTCCTTTTTCTTCATTCTTTTCTTTTTTATTAATCTCAACCGTTAGATCAATAATTGGTTAGATTAACTCAGTTATCTGGTTGAGTTAATGGAGTAAACTAACAGAAGGTTATGGGTGTAGAACGGAGCGGTTATTCAGGGTTCTGGATGTCATTCGTGATTATCGACAGTTTCTATGGTAATTACGAAACTACTCAGAGTTATGGGTGTAAATATCCCTTCATTGTTACACAGATTTATTACGAGAGAAATCTAATCCTATCAAAATTATGCTAATTGCAGGGAGTCCAATTGATTCTCTATAGTCACCCATATGATCGTCCCATCCGGACATTTTGACAGTTAATGGGACGGTCACGACGGTCCCATAAAGTTTATTGTACATGTCTCTTACAAGCCGGATCAATAAAGCTGTGAACCTTCACGGGACAGTCGACAACTATATATCCCCTCTGTTTAGGTATATGGGACACGTAATGCTTGAGTGTGCCCTACTTGTTCCCGCCCACTGAAAAATAGGCGGGGTTCGAAGTATATGTGGCAGCTTTACTTAAGATCGTCCTTGATTCTCAAGGAGATGATGGTCAAATTGACCATCCATCCCAATAGAGTCCCATAACCCTCTCTTTTAGAGTTGGATGCATAAATTTAAATTTTTGAGGATTTATCCTTGGTTTTCACTTTTGCGGATGTGGACTTCTTGGGAACCACATGTATTGTGATCCCAAGAGTATTCAAGTTGTGGTGGTCATTTGGGCTCCAGACTTCGATGGTTTATCGTTGAAGCATCTTCATATTCGTCGAATTGAAAAAAAACATCTCTACGATGCGTCATCACCCCCTGCTACAAAAAAATGGAAGGAGGATTACAATTAATGTATATTTTAATCTTCTTCGATTTTATCTCATCATTTTTTTGTAGAATATTTTTCTAGGGAAGCAGCGACCGTCCGATCTCCGTGCACAGCCACCGTTCGATCATCTATGGGGATTTGATCCTGATCATCCATCCTCAAAGCGGCATCGCGTAACGTAGCCGCGCCACATGGATAAGTGGAAGATCATCGCCATCCGTCGATGCCTCAGCCTTGGGTATTTTGCACATTAACCCAGGCGATTTTTGTATTTATTATTTGGACCATAAACATTCCTCTGCCTATGTTATATTTTTGCGTAATTTGCAAGAAGTCCCTTCGACTTTTCTGTATTTACATAACAGTCCACGTCACGTCACCTCACGTGATGTCCCACGTGAGGGTATATTTTGCGAACGTACCCCTGTAGCTTTTAGTATTTGCAATTAGTCCAGTAAATTTTTAATAACGTTAAATATTTTGGTGAAAATTGCACGTCGACCCTTGAACTTTATTTTATTTACAAAAAATACCCCTCTTAGTAATGTAGTTTCTTTTTTGTTGTCTCTATTTATTTTAAATAGTTATTTTGCTCTAAAGATCCACAAAAATAGGATCTTGTTCTTGATTGCATCTAGTTTCCCAACCAATTTTTATTTTACAATTTGGAGCCTTTTCAATATTTATAAAAAATCAAAAAAGCATGTTTTCTCCCTATTTGCAATAGAAAAAACATACAAATTATAACAATGTTTTTAAAAATTTCCCAAAAAATATATTTTGTTTATTTATGTATTTTTAACCTTTAGAATAAAAATTACTAAATGTTATAAAAGAATACTCTAAAAAATAGAAAAACCCTAAAGCCTTTATAAAAATATATAAAATTCTCAAAAACTTCAAAAATTGTGTTTTATGTTCTATATTTTTCTCTATACTATTATTAATATATTAAAATTAACTGGAGAATTTGTAATACTATTTGCTATTTTATATCTCCATTTTAATTTTGGCTATTAATTTTATTCATGTTTTAGGATATTTTTTAAATTAAAAATATATTAAAATTAGCAAAATATCTTAATTAACACCAAAATCATAAAAAAATATTTAAAACCCCCCAAAATTTATTTTCTTATTTTTGATAATTTTTATTAATAAGTATATCTACCCTAGCCTATATTGTTTATATATATCCTATATATAACTCTATATATAAATTAAAAGAAAAAGAAAAATATAATAATATAAAAGATAAAAAAGAAAATATAAAAATCAAAAATCAAAATACAAAGATATAAAAATAAAATAAAAAATTAAACATTAAAAACCAACCACAAAACCAAAGTTTGACTAAGTGTTTGAGAGATAAAGTGTACCTTGATTTTTTTTCTTGCATGCTCTATTTACTTGCTTCATGTGTTAGACCCCTACTTGCTTGCCATTATACATTCTTAGTAGGGTGTAATAAATTTTAACTCTTGCTCTTAATTACTTAATTATTTGTGTGGGTTAATTGTTAAAACAACGAGAGGGTTGGAGTAGTCGCTTCAGCGACAGTGAGCCTGATTTGTCAGGACATTATTTAGCGATTCACATCCAATCGTTTTTCAAACGCTCCCTAGTCTTCTTATTGGATGAGAGTACTGATGAAAGATGCTTATATGAGGTTATTCGTCAAAGTAAATTGCATCATTCCTCCATGTTATGTTTTAAATAATCTCCACATCGTCAGGAAAATACCTAGCACAAAATGTTACTACTTCTTCACAAGTATACTGAGAACTTATGGATCCTTTGACTCTACTTTTTTTTCGGATCTTTCTTTTAAAGAAGAACATGAACCTAGGTAAAATAGATGGTATTTATAAGATAACCAAAAAATATTAAAATAGGGAGCTATTATGAATAAATACCTTTCAAATGGATACATCCATCGATATTTTACGGGCCCACCAACTTTGACCTCGTATGGAAGATGAATCATCATATGCTCCATTGAATGAAAAAGCTTGAGGGAATATTTTCTCTAAATTACATATTATTTTCTTAGTTTTATAATAATTTCCGGGTAATTCGACATCTTCGAGTAACATTTTCTTGAGAATAATCAACATGACATCAAAATTCTGACTAGTCATATTATACTCCATCTTCATCGATAGAAGCTCTGAAACTATTGAGACTTTGAAATATGTCTTACAATCTGACTACAAAGGCTCTTCTGCCTTTTTCAATATCTCGTAGAAGTCTCATGACTTCTCGTGGGGTTCCTCTTCATCAGGACAATTGGTGTTAAAGTCTACAAAGTTCATAATCATTTCTGTGAATGGATTAATGTTGTTCGCATCATTTAACTCATTGATCGTGTCTTTTATCACTTCTCCATGCCTCCATCAAATTTGATATTCTTCCATGAAATCATTTTTAAAAAGACACGACTGAAATCCATCCTTAGATCTCTTCTTGAATAAATGACACTTTTGACACGGACACAGGATAATACCATCTGAATCCACAACTCAAGAACCTTGAGCGTAAGAAAATTCCACAAATTCTAGAGTACCTATTTGAAAAGTCTCTAAAACACGACCATCAACTACACACTTGTAAAACCACTCTCTATTAGTCGTCATTGTCACCTGAATGTAACAGCTCAAGATGTTAAATGAGAGTAGAAGACTTAACATCAGATTCTGTTAGAAAAATAAACCTAAAAACCCATAATCCTAACCAACCATTGGACTAAACATATTTTACTGATTTCAGAGATAAGATGAGAAGTGTTTTCATTAAGTTATCACTTGAGCCCACTGACGGGTCCGAAAAAAGCCGCGATAAGAAATCGTTTTTAATCGTCGATCGTGAAAATAAATGTGTCGTTCGTTGTAGACGGCTTTCGGAAACAGTCAAGAAATAACCACATTTTTTTATCAAATTTAATCAAGTGGTTTTTATGTTTATTTTACTTGGGCAAGTCCCAAGGTCGATCACAAGGAGGCAAAGGAACAACCTAGAGTTGTGTCTATCCAATTTTTAGTTCGGTTTTCATGGCGGTCTTTTTTTTGGAATTTTTCAATGAAATATGGGATGCAAAATGCAAATCCGGCCTATTTTATGGACTAAAATGTGAATTACGTTCAAATGATGTCCGAAAAATACGAAACTTGGCCGAGATGTAAAATATGATGAAGTAAGTGTACTGTAATTTTTTTGGAATTTTCTGATGCAATATGAATTTTTTATAAATTTTTCAATGCAGACAGAATGATTTTCAATATTTAATTATAATAAATATTAAACCTACTTATTTTCAAGAAATAAAATTATCTAAGATCTATCACTAGGTGATGGATCTCAGAAAAATCCTAAATCTTGAAAATGTGGGGTTTAATACCTATTAAAAATTAAATACTAAAAATATGCAAAATGCTTTTTACAGAGCAAAGTATGCATGCGAATGCAATGATTTTTGGGCACAATGTCAAGCAACTTAATCTCTACAATATGTGATTTTTGGGGAATTTTTAAAGCAACGGTTAATTAACTATGAATTTTCGAGCACAGATTAGGCAAAATATTTCAATTTCCACAAAACACTTATTTATTAATCAACCGTAAATCACAAAAATGCCCACAGCATGTCAAAATGTAGAGAATTAAGAGATGAACAAAATGCTATTTTTGAATGAATAAAATGATGTAATGTAGAGGTCTATAATGGATGGAGAACACAGGGGTACATATGCAATTTAAGTAAATAGATAAAATTAAAAATGCAGAACAGGGACCTATATGTAATTACCTAAAATGGGGGGGATTCTTCTGCAAAATGACCAAGGTGGAGTTAATGTGAAGTCAAGTGTAGGTGTATATGTCATCAAAAGAATAGTAAGGTCATGTTTATTATTTAACAAACACCAATAGTTATATTGTGATAATTTTGTTATCACATTAGATTTTAGTTAATGCGGCTATATGTGTCACACTAACTTATAGTTAGGTAGATAATAAGATCAAAATATTAATTTATTATTAAATCGTATAAAATCAATCATACATAGTGTGTCCCTTCACACCAGGTGAAGTGTAACCCTGCATACCAGGAGGCATGCGTAACACATTAGAGGATTTCATCACATCCATTTGTGTTATATTCTTTCACAGTATTATTGGACTCACTACAGGATGCGATATAACAATCCAATGATCGTGGATTTTGATGTGTATGTGGAACACATTTTTTGCAAGTATCCTTCCAACAATTACCATTTAAACATCTTATTTAAGCACTAACTTAGGGTTACACACGTCTATATTCCCTGCGTTAACCAACCAAATATACGTAAGTTCTCAGTAAACACAAATGAATAAATATTTTAATATAATTTTACAGTCTCACTTGTAGCATATACAAATGTATGACGTAAAGTGACCTTAGAGTATTACATTTTCGTTGACTTTCCTTAGTTCGGAGGTCACGAACTTAGGGGGTCCATACGGATTCAAAACTTACTACACTACAAAAAAAAGTGGGATTGGCGTCCACATAAAAGCTCGTTATGTGCACGCCTAGTGCCCGCCATGTGCACGCCCGAGGGGTGGGCGAGCACATGTGCTCGTTCAGGGCGTGCTCGCTTCTGTGAGAGTCGCCCCGGCTGGTGGGCGAGCACATCAGGACGCTATGTGCTCTCCTGCTCCCTGGCGGGCACATATGTGTGCGCCAATGTGATCGCCTCCTTCATAAATTGTGATTACCCACGGAGCACCTGACGAGCACATGTGCTCGCCCAAACTGATTTCCAGGAAAAAATATACAGGTTCGATAGGGTTTTGACGCCCCGTCGAACCTGTATACCCTGCCAATAAACCACTGCAGGTAGCTCCCTAAGGGTATATATATTATAGCAGTTCGTTGAGTAAGATAACTAGCACTAACAATTGAAAGGAATGCAATATACATAAATTCAGAAATAAACAATCTAATTTAACATCTAAATATTACAAACAAGTCAAAGCCAACAAAGTTCATATAAATTAAAAGATGTGCTAAAAGTTTAAAAAAATACAGGTCCAAACCAACAAAAATTTACTTCTTCTTTAATCTAAAAAATTTGGACACTAAACCCTGCTTTGATTTCTTTTTTTCTTTCTCCTTTTCTTTGAACCTCGCATACATGCGTGCCTCTTCTTCAGGGTCATTCTCCTCCTCCTCTTCGTTATCAGATTCAATCTCTTCAGGTTGAGATGCACGCCCTTGCGACCTATATTATATATGGAAGATATATATCTATTACATGCATTTTGTAGATATAGAAATTTAAAATTATTCCTCATTCTATAAGAAGAATACTTACATGTACGCCGTGAACTCGTCTCGGAGCTTCGTAACCTGCTCCACCATCATCGCCATCTGCGACTCCATTGGAACTGTTGATTGGGACGGATGTGGTTGCGTGTACGACGACTGAGAGTATGCAGAATAGGAGTGACGATGTTCCTCCACATAATATGGAGGAAGATCACCAAGCGTCTGCTTCCTATTCGCCACAACGTCCCTCTCCTCCAACACCTTATAAGTTTTTCAATTTTTAATATAAAATTATATATTAGAAATGAGTATAGTAAGATAATATTTATCCATATATACCTGCTTCCAGATCGTTTTATCAAATGATGGTTGCTCTCCAGTTGGATCGACATCCCATTTTTCTGCAGATAGTGCCTGATAACGATCCTGCAATACAAAGTTTATAATATATATAAATGACTTATAATATATCATTTAATTGTAAATAAATTGATAGACTTACCAACAATTGTCCTGCTTCAGGAGTGGACCATTGCGACTCTCCTTCTCTCCCACTCATGTGGGACCTCGACCACCATTCCTGAAAAGAGGGTTTCCTTTCCAACCTAGCTGCCTGAAATTTTTTTTAAGATCTAATAACAACATTGCATTATATTAAAGTAGATCTCCAAAAATTAATTTCAAATCGTAATACCATCTCCGCTCTAATCTGATTGTGGCTTTTAGAGCCACTTGTCGACTTAATCCTTTGTTTCTGACGGTTTGTCCTTCCCGCCGTAGATCTTCTTCCAAACTCATCATCCGCAACGAATGCATCACAGAAATCCGCCCATCTGAAAGGATTATGTTATAATAATTGATTATTTTAAAAAGTTTAATATAAATTATTTGACAAGTATAATACCTATCCTCCGTACACTATGTCGGCGGGAACCTCTTCATCTTCTCAAAATTCATCTCCTCGCATCTCGTCTTCGCATGCGAGTCTCTCCTTGCCTTGAAAAATGTATCGCTCATTCTCTTTTCTGCCAAACGGATGAAGGATCTACGATAAGCCTCCTTCCCCAAACGGATGAAAGGAATATTTTTTTGAAGATAATCCATCTCCATGCGGTGTATGCGTGACGAGCATAACACCTGGAAAATCTGCTAACATCTGAAAGAGCATCGACAACATTTTTTGGTAACAATCCTCTGAACACTAACGGTAGTAATCTTTCCATAAAAACATGGCAGTCATGACTTTTCATTCCCTTAAATGTAAACTTCTTCAGATCGACCAAATTGGAAAAATTCGATGCATATCCGTCTGTAAACTTCAATTTACTTGTCCATTCAAAAACAAGCTTAACTTGATTTATATCTAAGGTATACATTGCTTTGGAAACTTCAATCCTTCCACTATCATATTCCTTGATATGTAATTCTGGCCGATTACATATGATTTGTAAATCACGACGAGACTTTACTATATCTTTTGATTGACTGGTTACATTCATAACAGTGGAGAAGATGGTATCAAACACATTTTTCTCTATATGCATAACATCTAAGTTGTATCGTATCAGTGACTTACTCCAATATGGTAACTCCCAAAATATACTCTTCTTAATCCAATTATGACTGTCACCAATACCAGGAAGGTTTTTTGTTTTATCTCCATTTTCTAAGGCTGATTTCTGTAATTGTTCCAAGTATGATAATATCATATCGCATATTTTAATTGGTGGAGGGTCTGCAAGATTAATTGTATTCCTTTTAAAAGACTGCTTCTATCTTCGATATGGATGATTATTTGGAAGAAATCGTCTGTGATAATCAAAAAAATATGGTTTCTGACCGTGTTGAAGCTGGAATGATTTAGTACTCTTCATACAATATGGACAACTTTTACGTCCATGCGTACTCCATCCAGATAACATTCCATATGCTGGGAAGTCATTTATCGTCCAAAGCAGAGCTACTTTCATGTTAAATGTTTGACTCTTATTAGCATCATATGTATCAACTCCATCGACCCATAACATTTTCAACTCATCGATAAGAGGACGTAAATAAACATCAATGTACTTTCCCGGATGTGTAGGTCCTGGTACTAACAGCGAAAGAAACATAAATTGTCGCTTATTACATAACCATGGGGGTAGATTATATGGCGTTGTCATTACTGGCCAACAAGAGTAATCTTTACTTCTTCCATGAGGATTAAACCCGTCTGTACATAAACCTATAACGCAATTCCTCTTTTCATCCTTAAATGTAGGAAAAGCTGACACCAATTCTTTCCAACAATCAGACTCGGATGGATGCTCCATATATTCATCGACTTTATGTTCCGCGTGCCATGTCATGTACTTCGCCGTTTCTTTACAATAATATAGTCGTTTCAATCTCGGAGTCAACGGAAAATAACGTACAATCTTTCTTGATATTTTTTTCCACTCTTACTAGCTGTCTGATATCTTGGCTCATTACATTCAGGACACCGTTGTAAATGTTGATGTTCACCGTAATATAGAATATGGTGATTTATGCATGAGTCTATTTTAACTTATGCTAAACCCATCTTCCGCATCATCTTTTTCGTTTTGTAATAATTATCAGGTAATTATGCATCTTCTGGTAACATTTTCCTAATAATCCTCAGCATTGCATCAAAACTACGATCGGTCATATTATATTCCATCTTCATTGATAGAAGATCCGAAACCGCAGAAAGTTTTGAATATGTCTTGCAACCCAACCACAATGGCTCTTTCACTTTTTTCAACAGCTCATAAAATTCTGCAGACTCTCCATATGGTTCCTCATCATCTAACAAAGTATCATTAAATTCTGGACCCGCAATATCCATAACCATATCTGCAAAGGGATTAATATTGTCAGCTTCTTCCACATCATTCATACTGTCCTCGAAATTCTCACCATGCCTCCACCAAATCTGATATCCTTCCATGAAACCCATTCTATAAAGATGTAACTGAGTTTCATCTTTTGATCTCTTCCTCATTAGACGACATTTCTTACACGGACACAAGATAGTTCCATCGGAATCCACAATACGGGAACCTTGTGCGTAAGCAAATTGTATAAATTCCTGAACACCTCTTTGAAAGGCATCTGCTATACGTCCATCTACTACACGGTTGTACATCCATTCTCTATTCGTCATATTGATGAACCTGAATTAAATAATCTAAAATGTCAAATCTAGGAAATTGAGGATATCTAAACGTATCACATTATTGAGATAAAAGATGAGAAGAGAAGTGTATTAATTATGTTATCACTTTAGCCCGTCCATAAGGATTCAAATTTACTAAAAGATGATCGTTGTCACAAGTATCTTTATTTCTAACGAAAATTCGGCAGCATAACCTTGCACCTCTCCCGTATACCCCATAAATCAATCCTAGTTAATTATCAAAATAATCATATTAGTGATTATTTCAATAATAACTATGATTGATTTGGTATACCGAAGAGGAATGGGTTACGAACCGAATTTTCGTAAGAAATAAAGACCTTATGACACCGATCACCTTTTAGTAAATTTGAATCCTTACGGACCCCCTTAGTCCGGGAACTCCGAACTAAGGAAAGCCAATATAAATGTAATACTTTAAGATCATTTTACGTCATACATTTGTATGTGCTACAAATGAGACTATAAAATAATCTTAAAATATTTATTCATTTATATTAACCGTACAATTACGTATATTTGGCTGGTTAACGATGGGTATAGGGATAAGTGTGATCCTTATTTAGTGCCTAATACAGTGCTTGAGTCACTAAGAGTTAATAGGCACCTGCAAAAAAAATCGAACCTGCTAACATCAAAATCCACGACCATTGGTCTGGGATAAACATCCCAAAGTGAGTCCAATAGTGCTGTGAAAAAATAAAAAAAATATAACACAGTTAGAGGTGATCAAATCCTCCAATGTGTTGCACACGCCACCCGTTGTGCAGGGCCACACACCACCCGGTGTGGAAGGACGCACTGTGTGTGATGGATTTTGTGCGATTTTCTAATAATTAATAAATAATATTTTGGACTTATCATAAACCTATCTATAAGTTAATGTGATATAATTGATCACATTAACTAGAATTTAATGTGATAATAAATTATCACAAAGAAAACATTGGTGTATATCATATCTCATATCAACACGAAATGAAATTGTAAAACTGTTATTAATGATGTTCATCATATCTAATATCTACATTATTGAAGATGACTAACTAATGTTATTCACAAATTTCATAACTAATCTTTTTAAGAAAATTAACAATATTAACTAATGCAGATGTTGTAATGGATATTTTATCAATTATAATTTACAAAATGTAAACGTAATTTGGTTGAGGCATTTTATCGAACACCTAGAGGGCATACAATTATACATATTATTGTCACAACCATAATCAAAATTACAACATTATAGTGATCTACTATTATCCTAAACATTTAAAAAACATTTAAACTATCAAAACAAACACTACATTCAACAAAAAAATGAAACCCTAATCTATCCAAACAATACAAATATGTAATGAAATCTTATAAAAAGAGAAAGGATGAAGGATTATACTGTATGGTAGATGTATATCTACTCAAAATATGAAAACAACGGGCTTCGGTGTCGGGGCGGAGGGGAGGCGGGTCGCCGGAGGAAAGGAATTGGGGGAGAGTCGCGTGAGAATGAGGAAGAAGGACCCCACGAGGTTCTGTTTACGGGTCTGGACGAGCACACTTAAGTGTTCGCCCGACTGTCGCCAAGTGCTCGCCCGCAATTTACAAGGTGCTAAATTATTCCGCGCAAAGAAATTCAAGTGGGCAAGCACATGTAAGCGAGCACATGTGCACGTCCGAATAGGAAATCGCGCTGCTCCACAACATTCAAACCGGCGACCCTCATGGGAGAGCACATGTGCTCTTCGTGTGCTTGCCCACTAAGGGGCGAGCACATGTGCTCGCCTAGTGCTGGAAGAGTTGTGCACGCTAATCCCGCCTTTTTTTGTAGTGCTATAAGGTGATTGTTGTCACACGTAGTTTATATCTGATAAAAATTCGGTTGCATAACCCCTTCCTCTTCGGTATACCAAACTAATTATAATCTGCTATTAATATTGTCATTACGGTGATAGTTTTAATAGATGATTGTGATTGGTTTATGGGGTATACTGGAGGGATGCAGGTTTTTACTGGTAAATTTTCCTCAGATGTAAATTGAGTGTGACAACGATCACCTTATAGTAAGGTTTGAATCCATATGGGTGGGTGATGAATCTCGGATTCATCACTCTAAATCTCATTTATTAAGCTTAAGTCCCTAAAAATCAACTGCATTTCTGCATTTATTTCGCATAATTAGCATTCAGGCATGATTTCATAAGAATTGCATTTTAGCATTAAATTCTGCATCAAATAAGAAGCCAAAAATCCCAGCCCAAATTGACCTGTAAATAGCCTAACTTCCCCTATTTTTAACTCCTTCATGATAACTCCAAATGCCACAAATCCACCTCCACTGTGTACACATCACTAACAAGATTAAATAAAAAATACAAAAAAATTACTAACCCTGAGAAGTGGACCAAAAACCCAAACCCTAGTTTCAGGATTTTCGGACTAAAAGCCACATATCTTCCCCACCTAGTGTCCGATTTGATCCTACTCACTTTTGAACTAATGCTCATTCAAGTACCTTCAAAACAAGACCAAGTTCAAGTGAATCGGAGCTTGTATGTGAAAGTTGGGTTTTGGGCCTCTTTTGTACATTGTATATTTTCGCGGCTTTTTGACCTGTATTTTATGTATATATTTTCTTTATTAATAAAAATCCAAAAAAATTAGATTAATGTGTCTTTTATTTATCTTTGAGTTTTCCATGTTTTTCCGGATTTTTATCTTGTTTAAAAAAATGACAAAAAAAATTAGAAAACCCAAAAATCAAGGTATTCTATGTACATGGGATACCCCAAAAATTCACTTTTCACATTTGACCGAATTTGGCTTTGATGTCTTCATGAAAGTTGTAGATCTCTTCGAGACGAGCATTTTTCGTGAAGGAACTTTTTTGATCCGAGGTCATTTGCTATTTCTTTTTGATTTTACAAAACAATTTATCTTCGAATTTTCTGGTGCTGACACGTGGCCGCCCCAGAGGCCGCCACGTGTCAGCTATTTTTCGCCTTTTTAAATCTCGTTTTTAATAAAAAAAATAAAAAAAATATTAAAAAATAAAAAATAAAAATCGAAGCACGTGCGTCGCACGTGCCTCCCAGGCACGTGCTCCGCACGTGCCTCGCCTCATCCTCCCCCCAGCGCCACGTGGCGCCCATCTGGCCGCCCGATCTCGGCCGATCGGACGGCCAAGGGGTCGTCATCCCCAATCGTCTTCCCCGATCCCTCGGGCGCCGCCGCCCCCAATCCTCGCGCCCTCCGCAGCCAACCACCTCCGCATCTCCCTCGCCCGCTCGATCTCTCTCCTATTTAAAGGCGCAGCCGCCCCGCTTCCTCTTCATCCGCCGATAAACCTTCATCGACCAGGGACGGCGGTGACAGCGCTGCCCCTTCACCTTCAACCCGGCGAGATCCGAGGAACCCATTCCTCGTTGCAGTGCCGCGGCTCCGCCGCGCGATTGCTTCGCTCCGCCAGCAGCGTTGAGCCGACGACAACAACATCAACGTCATCTCCACCGCTTCGTCTCCGACCGACTTCGACAACCTCCAGAAGCTGGGCCTCCGCCCCTTCCACCTCGCTTCGCCGACGCCTTCGTCTCCATCACCTCCGCCTGACGCTACTCCGACTACGAGCTTCACCGACCAACGACGTTATCTTCACCGACACGCCATCTTCTCCGCCGCTACGTCATCGACAACACCAGCCAACGCCTCCGCCCCTTCACCACCTCGTTCCGCCACGCCGCCGGGGGCAGACCCGAGGCTCCCCACGCACGTGCGGGGCACGTGCGACGGGGGAGAGCAGCAGCCACCTGCGGGTCACGTGCATAGCACGTGACTCGGTGGGTAATTTACAGTAACACCCCGGGAGCTCTATCCATTTGCACTTCAGTCCACTGACCAAAGGCACGTGCTTCGCACGTGCCCCTTGGTCATTTTGCAGAAGAATCCCCCCCATTTTAGGTAATTACATATAGGTCCCTGTTCTGCATTTTTAATTTTATCTATTTACTTAAATTGCATATGTACCCCTGTGTTCTCCATCCATTATAGACCTCTACATTACATCATTTTATTCATTCAAAAATAGCATTTTGTTCATCTCTTAATTCTCTACATTTTGACATGCTGTGGACATTTTTGTGATTTACGGTTGATTAATAAATAAGTGTTTTGTGGAAATTGAAATATTGTGCCCAATCTGTGCTCGGAAATTCATAGTTAATTAACCGTTGCTTTAAAAATTCCCCAAAAATCACATATTGTAGAGATTAAGTTGCTTGACATTGTGCCCAAAAATCATTGCATTCGCATGCATACTTTGCTCTGTAAAAAGCATTTTGCATATTTTTAGTATTTAATTTTTAATAGGTATTAAACCCCACATTTTCAAGATTTAGGATTTTTCTGAGATCCATCACCTAGTGATAGATCTTAGATAATTTTATTTCTTGAAAATAAGTAGGTTTAATATTTATTATAATTAAATATTGAAAATCATTCTGTCTGCATTGAAAAATTTATAAAAAATTCATATTGCATCAGAAAATTCCAAAAAAATTACAGTGCACTTACTTCATCATATTTTACATCTCGGCCAAGTTTCGTATTTTTCGGACATCATTTGAACGTAATTCACATTTTAGTCCATAAAATAGGCCGGATTTGCATTTTGCATCCCATATTTCATTGAAAAATTCCAAAAAAAAGACCGCCTTGAAAACCAAACTAAAAATTGGATAGACACAACTCTAGGTTGTTCCTTTGCCTCCTTGTGATCGACCTTGGGACTTGCCCAAGTAAAATAAACATAAAAACCACTTGATTAAATTTGATAAAAAATTGTGGTTATTTCTTGACTGTTTCCGAAAGCCGTCTACAACGAACGACACATTTATTTTCACGATCGACGATTAAAAATGATTTCTTATCGCGGCTTTTTTCGGACCCGTCAGATGGCGCCGTTGCCGGGGAGGCAAACGGCTTAGTTTTGTGTTTTGAAAATTTTCCGCTCGGTTTTCCGCATTCGGGTAGTCTGACCCCCGAATTTTTCATTGTGAATACCATTTTTTTTCCAACATTTATTTTCTTATTTTTTGAGTCACTCTCTTACATTTTCTCTCTTATTTTTCTTGCGAGGTACCCGGCATACGTGGAGCGGTTTTCAAGAAACCGACGCATCTTCACCGACAACCGAAGAAGCCGCAATTAATTTAAGATCGAGTCGAGTCGTGAGAGAGCGTAGAGTCTAGGTTTTTAATTTCTGCAAATTTCCATACTTGCTCATTTACAGCGGTGTCCGTTTGGACTCTCGCGTGTGTAAAAAAAGACCTTAAACTTTTTTCTGTGTGTCGTAGCCTGTTTCCCTCTCCGGTGAGGGTGGGGCCCGACTTGAGTGGCGATTAGGATAGACCTGCACATACGGCTCTCAGAGCATTTATATTTTTGCTTGTGCTCGTAGGATCTTAAGCCACACTGCACATTAACTGAGACGCACCTTAGATCGTTCAACTTAGCCAAAAATTTAACTCAATTCTTCCCGCTAATAGAACTTTCTGCTTAGGTGCGGTTTTCATCGGCTTGCACGCATTTAGTGTAATTTTTAAAATTCTGTCTAGCATCCCACATGGAGATTGCGAGGAGGCACTGTAAGTCTTCTAACTGAGCATTCATCATAGTTTTCCGCGTGCATCGGCTTTTCCCGACTTTCTTCCCCTTGTTTTGACACATAAATCTAAAGGAAATTGGGACTGGACGGTAGACGTGTATTTGTGCTCATCTAAATTTTTCAGTGATCACCTCATTAAAATTGGGACTGCTAAATATAGCCGATCAAAATAATCCATAAAATCAAGAATTTCTGCGGGAGAGCAACCCCGATCTTGTGTGTTTCTATTTTTCTGAGTGAGCGAGAGACGACACTTAAGGCTAGAGCCCAAATCCGAAATCTCAGCTCGCTAAATTTTTGCCAAGATTGATTTATCACCAACTAAAATTGAAAAGATAATAGCCGAACTCTTACGGCTTCATTGTGTGAGTTGGTGAACCTGGGGTTTCAATTGTGTTTGCATTGGTGTGCGTGAACCGATTTCAAGATCAATAGACGCACATTTGATTTCTCTTGACTATCCCGTGCAATCATCTCTTCCCTATCTTGATTAGAACCTCATAATGGAACTCTTGTCCAAAAACTCTCACAGATCCAACTCCCCTTTCCTCTCAAAAATAACCGAACACCCATCAGATCTATACTATGAAAATGAATTTGTTTCGGTTAGGCCCAAATCAACTCAATCCCCTTCTTTCAATAATCCTCCAACCTTTGCGGGAGGCTTTCACCCGCAGATAAATTCGGCCTCCTCATTGAATTTCTTTTCAAACCATCCAATCGCAAATGATCACCTACCATCATGGATTGAATCGTCTTATTCTCAGTTTCTCGCCAATGAAACTTTTCAAAATCAAAATCCCTTCAAATCTCATGACTGGCAGAGAAATCAAACTCAGAGGGAAAGATATGCACCAAATGATCATCAGCATTGGATTAACCATGACAGCACCCTCGTCAGACATGATACTCATACAGAGGATTGGACTGACCACTTACAAACACATAAACCCTGTATGTTGACTCCACAATATCAAGGTCTGACCAATCAACGACACATGTCTGAACCATATGAGCAGCCTCCTTCCATTATTTTTGAGGAGAAATCTTTAGAAAATAATGATCATATTTCGGATATTCCAAGAAGCTCTCCTCTCAGCACAAAGAGAAAAATGGAAGATGAAATTATCGAACATACACCTACTGCTCCCATAATTAATCATGAACCAAATCTTGAGGAGGATATTTCGAGGATAAATAAGAAATTCAAGTCAATAGAGGAGAGATTTCAAAAATTTACCGATCAATTCATCACATTCTATGGTGACTCGGACAGTAAAATGAATGAGGAAATAACTGGATCTGAGATTGAAAATTCTGAGGATATTCAGGGACCTATGAACAGTTCTGAAAATGGTTATGCTGCTGACCACCACCCTGAACACCAGAGCCCCTCTTCATCTGAAGAACACCCCACACCCCCACACCACCCAGAAAATACCAAAAAATAGAAATATTTGAAAATCACAAAAAAATTGAAAATTCAGAAAATTTCATAAAAATTGAAACTGAAGATGATCTGCGAAATTTGGATCCAACCGTACGGGAAGCATTAGGAAAGAAATTGATTTTTGAACTTCCCTTTCTACAGGCCATTGAACACTTCCCCGATCTTAAAGGATTTGTATTGGACAAATTAACGATGAAGAAATCGGGCAGGATTCGGACAAAAACCGAGAGACATATATTGCCAATGGCCTCCTCCTTGGTGTTGAGGAGAAAAACCAAGAGCCGCATAGTGAAGCGGTTGCCCAGATTTGAATGTGTACTCAAAGACATAATTTTCACCCATGCTCGGATTGATGACGATTCACCAATTAATATCCTCCCGACCTCTATATTCCATGAACTCAAACTCGGACCGATTCGAAAGATACGAGAGATCATTCAATTGGCGGACCGATCGATAAAACGGCCGAGAGGAACCATTTCTGTCATCATGAAATTCCAAGGTGCTCCGCTCAAAGTTGAATTCACAATCATTGATATTGAGCATCAAGGAGAATTCACCCAGTCTCCAATCATTCTCGGAAAGCCATTCTTGGCATTGGCCAAGGCGAGTATTGATTGTGAGACCCGGGAAATCAATTTCACAGCATTGGAAGCACTTAGATCTGGCCATGTCTTTGAGGAACCACGATCTTCTGAGGCAACCCACGAAGTCCCCGACAACCGTAACCATGAAGCGGTAGAAGAGCCCTACCCCGCAGCCACACCTGAGATAGCGGTTGTTGATGAGACTATTGGTTTAGAAAATCTCCCCCCTGCCCCATTCCCAGCCGCTCTCACCAGGGAGAATCATGTATATGAATCATATGATCCGGAGACTTATGCATGGGCACACCCTGAGTCGACCTACTCTGACTACGTAGATTACATCAACTCGACACAGGAATGCACCAACATCAAATCAATAGAGAAAGAACATGCAGAGACTCTCCCCAATATTCAAATCCCCGAGGATCTCATAATAGACAAATCTTTCTACTACGATCCTGAGACATATGCATGGTCACACCCTGGAGCAACATTCGCTGAATATCTTGACCAAATCATCCCAAATCGAGAGTGCTCAAACATACGGGAGACTAAGAGCAAGCACACAGACCAAACACCAATCAAGGAGAATTTCAATGGCTATTCATCTGGATACTCAAGTGAACCGGCACCTTCACGACGAAATAAAAAGAGAGTCACCTTTGACCTTCCGGAAGAGGTATCGTCTGATGGTCCCTCATCAGGTCCGGAAAAGGTAGTCTACATGAGTGAAGTCTGTTCGGCAGCCCTAAAGCCATATCTTCGTAAGGATCCAAAATTCAATTCTCATTGGACAACTCCCGTTCCTAACTACTACTCATCCAAAGCTGATGCTCCTGCCCTCTTCAAGTACACTGGAATTCTTTCGTATGAGCTGACTGAGACCGGTGCTTCTGAGCTATCGTCTGAGGACAAATTGATTGACCCCAAGAAGGAACGAATTCTGAGGAAACAATTAAAGAAACAAAAAGATATGCAGACTTGGAGTATGTCCACTTTCAAATACTACTCCTCTGAGGATAACTCTGATGATGGATATCTTTCATCTGACTCAAACACTTCATCTATTATCCATCATGATTTTTCTGAGGATGACACTGATTATAGCTGGGAATCATATGCTCCATCTTCACCTAATCATTATGATCTCCCACCGCAGGCTCACAAGAAGATCAGCCGAAAACCGCCTTAATCATTCGGCTACCCACCCTCCCTCCCGACCACATCGGTCTCCGTGTACAGCTTCTTCCTCTACTTAGGCCAAGGCCTAAGTATAGGGGGACCGATGCCATCTGTTTATACCATCCTTCTCATCCTCCCAACCGCTCCATTTCCACCCTTCTTCCATACTTAGGCTGTCCAGAGCCTAAGTATAGGGGGGAGCCGACATCCACCTGTATATACTCTCCTCACTCACTCTTTTCCACTTTACTTCCTAACCCATTGTATAAAAATTTTACACTCCCTTACGCTTAGCACGAGCTATGTCTTCATTACGCTTTTTGTGCTCTGAGGACACAGCACTCGCTAAGTATAGGGGGGTCTGTATATATACTTTGTATATATTTTACCCATATCTCGTACTTGCGCGTAAGTCTATATGTATTTACGGGGTAGGTACTAACTTGAAAAAAAACAACAACAACAAAAAAAAGAAAAAAAGAGTTTTGCTACTAACACTGACTTGCCCAAA
The DNA here is from genome assembly GCA_037367405.1 of Ottelia alismoides. Lineage (NCBI taxonomy): Eukaryota > Viridiplantae > Streptophyta > Magnoliopsida > Alismatales > Hydrocharitaceae > Ottelia > Ottelia alismoides. The sequence continues at coordinate 418,152 of JAZKJV010001784.1, forward strand.
ATTTTTGAAAAAAAAAAGGCTTCTGATCCCATTTTTTGCATAAAAAAAAATCCCTTGCATAAAATGTCAAAAAAAAAAATTCAAAAAATATGTCTGCATTGCACACACCTGCACTTCATCCAACATTACATGCATTTGCATTTGTGAAAAATCATTGGGTTCTGAATCGAGTCATGAGCCGAAACCGAGAGTGGTCTGAACTTGTCCTTAATCCACCTAATTTTCAGAGGAACTTCACAGAGAAATAGGATTTTAAGAGCTTCAGGTCTTTTGACTTAATTCTTTAAGTTCCACATGACAATGTGCAGCGTTTGACTCTTAGTGTCTAACCTGATCTCTTCATTCTGGGTACAACTCTGGAATAGGGAATTAATTTGTACTCTCGCACTATGCACTTAGCTCAACCCAGACGGGATGTTGGAAGACTTTGTGAGTTTCTTTTCTGGTAGCGTGGAAATCTAAAGACCGGAGTACGGGTTGAAATAAAGCTTCGGAAAAGGGATGGACGGCTGGGCACAATTTTTTCTAAGACCCCAAAAAATGTACGGAATAAAAAGATGCTATATCCGTAGGGGCAAAACAAGATCCAAGCAGAACCACCAAAAATTCCAAATACAAAGAAGCATTCTACCAAATAAAAATTCGACCAAAAAGGTCCAAGCTTCAAGAAACCTGCAGATCTTGGTGGAGACTTGGCTACACTGGCCATCTTCACAAGGAGAGGTGACTACACTGGCCACCCCCTCCAGTTCTTTTCTCTTTCTTCTAGCTTCTCCCCCATTTCGATTGTGAACACAGCACGACAGACCTTAGAAGGAAATACCTGACTCCCCGAGGACGAGTTACTGGAGAGGAGAGGAGCATGGTAGTCCAGCATTCTGAATGGGAAGAGCTAAAACCCTTCACACACATGAGTCGGTTATTCAATGTTCATAGGGTATACTTTGGGAAGAGCATTGATCTAAGATGACTTCTGAGTTGAAACTGTAACAATGATGTGTGGAACTTGAGGGCTGTTGATTTTAAAATTCTAAGTCTCAAAGAAGTTCCGCCACACTATTAATCCAAAGGTCGAGTTTAGTTTCATTCTCACCTTCAGCTCATGGTCTTGGTATGGAACCCAGTCTCATTTCACTTCATGGCATGTCTTTTTGATGCTCAGGGACGAGCATAGTTTAAGTATAGGGGGATGATGAATCTCGGATTCATCACTCTAAATCTCATTTATTAAGCTTAAGTCCCTAAAACTCAACTGCATTTCTGCATTTATTTCGCATAATTAGCATTCAGGCATGATTTCATAAGAATTGCATTTTAGCATTAAATTCTGCATCAAATAAGAAGCCAAAAATCCCAGCCCAAATTGACCTGTAAATAGCCTAACTTCCCCTATTTTTAACTCCTTCATGATAACTCCAAATGCCACAAATCCACCTCCACTGTGTACACATCACTAACAAGATTAAATAAAAAATACAAAAAAATTACTAACCCTGAGAAGTGGACCAAAAACCCAAACCCTAGTTTCAGGATTTTCGGACTAAAAGCCACATATCTTCCCCACCTAGTGTCCGATTTGATCCTACTCACTTTTGAACTAATGCTCATTCAAGTACCTTCAAAACAAGACCAAGTTCAAGTGAATCGGAGCTTGTATGTGAAAGTTGGGTTTTGGGCCTCTTTTGTACATTGTATATTTTCGCGGCTTTTTGACCTGTATTTTATGTATATATTTTCTTTATTAATAAAAATCCAAAAAAATTAGATTAATGTGTCTTTTATTTATCTTTGAGTTTTCCATGTTTTTCCGGATTTTTATCTTGTTTAAAAAAATGACAAAAAAAATTAGAAAACCCAAAAATCAAGGTATTCTATGTATATGGGATACCCCAAAAATTCACTTTTCACATTTGACCGAATTTGCCTTTGATGTCTTCATGAAAGTTGTAGATCTCTTCGAGACGAGCATTTTTCGTGAAGGAACTTTTTTGATCCGAGGTCATTTGCTATTTCTTTTTGATTTTACAAAACAATTTATCTTCGAATTTTCTGGTGCTGACACGTGGCCGCCCCAGAGGCCGCCACGTGTCAGCTATTTTTCGCCTTTTTAAATCTCGTTTTTAATAAAAAAAATAAAAAAAATAAAAAAAATATTAAAAAATAAAAAATAAAAATCGAAGCACGTGCGTCGCACGTGCCTCCCAAGCACGTGCTCCGCACGTGCCTCGCCTCATCCTCCCCCCAGCGCCACGTGGCGCCCATCTGGCCGCCCGATCTCGGCCGATCGGACGGCCAAGGGGTCGTCATCCCCAATCGTCTTCCCCGATCCCTCGGGCGCCGCCGCCCCCAATCCTCGCGCCCTCCGCAGCCAACCACCTCCGCATCTCCCTCGCCCGCTCGATCTCTCTCCTATTTAAAGGCGCAGCCGCCCCGCTTCCTCTTCATCCGCCGATAAACCTTCATCGACCAGGGACGGCGGTGACAGCGCTGCCCCTTCACCTTCAACCCAGCGAGATCCGAGGAACCCATTCCTCGTTGCAGTGCCGCGGCTCCGCCGCGCGATTGCTTCGCTCCGCCAGCAGCGTTGAGCCGACGACAACAACATCAACGTCATCTCCACCGCTTCGTCTCCGACCGACTTCGACAACCTCCAGAAGCTGGGCCTCCGCCCCTTCCACCTCGCTTCGCCGACGCCTTCGTCTCCATCACCTCCGCCTGACGCTACTCCGACTACGAGCTTCACCGACCAACGACGTTATCTTCACCGACACGCCATCTTCTCCGCCGCTACGTCATCGACAACACCAGCCAACGCCTCCGCCCCTTCACCACCTCGTTCCGCCACGCCGCCGGGGGCAGACCCGAGGCTCCCCACGCACGTGCGGGGCACGTGCGACGGGGGAGAGCAGCAGCCACCTGCGGGTCACGTGCATAGCACGTGACTCGGTGGGTAATTTACAGTAACACCCCGGGAGCTCTATCCATTTGCACTTCAGTCCACTGACCAAAGGCACGTGCTTCGCACGTGCCCCTTGGTCATTTTGCAGAAGAATCCCCCCCATTTTAGGTAATTACATATAGGTCCCTGTTCTGCATTTTTAATTTTATCTATTTACTTAAATTGCATATGTACCCCTGTGTTCTCCATCCATTATAGACCTCTACATTACATCATTTTATTCATTCAAAAATAGCATTTTGTTCATCTCTTAATTCTCTACATTTTGACATGCTGTGGACATTTTTGTGATTTACGGTTGATTAATAAATAAGTGTTTTGTGGAAATTGAAATATTGTGCCCAATCTGTGCTCGGAAATTCATAGTTAATTAACCGTTGCTTTAAAAATTCCCCAAAAATCACATATTGTAGAGATTAAGTTGCTTGACATTGTGCCCAAAAATCATTGCATTCGCATGCATACTTTGCTCTGTAAAAAGCATTTTGCATATTTTTAGTATTTAATTTTTAATAGGTATTAAACCCCACATTTTCAAGATTTAGGATTTTTCTGAGATCCATCACCTAGTGATAGATCTTAGATAATTTTATTTCTTGAAAATAAGTAGGTTTAATATTTATTATAATTAAATATTGAAAATCATTCTGTCTGCATTGAAAAATTTATAAAAAATTCATATTGCATCAGAAAATTCCAAAAAAATTACAGTGCACTTACTTCATCATATTTTACATCTCGGCCAAGTTTCGTATTTTTCGGACATCATTTGAATGTAATTCACATTTTAGTCCATAAAATAGGCCGGATTTGCATTTTGCATCCCATATTTCATTGAAAAATTCCAAAAAAAAGACCGCCTTGAAAACCAAACTAAAAATTGGATAGACACAACTCTAGGTTGTTCCTTTGCCTCCTTGTGATCGACCTTGGGACTTGCCCAAGTAAAATAAACATAAAAACCACTTGATTAAATTTGATAAAAAATTGTGGTTATTTCTTGACTGTTTCCGAAAGCCGTCTACAACGAACGACACATTTATTTTCACGATCGACGATTAAAAACGATTTCTTATCGCGGCTTTTTTCGGACCCGTCAGATGGCGCCGTTGCCGGGGAGGCAAACGGCTTAGTTTTGTGTTTTGAAAATTTTCCGCTCGGTTTTCCGCATTCGGGTAGTCTGACCCCCGAATTTTTCATTGTGAATACCATTTTTTTCCAACATTTATTTTCTTATTTTTTGAGTCACTCTCTTACATTTTCTCTCTTATTTTTCTTGCGAGGTACCCGGCATACGTGGAGCGGTTTTCAAGAAACCGACGCATCTTCACCGACAACCGAAGAAGCCGCAATTAATTTAAGATCGAGTCGAGTCGTGAGAGAGCGTAGAGTCTAGGTTTTTTAATTTCTGCAAATTTCCATACTTGCTCATTTACAGCGGTGTCCGTTTGGACTCTCGCGTGTGTAAAAAAAGACCTTAAACTTTTTTCTGTGTGTCGTAGCCTGTTTCCCTCTCCGGTGAGGGTGGGGCCCGACTTGAGTGGCGATTAGGATAGACCTGCACATACGGCTCTCAGAGCATTTATATTTTTGCTTGTGCTCGTAGGATCTTAAGCCACACTGCACATTAACTGAGACGCACCTTAGATCGTTCAACTTAGCCAAAAATTTAACTCAATTCTTCCCGCTAATAGAACTTTCTGCTTAGGTTGCGGTTTTCATCGGCTTGCACGCATTTAGTGTAATTTTTAAAATTCTGTCTAGCATCCCACATGGAGATTGCGAGGAGGCACTGTAAGTCTTCTAACTGAGCATTCATCATAGTTTTCCGCGTGCATCGGCTTTTCCCGACTTTCTTTCCCCTTGTTTTGACACATAAATCTAAAGGAAGTTGGGACTGGACGGTAGACGTGTATTTGTGCTCATCTAAATTTTTCAGTGATCACCTCATTAAAATTGGGACTGCTAAATATAGCCGATCAAAATAATCCATAAAATCAAGAATTTCTGCGGGAGAGCAACCCCGATCTTGTGTGTTTCTATTTTTCTGAGTGAGCGAGAGACGACACTTAAGGCTAGAGCCCAAATCCGAAATCTCAGCTCGCTAAATTTTTGCCAAGATTGATTTATCACCAACTAAAATTGAAAAGATAATAGCCGAACTCTTACGGCTTCATTGTGTGAGTTGGTGAACCTGGGTTTCAATTGTGTTTGCATTGGTGTGCGTGAACCGATTTCAAGATCAATAGCCGCACATTTGATTTCTCTTGACTATCCCGTGCAATCATCTCTTCCCTATCTTGATTAGAACCTCATAATGGAACTCTTGTCCAAAAACTCTCACAGATCCAACTCCCCTTTCCTCTCAAAAATAACCGAACACCCATCAGATCTATACTATGAAAATGAATTTGTTTCGGTTAGGCCCAAATCAACTCAATCCCCTTCTTTCAATAATCCTCCAACCTTTGCGGGAGGCTTTCACCCGCAGATAAATTCGGCCTCCTCATTGAATTTCTTTTCAAACCATCCAATCGCAAATGATCACCTACCATCATGGATTGAATCGTCTTATTCTCAGTTTCTCGCCAATGAAACTTTTCAAAATCAAAATCCCTTCAAATCTCATGACTGGCAGAGAAATCAAACTCAGAGGGAAAGATATGCACCAAATGATCATCAGCATTGGATTAACCATGACAGCACCCTCGTCAGACATGATACTCATACAGAGATTGGACTGACCACTTACAAACACATAAACCCTGTATGTTGACTCCACAATATCAAGGTCTGACCAATCAACGACACATGTCTGAACCATATGAGCAGCCTCCTTCCATTATTTTTGAGGAGAAATCTTTAGAAAATAATGATCATATTTCGGATATTCCAAGAAGCTCTCCTCTCAGCACAAAGAGAAAAATGGAAGATGAAATTATCGAACATACACCTACTGCTCCCATAATTAATCATGAACCAAATCTTGAGGAGGATATTTCGAGGATAAATAAGAAATTCAAGTCAATAGAGGAGAGATTTCAAAAATTTACCGATCAATTCATCACATTCTATGGTGGCTCGACAGTAAAATGAATGAGGAAATAACTGGGATCTGAGATTGAAAATTCTGAGGATATTCAGGGACCTATGAACAGTTCTGAAAATGGTTATGCTGCTGACCACCACCCTGAACACCAGAGCCCCTCTTCATCTGAAGAACACCCCACACCCCCACACCACCCAGAAAATACCAAAAAATAGAAATATTTGAAAATCACAAAAAATTGAAAATTCAGAAAATTTCATAAAAATTTGAAACTGAAGATGATCTGCGAAATTTGGATCCAACCGTACGGGAAGCATTAGGAAAGAAATTGATTTTTGAACTTCCCTTTCTACAGGCCATTGAACACTTCCCCGAGTCTTAAAGGATTTGTATTGGACAAATTAACGATGAAGAAATCGGGCAGGATTCGGACAAAACCGAGAGACATATATTGCCAATGGCCTCCTCCTTGGTGTTGAGGAGAAAAACCAAGAGCCGCATAGTGAAGCGGTTGCCCATATTTGAATGTGTACTCAAAGACATAATTTTCACCCATGCTCGGATTGATGACGATTCACCAATTAATATCCTCCCGACCTCTATATTCCATGAACTCAAACTCGGACCGATTCGAAAGATACGAGAGATCATTCAATTGGCGGACCGATCGATAAAACGGCCGAGAGGAACCATTTCTGTCATCATGAAATTCCAAGGTGCTCCGCTCAAAGTTGAATTCACAATCATTGATATTGAGCATCAAGGAGAATTCACCCAGTCTCCAATCATTCTCGGAAAGCCATTCTTGGCATTGGCCAAGGCGAGTATTGATTGTGAGACCCGGTAAATCAATTTCACAGCATTGGAAGCACTTAGATCTGGCCATGTCTTTGAGGAACCACGATCTTCTGAGGCAACCCACGAAGTCCCCGACAACCGTAACCATGAAGCGGTAGAAGAGCCCTACCCCGCAGCCACACCTGAGATAGCGGTTGTTGATGAGACTATTGGTTTAGAAAATCTCCCCCCTGCCCCATTCCCAGCCGCTCTCACCAGGGAGAATCATGTATATGAATCATATGATCCGGAGACTTATGCATGGGCACACCCTGAGTCGACCTACTCTGACTACGTAGATTACATCAACTCGGCACAGGAATGCACCAACATCAAATCAATAGAGAAAGAACATGCAGAGACTCTCCCCAATATTCAAATCCCCGAGGATCTCAAAATAGACAAATCTTTCTACTACGATCCTGAGACATATGCATGGTCACACCCTGGAGCAACATTCGCTGAATATCTTGACCAAATCATCCCAAATCGAGAGTGCTCAAACATACGGGAGACTAAGAGCAAGCACACAGACCAAACACCAATCAAGGAGAATTTCAATGGCTATTCATCTGGATACTCAAGTGAACCGGCACCTTCACGACGAAATAAAAAGAGAGTCACCTTTGACCTTCCGGAAGAGGTATCGTCTGATGGTCCCTCATCAGGTCCGGAAAAGGTAGTCTACATGAGTGAAGTCTGTTCGGCAGCCCTAAAGCCATATCTTCGTAAGGATCCAAAATTCAATTCTCATTGGACAACTCCCGTTCCTAACTACTACTCATCCAAAGCTGATGCTCCTGCCCTCTTCAAGTACACTGGAATTCTTTCGTATGAGCTGACTGAGACCGGTGCTTCTGAGCTATCGTCTGAGGACAAATTGATTGACCCCAAGAAGGAACGAATTCTGAGGAAACAATTAAAGAAACAAAAAGATATGCAGACTTGGAGTATGTCCACTTTCAAATACTACTCCTCTGAGGATAACTCTGATGATGGATATCTTTCATCTGACTCAAACACTTCATCTATTATCCATCATGATTTTTCTGAGGATGACACTGATTATAGCTGGGAATCATATGCTCCATCTTCACCTAATCATTATGATCTCCCACCGCAGGCTCACAAGAAGATCAGCCGAAAACCGCCTTAATCATTCGGCTACCCACCCTCCCTCCCGACCACATCGGTCTCCGTGTACAGCTTCTTCCTCTACTTAGGACAAGGCCTAAGTATAGGGGGACCGATGCCATCTGTTTATACCATCCTTCTCATCCTCCCAACCGCTCCATTTCCACCCTTCTTCCATACTTAGGCTGTCCAGAGCCTAAGTATAGGGGGGAGCCGACATCCACCTGTATATACTCTCCTCACTCACTCTTTTCCACTTTACTTCCTAACCCATTGTATAAAAATTTTACACTCCCTTACGCTTAGCACGAGCTATGTCTTCATTACGCTTTTTGTGCTCTGAGGACACAGCACTCGCTAAGTATAGGGGGGTCTGTATATATACTTTGTATATATTTTACCCATATCTCGTACTTGCGCGTAAGTCTATATGTATTTACGGGGTAGGTACTAACTTGAAAAAAAACAACAACAACAAAAAAAAGAAAAAAAGAGTTTTGCTACTAACACTGACTTGCCCAAAATTTTTGAAAAAAAAAAGGCTTCTGATCCCATTTTTTGCATAAAAAAAAATCCCTTGCATAAAATGTCAAAAAAAAATTCAAAAAATATGTCTGCATTGCACACACCTGCACTTCATCCAACATTACATGCATTTGCATTTGTGAAAAATCATTGGGTTCTGAATCGAGTCATGAGCCGAAACCGAGAGTGGTCTGAACTTGTCCTTAATCCACCTAATTTTCAGAGGAACTTCACAGAGAAATAGGATTTTAAGAGCTTCAGGTCTTTTGACTTAATTCTTTAAGTTCCACATGACAATGTGCAGCGTTTGACTCTTAGTGTCTAACCTGATCTCTTCATTCTGGGTACAACTCTGGAATAGGGAATTAATTTGTACTCTCGCACTATGCACTTAGCTCAACCCAGACGGGATGTTGGAAGACTTTGTGAGTTTCTTTTCTGGTAGCGTGGAAATCTAAAGACCGGAGTACGGGTTGAAATAAAGCTTCGGAAAAGGGATGGACGGCTGGGCACAATTTTTTCTAAGACCCCAAAAAATGTACGGAATAAAAAGATGCTATATCCGTAGGGGCAAAACAAGATCCAAGCAGAACCACCAAAAATTCCAAATACAAAGAAGCATTCTACCAAATAAAAATTCGACCAAAAAGGTCCAAGCTTCAAGAAACCTGCAGATCTTGGTGGAGACTTGGCTACACTGGCCATCTTCACAAGGAGAGGTGACTACACTGGCCACCCCCTCCAGTTCTTTTCTCTTTCTTCTAGCTTCTCCCCCATTTCGATTGTGAACACAGCACGACAGACCTTAGAAGGAAATACCTGACTCCCCGAGGACGAGTTACTGGAGAGGAGAGGAGCATGGTAGTCCAGCATTCTGAATGGGAAGAGCTAAAACCCTTCACACACATGAGTCGGTTATTCAATGTTCATAGGGTATACTTTGGGAAGAGCATTGATCTAAGATGACTTCTGAGTTGAAACTGTAACAATGATGTGTAGAACTTGAGGGCTGTTGATTTTTAAAATTCTAAGTCTCAAAGAAGTTCCGCCACACTATTAATCCAAAGGTCGAGTTTAGTTTCATTCTCACCTTCAGCTCATGGTCTTGGTATGGAACCCAGTCTCATTTCACTTCATGGCATGTCTTTTTGATGCTCAGGGACGAGCATAGTTTAAGTATAGGGGGATGATGAATCTCGGATTCATCACTCTAAATCTCATTTATTAAGCTTAAGTCCCTAAAAATCAACTGCATTTCTGCATTTATTTCGCATAATTAGCATTCAGGCATGATTTCATAAGAATTGCATTTTAGCATTAAATTCTGCATCAAATAAGAAGCCAAAAATCCCAGCCCAAATTGACCTGTAAATAGCCTAACTTCCCCTATTTTTAACTCCTTCATGATAACTCCAAATGCCACAAATCCACCTCCACTGTGTACACATCACTAACAAGATTAAATAAAAAATACAAAAAAATTACTAACCCTGAGAAGTGGACCAAAAACCCAAACCCTAGTTTCAGGATTTTCGGACTAAAAGCCACATATCTTCCCCACCTAGTGTCCGATTTGATCCTACTCACTTTTGAACTAATGCTCATTCAAGTACCTTCAAAACAAGACCAAGTTCAAGTGAATCGGAGCTTGTATGTGAAAGTTGGGTTTTGGGCCTCTTTTGTACATTGTATATTTTCGCGGCTTTTTGACCTGTATTTTATGTATATATTTTCTTTATTAATAAAAATCCAAAAAAATTAGATTAATGTGTCTTTTATTTATCTTTGAGTTTTCCATGTTTTTCCGGATTTTTATCTTGTTTAAAAAAATGACAAAAAAAATTAGAAAACCCAAAAATCAAGGTATTCTATGTACATGGGATACCCCAAAAATTCACTTTTCACATTTGACCGAATTTGGCTTTGATGTCTTCATGAAAGTTGTAGATCTCTTCGAGACGAGCATTTTTCGTGAAGGAACTTTTTTGATCCGAGGTCATTTGCTATTTCTTTTTGATTTTACAAAACAATTTATCTTCGAATTTTCTGGTGCTGACACGTGGCCGCCCCAGAGGCCGCCACGTGTCAGCTATTTTTCGCCTTTTTAAATCTCGTTTTTAATAAAAAAAATAAAAAAAATATTAAAAAATAAAAAATAAAAATCGAAGCACGTGCGTCGCACGTGCCTCCCAAGCACGTGCTCCGCACGTGCCTCGCCTCATCCTCCCCCCAGCGCCACGTGGCGCCCATCTGGCCGCCCGATCTCGGCCGATCGGACGGCCAAGGGGTCGTCATCCCCAACCGTCTTCCCCGATCCCTCGGGCGCCGCCGCCCCCAATCCTCGCGCCCTCCGCAGCCAACCACCTCCGCATCTCCCTCGCCCGCTCGATCTCTCTCCTATTTAAAGGCGCAGCCGCCCCGCTTCCTCTTCATCCGCCGATAAACCTTCATCGACCAGGGACGGCGGTGACAGCGCCGCCCCTTCACCTTCAACCCGGCGAGATCCGAGGAACCCATTCCTCGTTGCAGTGCCACGGCTCCGCCGCGCGATTGCTTCGCTCCGCCAGCAGCGTTGAGCCGACGACAACAACATCAACGTCATCTCCACCGCTTCGTCTCCGACCGACTTCGACAACCTCCAGAAGCTGGGCCTCCGCCCCTTCCACCTCGCTTCGCCGACGCCTTCGTCTCCATCACCTCCGCCTGACGCTACTCCGACTACGAGCTTCACCGACCAACGACGTTATCTTCACCGACACGCCATCTTCTCCGCCGCTACGTCATCGACAACACCAGCCAACGCCTCCGCCCCTTCACCACCTCGCTCCGCCACGCCGCCTGGGGCAGACCCGAGGCTCCCCACGCACGTGCGGGGCACGTGCGACGGGGGAGAGCAGCAGCCACCTGCGGGTCACGTGCATAGCACGTGACTCGGTGGGTAATTTACAGTAACACCCCGGGAGCTCTATCCATTTGCACTTCAGTCCACTGACCAAAGGCACGTGCTTCCCCCAAAGATATCCCAACATTTATACAACTAATTCTTATTCAAAACAACATTAAATAAGTCAACCCTAAACACTTCATCATACCTTATAATGAAATGCTGACATGGGTTTAACCCTAGACAAACTATTACGTTCTAAACACATTAAGTTAACTCTAAACAACATTATATAAGCTAACCCTAATAACCTTCATCATACACTTCATCATACATCTTTAATGAAAGTAATGCTATTCTAGTTTAATCTATAATTGATGAACGTCCAATTCGCCTCTATAATATTGTGGAATTATGTTGTAGTACAGGAGGCGAATTTGGTTAAGCAAAAACCACGAGCTTTGAATGTCGTGGACTATTTATACTTGGCAAGTGTACCAAGGTCGAACACAGGGACACGACTGCCTATCGTGTGTATTGAATTTTGATTCAAGAAGGCACAATGTGAATTAATTTCAATTTCAGGTCCTCAGGATGAATTATGCTATGTACAAAGTGATGCCATGATGCATGCATTTTCTATCGGTTTTTTATGCAATTTAAGATGATGCATGAGCAAATATGTAAGAGAATACTAAGGCCTACAATTATACCCTAAAAATGTGAGCAACAAAATATAAAATGAGATCAGTGTCAATTTAATCCATCATTAAAAACAAGTCATCAAATCAAGCAAGACAAATAGAGCAGGGTCTCATTTTGCGCATAAAATTTTACTTTAATTAAAACATGAGCAAATGAGACAATTTAAGCATGCTAAAATGTAGAGGACAAAATAAGGATCAAAACGGCACTAAAATCATGCAATTTGGACCTACGATGCTCAAGTTATGCTAAAAATAGTGCAAGGGCATAATTGTAATAAAAATGCAAGAAAAATAAAGGATAATGATTGCATTTAGGTCCCTGGAAGGATCTAAATGCAATTATGAAAAACCACCTGGGCCCAGTTGCAATTTCACCAATAGCGCGCAGGGGCCTTAATGCAATTTTGAAAACCTCGGAGGGGCTCCCTGTAAAATACCCGGCACGCATGTGAGGCACGTGCCTGGGGACCAAGACGCAAATAGCAATTCTTCCTGGGTCTTTCGTGTAAAATACCCACGCCATCACGTGCGCGGCACGTGAGGGCCCAGGCTCGGGAGGAAATCGTGGCTCGGGACACGTGGCATCTTCTGATGGTTTGGATCGCGGTTCGGGTGAACCCGACCCTGCAGGTTTGGTTCGAGGTTTGGGCTTCCACGTGGCATCATTACAACCGTCCGATCCTGATGATCGAACGGTCACTGTACTTCTTCCTCCGCCGCGGGCCACCGGAGGAGGCGGGGATCCGGCGACCTGCTGGTAACTCCGCCATGCTCCAAGGGATGGTCTGAAGGTTGATAGAGCTAGCTGGATATCTCGCGGAGATCCTGGAGTCATTGCGAAGCTTCAAGGCTGATCAGAGATGCTGGTCGAAGAAGCTTCGCCGGAGAAGGATAGCCTGAAGATGCTCCGACGCAAACTCCGGTCATTGAGGTCCTGCAAGGGTTAGTTAGCCGAAGTGTGCATGCGGGAGTGTGCGAGGGGAGTGGGAGTGAGCGGGGAGCCGACGAAGGTGGAGAAGGTGAAGGCTCAGGCGAGTCCTCCGTCGTGACGGCGGAGGGGTGGAGTCGAGGCGCGATGGGGTTCTGACGGAAGGAGATGGCAGCGCGAGGGTGGCTGATGGCTGGTGAAGCTAAAGAGATGGTCAAGCGGAGGTGGATGTGACTGTAGGAAGCGGAGTAAATAGGAGAAAATTTAAAAGAAGACATCACCTCGCCGGAGCGAGGTGTTTGCGGAGGAGGCGGTCTGGGATTGAGCTCTTGTGGAGCTCTGGGTCTTCGCACAACGGGGGTGACCATTCCCGGTGCTCGGCGGTGCCCGGAGGTCAACCGCTACACGGCGAAGGAGCCATGGGTCGACATCGGGAGAGCTCCATCTTCGCCTCGACGTTCCGGCCCTCCGCTGTCACCGGAGGGGCGGAGGAGGCTAGGGGCAAACCCAAGAATGGTGGACGACCGGCTACAGTGGCGGGGGAGGGGGTTATATAGGTGATGAAGGTTGAGCGTTATGGAGGTCGGCGGAGGTTTTCGAGCGAGGGTTTAATGGCGAGGGAGTGGTAAATGGAGGATATGAAGGCTGTGCGAGGAAGGTGGATCTACAGGTGATGTCGAGAGGCGTTACGAGCAGGAGGAGATGGCAGGAGCGCCGGCCAAAAAAGGAAGGGGGAGCGGGGTTGGTGATGCGTAACGACAGGCGACGGGGATTTCGGAGGAAGGAGATGACCTTGTGGTCGTTGGATCTTGCGATCCAACGGCCAGGATACGGGCGTGGGTGGAGGGCCAAGATCAGATCCAAGGATCTGATCGAACGTTGGCGATTGGAGCGCGAGGGAATGGCTGAGATCGAATGATGGGGGGATCTAGCGGCGAGGGTTAAAGGGATGACGTGGATCGTTGTCAACCGGAAGATGAAAGTGGAATCGGAGGGTTGTGGATGAGGGAAGACGTGGCGCGAGGAGAAGCGTTAGATGGAAGTAGGATCCAAGGGCCGAGGATTAGGCGCTAGGGGGCGGCTAGGATTTAATCTGGATATCAGATTCGACAGCTGAGAAATGAGGCGGGTTTAGACGGCGGAGATGGGGTCGATTGGAGCAGATCCAACGGCCGTGAATGGTGACGGGTGGCGGAAAGAGGAGAGGGCCACGTGGGCGACCCAGAAGGCGCCACGTGGCCCAATCAGAAATTCGGAAAATGTTAAATCAAAGATAAATACAGAAAAAATAGTTAGAGGCAAATATAGAAAAAGTCAAAATCATGAAAGTTGCTCGTCTCGACGAGATCTACAACTTTCATGTTGGTCAAAAAGCCAAAAGAGGTCATTTGTACAAAAAGTATTTTTGGGGGTAATTTTAGGGGGATAGAAACACCGATTTTGTGGTTTTGAGATATTTTTGTATTTTTTTTATCTTTTTAAGGGTCAGTGATTTATGGACAATTATTCTAACTATCTAATTTTTAGGGGTTTTTGAGTATAAAATAATTACAAGAAAAATAGAGGAAATTAAATACAATAATTTAATGGTAAAATATATACAATATACTACAGGATAAAAACAATGAATTAGATGGTATTTTTATTGGTTTGTTTAAGCAGGGATTTTAATAAGTGGCTTTTAGCATGATGAATTCGAGATTCATCAATAATGCAAATATAGCTTTATCTATAATGCTAATCCAAAATGCGCAATTTAATTTAAGTATTTCATCATACATCTTACATGCAATAAGAGTTTGGTCAAATTATACTAATACAAAATCAAATCAATACGATTAACTATGCATTTAAAAGACACCATGTAACTAGAATAGATTGGTAAAATAATATCAAAATCATATGAAACCCTAAATCATTCATTTTTCTAAAAAAAACAAGTGAAGAATTGTCAGATATACCTCAAGATATAAGAGGTAAGAGGGAGACGTGGGAGACTCATAGGCATCGGTGGAGGCACTTCCAAGTCCACCGGAGATGTTTTTGGGGAGAAGAAATCAATGAAATGAGCCTTAGAATCAGGCAAGCGTTCTGTTTACAGACGTTGGTGAGTATAAGTACTCGCCCAGTACTCCTGCCATGCTCTCTTGAGTTTGGACACGCACATGCCCTAGTCGTGCCTAAAATTTCAAACGGGCGAGCACAATGTGGACGAGCACTTGTGCTCGCCCTCAGCTCTTACAAACAGGTGAGTGGCCTGGACGTACACATGTGCTCGCCAAGTGCAAGCATGTTTGTGCATGTCAATCCCGTCGTTTGGTTTAGTGTGATTATCATTAACTTTATGGTTCTATGTTCAAACTATTCTTGCGATATATTGTGTTATGACATATTTGAATGTGTAACACCTTATGATATTTGAATTTAAATGTGGATATACTTGCGATTCTTGATTGTAAATATGGATATATATATATATATATATATAATTGTATGCTTGATTGTTAATGTAGATTATATGGAATTAGCGTATTTTTGTACATGCATAATTTTTATAGACTTTTACAGTATAGGCAATCGCGAGGGAGGTGCAAAACTTAACCGGGTAATAATGTTTGGGATATTTACATCCATAACCTTGAGTAGTTTTGTAACTACCCCAGTAACCTTTGATAATCATGAATTATATGAGGAACCCCGAATAATGTTTAACTCTTACATGACAAACTCTGTGTTAACCTCCATCCATTTTTTCCCATTAACTATGACGAAATCCATGAAATATTAAATATTATACCTTTTAAGTTCACATTATTTTCAATTGATGAAACTTCACCACAAAGGATCTCTTCGTCAAGCTCGCACGCGTCCAACCACATCGTGTGGAGGGAACAACGGATGGGGCGACAGAGCTGTGCTAAGGGCTGGAGGGGGCGCATGGGGTGAAGAAGGCGATAGAGCCATGTCAAGGCTGGAAGGGGCGGCATTGAGACGTATTATACACAGTCATATTATCTCAGGCCTCACTTTTCCTGACCTGCGTAGTGGATCATCTATTGCGATTGGATAGCTGCAGCTGATGTGTAGTCCTTGCAGTTCATCTGATGGTAGACTTCTATTTTCATCTAATGGAGTAGACGACAGAGCAATGTTGAGGGAGCAACGGAGGGGGTTTGGAGGATCAACAGAGGAGGCGGCAGAGCCGCGTCGAGAGCTTGAGGAGGGGATTGGAAGGGGAGGCAGAGCCCCGTAGGAGGTTGGAGAAGAGGACATCGGAGGAGGGCGAGGCCGAGGAGGGGGCGGTCTGGAGGAGGGTTCCCACGTGAGGGTGAGGCTGGAAAAGGGGACATCGAAGGAGGGCGATGCGGAGGAGGGGTGACGATCACACGAGTGGAGAAGGGAGCATCAGAGGAGGGCGAGGCAGAGGAGGATGAGGCGGATGAGGGGCGATGATGGAGAGCGAGAGGAGCCGATGTTGTTGCTGCTGCGAGAGGAGTGTAGGAGGAGGGAGAGGGGAAGGAGACGTGGAAAAAAGAGGAGGGTGCTCTTGATTAGAAAATAAAAAATAAAAAAAGCATTAATGACAATCCTTGGATGTGGTATGGTTATATTAACTCACATGAGTGTTTTCGTTATTGGACCAACTTAACAGTGGGTTATGGGTGTAAGACGGAGTGATTATTCAAATTTTCTAATGTAATTATGAATTATCGAGTGTTTCTGAGGTAATTACGAAACTACTCATGGTTATGGGTGTAAATATCGCATATTTTTTTATTCTTTTATCAGAAAATACGACTAGAAGTAGTCCCTATGTAGTCGCATGTGGTATGTTTTTTAGTATATTTGTAGCAACTATCACGAGCACGCGGGATCACTGTGATTGCATACTACGAGAACAATACGGCCACAATGTGGTCAAATTGATTTGGTGGCTCTGCAATTGCGACCATAGCGTTTTCGACTACTTGTAGTCGCATATGCTTATTAGACTATATTACGACTATAATGCGAGTAGAACAGAACTACATTCGTGCTCAGATTATCTGCTTCTTCTTCAAATTAGACCAGTGATCATACTATAATCTGATGGGCTTTCTGAATTTGAAGAAATCATTCGACTATATTACTTTCAAACATGAGGTGTATTGGCAAACCAACATTTAAGTAGAATAGAACACATCAAACCATCCCAAGTAATATTTATTTACACGTATATATAGATATAGAAATTAAAAATATAAAGTTTCAAAATAAGAAGTAATGACTGGTGATTGATGGGCAAATCGATGATGTCTCGCAAGGGTATGTTAATTTTATTAGAAAAATGTAAGAAAAAGTGAGCAAATGCTCGTTGACGAAGAAGAATAGAAAATAAACAAGTGTCAGGTTGACGATAGGAAACTCCTCTTTCATTTTCTTTAAAATAACTTTCTTTTTTTCTTTTTGTTGATATCATATTCCATTTTTATATTGTCCAATTAATTTCAATATTACATCCAGCATTATTCATGATCTTAGAAGTTATGGATATTTAAAGATTGGGGGTTTCATTGAGCACCATGTATGTCATTACAAGGTGACTCAACCAACCCTTCGATGATGCATTAATAATTCATGTCGATTTTCTAATGGGTCTTTCAACTCTTAGTCCGAAATTAAAGAAGCCTCTTGACCTCCAAGAGAGGTTTCTACGGTCTACAAACTAATTAACTATTAATTTATTAATATATTATCAACTCCACCTTTACTCCTTCAAATAGTAATTACATGTTATATTTTTGGAACCCCTGGTCACATGTTTTACCATGGTACATGAAACCCAACTCATCCATGGTTAAGTACGTCATTAGCCATAAAAGTAGTAGGATTTGTGAATATCATATATTTCGTAAACCAGATTCGAATCCTTTGAAAGGCAATGAAGTAGAATTAACAAAAAAGGAAGCACATGGTCGGGAGTAGACACATGAAGATAAGACAATCGATTAAAATACCAAAAACTTATGCCAAGTCAAATAGATCATCAAAATAATCATTATTTTTCAATAAGTTGGTCCTTACATAAATACTTGACCACTATGTTTCCATGGTTCAATTAAGTTGTAGGATAAGATAATTAGTCAACATATTTCAGTGTTAGTTTAGACTAGCTAGGCAAGTGGTGATCTATCTCTCATCTAACTTAATTCTAATTACAATAGATACATAGTTCGTGTGCTCATTATGTATATGTATAGAGAGAAACATGAAAATTGTTTTTAATAAACATCATTAGCATGCTCGAAATCAATCACATATAGATCACAAAAAAGGAGCACAACTGATTGGCATGAATGCATATTAAATCAGTAAAAGCCTAAAAATAAACAATACGACGTGCTTTTAAGTAAACATATGATTGACAAACTTAGTGTAGTTACTAAGTAATGAGCATTTGTATTGAACAATATGCCCTAGACATCATACAAACAACTACAATATCCTTGGGATTCGTGAGGTCACTCATTTTATTTCTCGTTGTTAACATAGCCACTATTTTACTCAAGGGACGAAAACGAAATTCGAATGACATATATGAGAGACATGTAGATGAATATACATGGTGATATTTTTGAAAAAAATAACAAACACCAGAAAATGAGGCGGGGCAGCCCCATTTTTTTCCTTTACTAGAACCCACATCATATTACATTTCAACCCATACTTTTTTATCATAGTATGTTAGTATGCGTGATAAAATAAGGTTTAATGTGCATATCATTTTCATTATTTTGACAATGTAAATAATGAATGAAACCATATCAACATTACGTATTTATCATACATGCAACAAACCTATTCTCCAATTTCAAATATTAATTTCACCATCAAGATCAAATATTCCATATAACATACATGGAATCGTTTTAGTTCATTCATAATAAATTTCGTGACAACATAACACCGACATAAGAAGCGACCATCCAAATTAAATTTAATAAATATAAGCATTCTTATTGGTTAACCAATTGAAAAATATGTATCGATATTCATGTGAACTGGTATAAAAGGAAAATGATTATCGGTATTAATCCTTATATCTAAAGAAACCAAACTTGTTGGTTGTGTGTACTAGTGTATGCCTTATGATACTAGTATATCTTATGTTTGGAACTCCCAGCTTGGAGGTCTACACACCTATAAATTGTTAAAATGATCTTTGTACGTGCGCGCGTGTGCACGGACTTGTTTCTATGGATCATTCTTTAATATTTTATAAGTCATACTTATCAGGAGATATAATGATTTGTAGATATTAGAGCTTTATCTAGTGGAAGGGCATATATACTAGGATGCTACAAACAAATAATGATGCATAGTCTTGGACAGTAAACACAAATATCAATAATTAAAGGAAATATAACTCCAGAGTTCCTTCATCAATTTAATTATGCAAAAATACATGAAACTCGATGAACATTCAGTATTTGCTATTAAAACTTGTAACATTGATATCTATATATTTTGATTATAAACTACGATAATCGAAATAACTTAATTCATGAAACATAACTTCTTAAAACACACAAATGATAACTATTTTAATGCTACACGACCTGTAATATCATACATCTGAAAAATGGCACATGCAAAACTTAATTCATTGATTAATAGTGTTAAAAAAAACATCCTAAGAGCATCATAAAGGAACTTCAGATACAATGTCCAATGCAAGTAAGACATTCTACCATATAGCATGGGGTTGTCCCAGCTTTTCATTCCTCCTTGGACTTCAGTATATTCGAGATCTTTGGAGCTCAATCCAGACATGGATTAGAAGTTTTTTAATCTAACTAATGCAATCCAATATGGAAGAAGACATTTTGACAGACATAACTACTTTTATGTCTCTTCGAAGGAGACAAAAATAGGTTTCTCGACGCCCAACCTTCATTTCTTCATAAAGGAGCTCTCATGGAGAAGAGGAAGCTCTCTTTATGGTAGTTGGGGATCTTTTATGGTTCCAATGAGGTCTAGATGTAAGAGCTCAAAAGGACTGGTGGTACTTATGAAATTATTAATTTTAAAGGTAGTTTTATTTAGTTTTTCTAGTTTACATGTTGAACACATATCTTCCTTCTTATCGAATATCTTGGGGAATCCTTTAACTAAGCTATGTTTGCTAATTTTGTTGATTATTTCATGTAAATGTGATCTACTCTTTTATACCATAGTAGAGGATTTTTTGTGAAGTTAAAGACAATATAATGACGAATAATCATAAATTCTAAGTGTGTAGATATTTTTGTGCCTAGCTTTTTTAAGAAAACTTGAAGTGTGCCTTCTTTTAAAAATTCAAAGTAGTTCTTAGCTGTTTTAAAATCTTTTATCATTATTATGAAAAACACTAAGTAGTTTGTACTTTAGACCATTAACAGGACTATTTTTTTTGAAAGAGTTGGGGGAGTTACCAATCGTATCTTTGCTAACTATTGTACTTGTGTGAAAGAGTTGAAGAAGTATAATATCTATTATTATATCAACTATAAAGATATATATCTAAATAGTTATATTAGTATGAACATAAGCAAAAGTAATATCTCTAAGAAAATAGCATAGGAGAACAAAATAATATCACTTGAAAATGGTCACTGGTAGTACATGTAGAAAATGTATTTGACTAGTTACAGAGGATCTTGAGAACTTGTACGCAACAAAACACTAACTTTGAGGGCTCTACCATATTGGAATAATTAGAGCATCTCTTGAAACTTGAAAATTCTCTAGGAAATCTCAAGAACTTGAATAACAGAGAGAGCAAGAAAACAACGACTCTAAAAATACTTTGCTTTGTTGGTGTGACATGTGTTGCTTCTTCCAATAATGGGTCCATGGTCCTTTGTATAGTGGTAGGTTGGGACCTTTGAGAATATGATCTTGTATACAAATCTTGTAAGAAATTATGAAGATTTGATTTTGTTGATTGATCACAATTAGGTCAACTTCTGTTGATCGATCAAAAGTAGTAGTTAAAGAAACGTTTCTTTAATTACTAAATATGATTGATCAAGGTTCTAAACAGGTCGATCATGAAGTGATCATTTAAAAAATGGTTAGTTGATTAGTGATGTTACAAAGTCGGAGGCACGGCGAGGGAGAGGGTAGGAACTCGCATGCCGGGGCAGCGGACGCGCGGGGTGGAGGGACCTGCTTGCAAGGGGTGCGTGGGGCGGATGCCTTGGGCTTCATAGGGGGACGGGGCATCAATTTTTTTATCTACAAATGGCATCATATTATAAATATGATGTATTTCAAAGGCAAATTGGTCAATATATATTTTTTCCGTCATAGTTAAAGGAGAATCAGGACGGAACTTCACACAGCGTTATGTCATGTCACTACAAGGAAAACAAGTTGTGGCTACAGAACTATACTCACGGATATGAGGTTTATGGTCACAGAATTGGGCTTTGACCACGACACGTCGTGGCCAGTAGCCGTAGCTACAAGTCTCGTCGCGAGAGTTCTTTAGCCACGAATATGTAGTGGCCACTACAAGTGACCACAGAACTTATCGTGGCCACAACTCTTATATGAAGACTTTGATCACGGATTGTGGCTACGAGAAACTAGTGGCCACGGAATTATCGTGGCCACAGGTTTCCGTAGCTACATTCCGTGGCCACAACTCATTTTTCTTGTAGTGTGTAAAGGTTAAGCATTATTCATGATTCTGCTTGTAATTCACGATTATCGAGGAATCCTAGTGTAATTACGAAACTACTCAAGGTTATGAGTGTAAATATCCCAAGAATGAACGCATTCGCATCAAGTCATTTAATCTCGGGAGTGGTTTTTTAATTAAATGCAGGTCAGTAAGGAAGAAGCAAAGCAATCAGGGGTGAGCGGTACTCTCGAGTGATAACAATGCAGATAACAATGAAAAATAAAAACTATCCAATTAAAATATATAAATTCCAAAGCAACGGCAGATCGAAACGAAAACAAAATGAGGAGTTCCTAAAGTCAAAGCTTCGTTTTAACGAAGATCAATTGTTATGATTTAGAATTAAAAATCATAGATTGAATTTTGCATATGTTTTTAGGAGGAATTTTCACTTACAACTTTCATAAATGTTTATAATATACTCCTCCATTCTATTAATTAGTATTTAATTTTTGATGAATAATTGCTTACTAGTGATAATACTGTAAATTTCATTAATCCTCTTCTTTGGAATCCCACGTTTGAAGAAGATGTCAATTGTTATTGGCATTAGTTCAATCCGATGAATATTCGGAATTCCGAGATTAAATTTTAACCATATAAGGGATGATTAAACAATCAGTGACACAATAATTCAAGTTCGATTTATACAAATAGGCAAGATTTGGAAAGAATATGAAAATAATATGAACATGAACAAACAAAACAGAGTAAAAAGAGTATGAATCAGAAACTACCAAAGCTCACATGCATACGTTCTATCAAACTTCCCCTGGGGTCTCACCGCAGAGGCGGGTACTAATTCCATATTCTGGTTTGCCTAGAGTATCAAGGCGTATGATGTCGGTACGGAATTAGATTAGTGCTCCCCCCAGTTTCAAGCTTGACTTCTACATGATCCACCCAAGGCCGACCTCTTTCTAGAGACATCAAGTTCAACGTGTGCATGTCGAATCGATGGAGTTCATTACTGAGAGATTGGAACCTCTGGAAATCGCAGCGGAATCACATGTAACAACAACAACATTGAAGCAAGTCAGCACAAACTTCATCAACAACCTGATGTTTTCGTGGCGTGAATTCACGTCGAACTGTGAACTGGAACACCTTAACTTCGAAGTCAAACTCAACGAGATGAGTGGGCTGACTTCCTCCAATCTGTCAAGATGGCGCCCTTGCGCTCCCCCTCGCGGTTCACCAGAGTCACGGTTAATACCCGCTTGTGTACCATGAATTCAGTAATAGGAAACAAATGCACCCTGTTGAAGTAATCATTTGAAACAATGGGCAATGAGCTGGTAGCCTGCTTAGCAATAGGAGACATTAATCCATTTGTTAATTACATCTAATATGCATTTATTCTGTGATTTCACTATAATTGAAAGGATTTTTGTGTTGAGATAAAATATATATCAGTTGACTTCCTTCCATATACTATCTGATTCGAGGAGCTCGTTAATATAATCTTTGAGAATAAAGATTACATTTACCCAGAGAGATTTGGTTCACCCAGAGAGATTTGGTTCTTGAATTGATAGAAAGTTGATGGTGTGCGCAGACATTGATGTAATTGCAGGTTTTAGGAGATAAAAAATTTAAAATATAATTTTAATTGGATACATCTCGAAATTGTGCATCATGTCCATGGACGAGCATACAATGGGAATCGATGTGATACGAATATGTGGCTGAGAATGCAAAGGCGCTATTGAGATTAATAGGATATGAATATGTGGCTGAGAATGCAAAATGGAGTTGGAGTCTGCAGTGCCGATGTGCTGGACACACAAAATAATATTCAAATTAAGTTAGAACCGTTTGAGGACTTAGCCGAACAAAGGGATGTGTATATCATTCTTATCCATGTGATAAGATTGGAATTCCTGGAAGACAAGCCGTGGCCGTAGAAGGAAGAGGAGAGGTAAGTTCTTGAGATTTTCTAGCTGAGATACTTTTCTTCTCTCAAACAAATCTTTATATGAACAGATTACGAAGCTAATTAACAGGTGATTATGCTTGTTTAAGTGAGACGTGTTGACCTAACTATAGATTTTAAATAGCAGATGATAAAGATATTGAACATGATATTATAGTCACTTTGTATACGATGTTGCATCTTACTCAAGCATGTAGGTTTTATTTATATTTTGGAAGATTTAAGATCTTTCGATTTATCAAAATATTGGAAATAGATTGAGGTGAAGATGCATATAGATATGATGCTCCATTGTTTCTGTTAGGTTTTAGCCTTATTCTGGTGATTGTCTTAAACATGGTCCTTATGAAATACCATTGGAGGCTTAGGCATTAAGATGATTCTATATATTGATTGATCATTCCCAACAACCGATAATATGAGATGTGCAAAATATTGCAAGATCCACTTTAGTAGAGTTTGAAAATAAACGATGTAATTAGGAATTCAATATTTGTTTTGGGGACATCTATATCATATGAATGGTTTGGCTGATTGTATTCTATGGCAAGGACCATATATCTTGGGAAAAACAAAATTAAATATCGAAACAATGCAGTCACAAATAAATTCTTAGTTATAAAACTGATCTTATATCACTGTTCAAATTTTAGGTGAGTGTAGTGACAACAACCTGAAAGTGTTAAAAGAGAAGAAAATTTTGAATCTTTTGGTATCAGGTGAGCAGTTTCAAGCTTATTTTAAATATTATCCCATACTTTGACCCGTACATTTCAATGTCATGGTTTTTTATGCCTTTTCTATTATACTATTATACATGTAACCCTATGTAGATAATGTTTTATTTATGATGCTTGCAGCTCAGTATGTAAGATCAATTTTGATATGATATGATCATTTATATTTGATCAATGGTGGAAAAATTACAGTTTTGATGTTTGTATCAACAATATTGAAATGAAATGAGATTTTCAGGAATTGATCATGTTCTCCTTAAATTCCGATCTCAACTATAACGACTTGGTGCGCAATCAAGCTCAGGAATTCTAAGGAAGGTCACTAGCCTTTTTAAATAGTCAAAACCTAAGTAGACTTCCCTAGAACATGACCAGAACAAGGAATATATGTACGCTTTAATGGGTCATGGGTGCACGCACTACAACAAATATAAATACATACATACATACGTTGCATCCTAATTTCACCTGATAATTACTTTGATTGTTTCTTCTCCAGGATGGCTTCCTCCAGCTCTGCTCTTAATACGGACCTGCTTGATCTCTTCGACTGTCCCATCTGTATGAACTTCATGTACCCGCCCATCTACCAGGTGAACTCACTACTCCTCCCGTTTAACTATAGAATTATGTATACATCTCGATTAAGCTACAACTGAAACCTTATCAGGTGCGGTGTAGGTATATTATTACGATGAACAATATTTAACTAATATTCGAGATGCTTGAAATGGCATATATGCAGTGTCGAAATGGGCATTACCTCTGTCGGGAATGCAAGGAGAAGATGAACGACAGTTGCCCAACCTGTAAAACAGAGATTGGAGACATAAGAGCCTTAGCTCTTGAGAAGGTGGGCGATACAATCACGTTCCCTTGCAGATACCGAGAGAATGGATGCTTCGGATCATTTAAATATGATGTGAAACAAAAACACGAGGAGGAATGCGACCACAGACCGTATAAATGTCCTTTCCTATGCAGTCCGCGCTGCACCGTCGTTGGGGATGTGAAGAAGCTTTTAACACATCTAACCCATGATCATCACGTTCGTGTCGAAAAAACCACTAAGATTTACATGTGTCTTGGAATTCAAGTAAGTCGTCTCTCTTGTTCAACGTTATTGCTTTTTCATGCTTCCTTAATTATTAGGGTGCATTTTATCTCTCCTTACGTTTCTAGCTGTCTTCATTATAGCCGCCATTCAGAATTTTCCTAAATTATGGTTAGAGCTTTCGTAACCCCTACTTTATGAACATCTACAAGGAAAATAAGTTGTAGTTACAGACATATGCCTACGGATGTGGGGTTTGTGGCCACGGAATTAGGCTCTGGCCACAACACGTCTTGACCAGTAACCGTAGCTACATTCTCATCGCGAGAGTAATTCTCTAATCACAAATATGTCATGGCCACTACAAGTGATTACAGAATTTGTCGTGGTCACAACTCTTATATGAAGACTTTGGTCATGGATTGTAGCTACGAGAAATTAGTCGCCACGAAATTATTGTGGCCACAAGTTTCCGTGGCCACAAATCATTTTCTTGTAATGTAATGTAGTTGAACTTATATGTATCATAGGCATATGTATTTTAAATTTCATGTATATTGATCCTTAATTCATGGAATATATTTTACTATTTAGAAAGTTAATCTCTTTTATTCAGTTTTAAGTTTGGATGTTGTCAATTTTAAAAAAAAAACACTACTCCGATCATTAGTCTAAAATCAAAACTACAAATTAAGATGGAGATATTTTAAGCATTGCATGTTAATAATACGTTTGAGATTATCAGGTCGAATAATTTAAATTGTTGCGCAACAAACAAAATTACCTATAATAATAATATATAATCTGAATATTGGTGGACAAAACTGTCAATGTTATATTATAAATAACAATTATTTATGTAAATAATATTTTATTCTTGAAAATTACCGTCTACCTAATATTTGACTAACGTACGTTTTGCAGAGCTGGTTGTTAAAGGAGCCGTCTCGTCATGCGATGGTGGTAATAGTTATTTCCTAATATCATTGACGCATACTTTGGAGGGTGGATATTTGATTATTAATTTCTGGGCAGATCCACGAGTGCCTTTCCCAGCACTTTATTTTACAACGGGGTAAGAGTGGTGGAGAAGAAGATGGAGTGTGTATACTTAAGCTTCATGGGCGAGCAGTCGAGGCGGATAAGTACCGCTGCGTATTGGAGATGGAGATGAAGATCGGGGAGGATGGAAAGATGATATGGCGAGGAATTCCGAGGTCCATTAGGAAGGAATTCGACCGCAATTAACGGATTAGCCCTTCGCCAAGGTGTGGTAAATCGATTGATTTCATATGGATTCCTCTCAGGAGGAGTTAATTACAGGGTCCATATGGAGAAAATAATTACAAAAGATGAGGGCAATCCATTGCTTTAGAGGGTCCCCTTCCTCGTAGATGAGGTACTTTCTACAAGATTTGAATCTTCTCGTTGTGCCCAAATTCTGAGGATTACATGTGCAGAATGATTTCCTTGCCCCTGATTATCTTTTTAGTGCCGTAAATATAGATTACATCGGACAGAATTTTTTAATGGAATTTATGATCTACTTGCTTATTTCGTGGATTGTTTTGATCGTGATTTCAACTACATAATTTTATCATCTAAACTTTACTTCGTGGATGGTTTTCTTATTCGTGGATGGTTTTCTAATGGAATTTTTTCATGTAAAAATTCCCACGGCATTGTCTAATGCAAAATATCACTCCTACGTATGGTTAACGAAATAAGATGTCAATGTACAAATTTTTGTAGATCGAATTCAATCAAATGGTAACAAATATAATATATTAAGTGACGACAACTTATTGTGATGGAAGTTAATCAACTACCGGAGCAATTCAGCCTAGACAAGTTCCTTTAACATAGAAAAATGTACAAAAAACTAATTATATGGGGATTTACCTATGTGTCCGTCCCGTTTCTTAAAATATACTTTTGCCATGTTATAACACTTGTTCCCCTATTTGTTAACAATAATATCCTATCGTTAGTTTGACCATCTATTGGGTAAACTCAACCATGATTTTGTTCAAACAAATATATAGCGAGGAAGGATTTATCATACTTATCTCCTCCTCAATGAAGCAACCCCTCGAGTGTAATGTGACACGATAGCTACAATTAACAGCAAATGTACTTAAATCCATCTACTTCTCTTGGCATAAAATAATAAAAACTAGAAGCATGAACACTAACTTTTCCTTTTGAACATGTGGGGGAGAAATTCATATTTCCATCTTAGCACAGTAATTTCATGTTTCCAAGATATCAACTTTAGCTTTCAAACTACTTAGAATATTTTTTAGTAAGTGATTTCTTTTCAAAACATCTTAGACATTTAATAAGAAATTAAGGATCATCATCAACTAATTGATTATCAATCATTTTAAAGAAATACTTCATTTTCATATTTGATAACTTGTTTAGATAAATACTGCAAGATATTGAAAAGTTCATCACATAAAAGATTTACCTCGTCATCATCATTGTCGATGATTCCAAGAAGTCCCATGAATGACCCTCTTCTTCGTCGTCGATGCTTATAGAATTATCCAAGTCATCAGCATTGCTTTCTTCCTATGTTTCTTCTCGAATGTGAAGTCCATCTTTAATTGTAGGCAATGCTTCTTTACATGCATACTTTGTTGCATTGAAAACATTTCATCTTCTCTTCTACCATTCTACTCTATTTAGAAAATATATGAGCTTTTAGTGATGAGGGCAATATCCTCATTTCTATCTTGATCAGAATATTGTTTTGAATTTTTGCTCAAGGTAAAGGTTCTTCTTTAGCTTATCTACTTCTCTCTTTACATCATTTTTTTAGTTATTTGTTTCTTTAGCTAGAACTCATGGGTATTCTCTTGTTACTTTGATTTTAATGATGGCACATTGTGCTCAGAAGTCACTTACATAGTATGTATCTTTGACTTGCAGGTTTAGAGGATATTTCAATATTCAAGATGTCAAAAGATGAAAGACCTACTTCAAGAAGTTTTACATTCTTGTTGTAACTTGATATATAAATGTATTGCAAAGTTTATTGTATTGTCTGATATATTTGTAAATTGAGAGAGTCACAAAACTTTCCTAATATGCAACAAGCTCATGATCAATCACATTGTACATTTCGATTGACCAATAATTAATCAACCGTCACTAATCATTCAATCATTTTTTAAACGATCACTTCATGATAAACTTGTTGAGAACCGCGATCAATCATATTTAGTATTCAAAGCAACGTTTCTTTAACTGCTACTTTTGATCGATCATCAGAAGTTGACTTAATCGATCACCATGATTGATCAATCAACAAAATCAAATCTTCACAATTTCATACAAGATTTGTCTACAAGCTCCATACTTTCAAAGGTCTGACCCTACCACTATATAAAGGACCACAAACCCATTATTAGAAGAAGCAACACATGTCACACCAAACGAAGCAAAGTATTCTTAGAGTTGTTGTTTTCTCGCTCTCTCTATTATTCAATTTCTTGAGATTTCCTAGTGAGTTTTCAAGTGTCAAGAGATGCTCTAATTATTCCAATATGGTAGAGCCCTCAAAGTTAGCGTTCGGTTGCATACAAGTTCTCAAGATCCTCTATAACTAGTCAAATACATTTTCTACATGTACTACCAGTGACCATTTTCAAGTGATATTATTCTATTCTCCTATGCTATTTTGTTAGATATATTACTATTGCTTATGCTCATACTAATATAACTACTTAGAAATATATCTTTATAGTTGACATAATAATAGATATTATACTTCTTCAACTCTTTCGCACATGTACAATAGTTAGCAAATATATGATTGGCAATTCCTCAACTCTTTTGAAAATACTAGTCTTGTTAATGGTATGAAGTACATACTAATTAGTGTTTTTCATAATAGTGATAAAAGATTTTAAAGCAGCTAAGAACTACTTTGAATTTTAAAAGCTTGTCAGACTTCAAGTTTTCTTAAAAAGCTAGGCACAAAAATATCTACACACTTAGAATTGATGAGTATTCGTCATTCAACTGTGATTAACTTCACAAAAAGATCCTCTACTATGGCATAAAAGAGGAGATCACATTCACAAGAAATTAATCAACAAGCTTTGCAAACTTAGCTTAATAAAAGAATTTCCCAAGATATTCGATAAGAAGGAAGATATGTGTTCAACATGTAAACCAGAAAAATTAAATAAAACTACCTTTAAAATCAATAAATTCGTCAGTACGCCAATCCTTTGGAGCTCTTACATTTAGACCTCATTGGAATCATAAAAGATCCCCGGCTACCATAAAGAGGGCTTCCTCTTCTCCATGAGAGCTCCTATATGAAGAAATGAAGGTTGGGCATAGAGAAACCTATTTTCATCTCCTTCAAAGAGACATAAAAATAGTTCTGTCCATCAAAATGTCTTCTTCCATATTGAGTTTCATTAGTTAGATTAAAAAGCCTCTAATCCATGTCTGGATTGAGCTCCAAAGATCTAGGGTATACTGAAGTTCAAGGAGGAATGAAAAGATGGGACAACACCATGTTATATGGTAGAATGTCTTACTTGCCTTGGACGTTGTATCTGACGTTCCTTTATTATCTTGATGCTCTTAGGATGTTTCGAACACTATTAATCAAGTTGCATGTACCATTTTTCAGATGTATGATATTACAGGTAGCGTAGAATTAAAACAGTTAATATTTGTGTGTTTTAAGAAGTTATGTTTTGTGAATTAAGTTATTTCGATTATCGTAGTTTATAAATCAAAATATATATATGTCAATGTTACAAGTTTTAATAGCAATGTACTAAATTTCATCGAGTTTCATGTATTTTTGCATAATTAAATTGATGAAGGAACTCTTGGATTTATATTTCCTTTATTTATTGTTGTTTGTGTTTACTATCCAAGACTATATGGTTCATTATTTGTTTGTAGTATCCTAGTATATGTGCCCTTCCACTAGATAAAGCTCCAATATCTATAAACCAGTATATCTCCATATACACTAGTATGACTTATAAAATATTAAAGAATGAGCCTTAAAAGCACATGCGTGCACACACACAAGTACACAGATAATTCTAATAATTTACTGGTTTGTAGACTGACCTCCAAACCGGGAGTTACAAATACAAGATATACTAGTATGATAAGGCATACACTAGTTCACACAACCAACGACTTTGGCTCATGTAGATATAAGGATTAATACCGATAATCATTTTCCTTTTATACCAATTCACATGAATATCGATACACATTTTTCTAATGCCCATTGTAGTAGATTTGATATATGAATATACTAAGCATGAATATGTGATATACATCCATGCATATGTTGAGTTTGTGAACCATTCCTTAGCATATTTAATTTACTTTCCTTCATTGGTTAACCACTAATAATGCTTATATTTCTTAAATTTAATTTGGATGATCGTTTCTTATGGCGGTGTTATGTTGCCACGAAATTTATCATGAATGAACTAAAACGATTTCATGTATGTTATATGGAATATTTGATCTTGATGGTGAACTTAATATTTGAAATGAATGGATGCTTTCAATTTGACTTAACTTTTTATTGACGTAAACTTAAGCATGAAATGACCCTAAACATGTATTGGAGAATTGGTTTGTCGCATGTATGATAAATACGTAATGTTGGTATGGTTTCATTCATTACTTACATTTTCAAAATAATGAAAATGATATGCCCATTGAACCTTATTTATGTGGGTTCAGTAAAGGAAAAAATAGGATCACCACCGCCTCATTTTCTAGTATTTTTTTATTTTTTTAAAAAAATATCACCATGTATATTCATCTATGTATCTCTCTTATATGTCATTCGAATTTCGTCAGAAACAAAGACTCATATACCCTCCATCTAGAACATGTAATTTTAATATTCTAAACATTGTTGTAGTCTATCTGTTCCAGATGAAGGGCACGGAGAGGCAGTTGGCAACGCGGGGTCGGCGACGGTGGGCGCGCGTGGGGGCGAGACTGGAAGGACCGCCTGCAAGAAGAGCAAGTGGCGATCGAGCATCTGGTGGGAGGTGGAGGCGCGAGGGGGATGCGACCACAGATGCGCGACAGTTGGGGGCGGTGCTGCTGCGGAGATGGAGCAGCAGTTGTGGCAGCGGTGAGGGTTGCACGGAGGCACTTTCCTGCGAAGGCGCAGCTGCTGGTGCGGTCTTGCGATGGTGGTGGTGGTACGCACATCAGGTGCGTGGACTGGATGTGTTCAGGCGACGCGCAGTGGCGTCAAGCACGGTCGGCGTGTTTTGGAGGTGGAGGTGCAAGGGCGGTCGGTCGTGGCTTGGGCTGCTAGCAACAAACGGCGCAGGCGGCGCATGAGGTTGCCTGCGGCGGCGCACTGGGGTGCGGTGGCCTGAGGTTGGCGGCGTGGGGCACTGACGACGCGATAACCTTTTTTTATTTTGTTTTGTTTTGTTATTTTTTTGGTTTTCTTTAACATGATTCAAAAATGTGAAGAGGAAGAGATGGTGAAGTGGGATGGTGATGATAGTTGTGGTGGTAAAATAATAACAACAAAAAAAATGTTAGATAAAAAATTGAGAAAGTGAAGATAGAGAAGTTACCCGTGGTTTGTCAGATATCGGAGGAGGTGGACCTCAACTCTAGTCGTCGCTTCAAGGAGATGGCGGGTGCTCCGAAGCTCTGGCAGCCGACGTGGAGCTCTGCTGCAACGTGAATCAAAAGTTCATGGATCTCACCGAAGAGAATGGTCGTCGTCGCTCTGCCTGAACGTGTCGCAGTTGTCACCTCACTACAGGAAAACTCTATATTTGCAACATTCGAAATAATGTTGCAAAAGTGTATTCGCAACGTTTAATTTTTAAAAACGATATTTATTTTATGTCGCTTTTAATATTACTAAAGGTTGTGCCGCGAATGGTATTAGTGACATTTATCAACAAACGTTACAAATAACTAACATTTGCAATGTTTTTGTTTTCGTTGTAATTAAATAGCAACATAAAAATACATGTTGCTATTACAATTTTTGCAACACTTAGTAATTGACACGAATACTATTGCAATATTTAAATAATTGTTTCGTATAGATTTCATTGTAATAGCTTTGTTGCCTTATTGGTAATAAAATTGTAACATTATGGAAATGTTACAGTGGTATTACCATAATTACAATAATTATAATAATAATGGAAGTGCTGCATATATTCAAGTTTACTATTACAATAATTATACCTGCAATATTTACAACCATTGTAGATAACCTCCGTCAATTTCATTATCATTATAAATAAACTATAACATCTTAACAAAATACGACAAATCTCAATTATCATCACATATAACAAACCATGATAACATAACAGTGCAGATGCTTCACTTACCAAAATAAGACTATAAAAGTTACTACCAAAAGTTGTAGTACAAGACTACTTATACAATGAAAAAGAAAAACTAATTCTAAGCATCTTCAGAATAATACTCATCATCATCACTGCATTCATCATTTATACGAGCACTATGACTTGCATGAGAAGACATGTCCTTTTTTTGACTGAGAAGACATGTCCTTTTTTTTTGACGTCATAGATATAAAACCTCTCATCTCTTGACGATGAAGCTCCATCATATCCATCATTTGCTTTGCCATATATTGTTGATCTGCTATTTGTTTTGCAGATAGCTGTTGTTGCTCTGCCATTTGTTGCATAAGCGTCTCTTGTCCTTTATGCATGGAAGCAAGTTGTTCCGTCAAATTGCGCATATTACTACGAAGTTCGACAACCTCTTGACTCGAAGAGCCACCTTGAACACCAAAATATCTAGAAGGAGTGGCACCACGACCTCCACAATGAACACGACCAAAAGGTTCGGGTCCTTTAACTTTCAAAAATGCTTCTTCTGGAGAGAGTGGTACCACAGGTGTTCCATTCTCATCTTCGGTACAAGGAGGAGACATTAGAGTCACCATTTCCTCATAAACAAATCATATAAAATTTTATGATCTTTAAAAAGAAAAAATAGTAATAAAATTTACTTACATGTTCTTTTTGGTGGACCTCGGATGTCCACATCCTCACGCCTTTAATCTCTCGACTTTTAGTTAAAAGAAAAGTTTCTACTCGTGATGACTGAAGACTGAAAAAAATCACCAAGACTCGGGTGAATAAAATAGATCAAGGGTCGTTGCGACCCAGATCTCGGAGACAAATTAGTCAATCAAGAAAATAAGGGGTCAGACCACCAAAACAATGTAAAAATCAAAGAAGCTCAATAGTGGCCCTGACTATTGGATTAGCCAGGTATAGCGAATAGGGTCGGACTCAGGGAGCACGTGACGGCCTTGCGGCCTACGAAGTAGTCAGAAATAATGAAAAATAAAAGACAAATATTTTTGGTGGATTTTTAATGTTTTTATATATTTTTTTGGATTTTTAAATAATGAAGACAATAGGAAAAACAAGGAAACAAACAAATACACTCAATTATTTAACTAATCAAATAAGCTCAGAAAAATCAAACAAAAATATTTTTATGTTTTTTTATATTTTTTACTGTTTTTGATCAATTTTTGATAATTTTCTGATTTTTATGTAATTTTCTAAAAATAACACAAGACTGAAAATACAAGACACTATCCAGTCAGGCTTGGAGGACCAATTTAAAATATAAAATGGTCCTAAAAAGGCCTGGAGATAATTTTTATGAAAAATATAAACAATGAAGAAAATTCTGGAAGAGAGATTACTATTTTTGGAATTTTCTATGATTTTTTAGAATTTGTATGAGTTTTTAAGAGTTTTTCAATTTTTAGGGTTTTTATAAATCCAAAATGACCAAAATTGGTCAGAAAATCAAACACAGAAAGACAAACAATATCTAATTTTTTTGTAATTTTTAGAGGTGTTTTAATATTTTTTTTATGATTTTAAAAATGGACAGTAAGAAAAATGTGTGTTTTTGAATTTTTAAAATATTAAATAGAGTCAAAAATGCCTCCAAAAATTAGAGAAAATTTTACACCATGGCAGGAGCCATGTTTCCAATTTTCATCAAATTTGGAGTAGTCTTGCTATTTTATTAAAATCAAACACAAAGGCACTGTGCACAGGGACCTGTATGCAATTAAAATAAGTTCTAGGGGGTCCAGTGCAAATTCGCCAAGAACTCACGCGCCAAGAACGTGACCTGGGCACTCAGGGACCACTTTGTAATAAAACTTAAGTCCCTGGACTAAATAGTAACACGTACTAAAAGTCCAGGGGCGAAAGTGTAAAATACCCACGATATATGGCACATGCACAATTAAAACACTCACAGGGGCATTTCTGCAAATATCAAAAACATAATTTCATTCGTAAACACCCTGAAATATCCGGCCCATACATGCAAATATCCCACAAAAATCGTGTCGAAGCACGTGTTCCACAACGTACAGGGGTATAAAAGCAAATACAAGAAATGACAAGGTCCTCTATGCAATTTACCAAACTAAAATAAAGGTTCTAAAATTTTTACAGGGCTAAATATTAACAACTAAAAAGTTAATGGCCTAAGAGATATTTACCCTTTATTAAGCGGAGGGCCGGATGCGCGCCATATATCGAATCGGATGGTGGAGGAGGCGCGGCGCTCAACGAAGGACCCTCGCTTGGATCAGACGGTTGAGGTCCTCCCACGTGGAGGATCTGACGGCTGTGGAACGTCGTGGGTGACTGAAGGGTCTCAGCTCTGATCGGACGGCGAAGGCTTAGCCACGTGGATGATCGGACGTCTCCTGTGCGACGTAGCTAACCCTCGCTTATCGGACGGTCGAGATCTACCCTCTGATGATCAAACGGCTGCTGCTGCTCCTCTAATGAACGTCCTGATGTGAATCTGGAGCTGGAGGGAGATCAGATGGTCGGGGAGGATGCTCGATGAACTCGACACCGGCGAGTTTCGCCGAGCTCGTGCGCGTGCAGGAGAGCTCCTCGGAGGCTGCTGAGGATCGGAGAAGATGCGCCCGGGCCTCCCGCGTCTGACGAGACCCTCCGATGGTGCAACGGAGCTCCGGAGAGCTCAGGCGGCACCGGCGGAGGTGGAGGTGGAGGTGCTGCTTCTGACTGTTCGAGCCCTCAGATGGGCTTGGATTGACTTGCAAAGCAAAGCAACAAGCTCCTGGGTCGAGGGCAACGTGCCTCGATGATAACAGGCCCGACCACTAGGGTATAAGGTACAGAAACAGGGTCGTTGCGACCCAAGCGATCAGACCGTGTATATCAAGAAAAATGAACCACTCGAAAATATATCAAATCAATAAAATCACGAATAAGCGGTCCTGCTAGGAGATTAACCTCGTATAGCACCCAGGGTCGAACTCAAGGAGCACGGATTGGCCAAGAGGCCTACGAAGTAGTCAAAAAAATAAAGGGAGAAAACATTTTTATTGGTTTTTAATTATTTTTATATTTTTTTGGATTTTTAAGTTTATTCAGAAAATCAGAAAAGCAAGAGAGAACACAAGTCAACAAATTATTTCAAGCACCAAAAATCAGCCAAAAATCAAAACAAAAATATTTTTATGTGTTTTATATTTTTTTATGTTTTTGGTGAATTTTTGATAATTTTCTGATATTTATTTTACTTTCTAAAAATCAAACAGTAGCAAAAATAAGAGGTATTGTCCAGCCGAGCCAAGAAGCCCTAGATAAAATATCTAAGGGCCTCAAAATGGCCTGGAGGTAATTTTCCTGTAAAGTAGGTAAAACAAGGAAAATTTAGGTACCGATTTTATTATTTTTGGATTTTTAATGTATTTATTAGAATTTTTATGGGTTTTTAAGTGTTTTTAAGTTTTTAGTGGTTTTCAGCAATGAAAAATAGCCAAAATTGGCTAGAAAATCAAGCCAACTAAACTTAACAGCAGACAATTTTTATAGAATTTTTCGGGGAGTTTTTATATTTTTTTGTGATTGTTCAAACTAGACAGTGCCAAAAATAGAGGTTTTTGAATTTTTAAAAATAGCAAACAAAATCAGAAATGTCCTCAAAAATCTACAAAAATTCTACACCATGGCAGGAGCCATGTGTCAAATTTTCGTTGGATTTGGAGGTGATTTGATATTTTATTCAAAAGCAAAGGTAGGGCACTGTGCACAGGGACCAAAGTGCAAATACCCAAAGTTCTGGGGGTCCAAGTGCAAAATACCCAGCAAAACACGTGCCAAGCGTGTGCCTGAGGCACTCAGGGACCTATATGTAAGGAAAATAAGTCCCGAGGACCTATTGATAACTCGTACCAAAAGTCCAGGGGGCTCAGTAGCAAATAACCCAAAATAAAACGCACATGCGTAAAACAACCACACACAGGGGTATAAATGCAATTAATCAAAACCTTTCATTCATTTCATAACAACCAGAACTACAAGGGCAAAGTCTGCAAATAACCCAAAACAACACGTGACGAAGCACGTGGCTCACAACAGGCAGGGGTATATATGCAATAACACTAAAGCGCAGGGTCCTCTATGCAAATAAACCCAAAACTAAACAACGTATTTAAATATTTACAGGACTCAAACGAAATAAAGCAAAGATAAGGGCCTAAGGGTAAATTACCCTTTATTAACCGGAGCGGCTGGATGGCTGCCACGTGTAGATCGGACGGTCCAAATGGGGGCGGCTCTCAACGAAGGGGCTGCTCTGGTCGATCCAACGGTCCAGGCCAGGACACGTGTGGATCTAACGGTCCGGATCTGTCTCCTCAGATCTGACGTCCACGGGCGCTCCAGGAATGAACGGCTCAGATCAGGACTGGAGCGAGGAGGCACGATCAACGGCTCTGAAGGATGCTGGAAGAACTGATGGCCGGCGAACTTCGCCGGCCTCGTGAAGGCGCCTCCGGCCTCCTCTAATGCGCCTGAGTATCGGAGGAGCTCCGGCGTGGAGATGCGCAGCTGCTGATGTCCTCCGATGCCCCAGCTGAGCTCGGGGGAGCTCCGACAAGGGTGGCGGAGGTGAAGCTCCTGGGCTGAATATCGAGAGGCCTCAGATGGCCTCTGCTGGACCTGCAAAACCCCTCAGGAGATTCGCGGGTCGAGGGCAAAGTGCCTCGACCCAGTTAGGCGACGTGAAGGTGACTGGTGCGTCGGGGCGGCGAGCTCCGGCGAAGGTGGAAGACGGTGGAGCTCGGTTCCCAGCTCCTGTGCGAGCTGGGTTGTGCGAGTGGGTGGAGAACGTGCGGCGGAGAGAGGCGAAGATGTGGGTCGGGTCCGATGGTCGAACGGTGGTCGGAACCGGGATGAATCGAAGAAAGATGACGGCGGCGCGATTTGGGGGAAAACGGAAATTGGATTAAACAGCTAAGCTAAGGGACTACCTGAATGATCGATGAGACTGGGGAAGAGCAGGGGGTGCTCCTGGTCTTGGCCTCAAGGGTCGTCTCAGCCCGAGGCTCGAAGCTCGCCCAGGTGGCGGAGCTGCGGCGGGTGTATCGCCGGATCAGTGGTTTCCTCCTCCTCGCCTCGCTGCAACAGGCAGAGACGCTCGCTGTCACTCGTGCGGTCACGCTGGAGCTCACAGGGAAGAAGGGGAATGGCCAAAGATGTCGCGGGAAGGCGGCTGAGCTCCAGCTTTATATGGCTAGGGGTCCGAGAAGAGGGGGTCCGGGCAAGCTCAGGAGCGCGCGGATCCCGAGGGAGCGGCTCCGGCGAGGATGCCGGATGCAAGGAGAATGATTCGGACCCGGGGTTTGGGTTGATGGCGGTCGGGTCAGCCGGATAAAAATAAGGGAAAACGGGTCGGGCGAGGAAGACCCGGCTCTGGTGGTCCTGGGGGGAGAGTTGACCGGGGGTCAACAATCCCCCGTGGACCAATCAGAGGCCGCCAAGCAATGAATTTTTATTTAATTATTTTGGGTTAGAAAATGACCGAATTTTCAAAAACTTAAAACATGAAATATTTTTATTTTATTTTTTTCTATTTTTTGGTGATTTTTAATTAATTTTTGGAAATAAAAATAAGGTATTTACATTATATAGTTATATATAGGTATATATACAATATGTAGGCTTTTGATTTTTTTAATTTTTAATTATTATTTTTGTACAATTTTATTTCTATTTTATATTTTATTTATTTATAGTATAAAACAAGGAATAAAAAGGGTGTTTTTATTTTATTTTTATTATTTATATACATAGGTAAAATAGATAGATATGTACATCTATATACATAGTATATGTACAATGTATTTTTGTATTTTTGGTTTTTCTATTTTTATTTGGTTTTGATTTTTAATTGTTTTTATTTTATTTATTCACAATATATAATATAGAGTATTTACAAAAGTTATAAAAATTACTTTTATATATTTACAGAGCTGAATAAATATATATATAGGTGTGGTTGATGTACATGATGAAAGGGGTATTTTTGATCTTTTTAATTTTTAACTTTTTATTTTGTTTTTATATTTTTATAAATAGATACAGGTATTTACAAGCATATTTTTGGGTGAGGAAAATATAGTTTTATGTATTTACACAAATATTTACACATGAGCCCCTATCTCCCTCTACTTGGCTTTTATGCGGTCAGGCCCATGCTGAGCCCTCCCTTGGGTTAGGATGCTCAATATTTATTCTAAATATTTCCCTCTTTTTCTTTTTACTCTTTATTCTTTTATTTTTGCACAAAAACATGCTAATTACAGGTTTTTACACAATGCATGCTTTTGGTAATTATTTGTATTTACATATATCTACATGTATTTGCAAAGGTTTTTGTAGCTAAAATATAAGAATAAAGAGTGATGAATGGGCATTCATCACCCCCCTATACTTAACTTTGCTAGTCCCTTAGCAAACACTTATTTGAAAAAGAAGTGAAAAAGAAAGAAAGAAAAAGAAAAAGAGGGGAATGTACATGGATCAAGGTTGAATTATTAAACTTTCCTTCGTTAAATTGAATTATGGAGCTCGATCAGATCTTTGGATTATTAATGTGTCGGAACCTTATTTGGACTTAAGCTTAAAAACTCAACAGTCTCTAAGTTCCACCAATCTATGGGCAAGACTCCTCAATAAACCAGATCAGAACAAGTCTACATACACAAACTCTAATGACCATGAATCCTTCCATGCAGTGTAAGTGATAGGTGGCTCCCCACCTCAGAAGTAACAAAGAAACAACCTCCCTCAACCTGGTAACTCTAATGCCTTGGTCTAGAAACTCTTTCCTCGAGAAGCGGGGTATTCCCTTCTAAGTTCAAGTGCAACCGGCTCAAGAAGAGGGGGAAGAAGTATAGACTTTTGGAAGCTTAGCCAGTGTAGCTAAGTCTCCCGCTGCAAGCTTCATGAGATGTAACATGGATACCATAAGCTTTTGCTTCATTTGACTATATACACTCCGTTGGGTTATTAAATTTTCAATCCGACCCACCACTTTTTTGGAGTTCTTTTTGCATTTTTGCATTTTTTTTCAAGTACTTCTATACAACATATCTATATGGTGCAGCATATATACAAGAAATTTTCCTCTTGAGCCAGTAGACTATCCCTCTTTTGAAGCTTTATTGCAACCCACAGCTTCTGTCTTTAGCCTTCATCACCACTAGACCAAGTTGAGACGCACTTCTGATGACCGCCCAAATGACAGAGGGAAAGGTGTAAAATAAATAGGTCGTTGCGACCTCAATCACTCGGGCTGAGTCAATCAAGAAAAATGAACCACAGATAAAAATAAAATCAATGAATCACAGAGAAGTGGTCCTGCTAGAGGATTAACCTGGTATAGCTCCCAGGGTCGAACTCAAGGAGCACAGATTGGCCTTGCGGCCTACGATGTAGTCAAATTGAACTAAAACACAGAGAACATATTTTTGTGGTTTTTATTTGTTTTTATATTTTTTTTAGATTTTTTAAATAATGAGAAAATGAAAGAAAGTAAATACAAGGGCACTTCAACAATTTATTAAACACTCCAAAAATAATGCAAAAAAT
This sequence comes from Ottelia alismoides, assembly GCA_037367405.1. Classification (NCBI taxonomy): domain Eukaryota; kingdom Viridiplantae; phylum Streptophyta; class Magnoliopsida; order Alismatales; family Hydrocharitaceae; genus Ottelia; species Ottelia alismoides. The sequence continues at coordinate 458,599 of JAZKJV010001784.1, forward strand.
AAGGAAAAATGATTTTTATGTTTTAAATGTTTTTTACTATTTTTGGTGAATTTTTGGAATTTTTCTAATGGGTAGATTATTTATTAAAAATCAAACAATGCGAAAAACCAAGGTACTGTCCAGCAAGGTTAAAAACTCAAAAATAAAATAATTAAGAGTTTCAATCAACCTTGGAGGTAATTTTCCTGTAATCTATGAAGAATAAGGAAAATTTAGGCACCCTAATTATTGTTTTTGGATTTTTAATTTATTTATTACAATTTTTATGAGTTTTTGGGGATTTTTCAATTTTTAGGGTTTTTAGGTGATGAAAAATAGCCAAAATTGGCTAGAAAATCAAACAACAAGCAAACAACAAATCCTAATTTTTTTAGAATTTTTAAAGGTGATTTTATATTTTTTTGGTATTTTTAAAGTCAAACAGTGGCAAAAATATGTGTTTTTGAATTTTTAAAAATAATAAATGAAAAAAAATGTCCCCAAAAATCATAGAAATTCCTACACCATGGCAGGAGCCATGTGTCAAAATCTCATTGGATTTGGAGGTCGTTTGATATTTTATTCAAAAATAAAGGTGGGGCACTGTGCACAGGGACCTAAGTGCAAATACCCAAAGATCTGGGGGCCTTGGTGCAAAATACCCAGCAAGTCACGCGCTTCGCGCGTGGCTGGGGCGCACAGGGACCAAATTGCAATAAAAACCAAGTCCTAGGGCTATTTGATAACTCGTATCAAAAGCCCAGGGGTATGGTTGCAAAATTCCCAATAAATAACGCACATGCGCATAAACAATGCTCACAGGGGTATATATGCAATTATTCAAAAATATTCATGCATTCATTAACACTCCAGATCTACAGGACAAGATGTGTAAAAAGCCCAAAACACACGTGACGACGCACGTGTTCACACACACACAGGGGCATACATGCAATAAAAATAAAGCACAAGGTTCCAAATGCAAATATCCCTTCGTGAAAAAGTTTCTAAAAATGTTTACAGGACTAAACAGGAAATGAAAAACTAAGAGGGGGGGCCTACGATATTTACCCCTTTATTTGGCGACGGTTGGATAGGCGCCACGTGGAAGATCGGATGGTGGCGATGAGCGGCGCCTTTGACCTTGAGAAGCTTCGCCTGATCGAACGATGGAGGGTCCGCCACGTGGGGATCGAACGGTCCGCGTGCGTGGTGGCCGAACCCTCGGTGAATCAACGGCTGAGATCACGCTGCGGCTGATCTGACGATATCTTCTGCTCCCCGAACGAACGGTTGAGATCTGATCTGGAGCGCCACGGCTGATCTGACGGCGATGGAGGGTCCTCGAAGAACTGCTGGCCGGCGAACTTCGCCGGCCTCGTGAAGGTGTCTCCGCTCTCCTCTGCTGCGCCTGAAGGTCGGAGAAGATCCGGCGTGAAGTTGCGCAGCTGCTACGGGTCTCCAATACCCCGGCCGAGCCCTGGAAAGCTCCGGCGAGGTCGACGGAGAAGAAGCTCCTGGCTTGAAGTTGGGAAGCCTCAGACGCCTCCCTTTGGACCTGCAAAGTGGACAAGAAGCTTCGCGGGTCGAGGGCAAAGTGCCTCGACCCGGTTAGGCGGCGTGGAGGTGGTCTGTGAGTCGGAATGGCGAGCTCCGGCGAAGGTGGTCGGCGGAGGAGCTCGATTCCCAGATCCTGTGCGATCTGGGTTGTGTGGAGGGGTGAAGAAGGTGCGGAGAGGTCTGGCGGAGATGATGGCGGTGTCGGAATGGAAGATGGGTGATCGGATTTGGCTGGCGATGGCGGCGGAGCTACGCTAACAGTAACTAAGAAATCGAAATCTACGCTATCCTACGGCCTAAGGATTCTACCTGGGTGGTCGGAGAGACTGGGGAAGAGCAGGGGGTGCTCTTGGTCGTAGCCTCGAGGGTCGTCTCGGCCCGAGGCTCGATGCTCGACGCTGGTGGCGGAGCACGGCGGCGAAGAACGCCGGATCGATGGAAGGGACACCCTCACCTCACTGCAACAGGGTCAACCTCGAGCTGTCACCTCGGGCTATGCTCTGGAGGTCACGGGAACAAGGATGGCGATCCAAAGATAGGGCGCGGAGGCGGCGGAGGGAAGAATATATATGGTGACAGCGTCGACTAGGGTTGAGGGTGGACGGCTAAGGAAGGCGTGGATTTGATGGCGGAGGATCGGGCGAGGGAGAGGGATGAACGGCGAAGAATCCGGGCGCGAGATATGCGTGGGGGACAGCCTGGAGTCGCGTGGGAAAATCGGCGAAGGAGGCGCGGCACGCATCGTCCAGAATAGGAAGGAGTCCGCGGGGGAGTTGACCGGGGTCAACAGTCCCCCGTGGACCAATCAGGAGCGGCCACGTGTGCCCGAATTTTGTTTATTTAATTTAGGGTAGAAATAGGCCGAATTAGAGAAAACTCAAAACATGAAATATTTTTCTTTTATTTTTTTCTATTTTTTGGTGATTTTTAATTAATTTTTGGAAATAAAAATAGGGTAGCTATATATATAGGTATATGTACACTATATGGGTTTTTATTTTTGATTTTTTATTTGTTATTTTTATGTGTTTTTATGCTCATTTTGTATTTTATTTATTTACAACATGAAATATGGAATAAAAGAATATTTTTATTTTATTTTTATCACTTATATACAAGGGTGAAATAAATGGTTGAATACATTTATATACATGGTATTTATACAATGTATTTTTGTATTTTCAATTTTGTAATTTTTATTTGATTTTTGTTTTGTTTCTTGTTATTTTATATATTTACAAAATATGCCATAGAATATTTACAAAAAGTTTAGAAAATAATTGAATTTATTTATAGGGTTAAATAAATACAATGGTGTGGTTTATACACATGGTGAAGGAAGGGTATTTTTGAATTTTTGATTTTTATCTTTTTATTTTGTTTTTAATAGTTTTTTTAAATATACACAATATAGACAAGGATATTTACAACATATTTTTGGGTGAGGAAAATATATAGTTTATTGAATTTACAGAAGTATATACACATGAGCTCCTATCTCCCTCTACTTTGGCTTTTATGCGGTCAGGCCCATGCTGAGCCCTCCCTTGGGTTAGGTTGCTCAATATTTATTCTAAATATTTCCCTCTTTTTCTTTTTGCTCTTTATTCTTTTTATTTTTGCACAAAAACATGCTAATTATAGGTTTTTACACAATGCATGCTTTTGGTAATTATTTGTATTTACACATATCTACATGTATTTGCAAAGGTTTTTGTAGCTAAAATAATAGAATAAAGAGTGATGAATGGGTATTCATCACCCCCTATGCTTTAACTTTGCTAGTCCCTTAGCAAACACTTATTTGAAAAAGAAGTGAAAAAGAAAGAAAAAGAAAAAGAAAAAGAGGATGTACATGGATCAAGGTTGACTTATTAAATTTTCCTTCATTAAATTGAAATATGGAGCTCGATCAGATCTTTGGATTATTAATGTGTCGGAACCTTATTTGGACTTAAGCCTAAAACTCAACAGCCTCTAAGTTCCACCAATCTATGGGCAAGACTCCTCAATAAACCAGATCAGAACAAGTCTACATACACAAACTCTAATGACCATGAATCTTTCCTCGCGGTGTAGGTGATATGTGGCTCCCCACCTCAGAAGTAACAAAGAAACAACCTCCCTCAACCTGGTAACTCTAATGCCTCAGTCTAGCAACTCTTTCCTCGAGAAGCGGGGTATTCCCTTCTAAGTTCAAGTGCAACCGGCTCAAGAAGAGGGGGTAGAAGTATAGAGTTTTGGAAGCTTAGCCAGTGTAGCTAAGTCTCCCGCTGCAAGCTTCATGAGATGTAACATGATACCATAAGCTTTTGCTTTTCACTCCGGTGGGGTTATTAAATTTTCAATCCGACCCACCACTTTTTTTGGAGTTCTTTTTGCATTTTTTTTTTTCAAGACTTCTGTACACATATCTACATGGTGCAGCATATATAAGAAATTTCCCCTTGAGCCAGTAGACTATCCCTCTTTTGAAGCTTTATTGCAACCCACAGCTTCTGTCTTTAGCTTTCAACACCACTAGACCAAGTTGAGGTGCACTTCCTTCACTATAAGAAGAAGAGAGGTTCCGCCTAGAAGTACTACCCTCATATGCTACCCCAAGCCAAAGGAAACTGTCTCCTCACCACCTCATCCATGGGGAGCCATGTGTAAAGTGCAGGTGCAAGTGAAGCCATTGTCTCTGAGAGTCATGTGTGTGTTGTTAAGTGCTCTACTTAGGCTCATCAAGATGACATATGCTCATAGCCTAGTGGACTCAAAGAATTAAGTCCTTATGGACCTGAAAAGCCTTAACCCTAAGTCCTATAAGGTTCCTCTTGAAGTTAGGTGGATTAAGATCTTTTCAAGCTCCATTTCTCAATTTAATTCCAGGCTTAGTTTAAATGTCAACTCTCATCCAGGAAAAACTATATACATATATGTACACAAGATGCTATTTACAAATATTTTACAATCATGCAAAAATTTTGAAAAAAAATGTTTTGAAATCATGAATGAATGATGCATGAAGTGCAAGTTTTGCAAAATGATATTTACAAACATTTACACAAGATTTTTGCAAACTTTTGATTTTCAAAACATTTTGAAAAAAATTTTGTACTATATACATAATTTTGATACAAAATACTTACACAAGCTTTACACAAAAGATTTTTGAAATCATTTTTACAAAAATACTTTATACACTAGCTATGTATGTGCAAGAATAAAAGAGGTTTATGTACATGAAAAATTTTTAATTTTTGTGATTTTTAGCCATTTTATTTATTAACACACTCACACAAAGTACGAGTTATGGCTAAAGTATATATGAAATATATACACACCCCCCCTATACTTAGCTCGAGCGATGTCCTCAGAGTGATCAAGAGCGATGAAGAAGACATAACTCGTGCTTAGTAAAAGGGAAGTGAAAAGCAATGGCTAAGTACAGAAACGAATAAATGAATAGAATGAGAGGATCTCGGTGGTTTCCCCCTATACTTAGGATTAACTAATCCTAAGTATAGAAAGCTGTACATGAAGGGAAAGCCGAGTGAAGAATATACAGAATCTGCCCCCCCTATACTTAGGGTAAAATATCCCTAAGTATAGGCAGCAAAAACAAGAGCAGAAAGAATGAAAAGAATACTCACAGGTCCGACATCCCCCCTATACTTAGGGTAAAGTACACCCTAAGTATAGCATAATCATAAGATGAGAGACGGGATGTGGGACTAAAGAATAGAATGATATGGACAACTGGATCTATACAGGCGGAGGAACAGTGAAAATCAGGCGTGAGATGTAGAAGATGTGAGTCAAAAGACCACATCTCACGCAAAATGAATAGCGGCAATAATAACGTCCCGCGGCTCATGATCTAGAAATGGTTTGAGCCGCTGGCCGTTCACTCGGAAGGTACTCTCAGAAGATAACTCGGATATATCAATGCTACCGTTATCGTGTACCTTTCTGACCAAATAGGGTCCTTTCCATTTGCTCTGTAGCTTCCCTGGAAATAATCTAAGCCTCGCATCAAACAGCCATACTTTCTGTCCAATCTCAAAATGCTTGTGGCTGATATGAGAATCATGCCACTCCTTGACTTTCTCCTTATAATGTAGGCTGCTTGAGAAAGCTGCATCTCTAAGCTCTTCCAAGGCGGCTAACTCTGCCCTCCTCTGGTCTCCTATACCATCTGGATCCATAAGAATATCTGTGACTGCCCAAAGTGACTTGTGCCTCAGCTCGACAGGTAGATGGCATGGCTTGCCATAAACGAGGCGAAAGGGAGATGTACCCAATGGAGTCTTGAAAGACGTCCTATATGCCCACAAGACCGAGTCCAAAAGCTGTGACCAATTCTTTCGGTCAGGGCGGACGATTTTCTGCAAAATATTCTTGATCTCCCTATTCGACACCTCAGCTAGACCATTTGTCTGTGGATGGTATGGAGTGGCAACACGATGGTCTATACTGAACTCTCTAGCAAGTGCCTTCACCTGGTCGTTGATGAAGTGAGACCCCCCATCAGAAATCAGAATTCGTGGAACCCCAAACCGCATGATGATGTGCTTCTTCAAAAATCTGCAAACTGTCTTTGCATCTGCGGCTCGGGCGGGGATAGCCTCAACCCAACGACTAACATAATCTACGGCCAACAGAATGTACTCAAATCCCTGACTCTTAGGGAATGGACCCATGAAATCGATGCCCCATGCGTCAAAAACCTCACAGAAGTGAATGGGCTGCATTGGCATCATATCACGTTGTCCACAAGTGCCCATCCTCTGACAGTCAGTACACCTCTTCACGAACTCATCAGAGTCCTTGAAGAGTGTAGGCCACCACAAGCCGGATTGGAGCACTTTCTGTGCCGTTCTCCTCCCAGAATGATGTCCTCCTGCCTCAAGCTTGTGGCAGTAAGTGAGGACGCTATGGTGTTCCTCCTGAGGAATACACCGACGCCAGACGCTATCCCCTCCTTCGTGGTAAAGGATGGGATCCTCCCAGTGGTAGGACTTGGCCTTCGCAAGGAAGGTCTCAAGCTTCTGCTTGGGCCAATCTTGTGGGACTTTCCCAGCAACGAGAAAGTTCACAATATCGGCATACCACGGGAGTGAGGCGATAGCAAGGATCGCCTCATCTGGGAAGGTATCACAAATGGGATCAATCTGCTCAGAATCCTCAGGCTGCTCTAGTCGGGACAAATGGTCCGCCACCACATTCTTGACTCCAGGCTTATCCTTGATCTCAATGTCGAACTCCTGGAGTAGAAGGATCCATCTAGTAAGTCTGGCCTTGGCATCCTTCTTTGACATGAGGTACCTGATGGCGGTGTGGTCGGTATACAAAGTCACTCTAGATCCAATGATATATGATCTGAATTTATCTAGGGCAAACACTACTGCTAGCATCTCCTTCTCTGTGACTGTATAATTCCGCTGGGCGGAATCCAATGTGCGGCTAGCATAGTGTATCGCAAATGGTACTCCATCCCTCCTCTGTCCTAGCACGGCCCCTACGGCAAAATCAGAGGCGTCCGTCATGATCTCGAATGGGAGAGACCAATCGGGTGGCTGAAGGACAGGAGCCTCAATTACACACTGCTGGAGAGTCTCAAAGGACGAAAGACACTTGTCATCGACAAGGAACTCGGTGTCTTTCGTCAAGAGGTCAGTCAACGGTCGGGCAATCTTGCTGAAATCATGAATGAATCTCCTATAAAAACCAACGTGCCCCAGAAATGACCGTAACTGCTTCAGATTGGACGGCGGTGTGAGTTTTCTAATGACATCAACCTTGGCCGGATCAACCTCCATGCCTCTGTTGGAGATGATGTGGCCAAGCACCGTCCCTTGAGTCACCATGAAGTGACTCTTCTCCCAAGATAGAACCAAGCGGGTAGCAATACATCGCTGAAGCACTCGGTCTAGGCAGTCAAGACAGGAATCGAATCCGTCGCCGTAAACCGAGAAGTCGTCCATGAAGACCTCCAAACACTCCCCTACCATGTCCGAAAATATCGACAGCATGCATCTCTGAAAAGTCGCAGGGGCGTTACATAGCCCAAATGGCATGCGTCGAAAAGCGTATGTACCGAAGGGACAGGTAAAGGTGGTCTTCTCCTGATCCTCAGGAGCGATGGCCACCTGATTGTAGCCCGAGTACCCATCCAGGAAGCAGTAATGGCTTTTCCCTGCCAGTCTCTCAATGATCTGATCTATAAAGGGCAGGGGGAAATGGTCCTTCTTGGTGGCCTGGTTGAGTCTCCTGTAGTCAACACAGACCCGCCAAGAGGTGGGTACTCGTGTAGCAATCTCCTCTCCCGACTCACTGATCACAGTAGTGATGCCCGTCTTCTTGGGCACCACGTGCAAGGGGCTGACCCACTTGGAGTCGGAAATGGGATAAATAAAATCTGCACTCCACCATTTTGATATTTCCTTCATAACAACCTCTCTTAGGTTGGGGTTCAGTCGCCGCTGGAACTCACGCGACGGCTTTGCCCCTTCCTCGAGATAGATATGGTGGGAGCACAACGAGGGACTAATCCCATGGAGATCTGCTACGCTCCATCCAATTGCCTTGCGATTCTTTTCAAGAACCTCCATCAGACGGGATTCTTGCTCTTCAGTCAGATCAGCAGAGATGATGACTGGGTACATCTCAGACTCTCCCGCAAGGAATCTATACTTCAGCGAAGTAGGGAGCGGCTTTAGCTCTGGACAGCTGGGTGCTGGCAAATCTGGCTTCTGAAGAAGATGTGTGTATGCGGACAATTCTGCCAAATTTGCCTGGGAAAATGATAAAGAACTCTCACAAACTGGATCTGGAGAAGGCGGGTCCTCTGCATTGTCTCTGATCTGCTCTGCCTCTACCTCCTCCTCATCTATAGGCTCAGGTGGATCCAGATCTGGCATCTGATCATCACAATCTGCCCAATCAGATTCTGAATCCGAGGGATCTATATCAGACTCGGTGGCATCAGTACCACCGGAGAACAAGGTGGCATCAGCACCACCATAGAGCAGGGTGGCCTCAGTACCACCATCGCTGGAAATCGTGTCGCGATCAAGGTCCGACTCTGCTGACTCAATAGTATCCTGAACCAGGATTGTGCTCTCCAGACTTTCCTCTGCTATCAATTCTGCATCAACTGTATCTGAATATGAGAGGATGGTCTGTGCTGCAGGATCTGCCCAAACTGCCTCATCATCTGTGATCACAAAATCACAGTCCTGGTGGATGTCTGGTCCTGCGTCTGTCAGCTGTTCTGAATCTGTACTGTCCTCTGAGCGGGATCTAGCTCTGGCTCTGTGGTCCTTAACCGTCTCTATTTGTATACTCTCGCCCTGGACGCGAAAGAATACCTTCCCACTGTCATGGTCAGTCACCGCTTTGGCTGTGGCCAAGAACGGGCGACCGAGGATAATGGGAGAATCGGTCAACGAGTCAGGGGTCTCCATGTCCAGCACTACGAAGTCCACGGGGAATTGCAAACCCTGAATCGTGACGACAACGTCTTGCAACAACCCCTTTGGCCTCTTGACAGACCGATCAGCAAACTGAAGGTATGTCCTGCTCTGTCTAAGAGTGCCCAACTCTAGGTGGTCGAGAAGGGCTGCCGGAAGAAGGTTGATTGACGATCCGCTATCTAATAGAGTGCGGTTGAACCTCTGCTCACTAATCTGACATCTGACATACGGGGCCCCTAAATCTGGCCTCTTAGTCGGCAGATGGTTCTGGATCGCGTAACACGTGGCTTTGGTCAACACATGAATTTCTGCGGTCTTGTTCCTCTTCGTCCTTCTGACTGTGGTCTTATCTCTCAAGGATCGTTGAAGAAGAGGGATGTGTTGCAAAGCCTCATTGAGGGTCAGCTGGATGTGAAATCGGTCTATCATGCCCTGGCTGAACTCCTCCTGCTCTATCTTTTTTGGATCTTTTTCTTTTTTCTTCCCCTTCCCCAACTCAAGGGCTCTAGGAAAGGGGATCACAGGGTCCTTCTCAGATGAAGGACTAGGAATAGGCCTAGATGATTCGATGACTGGATCCTCACACACATCATTCACCACAGTGGGATCAGAAGAAACTAAACCTTTTCCTTTATTCAAATCAGAGTTCTGAGATACATTCATGCGAGGAAAGACAACATTTCTATCAGAATAAATGTTGGTGGCATCAGTACCACCTCTAGTTGGCTCTACAACTAGACGTCTTGCGGCCTCAGTACCGCGGGCTGGCTCGGCTCTGCTGGTGGCGTCAGTACCACCTCCTCTATGTGGTGAAACGGCGGCCTCAGTACCGCCGGTGGAATCAGCATCTCTGGTGGCCTCAGTACCACCGTCATCATGATGTGCGGCTTCAGTACCGCTCTCCTCTTCCTCATCTGGCGCTCTAGATGGATCCTCGTGTGGTCGCTCAGATGAGGCGCCGCCTGCTGGTCTTCTACCGCTCCTAAGTGTGACAAAATCAGCATCAAATAAATCCGAAGATGTATCATCAAATGGGTCACTAGGAGTGGCAAATTCAGTGTGAACTACCTGCTCAGATTTCCTCTTCAAGTTATTCGGATTAGGCTCGATCTGTGCAGGGATGGCGGCCTTCCCTCTCATCAGGTCCCGCATCTCCTGGCGGAACTCGTCCATCTCCCGTCTAAATGTAGCCTGCTGCTCTGTGAAGAGGCGGGCTAGATCATCCATAGGGGGGCTCTCATGGGAGCCCGACGGGTTGCCTCTCTGGTAATGAGGCTGCTGGACCTGCTGCTGCTGTGGTTGAGAGGGGTAAGAGGAAGGATGCTGCTGCTGGTGAGCTTGATGCTCACGTCTCCAATTCTGTCCCTGTTGCTGGTAGGGACGAGGTACGAAGGATGATGGCTGATGTGACTGATATGCAGGGGGCTGCTGGTGATCTCTCTGCTGGGAGTACTGCCCTCCCTGACCGGCTGGCTGCTGTTGGGACTGGTTACCCCCATTCCCCCACCTGAATCCGGGATGGTCTCGTCGGATTCCAGGTTGAGGACGGTCATACCAAATCCCGTTGACATCCATCAACGGCTCAGCATCAAAGGGGTCTGGTGGCAGTGCTGCCAGAGGCTGATCCGGCTGATATACCACCATCTGTAAGTCTGGAGATGGTGGTGACTGGTAAGAGGGCTGCTGCTGCTGGTACGGCTCCGCCTGTACAAGGTGAACTTGTCTAGGCTGCTGCAAGGAGCTGGAGCGCTGGGACGAGCTGCGGCTGCCGCCGGAATCGCCTCGCGACAGAAGACGGGGCTGAGGAGCCGTCTGTGCCTCCTGAAGACACAAGAGCTGGGTCTTCATGTCGCTCAGAGTTTGTACCATTTGCTCCATCTGAGTTATGCCCTGGCACTGCTTCTTCTCTATTATTTCCATGCGGTCCAACTTCTCGCTGATAATCCCCATGTCCGCAGTGGCCGACTCTGCCTGTGCGGCCGCAACTGTGGACGAACTGGATGGACCTGCATCAACCCGTGCTATCCGCTGATACTGCACGGGTCCTGGCGGCTGCTGAGATCTCTGAGTGTACAACCGAGTCTGGGACATCACCATGTAATTTTCTGCCATCTCCTCGTAGATGGCCCAGACTTGGTTGTGGTCCTTGGCAAAGTAGGACCCGCCGCAAGAAGCATTCACCAGACCCTGAAGCTCTGGTGTCATCCCACTAAAGAAGCTCTGAACTAGGTTCGGCTTCGAGATGTCGTGGTGTGGGCATCTATCCAGAAGCTCTCTGAACCTCTCCCATGCTTCGTGAAATTGCTCATTAGGGAGCATGGAGAAGTTGTTGATCAGGGCTCTCGCTGCATTCGTCCGCCCGAGTGGATAGTACTTGTTCAAGTACTCGGTGCGGAGCTGATCCCAGGTGTAAACAAACTTCCCTAGATGTTTCAGCCAGGCGGCTGCTCTATCTGCCAGTGAAAAAGGGAAGGCCATCATTCGAATCGTATCTTGGTCCACATGACGGTCGTGGACAGTGCTGCAAATCATCAAGAACTCCTGGAGATGGAGATGGGGTTCCTCAGTGGCAAGCCCGTGAAAGTGAGGAAGCATCTGCAGGGTGTTCGGAGGGAACTTGAAATCCCCCACGATGGCCGGTACCACCACCCAATGGTGCATCAGTGTAGATCCGGGGTTGTGCAGCTCCCGCATCGTTCTCGGTGGTCCTCCTCCGGCGGCGGCTGCCGCTGCGGCAGCTGCTGCTGCGGCTGCTGCCTCTGCATCAGCGTCAGGAATGTCCTCAGGCTCGCTCGGCTCGTCTCGCTCTCTTCGGAGTCGCTCCATCTCCCTTCTCATCTCAATCATAAATGCCCCCTGATCGTGTAACTGCTGCTGAACCGTCTCTAATGATGCGATCAGGGTGGAGTTGATCGCTCCCTGGTCTAAGACAAAATGTTCGGGCTGGCGATCGTCTGAACTGCCGGCTCCAGCCATAGGGATGTCTGCAAAATCAGATGAGCCCAACTCAGGTTCTGTTAAATCAATTCGTCTTTCCTCGGGCTCATGTCTCTCAGTAGGAAAAGAAAGGGGATCGAGGGGGAACAGGGTGGAATCATACTCGGGCCCGGAGAGCTGGTCTCGACTCTCACGGGCCAACCTAGATGATGAAGTAGCCGCGCCTGAAAGCGGTGCAGCCAGAGGCTGCCTAAGAGATCGTCTACCCATCATCTTGCTCTTGGCGAGTTGGGCGGATGGGATCTGGAGAAAATATGATCGCAAAGCAAACCCCTTGTTCACCAACTCAACACAATCTGAAGACCGTGAAAGCTCGGTCAATTTATCTTGTCAATTTTATTTGGTGAACACACAAGATATCAGAGCGATTACGTGACCTGCTGGGATACCCGATACTCTCTCAACCGACTGTCCCGCACAGAAGAGTCGGTAATCAGTCGAGATGAGCACCGGAGGGCTTTACCTAGTGTTCGGGTCACTCTCTCGCACAATCAAACCAAACAATGAGGGGGTTGCTCTCCCCAAGACAAATTTTTAATGTGAGTGTCTTTTAGGGTCAATAATGTTATCCAGTCCCAATTTTTTTTTGTTTTTCTTTTTAATTTTTTTCAAAAATAAAAACAAGCGGCTTAGCGATTTTTCCGATTCTCCTGATGATTAAGCCAAACACAGGGGGAGAAGACGAAAAAGCCGATGCGCGAGAAAATCAATGATGCATGCAGAGAAAGAAATGCGTACCTTGTCTCCAGCACTCTACATGCAAGTGATCCGCGCAGAATTTAAAGACAGAATAGAACTACCTAAATGATGCAACGAGGAAAAACCGATTCCTAGATGAGCAACTTCTATTGATCGTGAAGAACAATAGTTAGCCAACGGAATCGAGTCCGGAGTCCGATCTTGGGAGTCACTCGGTGCCCGCCACAACGGGTCCTGCCAGCGCTGTATGTGACTCCTCACGGCACGTGGTCTCAAATCCAATTGAACTAACTTTTTCAGTGAATTTTATTAAGGTCCAATTACGTTCTATAGGAACAGATATTCTATTAAGTGTTGGGCCTTAGATATTTACGTCACAATCAACAAAAATTCCTAAATCTAGGGGCTCGAGAAAACCGCGTAAACACCGGAAAAGGCAGCTAGCTATCAAAACCACGATAAAAGCCGCGAAAATCCGAATGGGTCCCCCGAGCACACCGGTGCTCGGCGAAACAGACCCGCTAAGTTACAAATGTCCACAAGTCCAAAGTTTGAGTCCTAAATTATTACAAAAATTGTTCTCTCTCTCTCTCTAAATAGAAAATCTCTTCTCCTTCTTCTCTCTCTCTTCCTCCTGCGCGGGTCCTCTAAATAGTAACTCCAAGCAGTCCAAGCAGTACCTCGCACAAAAATCCAAGAGAGAATGTCAGAAAACAATTATAATATAGAGAGACAAAAATAGAAGAATGAAAACTGACTACAAAGCCGTGCTCCCCGGCAACGGCGCCATTCTGATGACCGCCCAAATGACAGAGGGAAAGGTGTAAAATAAATAGGTCGTTGCGACCTCAATCACTCGGGCTGAGTCAATCAAGAAAAATGAACCACAGATAAAAATAAAATCAATGAATCACAGAGAAGTGGTCCTGCTAGAGGATTAACCTGGTATAGCTCCCAGGGTCGAACTCAAGGAGCACAGATTGGCCTTGCGGCCTACGATGTAGTCAAATTGAACTAAAACACAGAGAACATATTTTTGTGGTTTTTATTTGTTTTTATATTTTTTTTTAGATTTTTTAAATAATGAGAAAATGAAAGAAAGTAAATACAAGGGCACTTCAACAATTTATTAAACACTCCAAAAATAATGCAAAAATTAAGGAAAAATGATTTTTATGTTTTAAATGTTTTTTACTGTTTTTGGTGAATTTTTGGAATTTTTCTAATGGGTAGATTATTTATTAAAAATCAAACAATGCGAAAAACCAAGGTACTGTCCAGCAAGGTTAAAAACTCAAAAATAAAATAATTAAGAGTTTCAATCAACCTTGGAGGTAATTTTCCTGTAATCTATGAAGAATAAGGAAAATTTAGGCACCCTAATTATTGTTTTTGGATTTTTAATTTATTTATTACAATTTTTATGAGTTTTTGGGGGTTTTTCAATTTTTAGGGTTTTTAGGTGATGAAAAATAGCCAAAATTGGCTAGAAAATCAAACAACAAGCAAACAACAAATCCTAATTTTTTTAGAATTTTTAAAGGTGATTTTATATTTTTTTGGTATTTTTAAAGTCAAACAGTGGCAAAAATATGTGTTTTTGAATTTTTAAAAATAATAAATGAAAAAAAATGTCCCCAAAAATCATAGAAATTCCTACACCATGGCAGGAGCCATGTGTCAAAATCTCATTGGATTTGGAGGTCGTTTGATATTTTATTCAAAAATAAAGGTGGGGCACTGTGCACAGGGACCTAAGTGCAAATACCCAAAGATCTGGGGGCCTTGGTGCAAAATACCCAGCAAGTCACGCGCTTCGCGCGTGGCTGGGGCGCACAGGGACCAAATTGCAATAAAAACCAAGTCCTAGGGCTATTTGATAACTCGTATCAAAAGCCCAGGGGTATGGTTGCAAAATTCCCAATAAATAACGCACATGCGCATAAACAATGCTCACAGGGGTATATATGCAATTATTCAAAAATATTCATGCATTCATTAACACTCCAGATCTACAGGACAAGATGTGTAAAAAGCCCAAAACACACGTGACGACGCACGTGTTCACACACACACAGGGGCATACATGCAATAAAAATAAAGCACAAGGTTCCAAATGCAAATATCCCTTCGTGAAAAAGTTTCTAAAAATGTTTACAGGACTAAACAGGAAATGAAAAACTAAGAGGGGGGGCCTACGATATTTACCCCTTTATTTGGCGACGGTTGGATAGGCGCCACGTGGAAGATCGGATGGTGGCGATGAGCGGCGCCTTTGACCTTGAGAAGCTTCGCCTGATCGAACGATGGAGGGTCCGCCACGTGGGGATCGAACGGTCCGCGTGCGTGGTGGCCGAACCCTCGGTGAATCAACGGCTGAGATCACGCTGCGGCTGATCTGACGATATCTTCTGCTCCCCGAACGAACGGTTGAGATCTGATCTGGAGCGCCACGGCTGATCTGACGGCGATGGAGGGTCCTCGAAGAACTGCTGGCCGGCGAACTTCGTCGGCCTCGTGAAGGTGTCTCCGCTCTCCTCTGCTGCGCCTGAAGGTCGGAGAAGATCCGGCGTGAAGTTGCGCAGCTGCTACGGGTCTCCAATACCCCGGCCGAGCCCTGGAAAGCTCCGGCGAGGTCGACGGAGAAGAAGCTCCTGGCTTGAAGTTGGGAAGCCTCAGACGCCTCCCTTTGGACCTGCAAAGTGGACAAGAAGCTTCGCGGGTCGAGGGCAAAGTGCCTCGACCCGGTTAGGCGGCGTGGAGGTGGTCTGTGAGTCGGAATGGCGAGCTCCGGCGAAGGTGGTCGGCGGAGGAGCTCGATTCCCAGATCCTGTGCGATCTGGGTTGTGTGGAGGGGTGAAGAAGGTGCGGAGAGGTCTGGCGGAGATGATGGCGGTGTCGGAATGGAAGATGGGTGATCGGATTTGGCTGGCGATGGCGGCGGAGCTACGCTAACAGTAACTAAGAAATCGAAATCTACGCTATCCTACGGCCTAAGGATTCTACCTGGGTGGTCGGAGAGACTGGGGAAGAGCAGGGGGTGCTCTTGGTCGTAGCCTCGAGGGTCGTCTCGGCCCGAGGCTCGATGCTCGACGCTGGTGGCGGAGCACGGCGGCGAAGAACGCCGGATCGATGGAAGGGACACCCTCACCTCACTGCAACAGGGTCAACCTCGAGCTGTCACCTCGGGCTATGCTCTGGAGGTCACGGGAACAAGGATGGCGATCCAAAGATAGGGCGCGGAGGCGGCGGAGGGAAGAATATATATGGTGAAAGCGTCGACTAGGGTTGAGGGTGGACGGCTAAGGAAGGCGTGGATTTGATGGCGGAGGATCGGGCGAGGGAGAGGGATGAACGGCGAAGAATCCGGGCGCGAGATATGCGTGGGGGACAGCCTGGAGTCGCGTGGGAAAATCGGCGAAGGAGGCGCGGCACGCATCGTCCAGAATAGGAAGGAGTCCGCGGGGGAGTTGACCGGGGTCAACAGTCCCCCGTGGACCAATCAGGAGCGGCCACGTGTGCCCGAATTTTGTTTATTTAATTTAGGGTAGAAATAGGCCGAATTAGAGAAAACTCAAAACATGAAATATTTTTCTTTTATTTTTTTCTATTTTTTGGTGATTTTTAATTAATTTTTGGAAATAAAAATAGGGTAGCTATATATATAGGTATATGTACACTATATGGGTTTTTATTTTTGATTTTTTATTTGTTATTTTTATGTGTTTTTATGCTCATTTTGTATTTTATTTATTTACAACATGAAATATGGAATAAAAGAATATTTTTATTTTATTTTTATCACTTATATACAAGGGTGAAATAAATGGTTGAATACATTTATATACATGGTATTTATACAATGTATTTTTGTATTTTCAATTTTGTAATTTTTATTTGATTTTTGTTTTGTTTCTTGTTATTTTATATATTTACAAAATATGCCATAGAATATTTACAAAAAGTTTAGAAAATAATTGAATTTATTTATAGGGTTAAATAAATACAATGGTGTGGTTTATACACATGGTGAAGGAAGGGTATTTTTGAATTTTTGATTTTTATCTTTTTATTTTGTTTTTAATAGTTTTTTTAAATATACACAATATAGACAAGGATATTTACAACATATTTTTGGGTGAGGAAAATATATAGTTTATTGAATTTACAGAAGTATATACACATGAGCTCCTATCTCCCTCTACTTTGGCTTTTATGCGGTCAGGCCCATGCTGAGCCCTCCCTTGGGTTAGGTTGCTCAATATTTATTCTAAATATTTCCCTCTTTTTCTTTTTGCTCTTTATTCTTTTTATTTTTGCACAAAAACATGCTAATTATAGGTTTTTACACAATGCATGCTTTTGGTAATTATTTGTATTTACACATATCTACATGTATTTGCAAAGGTTTTTGTAGCTAAAATAATAGAATAAAGAGTGATGAATGGGTATTCATCAACTTCCTTCACTAGAAGAAGAAGAGAGGTTCCGCCTAGAAGTACTACCCTCATATGCTACCCCAAGCCAAAGGAAACTGCCTCCTCACCACCTCATCCGTGGAGAGCCATGTGTAAAGTGCTGGTGCAAGTCAAGTCATTGTCTCCAAGAGTCATGCGTGTGTTGTTAAGTGCTCTACTTAGGCTCATCAAGATGACATATGCTCATAGCCTAGTGGACTCAAAGAATTAAGTCCTTATGGACCTGAAAAGCCTTAACCCTAAGTCCTATAAGGTTCCTCTTAAAGTTAGGTAGATTAAGATCTTTTTCAAGCTCCATTTCCCAATTTAATTCTAGGCTTAGTTTAAATGTCAACTCTCATCCAGGAAAAACTATATACATATATGTACACAAGATGCTTATTTACACAAATTTTACAATCATGCAAAATTTTTGAAAAATGTTTTGAAATCATGGATGAATGATGCATGAGGTGCAAGTTTTGCAAAAAGATATTTACAAACATTTACACAAGATTTTTGCAAACTTTTGATTTTCAAAACATTTTGGAAAAATTTTGTACTATATACATAATTTTGATACAAAAATAATTACACAAACTTTATGCAAAAAGATTTTTGAAATCATTTTTACAAAAATACTTTGTACACTAGCTATGTATGTGCAAATAAAAGAAGTTTATGTATATGAAAAATTTTTATTTTTTTGTGATTTTTAGCCATTTTATTTATTAACACACTCACACAAAGTACGAGTTATGGCTAAAGTATATATGAAATACATACACACCCCCCTATACTTAGCTCGAACGATGTCCTCGGAGTGATCAAGAGCGATGAAGAAGACATAACTCGTGCTTAGTAAAAGGGGAGTGAAAAGGAATGGCTAAGTACAGAAACGAATGAATGAATAGAATGAGAGGAACTCGGTGGTTTCCCCCTATACTTAGGATTAACTAATCCTAAGTATAGCAAGCTGTACATTAAGGGAAATCCGAGTGAAGAAGATACAGAGTCTGCCCCCCCTATACTTAGGGTAAAATATCCCTAAGTATAGGCAGCAAAACAGGAGCAGAAAGAATGAAAAGAATACCCGCAGGTCCTACATCCCCCCTATACTTAGGGTAAAGTACACCCTAAGTATAGCATAATCATAAGATGAGAAAAAGGATGTGGGACTAAAGAATAGAATGATATGGACAACTGGATCTATACAAGGCGGAGGAACAGTGAAAATCAGGCGTGAGATGCAAAAGATGTGAGTCAAGAGACCACATCTCACGCAAAATGAATAGGGGCAACAATAACGTCCTGCGGCTCATGATCTAGAAATTGCTTGAGCCGCTGGCCGTTCACTCGAAAGATACTCTCAGACGACAACTCGGATATATAAATGCTACCATTGTCGTGTACCTTTCTGACCAAGTAGGGTCCCTTCCATTTGCTTTGTAGCTTCCCTGGAAATAATCGTAGCCTCGCATCAAACAGCCATACTCCCTGTCCAATCTCAAAATGCTTGTGGCTGATATGAGAATCATGCCACTCCTTGACTTTCTCCTTATACTGTAGGCTATTTGAGAAAGTTGTATCTCTAAGCTCCTCCAGGGCAGCTAACTCTGCCCTCCTCTGGTCTCCTATACCATCTGGATCCATCAAAATATCTGTAACTGCCCAAAGTGACTTGTGCCTCAGCTCAACAGGTAAATGGCACGGCTTGCCATATACGAGGCGAAAGGGAGATGTGCCCAATGGAGTCTTGAAAGACGTCCTATATGCCCACAAGACCGAGTCCAAAAGCTGTGACCAATCCTTTCGGTCAGGGCGGGCGACTTTCTGCAAGATAGTCTTGATCTCCCTATTCGACACCTCAGCTAGACCATTCGTCTGTGGATGGTAAGGTGTGGCAACACGATGGTCTATACTGAACTCGCTAGCAAGGGCTTTCACCTGGTCGTTGATGAAATGAGACCCCCCATCAGAAATCAGAACTCGTGGAACCCCGAACCGCGTGATGATGTGCTTCCTCAAAAATTTGCAAACGGTCCTCGCATCAGCGGCTCGGGCGGGGATGGCCTCAACCCAACGACTAACATAATCAACGGCCAACAGAATGTACTCAAATCCCTGACTCTTAGGGAATGGACCCATGAAATCGATGCCCCATGCGTCAAAAATCTCACAGAAGTGAATGGGCTGCATCGACATCATATCACGCTGTCCACAAGTGCCCATCCTCTAACAGTTAGTACACCTCTTCACGAACTCATCAGAGTCCTTGAAGAGGGTAGGCCACCACAAGCCGGATTGGAGCACTTTCTATGCCGTTCTCCTCCCAGAATGATGTCCTCCTGCCTCAAGCTTGTGGCAGTAAGTGAGGACGCTATGGTGTTCCTCCTGAGGAATACACCGACGCCAGACACTATCCCCTCCTTCGTGGTAAAGGATGGGATCCTCCCAGTGGTAGGACTTGGCCCTCGCAAGGAAGGTCTCAAGCCTCTGCCTGGGCCAATCCTGTGGGACTTTCCCAGCAACGAGAAAGTTCACAATATCGGCATACCACGGGAGTGAGGCGATAGCAAGGATCGCCTCATCTGGGAAGGTATCTCGAATGGGATCAATCTGCTCAGAATCCTCGGGCTGCTCTAGTCGGGAGAGATGATCCGCCACCACATTCTTGACTCCAGGCTTATCCTTGATCTCAATATCGAACTCCTGGAGTAGAAGGATCCATCTAGTCAGTCTGGCCTTGGCATCCTTCTTTGCCATGAGGTACCTGATGGAGGTGTGATCTGTAAACAAAGTCACTCTAGATCCAATGATATACGATCTGAACTTATCTAGGGCAAACACTACGGCTAGCATCTCCTTCTCTGTGACCGTGTAATTCCGCTGAGCGGAATCCAATGTGCGGCTAGCATAGTGTATGGCAAACGGACTTCCATCCCTCCTCTGTCCCAGCACTGCCCCCACGGCAAAATCGGAGGCGTCCGTCATGATCTCGAATGGGAGAGACCAATCAGGCGGCTGGAGAACAGGAGCCTCAATAACACACATGCTGGAGAGTCGCAAAGGACGAGAGACACTTGTCATTGACAAGGAACTCGGTGTCTTTCGTCAAGAGGTCAGTCAACGGTCGGGCAATCCTGCTGAAATCCCTGAATAAATCTCCTATAAAATCCAACGTGCCCCAGGAATGACCGTAGCTGCCTCAAATTGGACGGCGGTGCGAGTTTTCTAATGACATCAACCTTGGCCGGATCAACCTCCATGCCCCTGGTTGGAGATGATGTGGCCAAGCACCGTCCCTTGAGTCACCATGAAGTGACTCTTCTCCCAAGATAGAACCAAATGATACTCAATACATCGCTGGAGTACCCGGTCTAGGCAGTCAAGACAAGAGTCGAATCCGTCGCCGTAGACCGAGAAATCGTCCATGAAGACCTCCAAACACTCCCCTACCATGTCCGAAAAGATTGACAGCATGCACCTCTGAAAAGTCGCAGGGGCATTACATAGCCCAAATGGCATGCGTCGAAAAGCGTATGTGCCGAAGGGACAGGTAAAGGTGGTCTTCTCCTGATCCTCAGGAGCGATGGGCCACTTGGTTGTAGCCCGAGTACCCATCCAGGAAGCAATAATGGCTCTTCCCTGCCAGTCTCTCAATGATCTGGTCAATAAAAAGGCAGGGGGAAATGGTCCTTCTTGGTGGCTTGGTTGAGTCTCCTGTAGTCAACACAAACCCTCCAAGAGGTGGGTACTCGTGTAGCGATCTCCTCTTCCGACTCACTGATCACAGTCGTGATGCCCGTCTTCTTGGGCACCATATGCAAGGGGCTGACCCACTTGGAGTCGGAAATGGGATAAATAAAATATGCACTCCACCATTTCGATATTTCCTTCATCACGACCTCTCTCAGGTTGGGGTTCAACCGCCGCTGGAACTCACGCGACGGCTTCGCCCCCTCCTCTAGATAGATATGGTGGGAGCACACTGCTGGACTAATCCCATGGAGATCTGCTACGCTCCATCCGATTGCTTTGCGGTTCTTTTCAAGAACCCCCATCAAACGGGATTCTTGCTCCCCAGTCAACTCGTGGAGATGATGACTGGGTACATCTCTGGATAGCCCGCAAGGAATCGATACTTCAGCGAAGTAGGGAGCAGCTTCAGCTCTGGAATGCTGGGTGCTGGCAAATCTGGCTGCGGAAGAAACTGAGTGGAAGCTGCTAAGTCTGCCAAATCTGCCTGGGAAAGTGAAAGCGTACTCTCGCAAACTGGATCGGGAGAAGGCTGCTCAACTGCACTGTCTCTGCTCGGCTCTGCATCTACCTCCTCCACATCTATAGGCTCAGGTGGACTCAGGTCTGGCATCTGATCATAGCAATCGGCCCAATCAGACTCTGAATCCGAGGGATCTGTATCAATCGCGATGGCATCAGTACCACCGAAAAACAAGGTGGCCTCAGCACCACCATCACTAACATCGTGTCGCGATCAAGGACCGGCTCTGCTGCCTCTATGGTATCCTGAACCAGGGCTGTGCTCTCCAGACTCTCCTCTGCTATCATCTCGGCATCAGCTGTATCTGAATATGAGAGGATGGTCTGTGCTGTAGGATCTGCCCAAGCTGCTTCATCGTCTGTGATCACAAAATCGCAGTCCTGGTGGATGTCTGGCTCTGTGTCTGTCAGCTGCTCTGAATCTGTACTCGTATCTGAGCGGGCTCTCTCTCTAGCTCTGTAGTCCTCAACCGTCTCTATTTGTATACTCTCGCCCTCGACGCGAAAGTACACCTTCCCGCTATCATGATCAGTCACCGCCTTGGCTGTGGCCAAGAACGGACGACCAAGGATGATGGGGGTATCGGCCACTGACTCAGGGATCTCCATGTCCAACACTACGAAGTCCACGTGGAATTTCAGGCCCTGAATCGTGACGATAACGTCTCGTAATAACCCCTTCGGCCTCTTGACAGATCGATCAGCGAACTGAAGGACTGTCCTGCTCTGTCGAAGAGTGCCCAACTCGAAGCGGTCGAGGAGGGCTGCCGGAAGAAGGTTGATCGACGATCCGCTATCTAGAAGAGTACGGTCGAACCTCTGCTCACTAATCTGGCATCTGACATACGGGGCCCCTGAATCTGGCCTCTTGGCTGGCAGGCGGTTCTGGATCGCAAAACACGTGGCTTTGGTCAGCACGTGAATCTCTGAAGTGTGGTTCCTCCTACTCCTCCTGACTGTAGTCCTGTATCTCAAAGAACGCTGGAGAAGGGGGATGTGCTGCAAAGCCTCCTGGAGGGTCAGCTGGATGTGGAATCGATCGATCATGCTCTGGCTGAACTCCTCAAGCTCTCTCTTTTTCGGATTTTCTTTTTTCTTCCCCTTCCCCATCTAAAGGGCTCTAGGGAAGGGGATCACAGGGTCCTTCTCAGATGAAGGACTAGGAAAAGGCCTAGACGGTTCGACGACCGGATCCACACACACATCATGCATCACAGTGGGACCAGAAGAAACTAAACCTTTTTCCTTTATTCAAACCAAAGTTCTGAGATACATCAAAGCGAGGAAAGACAACATCTCTCTCAATACAAACACCGGTGGCCTCAGTACCACCATTGGCTGGCTCTGCTGCTGCTGCTGGTAGACGTCTTGCGACGTCAGTACCGCGGGCTGGCTCGGCTGAACGGGTGGCATCAGTACCACCTCCTCGAACTGGTGAAGCGACGGCCTCAGTACCGCCGGTGGGATCAACATCCTTGGTGGCATCAGTGCCACCATCATCATCTGGAGCGGCCTCAGTACCGCTCTCCTCCTCCTCATGTGGCGCCTCTGAAGTATCCTCGTGGTGAAGCTCAGATGAGGCGTCTCCGCCTGCTGGGGTCCTACCGCTCCTAAGTGTGACAAAATCAGCATCAAATAGATTCGAAGACATATCATCAAATGGGTCACTAGGAGTGGCAAGCTCAGTGTGTACTACCTGCTCAGAATTCCTCTTGAGGTTGTTTGGATTCGGCTCAATCTGGGCTGGAATGGCGGCCTTCCCTCTCACCAAGTCCCGCATCTCCTGGCGGAACTCGTCCATCTCCCGTCTGAATGTGGCCTGCTGGTCCGTGAGGAGGCGGGCGATGTCATCTAAAGCGGGACTCTCGTGGGAGCCCGACAGGTGGCCTCTCTGGGGGTGAGGCTGCTGGAACTGCTGCTGGTGGTAAGAGGGGTATGAGGAAGGGTGTTGCTGCTGAACTGGGTGAGCCTGCTGCTCACGTCTCCACGACTGTCCCTGCTGCTGGTAGGGACGCGGACCGAAGGATGATGGCTGGTGCTGCTGGTATGCTGGGGGCTGCTGCTGCTGCTGTTGGTGATCTCTCTGCTGGGAGTACTGCCCTCCCTGACCTGACGGCTGCTGCTGGGGCTGGGCACCACCACTCCCCTACCTGAATCCGAGATGGTCTCGTCGGATCCCAGGCTGGGGGCGGTCATACCAAATCCCGTTGACATCCATCAACGGCTCTGCATCGTAGGAGGCTGGCGGGAGTACTGCCAGAGGCTGATCCGGCTGGTAGACCACCATCTGCATGTCTGGAGATGGTGGGGACTGGTAGGTAGGTTGCGGCTGCTGGTACGGCTCCGCCTGTACAAGGTGAACCTTTCTAGGCTGCTGTGAGGAGCTGGAGCGCTGGGACGAGCTGCTGCTGCCGCTGGTATCGCCTCGCGACAGAAGACGGGGCTGTGAAGCCGTCTGTGCCTCTTGGAGACACATGAGCTGGGTCTTCATGTCGCTCAGAACCTGTGCCATCTGTTCCATCTGAGTGATGCTCTGGCACTGCTTCTTCTCAATCAGCTCCATGCGGTCCAACTTCTCGCTGATAATGCCCATGTCCGCAGCGGATGACTCTGCCTGTGCTGCTGCGACTGCGGACGAACTGGATGGAGCTGCATCTACCCGTGCTATCCGCTTGTACTGCACGGGTCCTGGCTGCTGTGGCTGGGGTCTCTGAGTATACAACCTGGTCTGGGACATCACCATGTAGTTTTCGGCCATCTCCTCGTAGATGGCCCAGACCTGGTCGTGGTCCTTGGCAAAGTAGGACCCGCCGCAAGAAGCGTTCACCAGACCCTGAAGCTCTGGCATCAACCCGCTGAAAAAGCTCTGAACTAAGTTTGGCTTGGAGATGTTGTGGTGCGGGCATCTGTCTAGGAGCTCTCGAAACCTCTCCCATGCCTCGTGAAACTGCTCGTTGGGGAACATGGAGAAGTTGCTGATCAGGGCCCTCGCTGCATTCGTCCACCCGAGTGGATAGTACTTGTTCAAGTACTCGGTGCGGAGCTGCTCCCAGGTGTAGACAAACTTCCCCAAGTGTTTCAGCCAGGTGGCTGCTCTATCTGCCAGTGAAAAGGGGAAGGCTATCATCCGAATCGTGTCCTGATCCACGTGGCGATCATGGACAGTGCTGCAGATCATCAGGAACTCCTGGAGGTGGAGGTGGGGCTCCTCAGTGGCAAGTCCGTGAAAACGGTGCAGCAACTGCAAG
Organism: Ottelia alismoides; assembly: GCA_037367405.1. NCBI lineage: Eukaryota > Viridiplantae > Streptophyta > Magnoliopsida > Alismatales > Hydrocharitaceae > Ottelia > Ottelia alismoides. The sequence continues at coordinate 483,283 of JAZKJV010001784.1, forward strand.
GTATTCGGGGGGAACTTGAAGTCCCCCACGATCGCTGGCACTACTACCCAATGATGCATGAGTGTCGATCCGGGGTTGTGCAACTCCCGCATTGGTCGTGGTGGTCCTCCTGCCGCGGCGGCTGCCGCAGCGGCGGCGGCGGCTGCTGCTGCTGTTGCTGTTGCGGCTCGTGCCTCTGCATCAGGTACCTCCTCAGGCTCGCTCTGCTGATCTCGCTCTGCTCTGAGCCTCTCCAACTCTCGCCTCATCTCTATCATGAATGCCCCCTGATCACGTAACTGCTGCTGAACTGTCTCAAGTGATGCGATCAGGGTGGAGTTGATCGCCCCCTGGTCTAGTACAAAATGCTGGTCTCCTCGTGGACCTCCGGGGTGATCGTCTGAACTGCCGGCCATGGCAACGTCTGCAAAATCAAATGAGCCCAACTCAGGTGCTGTCAAATCTGCTAATCTCTCCTCGGGCTCATGTCTCTCAGTACCAAAAGAAAGGGGGTCGAGGGGGAACAGGGCGGAGTCGTACTCGGGATCGGAGAGCCGGTCTCGGCTCTCGCGGGCCAACCTAGATGATCGGGTAGACGTGCCCGAACGCGGTGCAGCCAGAGGTTGCCTAAGAGACCGTCTACCCATCATCTTGATCTGGCGAGTAAGGCGGATGAGATCTGGAGCAACTATGATCACAAACAAACCCCTGGTTCACCAACGCAACGCGAGCTGAAGACCGTTAAAGTTCGGTCAAATTATCTTGTCTATTTTATTTTGGTGAACACACAAAATATCAGAGCGCTTACGTGACCTGTTAGGATATCCGATGCTATCCCAACCGACTGGCCCGCACGGAAGAGTCGGTAATCAGTCGGGACTAGCACCGGGGGGTTCTACCTAAGGTGCGGGTCACTCTCTCGCGCATCCAAACCATACAATGAGGGGGTTGCTCTCCCCAAGACAAAATTATTAGGGTGAGCGTCTTTTAAGATCAATAGTGTTAACCAGTCCCAATTTTATGGTTTTTCTTTTTAATATTTTTCAAATAAAAACAAGCGGCCTAACAAATTTTTCGGTTCTCCTGATTATTTAATCCAAAACAGGGGGGAGAAGTCGAAAAAGCCGATGCGCGAGAAATCAATGATGCATGCTGAGATAGAAATGCGTACCTTGTCTCCAGCACTCTACATGCAAGTGATCCGCGCAGAATTTAAAAACAGAAAGGAAACTACCTATATGATGCAACAGGAAAGCCGAGTCCTAAACGAGCAATTTCTAGCGAAGAACCGTCTAACGTAGTCACTCGCCCTCGATCCAAAGAGTCCGGTCTAGACCCACCCCTCCTCTTCTCGACAGGTCGAGTTCAGGAGTAGCGCTTGATGGGGCAGGCTCGCGGCGCGTAGGCTCTCAGGAAAGCAACTAAGTTATTTTTATTATTGATTTATTAGTAGATCCAATTAACGTTCTATGGGAACAGATAATCAGTTAGGTGTGTGGATCCTACTAACTACGGCACAATCACCAGAAATTCCTAAGTCTAGGGGCTCGAGCAAAAACCGCGTAAACACCAGAAAAGGTAGAAAGAAAATAAAATAAAACCGCGAAAAACCGCGAAAAACCGCGCAAGTCCTAAGGGTCCCCCGAGCACACCGGTGCTCGGCGAAACAGACCCGCTACGGCAAGTCCACAAAGGTCCAAGTCTGAGTCCCTGTATTATTACAACAATAATCAAATATTCCTAATCTAACCTCACCCACTCAACTCTCTCTCTCGCTCTCTCCTGCGGCTCCGTGCAGCAGGGAGCCTCCTCCGAGTCTCGCGGTTGTGTCGGCTTCTCGAAATCGGCCGCCTCGATCCTGGGCCCTCGCAAGAAAAAGAGACAAGTGGTCAGTCCAAATTATTGTCAGAAACTATCAGAAAAATGTATCTTCAACAAATCTATACAAAAAGCCGCGAAAATCAAAAAACCGCAGAAAAGCTAAAAAAATGACTACTAAGCCGTGCTCCCCGGCAACGGCGCCATTCTGATAACAGGCCCGACCACTAGGGTATAAGGTACAGAAACATGGTCGTTGCGACCCAAGCGATCAGACCGTGTATATCAAGAAAAATGAACCACTCGAAAATATATCAAATCAATAAAATCACGAATAAGCGGTCCTGCTAGGAGATTAACCTGGTATAGCACCCAGGGTCGAACTCAAGGAGCACGGATTGGCCAAGAGGCCTACGAAGTAGTCAAAAAAATAAAGGGAGAAAACATTTTTATTGGTTTTTAATTATTTTTATATTTTTTTGGATTTTTAAGTTTATTCAGAAAATCAGAAAAGCAAGAGAGAACACAAGTCAACAAATTATTTCAAGCACCAAAAATCAACCAAAAATCAAAACAAAAATATTTTTATGTGTTTTATATTTTTTATGTTTTTGGTGAATTTTTTATAATTTTCTGATATTTATTTTACTTTTAAAAATCAAACAGTAGCAAAAATAAGAGGTACTGTCCAGCCGAGCCAAGAAGCCCTAGATAAAATATCTAAGGGCCTCAAAATGGCCTGGAGGTAATTTTCCTGTAAAGTAGGTAAAACAAGGAAAATTTAGGTTTATTAGAATTTTTATGGGTTTTTAAGTGTTTTTAAGTTTTTAGTGGTTTTCAGCAATGAAAAATAGCCAAAATTGGCTAGAAAATCAAGCAAACTAAACTTAACAGCAGACAATTTTTATAGAATTTTTCGGGGAGTTTTTATATTTTTTTGTGATTGTTCAAACTAGACAGTGCCAAAAATAGAGGTTTTTGAATTTTTAAAAATAGCAAACAAAATCAGAAATGTCCTCAAAAATCTACAAAAATTCTACACCATGGCAGGAGCCATGTGTCAAATTTTCGTTGGATTTGGAGGTGATTTGATATTTTATTCAAAAGCAAAGGTAGGGCACTGTGCACAGGGACCAAAGTGCAAATACCCAAAGTTCTGGGGGTCCAGGTGCAAAATACCCAGCAAAACACGCGCCAAGCGCGTGCCTGAGGCACTCAGGGACCTATATGTGAGGAAAATAAGTCCCGAGGACCTATTGGTAACTCGTACCAAAAGTCCAGGGGGCTCAGTAGCAAATAACCCAAAATAAAACGCACATGCGTAAAACAACCACGCACAGGGGTATAAATGCAATTAATCAAAACCTTTCATTCATTTCATAACAACCAGAACTACAAGGGCAAAGTCTGCAAATAACCCAAAACAACATGTGACGAAGCACGTGGCTCACAACAGGCAGGGGTATATATGCAATAACACTAAAGCGCAGGGTCCTCTATGCAAATAAACCCAAAACTAAACAACGTATTTAAATATTTACAGGACTCAAACTAAATAAAGCAAAGATAAGGGCCTAAGGGTAAATTACCCTTTATTAACCGGAGCGGCTGGATGGCTGCCACGTGTAGATCGGACGGTCCAAATGGGGGCGGCTCTCAACGAAGGGGCTGCTCTGGTCGATCCAACGGTCCAGGCCAGGACACGTGTGGATCTAACGGTTCGGATCTGTCTCCTCAGATCTGACGTCCACGGGCGCTCTAGGAATGAACGGCTCAGATCAGGACTGGAGCGAGGAGGCACGATCAACGGCTCTGAAGGATGCTGGAAGAACTGATGGTCGGCGAACTTCGCCGGCCTCATGAAGGCGCCTCCGGCCTCCTCTGCTGCGCCTGAGTATCGGAGGAGCTCCGGCGTGGAGATGCGCAGCTGCTGATGTCCTCCGATGCCCCAGCTGAGCTCGGGGGAGCTCCGACAAGGGTGGCAGAGGTGAAGCTCCTGGGCTGAATATCGAGAGGCCTCAGATGGCCTCTGCTGGACCTGCAAAACCCCTCAGGAGATTCGCGGGTCGAGGGCAAAGTGCCTCGACCCAGTTAAGCGACGTGAAGGTGACTGGTGCGTCGGGGCGGCGAGCTCCGGCGAAGGTGGAAGACGGTGGAGCTCGGTTCCCAGCTCCTGTGCGAGCTGGGTTGTGCGAGTGGGTGGAGAACGTGCGGCGGAGAGAGGCGAAGATGTGGGTCGGGTCCGATGGTCGAACGGTGGTCGGAACCGGGATGAATCGAAGAAAGATGACGGCGGTGCGATTTGGGGGAAAACGAAAATTGGATTAAACAGCTAAGCTAAGGGACTACCTGAATGATCGATGAGACTGGGGAGGAGCAGGGGGTGCTCCTGGTCTTGGCCTCAAGGGTCGTCTCAGCCCGAGGCTCGAAGCTCGCCCAGGTGGCGGAGCTACGGCGGGTGTATCGCCGGATCAGTGGTTTCCTCCTCCTCGCCTCGCTGCAACAGGCGGAGACGCTTGCTGTCACTCGTGCGGTAACGCTGGAGCTCACAGGGAAGAAGGGGAATGGCCAAAGATGTCGCGGGAAGGCGGCTGAGCTCCAGCTTTATATGGCTAGGGGTCCGAGAAGAGGGGGTCCGGGCAAGCTCAGGAGCGCGCGGATCCCGAGGGAGCGGCTCCGGCGAGGATGCCGGATGCAAGGAGAACGATTCGGACCCAGGGTTTGGGTTGATGGCGGTCGGGTCAGCCGGATAAAAATAAGGGAAAACGGGTCGGGCGAGGAAGACCCGGCTCTGGTGGTCCTGGGGGGAGAGTTGACCGGGGGTCAACAATCCCCCGTGGACCAATCAGAGGCCGTCAAGCAATGAATTTTTATTTAATTATTTTGGGTTAGAAAATGACCGAATTTTCAAAAACTTAAAACATGAAATATTTTTATTTTATTTTTTTTCTATTTTTTGGTGATTTTTAATTAATTTTTGGAAATAAAAATAAGGTATTTACATTATATAGCTATATATAGGTATATATACAATATGTAGGCTTTTGATTTTTAAATTTTTAATTATTATTTTTGTACAATTTTATTCCTATTTTATATTTTATTTATTTATAGTATAAAACAAGGAATAAAAAGGGTGTTTTTATTTTATTTTTATTATTTATATACATAGGTAAAATAGATAGATATGTACATCTATATACATAGTATATGTACAATGTATTTTTGTATTTTTGGTTTTTCTATTTTTATTTGGTTTTGATTTTTAATTGTTTTTATTTTATTTATTCACAATATATAATATAGAGTATTTACAAAAGTTATAAAAATTACTTTTATATATTTACAGAACTGAATAAATATATATATAGGTGTGGTTGATGTACATGATGAAAGGGGTATTTTTGATCTTTTTAATTTTTAACTTTTTATTTTATTTTTATATTTTTATAAATAGATACAGGTATTTACAAGCATATTTTTGGGTGAGGAAAATATAGTTTTATGTATTTACACAAATATTTACACATGAGCCCCTATCTCCCTCTACTTGGCTTTTATGCGGTCAGGCCCATGCTGAGCCCTCCCTTGGGTTAGGATGCTCAATATTTATTCTAAATATTTCCCTCTTTTTCTTTTTACTCTTTATTCTTTTATTTTTGCACAAAAACATACTAATTACAGGTTTTTACACAATGCATGCTTTTGGTAATTATTTGTATTTACATATATCTACATGTATTTGCAAAGGTTTTTGTAGCTAAAATATAAGAATAAAGAGTGATGAATGGGCATTCATCACCCGACCCAGTTAGGGGTGGTGAAGGTGAACGGTGCGGCGGGGCGAACGAGCTCCGGCGGAGCGACGGCGATGAAGCTTGATACCCAGTTCCTGTGCGAACTGGGTGAATGGATGGGTGCAGAAGATGCGCGGGGGAAAGGCGAAGGTGGCGATGGTCGAGATGTAGGCGAGGGTGGTCGGAATCAGAGGTCATCGGCGACGGAGCGATTTGGGAGAAAAGCCAAATTAGAGAAATAGGAAAGGAAAGAGGGCTACCTACTGGATGAGATCGACTGGGGAAGAGATGGGGAAGCTCCAGGTCCTAGCCTCGAGGGTCGTCGGTGCCCGAGGCTTGAGCACCACGTCTGGGCGGCGCACGGCGGCGCAAAGTCGTCGGATCAGTGGTCCAGCTGCTCCCTCCTCGCTGCAACACGGTCGAACGCAAGCTGTCACTCCTGCGAGGGCTATAGAGGTCCTAGGGTGAAGAGAGATGAGCCAAATATGCGTGAAAAGCATGGCGGAGCTCGGACTATATAGTAGCTCAGGTCCGAGAAGAAGAGGTCGGGCAGGGTTCCGCGAAGCGCGAATCCCAACGCGGATATGATGGTGAGGATCTCGGATGCAGGAGGATCAATTAGGACCTGGGGTTTGGGGTGTTGACGATCGGGTCATGATGCAAAAATTCAGCGAAGTCAGGTCGGGCGTGCAGATCCGCGGGAGTTTGGTCCAAGGGGGGGAGTTGACCGGGGGGTCAACATCCCCCGTGGACCAATAAGAGGTGGCCACATGGAAATGATTTAGAAATTCAAATTAAAATTGAAAATGGCCGATTTAGGAAAAACTTAAAACTTGAAAAATGCTTCTATTATTCTAAATTAATTTTTGGTGAATTTTATTTTTTTGAAATAAAAATTAGGTATTTACAATATAGTATTATATATAGGTATATATACAATATTGGATTTTTTATTTTTGATTTTTATTTATTTATTTATATACATTTTTATTCCAATTTTATATTTTATTTATTTATAGGATAAAATTTGAAATATTTCAGTATTTTTATTTTATTTTTATTATTTATTTACAAGGGTAAATAAATAGATATATACAAGTATGTACATGGTATATACACAATGTTTTATTTTGATTTTTATTTTTATTCTTTTTATTTTATTCTGTTTTTATGGTTTTTATTTTATTTTTTTACATTCTGAAGTATAGAATATATACAATTTTATGGTATTTTAATTGATTTATTTATAAAGATAAATAAATAGATACATGATCTTATGTGCATGGTGAATATACACAAGGGAGGATGTTTTTATTTTATTTTTATTTTTAATATTTTTATTTTGGTTTTGTATCTTCAAATATATACATATATAAGCCTATTTTTATTATATTTTTAGAGAAAAATATTTTTATTGTATTTACAGGTATATTTACACACATAAGCTTCCTTATCTCTCTCTACTTGGGTTTTTATGCGGTCAGGCCCATGCTAAGCCCTCCCTTGGGATTAGGTTGCTCAATATTTATTCTAAATATCTCCCTCTTTTTCTTTTATCTCTTTATTCTTTTATTTATGCACGAAAACATGCTAATTATTTACTTTTATACAATGCATGCACTTTGGTAATTATTTGTATTTACAAGAATATACATGTATTTGCAAAGGTTTTTGTAGCTAAAATATAAGAATAAAGAGTGATGAATGGGTATTCATCACCCCCCTATACTTAACTTTGCTAGTCCCCTAGCAAACACTTATTTGAAAAAAAAGAAGTGAAAAAGAGAAAGAAAAAAAGAAAAAGAGGAGAATATACATGGATTAAGGCTGATTGTTAAACTTGCCTTCATTAAATTGAAATATGGAGCTCGATCAGATCTATGGATTATTAATGTGTCGGAACCTTATTTGGACTTAAGCCTAAAACTCAACAGCCTCTAAGTTCCACCAATCTATGGGCAAGACTCCTCAATAAACCAGATCAGAACAAGTCTACATACACAAACTCATGACCATGAATCTTTCCATGCGGTGTATGTGATATGTAGCTCCCCACCTCAGAAGTAACAAAGAAACAATCTCCGCCAACCTGGTAACTCTAATGCCTCTGTATAGAAACTCTTTCCTCGAGAAGCGGGGTATTCCCTTCTAAGTTCAAGTGCAACCGGCTCAAGAAGAGGAGGAAGAGGAGAATGGACCATGGCCAGTGTAGCCATGTATCCTTGGGCGCTCTAACCAGTGTAGTTGAGTCTCCCGCTGCAAGCTTCATGAGATGTAACATGTATACCATAAGCTTTTGCTTTATTTGACTATATACACTCCAGTGGGGTTATTAAGTTTTCAATCCGACCCACCACTTTTTTTGGAGTTCTTTTCTTTTTGCACATTTTTTTCATGTGCAACTGTACAACATATCTACATGGTGCAGCATATATACAAGGAGTTCTTCCTCTTGAGCCAGTAGACTGTCCCTCTTTTGAAGCTTTATTGCAACCCACAACTTCTGTCTTTAGACTTCATCACTACCAGACCATGTTGAGACGTACTTCCTTCACTAGAAGAAGAAGAAGAGAGGTTTCGCCTAGAAGTACTACCCTCATATGCTACCCCAAGCCAAAGGAAACTGCCTCCTCACCACCTCATCCGTGGAGAGCTATGTGTAAAGTGCTGGTGCAAGTCAAGCCATTGTCTCTAAGAGTCATGCATGTGTTGTTAAGTGCTCTACTTAGGCTCATCAAGATGACATATGCTCATAGCCTAGTGGACTCAAAGAATTAAGTCCCAATGGACCTGAAAAGCCTTAACCCTAAGCCGTATAAGGTTCCTCTTAGAATTAGGTGGATTAAGATCTTAATCAAGCTCCATTTCCCAATTTAATTCCAGGCTAGTTTAAATGTCAACTAGAATCCAGGAAAATTATACAAATATTTACAAAACTGCAATTTACAAATATTTACAATTGTGCAAAATTTTTGAAAAATATTTTGAAATCATGAATGTGTGCATGAATGCAAGTTTTGCAAAATATTTTCAAATATTGACAAGGTTTTCGCAAACTTTTTGTTTTCAAAACATTTTGGAAAAATTTTGTACTATATACATAATTTTGATATGAAAAATATTTACAAATACTTTACACAAATCATTTTACAATCATTTGTACAAAAATAATTTGTATAAATAAATAGGTATGTGCAAAATGAATTTTATATACAAGGAAAATTTTTTAATTTTTATGGGTTTTTAGCCATTTTTATTTATTCACACACTCACACAAAGTACGAGTTATGGCTAAAGTATATATGAAATATATACGCACCCCCCCTGTACTTAGCTCGAACGATGTCCTCAGAGTGATCAAGAGCGATGAAGAAGACATAACTCGTACTTAGTATAGGGAAGTGAAAAGGAATGGCTAGATACAGAGATGAATGAAAGAATAGAATGAGGAGAACTCGGTGTTTTCCCTTTATACTTAGGATCAAGTAATCCTAAGTATAGCAAGCTGTACATGAAGGGAAATCCGAGTGAAGGATGTACAGAGTCCACCCCCCCTATACTTAGGGTAAAATATCCCTAAGTATAGGCAGCAAAATAGGGGTAGAAAGAATCAAAAGAATACCCGAAGGTCCTACATCTCCCCTATACTTAGGGTAAAGTACACCCTAAGTATAGCATAATCATAAGATGAGAAAAGGGATGTGGGACTAAAGAATAGAGTGATATGGACAACTGGATCTATAAAAGGTCGGGAGAACGGTGATAATTAGGCGTAAGATGCAATAGATGTGAGTCAAGAGACCACATCTCACGCAAAGTGAATAGGGGCAACATCAACGACCCGCAGCTCATGATCTAGAAATGGCTTGAGCCGCTGGCCGTTCACTCAAAAGTTACTCTCAGAAGACAACTCAGATATATCAATGCTCCTGTTGTCGTGTACCTTTCTCACAAGATAAGGTCCCTTCCATTTGCTCTGTAGCTTCCCTGGAAATAGACGAAGCCTAGCATCAAACAGCCATACTCTCTATCCTGGCTCAAAATGCTTGTGGCTGATATGAGAATCATGCCACTCCTTCACTCTCTCCTTATAATGTAGGCTGTTTGAAAAGGCTGTATCACGAAGCTCCTCCAGGGTTGCTAACTCTGCCCTCCTCTGGTCTCCTACACTATCTGGATCCAAAATAATATCTGTAACTGCCCAAAGTGACCTGTGCCTCAACTCAACAGATAAATGGCACGGCTTGCCATATACGAGGCGAAAGGGAGATGTACCCAAAGGAGTCTTGAAAGACGTCCGATATGCCCACAAGACCGAGTCCAAAAGCTGTGACCAATCCTTTCGGTCAGGGCGGACGACTTTCTGCAATATAGTCTTGATCTCCCTGTTTGACACTTCGGCTAGACCATTCGTCTGTGGATGGTATGGAGTGGCAACTCGATGGTCTATGCCGAACTCGTTAGCAAGGGCCTTCACCTGGTCGTTGATGAAATGAGACCCCCCGTCAGATATCAATACTCGAGGTACCCTGAACCGTGTAATGATGTACTTCCTCAAAAATCTGCAAACTGTCCTGGCATCAGCGATTCGGGCGAGGATGGCCTCAACCCAATGACTCACATAATCAACGGCCAACAGAATGTACTCAAATCCCTGACTCTTAGGGAATGGACCCATGAAATCGATGCCCCATGCGTCAAAAACCTCACAGAAGTGTATGGCCTGCATTGGCATCATATCACGCTGTCCACAAGTGCCCATCCTCTGACAGTCAGTACATCTCTTCACGAACTCATCAGAGTCCTTGAAGAGAGTAGGCCACCATAGGCCGGATTGGAGCACTTTCTGTGTCGTTCTTCTCCCTGAGTGATGTCCTCCTGCCTCCAGCTTGTGTCAGTACGTAAGGACGTTGTGATGCTCCTCCTGAGGAATGCACCTACGCCAGATACTATCCCCTCCTTCATGGTAAAGGATGGGATCCTCCCAATGGTAAAACTTGGCCTTCGCGAGGAAGATCTCAAGTTTCTGCCTAGGCCAATCTTGTGGAACTTTCTTAGCAACAAAAAAGTTCACAATATCGGCGTACCATGGGAGTGAGGTGATAGCAAGGATCGCCTCATCTGGAAAGGTCTCACAAATAGGGTCAATCAAGTCAGAATCCTCAAGATGCTCTAATCAGGAGAGATGATCTGCCACCACATTCTTGACTCTAGGCTTATCCTTAATCTCTATGTCAAACTCCTGGAGTAGAAGGATCCATCTAGTCAGTCTGGCCTTGGCATCCTTCTTTTCCATGAGGTACCTGATGGCGGTATGATCAGTATACAAGGTCACTCTAGATCCAATAATGTACGATCTGAACTTATCTAGGGCGAAGACTACGGCTAGCATCTCCTTCTCTGTGACTGTGTAATTCTGTTGCGCGGAATCCAATGTGCGGCTAGCATAGTGGATGGCAAATGGAACTCCGTCCCTCCTCTGTCCTAGCACAATCCCTACGGCAAAATCAGAGGCGTCCGTCATGATCTCGAATGGGAGAGACGAATCAGGTGGCTGAAGGACAGGAGCCTCTATTACACTTCTCTTGAGAGTCTCAAACGACGAAAGACACTTGTCATCGACAAGAAACTCGGTGTCTTTTGTCAGCAGATCAGTCAACGATCGGGCAACCCTACTGAAATCACGAATGAATCGCCGGTAGAAACCAACGTGCCCCAGAAAAGACCGTAACTGTCGCAAGTTGGATGGTGGTGCGAGTTTGCTAATGACATCCACCTTGGCCGGATCAACCTCCATGCCCCTGTTGGAAATGATGTGGCCAAGCATTGTCCCTTGAGTCACCATGAAGTGACTCTTCTCCCAAGATAATACCAGGCGAACCTCTATACATCGCTGAAGTACTCGGTCTAGGCAGTCAAGACAGGAGTCAAATCTGTCGCCGTAAACCGAGAAATCATCCATGAAGACCTCCAAGCAATCCCCTACCATGTCCGAAAAGATCGACAACATGCATCTCTGAAAAGTCGCAGGGGCATTGCATAGCCCAAATGGCATGCGTCGGAAGGCGTATGTGCCGAAGGGACAGGTAAAGGTCGTCTTGTCCTGATCCTTGGGAGCGATGGCCACCTGGTTGTAGCCCGAGTACCCATCCAGAAAACAATAGTGGCTCTTACCAGCTAGTATCTCAATGATCTGATCAATAAAGGGCAGGGGAAATGATCCTTCTTGGTGGTCTGATTGAATCATCTGTAATCCACGCAGACTCTCCAAGAAGTGGGTACTCATGTAGCGATCTCTTCTCCGGACTCCGTAACCACTATAGTGATGCCCGTCTTCTTGGGCACCACATGTAACGGACTGACCCACTTGGAGTCGGAGATGGGGTAAATAAAATCGGCGCTCCACCACTTTGAAATTTCCTTCATGACAACCTCTCTCATATTCGGGTTCAGCCGCCGCTGGAACTCACGCGACGGCTTTGCCTCATCTTCGAGATAGATGTGGTGAGAGCACAGAGCCGGACTGATCCCCTGGAGATCCGCTACGCTCCATCCTATCGCCTTGCGGTTCTTTTCAAGAATCTCCATCAGACGGGATTCTTGTTCTCCAGTCAAATCGGCGGAGATAATGACTGGGTACATCTCATGCTCACCCGCAAGGAACCTATACTTCAACGACGCAGGTAGTGGCTTTAGCTCTGGACAAACTGGTGCTGGAAAATCTGGCTTCTGAGGAACCCGAGTGTATGCGGCCAAATCTGCCCGGGAGAATGAGAACTCTCTCTCGCAAACTGGATCGGGGGAGGGCTGCCCTGATGGACTATCTCTGCTCTGCTCGGCATCTACCTCCTCCCTGACTGTAGGCTCAGAAGAAGTCAGATATGGTATGTAATCATTGAACTCTACGCAGTCAAAACCTGACTCCGAGGGATCTGTATCATCTAAGGTGGCCTCAGTACCACCATACTCACAAAACACATCAATATCGTGGTTGAGAACTGGCTCTGCTGCCTCAAAAGTATCCTGAACCAGGAATGCACTCTCCAAGCTCTCCTCTGCTGTTGTCTCTGCATCAGCGGAATCTGAAAGTGAGAGGATGGCCTGTGCGTCAGGATCTGCCCAAACTGCCTCATCATCAGTAATCACAAACTCACAGTCCTGGTGGATGTCTAGCCCGGTATCTGTCATCTTCTCTGTATCTGAAGTAGTATCTGAGCATGATCTGTCTCTGGCTCTGCTGTCCTCGACCGTCTCTATTTGTACACTTTCACCCTCGACGTGAAAGTATACCTTCCAGCTATCATGGTCGGTCACTGCCTTGACTGTGGCCAAGAACGGGCGACCTAGAATGATGGGGGTATCGGTCACTGACTCAGGGATCTCCATGTCCAACACTACGAAGTCCACGGGGGATTGCAGGCCCTGAATCGTGACGACAACGTCTCTAAGCAACCCCTTCGGCCTCTTGACAGATCTATCAGCAAATTGAAGGATTGTCCTGCTCTGTCTAAGAGTGTCCAACTTGAAGCAGTTGAGAAGGGTTGTTGGAAGTAGGTTGATCGATGATCCGCTGTCTAATAGAGTACGGTCGAACCTCTGCTCACTGATATGGCATCTGACATAAGGGGCTCCTGAATCTGGCCTCTTGGCCGGCAGACGGTTCTGGATCGCGAAACAAGTGGCTCTCGTCAGCACATGAATCTCTGAATGGTGGTTCCTCCTCTTCCTCCTGACTGTGGTCCTGTCTCTAAGGGAACGCTGAAGAAGAGGGATGTGCTGCAAAGCCTCCTGAAGAGTCAGCTGTATGTGAAACCGATCTATCATCTGCTGGCTGAACTCTTCCTGCTGCCTTTTTTTTGGATTTTCCTTTTTCTTCCCCTTCCCCATCTGGAGAGCTCTAGGGAAGGGGATCACAGGGTCCTTCTCAGATGAAGGACTAAGAGAGGGTCTAGACGGCTCGACGGCCGGATCCACACATACATCAAGCACCACAGTGGGACCAGAAGAACATAAACCCTTTCCTTTATTCACAAAAGTGTTCCGAGATACATCAGTAACAGGAAAAACAACAGGAATCTCAGAAGAACTGGTGGCATCAACACCACCATCGGCTGGTAGACGAGCGACCTTAGTACCACGCTCTGGCTCGGTAAAATGGGTGGCCTCAGTACCACCTCCTCCAACTGGTGAAACGGCGGCCTCAGTACCACCGGTGGAATCAGCATCCATGGTGGCATCAGTACCACCGTCATCATCTCTAGAGGCCTCAGTACCGCTCTCCTCCTCGCCTGGCGCTCTGGATGTATCCTCAGGGTGTCTCTCAGACGAGTCGCCGTCTGCTGGCATCCTACCGCTCCTAAGTGCGGCAAAGTCAGTATCAAAAAGATATGTAGACATATCACCAAAAGTATCACTCGGAGTGGCATACTCAGTACAAGCTACGTGCTCAGATTTCCTCTTGAGATTGTTCGGATTGGGCTCGATCTGGGCAGGGATGGCGGCCTTCCCTCTCACAATGTTTCGCATCTCCTGGCGGAATTCATCCATCTCCCGTCGAAAGGTAGCCTGCTGATCTGTGAGGATGCGGGCTATGTCATCCAAGGTGGGGTTCTCATAGGATGGCCCATGAGAACCTGACGGGTAGCCTCTCTGGTAATGAGGCTGCTGCTGTGGGTGGGAGGGGTAAGACTATGGATGTTGCTGCTGATGAGGCTGCTCACGCCTCCAAGACTGTCCCTGCTGATGGGGACGCGGACCATACTGTTGTGACTGCTGTTGCTGTGGAAGGTATATGCTGGGGGCTGCTGCTGTTGGTGATCCCTCTGATGGCTGTACTAGCCACCCTGTGCTGACAGCTGCTGCTGGGGCTGGGCACCTCCGGCCGCCCATCGGAATCCGGGATGGTCTCGTCGGATACCGGGCTGGGGGCGATCGTACCAAATCCCGTTGACATCCATCAACGGCTCGGAATCGTAAGGGTCTGGCGGGAGTACTGCCAGAGGCTGATCCGGCTGGTATACCACCATCTGAGTGTCAGCGGATGGTGGTGCATGGTAGGTGACCTGCGGCTGCTGGTACGGCTCCGCCTATACAAGATGGACCTGTCTAGGCTGCTGGTGGGAGCTGGAGCGCTGGGACGAGCTGCTGCTGCTACTCGGATCGCCTCGTGCCTGAAGACGAGGCTGTGAAGCCGTCTGTGCCTCTTGGAGACACATGAGTTGTGTCTTCAGGTCACTCAGAGTGTGTGCCATTTGCTCCATCTGCGTGATAACCTGGCACTGCTTCTTCTCAATAATCTCCATCCAGTCCAGCTTCTCGCTAATGATCCCCATGTCTGCGGTTGTGGACTCTGCCTGTGCTGCGGCTACCACTGACGAACTGGATGGACTGGTGCTGACTATTACTATCCTCTGGTACTGCACGGTCTGTGGCTGCTGGGGTCTGCCCTGTGTGTACAATCGGGTCTGGGACATCACCATATAGTTCTCAGCCATCTCCTCGTAGATGGCTCAGACCTGATCGTGATCCTTGGCAAAGTAAGACCCGCCACAAGATGTGTTCACCAAGCCCTGAAGCTCTGGTGTCAGCCCGCTGAAAAAGCTCTGCACAAGGTTCGGCTTGGAAAGGTCGTGGTGCGGGCATCTGTCGGTCAGCTCTCTGAACCTCTCCCATGCCTCGTGGAACTGCTCGTTGGGGAGCATGGAGAAGTTGGTGATCAGGGCTCTAGCAGCGTTCGTCCGCCCGAGTGGATAGAACTTATGCAAGTACTCGGTGCGGAGCTGCTCCCAGGTGTAGACAAACTTCTCCAAGTACTTCAGCCAGGCGGTTGCTCTGTCTGCTAAGGAGAAGAGGAAGGCAATCATACGTATGGTATCTTGGTCCACCTGACGATCGTGGACAGTGCTGCATATCATCTCGAACTCCTAAAGGTGGAGATGGGGCTCCTCAGTCGCCAGCCCATGGAACCAGAGTAGAAGCTGAAGTGTGTTCGGAGGGAACTTGAAGTCCTCCACGATCGCTGGTAGTACCACCCAACGGTGCGTCAAAGTCGATCCGGGGTTGTGATTTTCCCGCATTGGTCTCGGAGGTCCTGCTCCTGCTGCTGCGGCTGCTGCCGCATTGTCGGGTCCTCCCCCTGGGCCGCGATTCTCGCGGTCGGCTCTCATCTGCTCTAGCTCGCGCCTCATCTCTATCATGAATACTCCCTGATCCCTCAACTGCTGTTGAACTGAGTCTAGTGAGGCGATCAGGGTGGAGTTGATCGTACCCTAGTCCAAGACGAATGTCTGATCTCCTCTGAGACCTCCAGTGCGGTCATCACTGCTGCCGGCCATAGTCTCTGAAAAATCAAAACATACAAACTCAGGTGCCGATAAATCATCTGTCTGTCTCTCCTCTGGCACTAGTATCTCAGTCTCAGAAGAAGGGGGTCGAGGGGGAATAGGGCGGAATCGAACTCGGGTTCGGAGAGCGAGTCTGAGCTCCCACGAACCGACCTAGATGAGTGGGCTGGAGTGCTAAAAAGAGGTGCAGCCAGAGGCTGCCTAAGAGACCTCCTACCCATCATCGTGATCTGACGAGTAATGCGGATGAGATCTGCTAACAAATATGATCACAAGCAAGCCCCCGATTCACCAACGCAACGCGAGCTGAAAACCGTGAAGGCTCGGTCAATTATCTTGTCAATTTTATTTTGATGATCAGTCAGGATAACAGAGCGATTACATGACCTGTTGGGTTACCCGATAATTTTTCAACCGACTGTCCCGTACAGAAATAGCCGATAATCAGTCGAGAAGAATATCGGAGGACTTTACCTAGTGTGCGGGGTCACTCTCTCGTGCAAGCAAACTAGACAATGAGGGGGTTGCTCTCCCCAAGACAAATTTTTAAGTGAGGTGTCTTTTAGGGTCGATAGTGTTACCAGTCCCAAATTTTATTGTTTTTCTTTTTAGATATTTTTCATTAATCAAACAAATTGCCTAACAATTTTTTTGGTTCTCCTGGTTATTAAGTCCAAAACAGGGGGGAGAAGACGAAAAAGCCGATGCGTGATGAAATCAATGATGCATGCGGATCAAAAAATGCGTACCTGACTCCAGTAGTCTACATGCAAAATGATCCGCGCAGAATTGAAAGACAGGAAATAAACTACCTAAATGGTGCAGGCGGAAAATCGAGTCTCTAAACAGCAGTGCTACTCGAAAGAACCACTAGCTGACCACCAACCTCCAATCCAGAGAGTCCGTTCTAGACCCACCCCTCCTCTTCTTGACAGGTCGAGTTCAGGAGTAGTGCTTGACGGGGTGGGCTCGCGGCGCGTAGGCTCGAAGGTGGTGAATCAACTATTTTATTATCTTTTTATTTTTAGTTCAATTACCGATCTATAGCTACAGGCAGATATATTAGGGTATTTGGATCCTAATTATTACGTCACAGTCAAGCAGAAAATCCTACGGCTAGGGGCTCGAAAATTTGCGAGAAAATAGAAAATGCAGTAAAGGAAACAAAACCGCGAAAAAGCCGCGTAAACCGAGGGGTCCCCCGAGCACACCGGTGCTCGACGAAACAGACCCCGAGAGTCTAAGTGTCTAAACTGAGTGTCCTGTCCTTGTTTTATTACAATAATAGTTCAAGTACTGCAGGAAATAAAATCTAAGTTACGGCTAATCTAATCTGCGGCTATTCCGTGACTCCCGCACTCCTGCTCGCTCCTCGCATCCTCCTGCAGCTTTGTAGAGAAGAGAGCCACCTCCGACTCCTACAGTTGCTCGTCTTCCGAAGAAAGTCGCCTCAGTCCTCGGGCCCTCGCAAGAAAACAAACAGAGAGTGTGATCAGACCAGATTATTATATAAACGAGTCAGAAAAATATATACAAAAATCTATACAGAAAACTGCGAAAAAGAAAGCCGCGGAAAAATCAAATGTGACTACTAAGCCGTGCTCCCCGGCAACGACGCCATTCTGAAGACCGAAAAAATCACCAAGACTCGGGTGAATAAAATAGATCAAGGGTCGTTACGACCCAGATCTCGGAGACAATTCAGTCAATCAAGAAAATAAGGGGTCAGACCACCAGAACAATGTAAAAATCAAAGAAGCTCAATAGTGGTCATGGCTATTGGATTAGCCTGGTATAGCGATCAGGGTCGGACTCAGGGAGCACGTGATGGCCTTTCGGCCTACGAAGTAGTCAGAAATAATGAAAAATAAAAGACAAATATTTTTGGTGGATTTTTAATATTTTTATATTTTTTGGATTTTTAAATAATGAAGACAATAGGAAAAATAAGGAAACAAACAAATACACTCAATTATTTAAATACTCAAATAAGCTCAGAAAAATCAAACAAAAATATTTTTATGTTTTTTATATTTTTTACTATTTTTGGTCAATTTTTGGTAATTTTCTGATTTTTATATAATTTTCTAAAAATAAAACAAGACTGAAAATACAAGACACTGTCCAGTCAGGCTTGGAGGACCAATTTAAAATATAAAATGATCCTAAAAAGGCCTGAAGGTAATTTTTATAAATAACATAAATAATGAGGAAAATTCAGGAAGAGAGTTTACTATTTTTGGAATTTTTTTTCAATTTTTAGGGTTTATATAAATCCAAAAATGACCAAAATTGGTCAGACAATCAAACACACCAAGACAAACAATATTTAATTTTTTTGTAATTTTTAGAGGTGTTTTAATATTTTTTATAATTTTTAAAACTGGACAGTAAGAAAAATGCGTGTTTTTGAATTTTTAAAATATTAAAAAGAGTCAAAAATGTCTCCAAAAATTAAAGAAAATTTTATACCATGGCAGGAGTCATGTGTCCAATTTTCATCAAATTTGGAGTAGTTTTCAAACACAAAGGCACTGTGCACAGGGACCTGTATGCAATTAAAATAAGTTCTAGGGAGTCCAGTGCAAATTCGCCAAGAACTCACGCGCCAAGCGCGTGACCTGGGCACTCAGGGACCACTTTGCAATAAAACTTAAGTCCCTGGACTAAATAGTAACACGTACTAAAAGTCCAGGGGCGAAAGTGTAAAATACCCACGATATATGGCACATGCACAATTAGAACACTCACAGGGGCATTTCCGCAAATATCAAAAACATATTTTCATTCGTAAACACCCTGAAATATCCAGCCCATACATGCAAATATCCCACAAAAATCACGTGTCGAAGCACGTGTACCACAACGTACAGGGGTATAAAAGCAAATACAAGAAATGACAAGGTCCTGTATGCAATTTACCAAATTAAAATAAAGGTTCTAAAATATTTACAGGGCTAAATATTAACAACTAAAAAGCTAATGGCCTAAGAGATATTTACCCTTTATTAAGCGGAGGGTCGGATGCGCGCTACGTATCGAATCAGACAGTGGAGGCGGCGCGGCGCTCAACGACGGACCCTCGCTTGGATCAGACGGTTGAGGTCCTCCCACGTGGAGGATCTGATGGCTGCGGAACGTCGTGGGTGACCGAAGGGTCTCAGCTTTGATCGGACGGCGGAGGCTTAGCCACGTGGATGATCGGACGTCTCCTGTGCGACGTGGCTAACCCTCGCTTATCGGACGGTCGAGATCTACCCTCTGATGATCAAACGGCTGCTGCTGCTCCTCAAATGAACGGCTCTATGTGAATCTGGAGCTGGAGGGAGATCGGACGGTCGGGGAGGATGCTCGATGAACTCGACACCGGCGAGTTTCGCCGGGCTCGTGCGCATGTAGGAGAGCTCCTCGGAGGCTGCTGAGGATCGGAAAAAATGCGCCCGGGCCTCCCGCGTCTGACGAGACCCTCCGATGGTGCAACGGAGCTCCGGAGAGCTCATGCGGCACCAGCGGAGGTGGAGGTGCTGCTTCTGACTGTCTGAGCCCTCAGATAGGCTTGGATTGTCCTGCAAAGCAAAGCAACAAGCTCCTGGGTCGAGGGCAAAGTGCGTCGACCCGGTTAGGGGTGGTGAAGGTGAATGGTGCGGCAGGGCGAACGAGCTCCGGCGGAGCGACGACGATGAAGCTCGATACCTAGTTCCTGTACGAACTGGGGTGAATGGATGTGTGCAGAAGATGCGCGGGGGAAATGCGAAGGTGGTGGGCGATTCCGATGATCGAGATGTATGCGAGGGTGGTCGGAATCAGAGGTCGTCGGCGACGGAGCGATTTGGGCGAAAAGCCAAATTAGAGAAATAGGAAAGGAAAGAGGGCTACCTACTGGATGAGATCGACTGGGGAAGAGCTGGGGAAGCTCCAGGTCCTAGCCTCGAGGGCCGTCGGTGCCCGAGGCTCGAGCACCATGTCTGGGCGGCGCACGGCGACGCAAAGTCGCCGGATCAGTGGTCCAGCTACTCCCTCCTCGCTGCAACACGGCCGAACGCAAGCTGTCACTCATGCGAGGGCTATGGAGGTCCTAGGGTGAAGAGAGATGAGCCAAAGATGCGTGAAAAGCACGGCGGAGCTCGGACTATATAGTAGCTCAGGTCCAAGAAGAAGAGGTCGGGCAGGGTTCCGCGAAGCGCGGATCCCAACGCGGATATGACGGCGAGGATCTCGGATGCAGGAGGATTAATTAGGACCTGGGGTTTGGGGTGTTGACGATCGGGTCATGACGCAAAAATTCAGCGAAGTCGGGTCAGGCGTGCAGATCCGCGGGGATTTGGTCCAAAGGGGGGAGTTGACCGGGGGGTCAACATCCCTCGTGGACCAATAAGAGGTGGCCACGTCGAAATGATTTAGAAATTCAAATTAAAATAGAAAATGGCCGATTTAGGAAAAACTTAAAACATGAAAAATTCTTCTTTTATTTTAAAATATTTTTGTGAATTTTATTTATTTTTTTGAAATAATAATTAGGTATTTACAATATAGTATTATATATAGGTATATATACAATATTAGATTTTTTATTTATTTATGTACATTTTTATTCCAATTTTATATTTTATTTATTTATACGATAAAATTTGGAATATTTTAGTATTTTTATTTTATTTTTATTATTTATTTACACAGGTAAATAAATAGATATATACAAGTATGTGCATGGTATATACACAATGTTTTATTTTGATTTTTATTTTTATTCTTTATATTTTATTTTGTTTTTATGGTTTTTATTTTATTTATTTACATTCTGAAGTATAGAATATATACAATTTGTATGGGATTTTAATTGATTTATTTATAAAGATAAATAAATAGATTCATGATCTTATGTGCACGGTGAATATACACAAGAGAGGATGCTTTTATTTTATTTTTATTTTTAATCTTTTTATTTTGGTTTTGTATTTTCAAATATATACATATATATATATATACAAGCCTATTTTTATTCTATTTTTAGAGGAAAATATTTTTATTGTATTTACAGGTATATTTACATACATGAGCTTCCTTATCTCTCTCTACTTGGGTTTTTATGCGGTCAGGCCCATGCTGAGACCTCCCTTGGGATTAGGTTGCTCAATATTTATTCTAAATATCTCCCTCTTTTTCTTTTGTCTCTTTATTCTTTTATTTATGCACAAAAACATGCTAATTATTTACTTTTATACAATGCATGCACTTTGGTAATTATTTGTACTTACAAGAATATACATGTATTTGCAAAGGTTTTTGTAGCTAAAATATAAGAATAAAGAGTGATGAATGGGTATTCATCACCCCCCCTAATACTTAACTTTGCTAGTACCTTAGCAAACACTTATTTGAAAAAAAAAGAAGTGAAAAAGAGAAAGAAAAAAAAGAAAAAGAGGAGATTATACATGGATTAAGGCTGATTATTAAACTTGCCTTCATTAAATTGAGATATGGAGCTCGATCAGATCTTTGGATTATTAATGTGTCGGAACCTTATTTGGACTTAAGCTTAAAACTCAAAGCCTCTAAGTTCCACCAATCTATGGGCAAGACTCCTCAATAAATCATATCAGAACAAGTCTACATACACAAACTCTAATGACCATGAATCTTTCCATGCGGTGTAAGTGATATGTAGCTCCCCGCCTCAGAAGTAACAAAGAAACAACCTCCCCCAACCTGGTAACTCTAATGCCTCGGTCTAGCAACTCTTTCCTCGAGAAGCGGGGTATTCCCTTCTAAGTTCAAGTGCAACCGGCTCAAGAAGAGGGGGAAGAGGAGAATGGACCATGGCCAGTGTAGCCATGTATCCTTGGGACCTCTAACCAGTGTAGCCGAGTCTCCCGCTGCAAGCTTCATGAGATGTAACATGTATACCATAAGCTTTTGCTTTATTTGACTATATACACTCCGGTGGGGTTATTAAATTTTCAATCCGACCCACCACTTTTTTTGGAGTTCTTTTCTTTTTGCACATTTTTTTCATGTGCAACTGTACAACATATCTACATGGTGCAACATATATACAAGGACTTTTTCCTCTTGAGCCAGTAAACTATTCCTCTTTTGAAGCTTTATTGCAACCCACAACTTCTGTCTTTAGACTTCATCACTACCAGACTAAGTTGAGATGTACTTCCTTCACTAGAAGAAGAGAGGTTCCGCCTAGAAGTACTACCCTCATATGCTACCCCAAGCCAAAGGAAACTGCCTCCTCACCACCTCATTCGTGGAGAGCTATGTGTAAAGTGCTGGTGCAAGTCAAGCCATTGTCTCTAAGAGTCATGCGTGTGTTGTTAAGTGCTCTACTTAGGCTCATCAAGATGACATATGCTCATAGCCTAGTGGACTCAAAGAATTAAGTCCCAAAGGACCTGAAAAGCCTTAACCCTAAGCCATATAAGGTTCCTCTTAGAATTAGGTGGATTAAGATCTTAATCAAGCTCCATTTCCCAATTTAATTCCAGGCTAGTTTAAATGTCAACTAGAATCCAGGAAAATTATAATATATTTACAAAACTGCAATTTACAAATATTTACAATCGTGCAAAATTTTTGAAAAATGTTTTAAAATCATGAATGTGTGCATGAATGCAAGTTTTGCAAAATATTTTCAAATATTTACAAGGTTCTTGCAAACTTTTTGTTTTCAAAACATTTTGGAAAAATTTTGTACTATATACATAATTTTGATATGAAAAATATTTACAAACCCTTTACACAAATCATTTACAATGATTTGTACAAAAATAATTTGTATAAATAAATAGGTATGTGCAAAATGAATTTTATATACAAGGAAAATTTTTTAATTTTTATGGGTTTTTAGCCATTTTTATTTATTCACACACTCACACAAAGTACGAGTTATGGCTAAAGTATATATGAAATATATACGCACCCCCCTATACTTAGCTCGAACGATGTCCTCAGAGTGATCAAGAGCGATGAAGAAGACATAACTTGTGCTTAGTATAGGGAAGTGAAAAGGAATGGCTAGATACAGAGATGAATGAAAGAATAGAATGAGGAGAACTCGGTGTTTTCCCTCTATACTTAGGATCAAGTAATCCTAAGTATAGCAAGCTGTACATGAAGGGAAATCCAAGTGAAGGATGTACAGAGTCTACCCCCCCCCTATACTTAGGGTAAAATATCCCTAAGTATAGGCAGCAAAACAGGGGTAGAAAGAATCAAAAGAATAGCCGAAGGTCCTATATCCCCCCTATACTTAGGGTAAAGTACACCCTAAGTATAGCATAATCATAAGATGAGAAAAGGGATGTGGGACTAAAGAATAGAGTGATATGGACAACTGGATCTATACAGGTCGGGAGAACGGTGATAATCAGGCATGAGATGCAATAGATGTGAGTCAAGAGACCACATCTCACGCAAAGTGAATAGGGGTAACATCAACGACCCGTGGCTCATGATCTAGAAATGGCTTGAGCCGCTGGTCGTTCACCCAAAAGGTACTCTCAGAAGACAACTCAGATATATCAATGCTCCCGTTGTCGTGTACCTTTTTCACAAGATAAGGTCCCTTCCATTTGCTTTGTAGCTTCCCTGGAAATAGACGAAGCCTAGCATCAAACAGCCATACTCTCTGTCCTGGCTCAAAATGCTTGTGGCTGATATGAGAATCATGCCACTCCTTCACTCTCTCCTTATAATGTAGGCTATTTGAAAAGGTTGTATCACGAAGCTCCTCCAGGGCTGCTAACTCTGCCCTCCTCTGGTCTCCTACACTATCTGGATCCAAAATAATATCTGTAACTGCCCAAAGTGACCTGTGCCTTAACTCAACAGGTAAATGGCACGGCTTGCCATATACGAGGCGAAAGGGAGATGTACCCAAAGGAGTCTTGAAAGACGTCCGATATGCCCACAAGACCGAGTCCAAAAGCTGTGACCAATCCTTTCGGTCAGTGCGGACGACTTTCTGCAATATAGTCTTGATCTCCCTGTTCGACACTTCGGCTAGACCATTCGTCTGTGGATGGTATGGCGTGGCAACTCGATGGTCTATGCCGAACTCGCTAGCATGATCTTATGTGCATGGTGAATATACACAAGGGAGGATGTTTTTATTTTATTTTTATTTTTAATCTTTTTATTTTGGTTTTGTATTTTCAAATATATACATATATATATACAAGCCTATTTTTATTTTATTTTTAGAGGAAAATATTTTTATTGTATTTATAGGTATATTTACACACATGAGCTTCCTTATTTCTCTCTACTTGGGTTTTTATGCGGTCAGGCCCATGTTGAGCCCTCCCTTGGGATTAGGTTGCTTAATATTTATTTTAAATATCTCCCTCTTTTTCTTTTGTCTCTTTATTCTTTTATTTATGAACAAAAACATGCTAATTATTTACTTTTATACAATGCATGCACTTTGATAATTATTTGTATTTACAAGAATATACATGTATTTGCAAAGGTTTTTGTAGCTAAAATATAAGAATAAAGAGTGATGAATGGGTATTCATCAATGGCTCATAAGAATTCAATTTCTTTTGCATAATGAAAAGATAAATTAATAAATGAAGGGAAACATAATACACATAATAGATGAAAATTTAAAACAATACATACAAACTCGTCAATTTTTTGATGGGTATTTTTTCTTCCCATTCGATGTGTTGGATTTACTTCCATTGCATGACTTCTCTTGTTCTTAAGTGTTCTCTCCTAAATTACAAAAAAACTATTAACACCCAAGTTAATATTCTAAACCTTTCGTAAAAATATATTAAAAAATATGCATTTACCTTATACTCCTCAGAAGACCAATAATCAACAAGCTTTCTCCATGTCACTGCATCAAGCTCCTTGGGAATTCATTTACGTAGCTCTGATAGAGGTATCGTCTCATCAAAATACTGAAAGAACAAAACTAAAAGATATTAGTTACTAATTTAACACACAATATTGAATATCAAATATTTAAAAGAATACTTAACCTTCTTTTTTATTTCACATCGATACCGACGATGTAGATCACCTGCATGTGATAATATTTGTTTATCTATCTCAAGGCTACGCTCCCATGTAAAAGAACCCTATAATACCAATGTTAGAAAATATTTTTAGATTTTTTAAAAACAACCAATATTTATAACATACCTCCAAGTCATGCAAAATTGAAGCTTTAACATCATCTGAAACATCTCTTCTGAAATCACGAGTTAAAATATGAATTCGAAAACGTACAGCCTGCCCTAAAAAACTATGAAATTGTGCAGCATGTTCCCCAACAGCATCTCCACCAACAATTTTAACATGCAATGTTTGTCCAGCAGCTAGACGATCTAAGTAACGACACCTTGATGGGCCTCTACATCCCTTAACTGATGAAGAACCAGCATCTGTTCCATCATCACTATATTGCATAGGCGACTGATGTGACTCTGATTGTGTTTCAGCTACATTAGGTAACTGAGCACAATTTTTAGCTCGTGTTTCCATCTACATCACAATTAAGTTTCTAATAATAAATGACATATTTGCAACAAGAAAATATTATGAAGTTGTAATACTCAGGTGTACAGGTGATTTACCACTGATTTACTTCCTCTTGGGGGTGTAGTCAACATTGAATCAGTACGACGTTCAAATCGATGTGTTACCTGCATTACATGTTTATAGAAAATTTTAAACTAGCTAAAAAAAGAATATATTCAAATGAAAAAAATTTAAACTATCAAATTACCGTTGATTTGGTTCCTGCTATAGGAGTAATTGGTACAGAGTGAATACGGCGTTCCGATCGTGGTCTAATTTGCATTGCGATTTAAGACAAGATATTAAAATAATTATAATTTTATTTGTAAACAAGTGTACATTTTAAAGAAATAAAATAGATTACCATTACTCATTTACAATTCTGTTGGTTCCACCAATAAGGATATCCACATCTACATTATTTTGTGCGCATGATGCCTCAACGTCACGCATATTATCTTGGTAGGCATCTGAGTCTATAATGATGTCTTCATTTTGGACATCATAGAAGTCTCTAGGCATCATTCTTACAGGTATAATCCATCCACATGCCTCGTTGTCATCTACATAGAAAACTTGTTCCACTTGACTTGCTAATGCAAAAGATTCCTCTGTAGCTAGACGGGCACTTTTCTTTAGACTGACAAATTCGGTTACCTTATCCTTGCGATAACCCACGCCTTCATTGTACACATCAAACCAATCACATTTAAATAGCACCACTCGGTGGTCATGTGTGAAGCTAACCTCAATAATATCTATAATTTCCCCATAGTAGCCATCCAATCCAGACTCGAGAGCTGATTTAACAACCACACCACTCATTTGATTTGTTTTATTGATATCGATAGATTTATTTCTAAATCTGAACCCATTTACAATATATCTTGAATGTGAGTGGACATGCGAATACGGACTCCGTGATATTATATCCAGTTCTGTAGTCCATCTTGGATCACCATTTTGTTTAAATTGCTCAATTTGCACTTGAAACCAAAGTAGGAATACGGATATGTCATCTCTTTCCACTGACAAGTGTTTATATTCTTCGAAATATGCATCAACTCATCAATCTGCATTTAATACATAGTAATGTGGAAGGTATCTCTCTTTGGGACCATTCTCGTCTTATAGTACCTGATATTGGTCTTCCACTTGAAGAAAAAATTGCTAGACGTCCTTCTCTAACTTCAGGTGCACCACCATCAAAATTTCTTTCCATACGATTAAAGCAATTATTTGTACCATCCATGTGCATCGCATAGAAATTTATGCATTCCTCAAATAAGTAGCCTTCTACAATTGACCCCTCTGGAGAAGCCTTATTGATAACATATCCTTTCAATTTTTTAAGATATCGTTCAATGGAGTACATCCATCTATATTGCACTGGATATGCGATTCTTTCTTCGTTCGCTAAGTGCATAGTCAAGTGTACCATTACATCAAAAAATGATGGTGGAAATATTTGTTCCATCTTACATAGGGTCACTATGATACTGTGTTCCCATTCATATAGTGCAGATGGATCAAGTACCTTACTACATACAGCTCTGAAGTATTGGCTTAGCTCTGTTAAGGGACGTACAAGATCTGGTGAAATCACCCCACGAATGGCTAATGGTAAGAAAACTTGCATGTACACGTGATGATCATGGCTCTTGAGACCCGAAATCTTTTTCTCTGCTATGTTCACACATCTGGAAAGTTGAGAAGAGTAGCCATCTGGTACCTTGATGTTATCTAAGAAAGACAATATCTTCTGACGTGCATCCAGGGATAATGTATACAATGCTCCAGGTAACATCACTCTCCCATAATTCAACTCTACAGGTTGTAATTCCTTTCTTATGTTTAATTGTTGCAAGTCCCTCCTAGATTTCAAAGTATCTTTTGCAGTTCCAGATAAACCTAAGATTCCAAGTATGTTATCCATCACATTTCTCTCAATATACATGACATCAAGATTATGACGGATCTGTAAATATTTCCAGTAAGGTAACTCTCAAAAAATATACTATGCTTCCTCCAACCACCACTCAACTTTTTCTTGAAAAGACGACCCAGTCGAATATCTTGAATGCTCTCATGTTGTTGCAACAACTCACATCCAGAAACACGTACAAAGTCCAATTTTAGACCTGATGATGCTCCGTCAAATTTATCTTTATATTAACTTCTACGCCATCTATGTTTAATGGAAAGGAATCTACGGTGACCCAAATAGCATTGTTTTCCACTTTTATTCAACCAAGTACTATGTGTATTATCCATACATACCGGACATGCAAGTTTGCCTTTGGTACTCCACCCCGATAAATTGGCGTAGGCTGGAAAATCGTTAATGGTCCATAATAACATCGCACCCATTCTGAACTTCTCTTTTTTGTGTGCATCATATGTTTGCACTCCACTCGTATCACAACAACTTCAACTCATCAATCAAAGGTTGCATATATATATATATATATATATTGCATTCCCAGGTCCTTTTGGACCTGTTATTAACATTGAAAGCATCATAAAGGACGACTTCATGCACATCCATGGTGGTAAGTTATGAGTGACAATCACAACTGGCCAAATTGTATAACTGACGTTCATGTTTGCATATGGATTGAAGCCATCACTTAAAAGACCAAGCTTGATATTTCTAGCTTCTAATGCAAAATTAGGAAAATTCTCATCAAACTTTATCCACTCTTCAGAATCTGATGGATGATGCATTAATCCATTAGGATCTATCACCTTATCCTCTTTATGCCATGACATCCATTTAGCAGTCTTAGATGACATGAAAAGACGTTGTAGTCTAGGAACCAATGGAAAATATCTAAGTACTTTCTCTGCTCTCCTCTTTGAATTATTAGAGGCACCTGTATTTTCTTTGTACCGTGAAAAATTACATTCAGGACAAGTAGTGACACTACAAAAAAAGGCGGGATTGGCGTGCACATAAGAGCTCGTTATGTGCACGCCATGTGCACGTCCGATGAGTGGGCGAGCACATGTGCTCGTTAAGGGCGTGCTCGCTGATCTGAGAGTCGCACAGCTGGTGGGCGAGCACCATGGGACGCTATGTGCTCGCCCTCCCCATGGCGGGCACATATGTGCTCGCCGGTATGATCGCCTTCTCTATAATTTGCGATTACACACGGAGCACCGGGCGAGCACATGTGCTCGCCCAAAGTGATTTCCAGGAAAAAAATGTACAGGTTTGACAGGGTTTTGACGCCCCGTCGAACCTGTATACCCTGCCAATAAGCCACTGCAGGTATCTTCCTAAGGATATATATATATTATAGCAGTTCGTAGAGTAAGATAACTAGCACTAAGAATTTAAAGGAACGCAATATACATGAATTCAGAAATAAACAATCTAATTTAATATCTAAATATTACAAACAAGTCAATGCCAACAAAGTTCATATAAATTAAAAGATGTTCTAAAAGTTTAAAAGAAAATACAGGTACAAACCACCAAAAACTTGCTTCTTCTTTGATCTAAAAAATTTGGACACTAAACCCTGCTTTGATTTCTTTTTTTCTTTCTCCTTTTCTTTGAACCTCGCAAACAGGCGCGCCTCTTCTTCAGGGTCGTTCTCCTCCTCCTCTTCGTTATCAGATTCAATCTCTTCAGGTTGAGATGCACGCCCTTGCGACCTATATTATATATGGAAGATATTTATCTATTACATGCATTTTGTAGATATAGAAATTTAATTGTATTACTCATTCTATAAGAAGAATACTTACATGTACGCCGTGAACTCCTCTCGGAGCTTCGTCACCTGCTCCACCATCATCGCCATCTGCGAATCCATTGGAGCTGTTGATTGGGACGGATGTGGTTGCGTGTACGATGGCTGCGAGTATGCAGAATAGGAGTGACGATGTTCCTCCACATAATATGGAGGAAGACCACCAAGCGCCTGCTTCCTATTCGCCACAACGTCCCTCTCCTCCAACACCTTATAAGTTTTTCAATTTTTAATATAAAAGTATATATTAGAAATGAATATAGTAAGATAATATTTATCCATATATACCTGCTTCCAGATCGTTTTATCAAATGGTGGTTGCTCTCCAGTTGGATCGACACCCCATTTATCTGCAGATAGTGCCAGATAACGATCCTGAAATACAAAGTTTACAATATATATAAATAAGTTATAATATATCAATTAATTGTAAATAAATTGATAGACTTACCAACAATTGTCCTGCTTCAGGAGTGGACCATTGCGACTCTCCTTCTCTCCCACTCATGTGGGACCTCGACCACCACTCCTGAAAAGAGGGTTCCCTTTCCAACCTAGCAGCCTGAAAATTTTTTTAAGATCTATTAAGACATTGCATTATATTAAAGTAGATCTCCAAAAAATAATTTTAACTCGTAATACCATCTCCGCTCTAATCTGATTGTGGCTTTTAGAGCCACTGGTCGACTTGATCCTTTGTTTTTGGCGGTTTGTCTTTCCCGCCGTAGATCTTCTTCCAAACTCATCATCCGCAACGAATGCATCACAGAAATCGGCCCATCTGCAAGGATTACGTTATGATAATTGATTATTGTAAAAAGTGTAATATAAATTATTTGACAAGTATAATACCTATCCTCCGTACACCATGACGGCGGGAACCTCTTCATCTCCTCAAAATTCATCTCCTCGCATCCCGTCTTCACATGTGAGTCTCTCCTTGCCTTGAAAAATGTATCGCTCATTCTCTTTTCTGCCAAACGAATGAAGGCTCTACGATAAACCTCCTTCCCCAGACCAGTGCCAAGGCGAAACCTACTCTGAAAAATAATAACAATTTATAAGATACAAAAAACTTGATCAAAAAATTCTGTATCACTTCTAAGAAACATTTCTTACCAGAAATATGTCAAAAAGTCTCTCCTGCTCTGCAGCAGGGATGCGACACCACCCAAATTGCATGGAAGTCAAGTGTGTCTTTATTATGTCAGTTATCTCCTTTGCCACCCTGTTGCTGTTCGAAAAATCCCTACATTTACTAGAAAATTTAACTTCCATACAATTTATAAAAATTTGGAAAATATTTAAAGATAAAATCTATAAAATTTTTACCTCCCATCAGCCGTAACCTCCAACAAAGGGTGGGACGCCGACGTCTGTCCAACTACAGTGGGTAAAGGCACAGATGTGCTCGGCCGTCCAGAAGAAGGAGAGTCAGAACCCATCGATGTCCGGACTGGTATGGGGACCTGGACTGGGAATCCTGTAGGGGCTGCTGAGGTAGATGGCTCTCCATAGCCTCCTATGTAAAAGGGTGGCGGAGGATAACCAAGAGACTCGTAGTAAGCTATCACCCGGCGAACCTCGTCGGACTGTGAATCAGGAGCAACATCCGGGGTGGGCTGCCTACTGGAAGAAGGT
Organism: Ottelia alismoides; assembly: GCA_037367405.1. Taxonomy (NCBI): domain Eukaryota; kingdom Viridiplantae; phylum Streptophyta; class Magnoliopsida; order Alismatales; family Hydrocharitaceae; genus Ottelia; species Ottelia alismoides. The sequence goes on from JAZKJV010001784.1 coordinate 514,165, forward strand.
GTGTCTGAGGAAGAAGGACGATTGGATCTATGTGATCCATGCGACCCGCCACGTCCAAAACCTGTCATGACTGTAATAATGATGCATTACATAGTTATTATTTAAGATTTTAGTTAATTCAATTATAATTGTATAATAAAACTTACAACTAATCTTCATCACTTATTTCGGTGGGATTAAATGATATTTCTTCATTTTCTGAGTTTTCCGAGAAATCATTACTGGAGTCAGTATCATCTTGTAAGTCAACACACAAAACTTCATTATCAGTCAATCGAATCGATTCGATAACTGGGACTTCTTCTGTTAAGTCTATTCTTTCATTTGTCGGTGTAAATGCTTCATCTATGTCATCTTCCTGATTACTGGAATCATTGGAGATATAACTTCGAGAATTTATCTTCACAACAGTTACTGTTTCAATGCCCTTTCTCTTCTTTGATATTTGTGGGAGATAACATACTTGATCCGCTTGAGATGCTAAGACGAATGGTTCAAATCTGCGCATAAATTTCCTTTGCACCACGTCGACAATGTTATTTCTTTTATCAAGTACTACACCTCCATTGGGTTCATACCAATCACACAAGAAAAGAACTACTTTATTCAAGCCTGGTATACTATATTCCACTTCTATAATCTCCTTTAAAATTCCGTAATAATTTAGATGATCTTCCTCATAACAAGATCCGCGAACCATCACTCCATGATTTTGAGTTGTCAAATATTTACCGGAATTTAAGGTATGAAAACGATACCCATTACTGTAACATGAGTTGTACGATCGAACCTTATAAACAGGTCCTTCTCCAAAATATTTTAGAATATGAGAATAGAAATCACCACCGTCCAACTGTTTTGATCGGTCTTTAAACCACGCTGGAAATTGATTTCTTATAAGTGTTCAAAACTTCATCATCTGAATACATAGGATTTTCCTCCATAATTTTCTGTCTAAATTCCCTACAATTTATAAGAGAAAAATATTCATTACTTGTAATGAATATATACATAAAGCAATTCAAATACTTACTGAACATATGGTGTTATTTCCTCGCAATTGTCTAATACGTATAATTCTGCAGCATCCTTCTCTTGTTTCGATAAGAAACGTTCAGTTGCTTTGCCTATTAGATGAGTGGATGGCCGAAAGATACTGATACAAGGTTCTTCATCGGAAGAAATTGTCTCATTCCTCCCGAATCTATTGTGGATAGTCTCCACATCTTCTGGAAGATATCTTGCGTAGAATGTTGCGACTTCCTCATATATATATTGTGAACTTATAGATCCTTCAACTTTACTTTTGTTTCGGACCTTTCTTTTAAGAAAGAACATAAACCTATAAGAAAATAGGTTAAACATTTAGTCCAAATAGTAAAGAAGGAATGACATTCTAATACATTTATTTACCTTTCAAACGGATACATCCAACGATATTTTACCGGTCCACCAACTTTTGCTTCCCATGGAATATCAATCATCAGATGCTCCATCGAATCAAAAAATGACGGCGGAAATATCTTATCCAGGTTACACATAATCACAGGAAGATTTTTTTGAAGATAATCCATCTCCATGCGGTGTATGCGTGACGAGCATAACACCTGGAAAAATCTACTTACATCTGAAAGAGCATCGATAATATTTTTTGGTAACAATCCTCTGAACACTAACGGTAGTAATCTTTCCATAAAAACATGGCAGTCATGACTCTTTATTCCCTTAAATGTAAACTTCTTCAGATCGACCAAATTGGAAAAATTTGATGCATATCCGTCTGCAAACTTCAATTTACTTGTCCATTCACAAACAAGCTTAACTTGATTTCTATCTAAAGTATACTTTGCTTTTGGAACTTCAACCCTTCCACTATCATGTTCCTTGATATGCAATTCTGGGCGATTACATATGAGTTGTAAATCACGACGAGACTTTACTGTATCTTTTGATCGACCGGTTACATTCATTACAGTGTAGAAGATGTTATCGAACACATTTTTCTTTATATGCATAACATCTAAGTTGTGTCGTATCAGTAACTTACTCCAATATGGTAACTCCCAAAATATACTCTTCTTAATCCAATTATGACTGTCACCAAAACCAGGAAGGTTTTTTGTTTTATCTCCATTTTCTAAGGCTGATTTTTCTAATTGTTCCAAGTATGATAATATCATATCGCATGTCTTAATTGGTGGAGGATCTGAAAGATCAATTGTATTTCTTTTGAAAGAATGTTTCTATCTTCGATATGGATGATTACTTGGAAGAAATCGCCTGTGACAATCAAAAAAACATGGTTTCTGACCGTGTTGAAGCTGGAATGATTTAGTACTATCCATACAATATGGACAACTTTTACGTCCATACGTACTCCATCCAGATAACATTCCATATGCTGGGAAATCATTTATCGTCCAAAGTAGAGCTACTTTCATGTTAAATGTTTGACTCTTATTAGCATCATATGTATCAACTCCATCGACCCATAACATTTTCAACTCATCGATAAGAGGACGTAAATAAACATCAATGTACTTTCCCGGATGTGTAGGTCCTGATACTAACAGCGAAAGAAATATAAACTGTCGCTTATTATATAACCATAGGGGTAGATTATATGGCGTTGTCATTACTGGCCAACAAGAGTAATCTTTACTTCTTCCATGAGGATTAAACACATCTGTACATAAACCTATAACGCAATTCCTCTTTTCATCATTAAATGTAGAAAAAGCTGACATCAATTCTTTCCAACAATCAGATTCGGATGGATGCTCCATATATTCATCGACTTTATGTTCTGCGTGCCATGTCATGTATTTCGTCGTTTCTTTACAATAATATAGTCGTTTCAATCTCGGAGTCAGCGGGAAATAACGTAGAATCTTTCTCGATATTTTTTTTCCACTCTTACTAGCTGTCTGATATCTTGGCTCATTACATTCAGGACACCGTTGTAAATGTTGATGTTCACCGTAATATAGAATATGGTGATTTATGCATGAGTCTATTTTAATTTCTGCTAAACCCATCTTCCACATCATCTTTTTTGTTTTGTAATAATTATCAGGTAATTCTGCATCTTCTGGTAACATCTTCTTAATAATCCTCAGCATTGCATCAAAATTACGATCGGTCATATTATATTCCATCTTCATCGATAGAAGATCCGAGACCGCAGAAAGTTTTGAATATGTCTTGCAACCCAACCACAATGGCTCTTCCGCTTTTTTCAACAACTCGTAAAATTCTGCACTCTCCATATGGTTCCTCATCATCTAACAAAGTATCATTAAATTCTGGACCCGCAACATCCATAACCATATCTGCAAAGGGATTAATATTGTCAGCTTCTTCCACATCATTCATTCTGTTCTCGAAATTCTCACCATGCCTCCACCAAATCTGATATCCTTCCATGAAACCCATTCTATAAAGATGTAACTGAGTTTCATCTTTTGATCTCTTCTTCATTAGACGACATTTCTTACACGAACACAAGATAGTTCCATCTGAATCCACAATACGGGAACCTTGTGCGTAAGCAAATTGTATGAATTCCTGAACACCTCTTTGAAAAGCATCTGCTATATGCCCATCTACTACACGGTTGTACATCCATTCTCTATTGGTCATATTTATGAACCTAAATTAAATAATCTAAAATGTCAAATCTAAGAAATTGAGGATATCTAAAAGTATCACATTTTTGAGTTTGAAGATGAGAAGAGAAGTGTATTAATTATGTTATCACTTTAGCTCGTCCATAAGGATTCAAATTTACTAAAAGATGATCGTTGTCACAAGTATCTTTATTTCTAACGAAAATTCGGCAGCATAACCCTGCACCTCTCCCGTATACCCCATAAATCAATCGTAATTAATTATCAAAATAATCATATTATTGATTATTTCAATAATAAATATGACTGATTTGGTATACAGAAGAGGAAGGGGTTATGAACTGAATTTCCGTAAGAAATAAAGACATTGTGACACGGATCACCTTTTAGTAAATTTGAATCCTTACGGACCCCCTTAGTCCGGGACCTCCGAACTAAGGAAAGCTAATATAAATGTAATACTTTAAGATCATTTTACGTCGTACATTTGTAAGTGCTACAAATGAGACTATAAAATAATCTTAAAATATTTATTCATTTATATTAACCGGGCATTTACGTATATTTGGCTGATTAACGATGGGGATAGGGATAAGTGTGATCCTTATTTAGTGCCTAATACAGTGCTTGGGTCACTAAAAGTTAATGGGCACCTGCAAAAAAAATTCGAACCTGCATACATCAAAATCCACGACCATTGGTCTGGGATAAACATCCCAAAGTGAGTCCAATAGTGCTGTGAAAAAATAAAAAAATATAACACAGTTAGAGGTGATCAAATCCTCTAATGTGTTGCACACGCCACCCGTTGTGCAGAGCCACACACCACCCGGTGTGGAAGGACGCACTGTGTGTGAAGAATTTTGTGCGATTTTCTAATAATTACTAAATCATATTTTGGACTTATTATAAACCTATGTATAAGTTAATGTGATATAATTGGTCACATTAACTAAAATTTAATGTGATAATAAATTATCACAAAATAAACAATGGTGTATATCATATCTCATATCAAAACGATATGAAATTTTAAAACTGTTATTAATGATGTTCATAATATCTAGTATCTACATTATTGAAGTTGAGTAACTAAAGTTATTCATAAATTTCATAACTAATCTTTTTTGAACATAATGTTTGTTGAGGCATTTTATCTACATTATTCCGAGGCATTATAAAAGTTGAGTAACTAATCTTTTTTGAGCATAACTAATCTTAACTAATCATACAAGCATTTTGTCATTTAAAATTTACAATATTTAAACATAATGTTTGTTGAGGCATTTTATCGAACACCTACAGGGCATACAATTATACATATTATTTAGACAATCAAATTCGAAATGACAATACTATAGTGATCTACTATTATCCTTAACATGTAAAACACATATAAACTATCAAAATACTACACTACATTCAACAAAAATTTTAAACCCTAATCTATCCAAACAATACAAAAAAGTAATGGAATCAAATAAAAAGAGAAAGGATTAAAGATTATACTGAGTGGTAGATGTAGATCTACTCAAAACACGAAAACGACGGGCGTCGGGGTCGGGGCGGAGGGCTGGCGGGTCGCCGGAGGGGAGGAAATGGGAGAGAGTTGCGTGAGAAATGAGGAAGAAGAGCCTCGCAGGTTCTGTTTACGGTCCTGGGCGAGCACACTTAAGTGCTCGCCAGGCCGTCGCCAGGTGCTCGCCCAAAATATCCAGCCGCTAAAATTATCCGCGCAAGGAAATTCAAGTGGGCGAGCACAATTGAGCGAGCACATGGGCGAGCACATGTGCTCTTCAAAACTGGTAACTGCGCCTCTCCGCAAAATTCAAACCAGCGACCCTCATGGGCGAGCACATGTGCTCTTAGTTTGCTCGCCCATTAAGGGGCGAGCACATGTGCACGCCAGGTGCACGCCGACCTGTGCACGCTAATCCCGCCTTTTTTTGTAGTGTGAGTTCTCGATGTTCTTTCCAAAATAGAATGCAATCATTACGGCATGCATCTATTTTTTCCAATTTTAAGTCCAATGATCGAAGATGTTTTTTTGCATTGTACTAATTAGTTGGATAGCCTTCAGGATTATTCAGCACTTGACCGATAAATTCCAATAATTCCTCAATCATTGCTTTAGTACAATGATGCATCACTTTCATCTTAAAAATAGTTAATAAGAACTCCAATCTAGATACTTTAGATCCTGGAGAAATAGGCTCCTCTGCTTCTTTTAAATTTCTGAAAAATTGATTGTCATCATTATCCAATGGGTCTTGAATGGAAAAATGTGTGGGGGTACATTGAGCCTCCCATAACATATCCACAATTGGATCATTTTGGACAACTTGATGTGATGAATTTCTAACATCCTCGCCATGTGCACTCCAAATATCGTAATGTAGCCAGAACCCTTCGCAGATTAGATGATCGTAGACAACTTCTTGTGTGTAAGAATGTGTATTCTTACACTTTATGCAAGGACATAAAATTTTCTCTCCATCAATTCCAACTCTATAAGAGAATCTATCCTCATGAAAAGCCCATTCAAGAAACTGTTTTACCCCTCTATTATATTCATTGATATCCGCAAATCTCATGTGCATCCACGACTTATCCATTGTAGATCCTATAATAACAAACAAACAACCAAATCAATCAACATTATTGTCCCCAAGTTATACACTATAAATAACTAAGTAGATATTGCTTTTAACTTTAGCAACTTAATTTATTTATCATTTTAGAAATAAAAAATATATTTCTATTTTCGTTTAATATTAAAATTGAGTTGCATATTTACATGGTTCCATGAAAATGTATAAAATCTATGTATGATTTATGTAAAAGCAAGCATTGGTCATCCTGATCTGATGCAACCTACATGCAATGATGATAAGAAAACTCGAGTAAAGTGATGATACACAAAAAGGAGCAAAATTCATGATGATTTTTGAATGATGAAAAGAGAGTCCGGACACGATAAATTAGCACGAATCTTATGTGCTCTTAGATCTTTCATTCACACTTGAGATTATTTATGATTGTATTAACTGACTAAATGACTATTATACTTTCCTTGTAGTCATGATTTTCTAAAAGACGGGGGTATCAGGAAAAATCAACTTCTTTGTTTCTGTTATGGTTCAACTTCTTAGTTTTCATCATTCCACTATCCTTAGATATATAACTTGAGTATAGAAGTTATAATAGAACAAATATATTCAAAGAGAAAAAACTTTTCATATGATCGATCCTCTAATGTCCCTCTCTATTTTTAGTACATAACTTTAGTGGAGAATTCATATATAAGTGTACATGGTATAATACCTTTTTTCTAGAAGGAAAATGATGCTTAAATCCAAAAGAATAACCATAATATTAACATTATAAAATATCGAGTAGATTTTATTTGAAAATATTTCTTCACTGTATTTGATCCATTTATGTCTCACGTGATTTGAGATGAGTTCCATTTTTATACTCGTATATGTTATACCAGTTTTAATTTTTTTACACAGCTAAAAACCATATTGATCGTCGATTTTATATCGAAGCTTTGGACAGGCAACTTATGTAGCAAGTTTAATTCGAACGTGCTATGTATTTTTACCAGAGTTTGAACATGTTATATGTTTAATTCACATCATGTATTTGACATGTTGGAATATTTTATTGTAAGAGTTTGGAACTTTCTCTATATTTATAGTTGGAGGGTGTGAAACCTGTTATGCATTAACAGAAAGAGGTTTGGACCCATTACACGTTTGAACCAAAAAGCTAAACACATTTTATTTCACCTTTCCATTATGCATGTTGCTCTAAAGACATGTTCTCAATATATAAGTATTTTGATTAATCAAAATTAACTTAAATTGAACAAATAAATAACCAACCACACAAACCAAAATAAAATGTAGGTTGCAGAGATATAAACTAAATAATAATGGATGGTAACTTGTAGCAGCAACTGGAAAGGCATAGCACCTCCATAGATTATGTCAACAAAGTGTTACTGGAATTTTAGAATCTTTATTCTATCAGCTATTAAGCCACAGAAAAGCCCTCTCAACAAACAAAGAGCATCAAAATATAAATAGAGAGAAATATATAAAAGATCAACACTTATACCACAATAGCGAGGGAGGGCATCGATCTGGACCACGATGAGATGGAGCAGTGGCGGCCGACGTGGGGGAGTGACAGTCGGCGTGGGGAGTGGCAACTGGCGTACGTGTTGGTGTTGTGATGCAGTACGTGTTGGAGACTGGCGCACGGAGAGGAGTGGAGAGGAGGGTGGCGAGGCGGAGAGGAGGGTGGCGAAGTGGAGGCGCACGGAGAGGAGGGTGGCGAGGCGGAGGTGCACGGAGAGGCGGGTGGTGAGGTGGAGGCGCGCGGAGAGGTGGCGCTGGAGAGGAGGGTGGCGAGGCGGAGGCGCGCGGAGAGGCGGGTGGCGAGGCGGAGGCGCGCGGAGAGGCGGCACTGGAGAGGAGGGTGGCGAGGCGGAGGCGCGCTGGAGAGGAGGGTGGCGAGACGGAGGTGCGCAGAGAGGAGGGTGGCGAGGCGGAGGCGCGCGGAGAGGATGGTGGCGAGGCGGAGGCGCGCGGAGAGGCGGCGCTGGAGAGGAGGGTGGCGAGGCGGCGTGAAGGTGATGCCGACTGAGAGGGATGGGGAAGCACGGGGAGGGAGGGCCGACGGCGTTGGGGGGTTTTTTGTTAAGATCGATTGGGAATCAGTAAAGAATGGTTTAGGGTTTTTTTGGCAAAAAATTGAGCGAGATTTTTGCGCTTTTATTTTCATTTGTAACATTTCATACTTAGTGTTACAAGAATGACAAGCAAACGTAACATTTATTTGTCAATTGTTTGCAAAATAATCCAACAAGTACAACGTCTGTCATTGAATGTTACAAATGTTCAATTTAGTACAACAAAAAATGTAACTGCTGCAAAAGTAGCATCATCCGCAATATTTTAATTTAAATATCGCCTTCATCCGTTACTAAAGATACGTTTTCTTGTAGTGCCTACAAACACGAGGGGACTGGTGGCTCCCATTTCATAACTATCGGATGAAGACGAATGAAGAAGGTGAGGGAAATAAATAGGATGTGGAAGTTAGAAAGGAAATGGGGTGGAAGTTGGAGGAGTGGTGGAAGATGAGGGGAGAATGGAGAGTTGTGGCTTGGGTGAGAAGTTGGTGTAGAGAAGAAGCAAAAAGAAAAGGAAAAAATAAATAAAGTAAATAAGTAGGCTACACAAATAACAAAGGAAAAATAAATAAAAGTTAATAAATAAATAAATATAAAAATAATAAATTAAAATAAATAATAAATAATAAATAAAATAAAACTTAAAAAATCAAAAATAAAATATAAAGAAATAAAAGGAAATAATAAAAAGGGTCAAATAAAAAAAATCAACACAAAAATTGCTCGTCTCGACAAGATCTACAACTTTTGTGAAGGATAAAAAACCAAAATAAATAATATGTATAAAGTGTATTTTTTGGTGGTATCTTATATGTATAAAATACCGAATTTTTATCTTTTACAATTTTTTATCATTTTTAAATAAGAAAAAAATCAAAATAAAGTTATAAAATATGAAAGGAATATTTACAACTTAATCCCATTTTTTTGAATTTTAATAATTTAAAAAAATATAAAATAAGGGGTAGTTTGGTTAACATGTACAATATACAATAGGGACCCAAAACCCAAGCTTCACATACCATCTCCGAATTTTATGAACTGATTTTATTCTGAAGGTTTTTGAATGTATATTACTTTAAAAGTGAGTAGACCTAAATCAGATAATATATGAGAGAGATATGCGCATTTCAAGGTTCTTAGTTTCAAACTTAGATTTGGGTTTTATCGGTCAATTTTACAAGTTAGTACTTTTATGATATTTTTCTTTCATTACTGTTAGTAATATGTATACAATGGAATCAATTTTATTGAATTTGGAGCTAGTATAAAACAGATACAAAATGGTGAAGTTAGCTATTATACATGTGAATATATATAAGGAATTTTAGGCTTCTTATTTACGCAAATATGAATGATAAAATGCACATATTATTTACACATGCGTAAATGCTAATTATACAATATAAGTGGAATATACAGCTAATTAACTCGGGAACAAAGATTCTATTTTTAACTTTTAGAGTGATGAATCATAGATTCATCAACGGAACTAGCACCTCCTCCATTGCTCCCTTGACGAGGCTCCACCCGCCCCCTCCAGCCCTCAATTAGCAATAATTAGAAAACTCATGGTAAAAGAATGCGATGCTGAGATGAAGCTGCTTTACGTTCGATACTTTCCACATCCACACATCCCCTTTGTTGTTTCCATGTAGAAAAAGGAAGGATGAAAGAGAAGCACTGATGAATCTGTGATTCATCATACTAAAAGATGAAAATAGAGCTTCGTTCCAGAGTAATTAGCTGCATTTCATCATTTATTCTACATTTTTATCATTCATGCATTTAAAAATTAATATTTATGTTTGAAAAACCACCACTCGATCACTTCTTTATTCCTGCAAAAGGAGACAGAGAAAATATCACGGTCGTTGTATCGACCGAGTGGGTTTTGTCAGAAAAGATTAAGGGTTAGTTAATCTTCTTTATTTTATTTATACTCCTAAACTTAATGTATAGTGAAAGTACGGGAGTGTCGAACTCAAGGAGGCAAACTGTTTAAACTAAGGAGGCAAACTATTTTATTTTTAAGAATTTTTCTGAATTTTTATTTGGATTTTAATGAATTTTATATTATTTTGTATTTTTATGGTTTAATTTTATTTTACTGTTTTTATGAATTTTTAAAGAGTTTTATGATTTTTATGGTGTTTTTGGTTAATTTCTAATGTGGAAAAACTAAATTTTTATTGTAAACAGTGACGAATTTTGAATTTTCAAAGTAGCAAACAGTAACAAAATATTTTTATTTTATTTTCTGTAGAAAGTAGATGAAATTCCCTTTAAATGATTGGTTGTGCGTTTTTAGAGGATTTTTATTGAGTTAGTTATGAATTTTTGAAGTTTTGTGTGTTTTATATTTTTTATTGATTTTTATATCCGATTTTTATTTTGTTTTGGATTTAATATGAAAAATATGGTAAAATATACTATAGCTATTTTTTATATGGTTTTTGGTAGTGTTTTTATCATTTTTTTATGTTTTGTATTTTGTTATTATGTATTATATCAAGTATACTGTACGGGGGTGAATATGTAATAGTTCGGAAAGTGAGGGGCACGCACGTAATGACCAGAAGATGGAGGGATTCTCGCGCAAACTCCCAGAATCACACGTGATCAGTCACGTGATAGTTCAGCACCGGAGACCTGTGAGGAATAAACAAAAAAAACAATCAGGGGTAAATCGTGAACTCCCAGGATCCTCGTGATACTTCACGTGCTGGCTTAGTTAGCCCGTGATCTCTCTTCAGCAGTGGGGCGGCGAGATTAATTTGCTGCAGATGGTTTGGACGAATTGCTTGCGTGATGATGATGGAGACTTCGTCTACAGGTTCCGTTTAGCGCTCCAAGGATCTGAATGTTTACTCCAGATGTCGGTGATGTTCCTCTGCACCTACGTCCTGCACAATAATTGGACTTGCTCGAAGCTCGGACGCCTCGGCTCGGAATGGATAGCGGAAGAGATATGTTGCTCGATTGCCGACCGACGATGATTGTTACTCCGTATTAGAATGGTTCGAGGACACGGCAACGTTATCGTCAAAGCTCCTGGCGGTGAAGCGGTGGTTCAAATCAATCAGAGCTTCGACGGTGATGCTCTGTTCTGCTAATAAGTATTCCTGCCTGACGTGAAGCTATGCAACACTCCTTTAATCTCGAATCCAGAACACAATTGATTGTTGAGGCTATACTCCAGGAGATCGATCGTTATCCTGATAATCCTGCATGAAATGTGATGGCTCGAGAATACTCGGCCTGGAATTAGGCGCACTGAATGGAATGAGGAAGGGAAATCGATTCCAGTAATAAAGGAGGATAAGACCCGGAGCTCCGATCCTTATAGATTTGGAGGAACAACAGAGATGAACAGAAGTGTATGAAGATGCAGAAGCATCGATATTCGGAATGAAATGAACAGCGTAAGTGGAGTGAAAGTGGATTCACGGAATAGGAACAGAGAAGGAGTTTGGATAGAAATCAAAAATGGATTGAGAGAAAAACGGAGGAATTGGAGAATAGGAAGAGAGGATTGGAGAGAGAAAGGATAGGATTGAGAAGAGAAAACGTGAAACAGAAGAAGGAAGAGAAGAGTGAAAAGCTCGAATCTAACCTGGAAAATGATCGCAGATGGATGCAGCGCCTGGGAATGCTAGAGCTCGACGGAGCTCCTGCATCTCGTTGCCTCGACGCGCGGCGACGCGGGGGCTGTGCGCGCGGCGGAGAGAGTCTTCGACGCCGGCGGCGGATCGCGCCTCTCCTCTTCCCGCGCTCACTACTCGACGGCACGGCAGCCAGAGGACTGTCACTCCTCTCCCTCACGCACAGGAGTTCTGGAACCGAAGGTGGTAATGGCGGATAGCTCGGATCGGAGGGGTCGACGACCTATAAATAGGGAGAGATAACTTGGGGAGCACGTCGCCAGATGTGGTCACCGGCGGTGGATCCGGTCACCGGGTCGGTTGGAGAACGGCCGGCCGTTGGGTTGGTTGACGGTAGTTGGAGGCGTGGGAAGAGGGAAAACGGCAGGCCAACGGCTGGCCGTTGGAGAGGTTGGAGAACCAGGGCGGTTGGAGAGGAAGAGGAGAAGAGGAAGTGGAAGGAAGAAGAAGACGGAGGAAGAAGATGAGAAAAAGGAAAAGTAAGAGAGAGAAAGGGAAGAGGGAAGAGAGGAAAGAGAAAATAAATAAAAATAAATTAGAATTAAAGTAATTAATTAATAAGTATATTATTTTAATTATTTATATAAATTAATTTCGTAATTAATAAATAATTAATATTTAAATAAAGTTAATAAAGTAATTAAGTGATTAATTAAATAGATTAATTAATTAAACAAATAATTTAAATAAATAAATAAAATATTATTTATTTTTTAAATAAAAATAAAGGCTTAATGTATTAAATAATAATATAAGATACGACTTATTGTACAATTATACTAATACGGACCTCGAAAACTGTGTTTTTCGCATCAACTCCGATTTTAGCGAAACTAGTTTCATTTTGTAGATAATTGAAAAATATAATTTTTGAGATTGAGTTTGCTAATTTTGGAGTTCATACGACCGAGTTATGAGGCCTGGATGAAAAAAGTAGCGGTTTCGGGCCTCCGGATTTTATTGATATTTTAAGTTATTTTTATTTTTATATTTTTATATACAATTTTAGATGATTTTAGGAAAAAGAATTAACTTAATACGGTTTACGGTTATTTAATTAAAAATCCGGAAAGTTTCTACATATAGTACATATAGACAACATGTTCCAAAAAGCCGAAACTCACCGGTTTTATCCGAATATTTTTCTAATATTTTTAATAAATAGTATTATATATAAAACTGATTTTAAAAGTGAGTTTGATCAATTTGGAGTTTTCGATAAATAGATATGAACCTCGGAAGTCGGCTCTTGCGGCTTTTCCGGTTCATTACGGTTATTTCATTTTTATACCGAAATATTTTTCTGATAATTTTATAAATAATATATATTTTTATGAACAACTTTTATAGAAGAAGTGTTTTAATTTGAAGTGGTTTTGATGATAAATAAAATAGGTGAAGTATTTACATGGTAAAAAATGGTTAAGTTATATTTTTGGTCTTGGTTTTCTTGATATTTTTATAAGTTAGGATCCTTATCTCCCCCTACTTATTTATTTTGTTGACCCGGTCAATATTGACCTGGTCTCGGGGTTAGGATCAGTCTGTATATATTACATATCTCCAGCCTTCTTTTCTTTTATTTTTCTATTTATCTTTATTCTTTTATTTTGGATAATTTAAGTGTTAAATATATAATATTAATAATTGTGGTTAGAGTGATAATTAATTGGAATTAGTGATTATTTACATGTATTTTACCAAAGATTTTAGCCAAAATAAAAGAATAAATGCGATGAATCAATATTTTAACACTCATAATTGCATTCATGATCATCTTCATATTTGCACCAAACTTCATGCATTTTTAATTAATTCATGCTAACTCCAATTGACCCCAAACTATCTTCATCGTGTGCATATTACTAACAAGATTAAAGGAGAAATACAAAAAAATACTACTCAAATAATTGGTCCTTGAGACAAAACTCCAATTTTAGATTAGACAGAGTAAAATGCTCATATCTTCCTCATACAATGTTCGATTTAGTCTACTCACTTTTAAAGTAATACATATTCAAAGACCTTCAAAACTAGACCAATTTAATAAAAATTGAAGCTTATATGTGAAAGTTGGGTTGTAGGCCTCTTTTACGTGTTTTGAGTTTTACCTGTTTTTGACCTAATATTTTATGTACATAATTAACCTTTTTTCTTTTATTTCCTTTTCATCCATATTCTTTGATGAAAGTTTTAATAAAATCCACCAGAATCCAAATTTAGATTAAAACCAAAACAAAGAAACTGACCGAGTCCGAGTATCCCCTAAGAGTCTGTAAAAAAATCTCACTTTTTTTAATTTTATTCTTTTATTTTCTTATTTATTAAAAATAAAAAAATATTATTGTGTAAATATTTATCTTTGATTTTATCATTACTTTTCTCATTTTTTTCTTAATTAAAAATCACTAAAAATTATAAAACTCAGAAAATCAAGGTATTTTATGTACATAGAGTACCTCAAAAATATCATTTTACACATATACTCCTTTTCCTCTTGGTCTTTTCCGTTGATCTTATTTCTTCGAATCGAATTTTAAGGGCGATCTCAGTTTGTTTTTTGGTTTTCAAATTTGTGTCGTGGCTTTTTTAGGCATGCATTACAATACGATGGATTTTTGATCGATTTTGCCCGAATGACTTTTGATTCACAATCAATTGATCGATTTGAGTCATCTAATGCAGACTTATTAGGTTAAACGGAACCTACTCGGATTGGGTTCGGATTTGTGCGGATTCAGATGTTACAAAAATATAAAAACCTCAATGGGAGTCTCGTTCTCGAGACTCGAGTCAAGGTCATTACTTGTCTTGTTTGGATTTCATATGACCATAAAAACCTCAAAGGGTTTAGTACCCATAAAAATCTCAAAAGGAAAACAAGCCATATTTTTTTAACATGTAATAATTAAAGTGCTTGTTTAATTAATTACCTGAGAAAAGTTGCGGGTATCTTGCCCGTATGTCGGCTTCGATCTCCCATGTCACCTCTTCGACGTCGTGTCGGTGCCACAACACCTTGACTAATGGAATCTCCTTGTTGCGAGGCTTTTTCATAGCACTGTCAATGATCTGCACTGACGTCTCCTCATAAGTCATATCTGGCTCCACGCCAAGATTTTCGTAGCTGATGACGTGATGAGGGTCGCGTACATACTTTACCAAGTTGGATACATGAATAGATCGTGAATAGCATAAATATGTGGTGGAAGGGCTACTTGGTATGCCACCTTCCCCACTCTAGCAAGGATCTCAAAAGGTCCAACATATCGTGGCGCCAGCTTGCCACGAACGCCGAATCTTTGTATTCCCTTTATAGAAGATATTCGCAAAAATACCCATTCTTCAGCCTATAATTTATAGGAATGTCATTAGTATGAGATTAAGTTAAATTTAGAATAAAAGAAAGAGAAGAAGATTGGATACCCGAAACTCCAAATCTCTTCTCCGACGATCTGCATATCTCTTCTGGTAGCTTTGTGCCATCAGAAGCTTTCATCTCACGAGATCAACAGCTCTCACAGTCTCATCTAAGAGATCTATGAAATAGAGAGCATTATCGCCTACCTCACGCCAACTGAGAGGTGTGAGGCATCTCCAACCGTATAGAGCTTTGAATGGTGTCATGTCGATGCAGGAATGATAACTGTTCTTGTATGTGAATTACACTAATGGCAGATGGTCCTTGCACAACCCTTTCCACTCAAGGAGCATGCACGAAGTAAATCCTCGAGTGTATGTATGGTACACTCACTCTGCCCGTCAGTATGTGGATGATATGCGGAAATCATCTTCAGCTCTATATGTAGTGTTGACATGAACCGATACCAATAATGCGAAGTAAACCTTGAATCCTTGTCAGACACCACCTCTCGTCGTATACCATGTATCGTAATGATATTCTACACATATAGCTTGGTCAATCTGGATGGAGTGTAAGTCGTGTTGACAGGTATGAAATGGGCGGACTTGGTCAACCTATCAACAACGACTCAAATGGAATCATGGCCACCTGGTGTCTTCGGCAATCCCGTGACAAAATCCGTAGAAATGATATCTCATTTCCATTCAGAAACGGGGAGAGACTGCAGTAATCCTGGTGGTCTCCTGTGCTCGACCTTGACCATCTGACAGGTCATGTATCTGCTAATATGTTGTGCCATATCATGCTTCACTCCATCCCACCAGAAATGCCGATGTAGATCACGATACATCTTGGTGTTGCTAGGATGGATGGACAATCGTAAACTATGAGCCTGATGAATACGCATTCATCACTCTTTATTCTTTTATTTTAGCTACAAAACCCATACAAAACACATGTATATTCCTGTAAATAACAATAATTTTCAAAAAGCATGTATTGTGTAAATATGCATTATTAACATGTTTTGTGCATAAATAAAAAAATAAAGAAATAAAAGAAAAAGAGGGAGATATTTAGAATAAATATTGAGCGACCTAATCCCAAGGGAGGGCTCAGCATGGGCCTGACCGCATAAAAACCCAAGTAGAGAGAGATAAGGAAGCTCATGTGTGTACATATATACATGTATATAAATAAAAATATTTTCCTCTAAATAAAACAAAAATATATTTTTGATATATTTGTAAATATAAAATTAAAACAAAAATGGAAAATTAAAAAGAAATTAAAAACCTCTTCATCATTGTATATAAACCATGTACATAAAACCACATCTCTATTTATTTCCCCTTATAAATAAATAAATAAATATCCTATAAAAATATGTACATCCTCTATATTTCATAATGTAAATAAATAAAATAAAAATCATAAAAGCAAAAATAAAATAACATAAAAAGAAATAAAATAAAAATCAAAATAAACATTGTATATATATATATTATGTACATATGTATATATAACTATTTATTTCACCCTTGTATATAAATAATAAAAAAAATACCTTTTTATTCCAAATTTTATTCTATAAATAAATGAATTATAAAATTGGAATAAAATGTACAAAAATAAATAATTAAAAATCAAAAATTAAAAATTAATATTGTATATACATATATAATAATACTATTTTGTAAATACCTAATTTTTATTTCAAAAAAATAAATAAAAATCACAAAAAATTAATTTATAAATAAACAAACATTTTTTATGTTTTAAGTTTTTTTTAAATTAAGTCATTTACTATTTTTTACTTAATTTACAAACATTTAATAATCGGAGGCCTGTGATTGGTCCACGGGGGATTGTTGACCCCCGGTCAACTCCCCCTGGACCGGTCCACGCGGATCTGTGTTATCGACCCGACTTTACCCATTTATCCAAACCAGATCCGGGACCCATTCGACTAAACCCAGGGTCCTATTTCTTCCTCCTGCATCCGAGATCCACGCCGACACATCCACATTGGGATCCGCGCTTCACGGAACCTTGCCCCATCCTCTCTTCTCGGACCTGCGGGTGTATAAAGCTTCAGCTCCGGTAGCCTTTTCACTCCATCTCATGTCCTCCCCCTCGACACCTATGACCTCCTCATCTTCTCCAGGGTGACAGCAGCGTGGAGGCGAGTAGCAGTGAGGCTCGAGGAGCCGGGAGCCATTGATCCGGCAGCTTCACGCCGCCGTGCGCCGCCGCGAGCGCGCCAAGCCTCGAGACGCGACGACCCCATGAGGCCATAACCCCCGGAGCTCCCCTAGCTCCAGCACAGTCGATTGCGCCCGCCAGGTAGTCCCTTTAGCTTGTAGTTTAGCTTAATTTAGGTTTCCCCCAATTTGCTCCGCCACTGTCGCCGACCAATTCAATCACCCCATCCATCCATTTTATCGATCGAATCGACCATCATCTTCGCCGTACTCCTCCGCACATTCTCCGCCCATCCATCCAACCCAGTTCGCCCCGGAACTGGGAGTCCACCCTCCTCCGCCGTCGCATCGCCGGAGGGTGCCGCCCCGACCCATTTAGGCCCCCGTTCACCCTCTCACCGGGTCGAGGCACTTTGCCCTCGACCCAGGAGTTTGTCTGTGGGTTTTGCAGATCGAGACGAGGCCCATCTAAGGGTCTACGCGTTCAGCACAGCTACTCCCAGCCGCCGTCGTCGCCAGAGCTCCTCGGAGCTTCCCGGCCTCATCGGAGAGGCGCTTTAGCTGCGGACCATCGAGGCGAAGCTCTTGGACATATCAGCAGCAGAGGAGGTCCACCACGCGAGTATAGGGCCGGCGAAGTTCGCCGGCCACCTGTTCTTGGAGGACCCTCCAGAGCCATCCGTTCAGCCCCAACGTGCCAGATTGCATCCGGACCGCTCGATCCAGGCGAAGAAGAGGCCCTTCTCAGCTACCGTTCGATCGACACGTGGCCGCTTCTCCGCCATCCATCCAGCGAAGGGTCAGCCCTCGATCCTCTACCGTCAGATAGCATACGTGGATGACACTCTGCCGTTCGATCCGAGCCCGTGCTCCTTTGTTGAGGCGCAGCGCCCCACACCCGTTGGATCTCACACGTGGCATGCCCTCAACCCTCGGATAATAAGGGGTAAATATCACTTAGGCCCCCTTCTGTTTTGTCTTTATTGTTTAGTCCTGTAAATATAACATACAGTTGTTTTTATTTTGGGACATTTGCACTTAGGACCTTGCTATTTAGTTTATTTGCATTTTCATCCCTGTGAATGTGAGACACGTGCGTCGTCACGTGGTTTGTTGGTGAATTTGCAATATTTGGGTTGTAGTTCTAATGTGTTAATGAATGAAAAATATTTCTTGATATTTGCACTTATGCCCCTGTGAATGGTTTTATTGGACATATGCTGAATTGATTGGACATTTTGCAATATCTTCCCTGGACTTTTGGCACCTGTTGCTATTAAGTCCCTGGAAGTATTTTTTATTTCATATTGGTCCCTCTGTGCCCAGCCCACGTGCCGCGCACGTGGGGACTTAGAGAAATTGCACGAGGACCCCCCCCCCGGTTTCTGGATTTGTTCCTTTTTAGCCCCAGAACTTTATTTTTATTGCAAACAGGTCCCTATGCACTATGGGCTCTTGTTTGATTTAAATAAAATATCAATTTTTATTCAAATCATGTGAAAATTTGATACGTGGCTCCTGCCACTGTGTAGAATCTTCACCAATTTTTGGGAACATTTTTGAGCTCTTTTAGTATTTTTAAAAATTCAAAAACCTCCATTTTTGTCTCTATTTATATTGAAATTTCATAAAAAATATTAAATCTTTGTTAAAAATTCCAAAAAAATCAAGTTTTGTGTGTTTTTGTGTCCTTGATTTTTTATGTATTTTTGGTTATTTGTGGATGTATAAAAACCCTCAAAATTGAAAAACCCTTAAAACTCATAAAAATTCTAAAAAAATCATAGAAAATTTTGAAAATAATAAACTCTTTTCCTGAATTTTCTTCATTGTTTGTACTTTTTGTAAAAAATACCTCCAGGCTTTTTTAGGACAATTTTATATTTTAATTTGGTCCTCCAAGCCTGACTGGACAATGTTGTGTTTTTGCTTCCTTATTTCATTTTTAGAAAATTCCATAAAAATCATAAAATTCTCAAAAATTCATCAAAAACAGTAAAAAATCCATAAAACTTAAAAATATTTTTGTTGGAATTTTTGGACCATTTTTGAGCATTTAAATAATTGGTTGAATGTGATTGTTTTTACCTTTTTATCGTTTTCCTTCATTATTAAAAATCCAAAAAAATTAAAAATATTAAAAACCACCAAAAATAATTGTTTTACCTTGTTTTCATTGTTGACTACTTCGTAGGCCGTAAGGCCAATTCTTGCTCCCTGAGTCCGACCCTGGGTGCTACATCTGGCTAATCTCATAGCCAGGGCCACTATTTGATTTTCGTGTTTGATTTCTCTGTTTGGTGGTCTATTCCTTATATTTTCTTGTTGAGCTGAGATCTCTATCGATCCGGGTCGCAACAACCCGAGAGTGATTATTTTTATCTGATCCAGATTGATAGATTTTTGGCTCATCAGAATGACGTCGTTGTCGGAGAGCACGGCTTAGTAGTCACATTTGATTTTTCTGCGGCTTTATTTTTTGCGGCTTTCTGTATATATTTTTGGTATATATTTTTCTGACTTGTTTTTATAATAATCCGGTCTGATCACTTTTATTTGTTTTCTTACGAGGGCCCGAGGATCGAGGCAGCTTTCTTCGGAAGCCGAAGCAACCGCAGGAGTCGAATGCGCCTCTCTTCTCTACAGAGCCGCAGGAGAATGCGAGGAGCGAGCAGAAGTGCGGGAGCCACGAGAGTAGTTAGATTAGCCGTAGATTAGTTTAGATTTATTTCCAGTCAGATTATTTGAACTGTAATAATACAGGGACAGAACTTAGACTCTTAAACTTTCGGGGTCTGTTTCGCCGAGCACCGGTGTGCTCGGGGGACCCCATCGATTTTTCACGGTTTTTACGCGTCTTTTCCGACCATTTATTTACTGCTTGTTTGATTTACGTGGTTTTAATCCCTTAGCTTAGGATTTTTGCCTGATTGTGACGTAATTAATTAGGATCCAAACACCTTAATATCTGCATGTTCCCATAGTTCGAATAATTGGACCTAATTAATTAATTCACAAGAAAAAGCCATTTATTAGAGCTCTGGTCCACGTGCCTTGAGGAGTCAGATACAACACGTGCAGGATCCGTTGTGGCGGACACCGAGTGGCTCCCAAGATAGGACTCCGGACCTAGGCTCGAGTACCCGACTGCTGTTCTTTCGTGTAGATAATTTCTCTGCTAGGACGGTTTTACCGCGTGCGTCATATAGGTAGTTTATATTATGTCTTTATTTTATGCGCGGATCATAATTGCATGTAGACTGCTGGAGTCAGGTACGCTTTCTATCTCATGCATGCATCATTAGTTTATCGCGCATCGGCTTTTCCGTTTTCCTTCCCCTCTTTTCTGGACTTAGGAATAAAAGGAAATCGAAAAATTCGTTAGACGTTTCTTGAAAAATACATAAAAAACAATAAAATCGGGACTGCTAATCACACTTGACCTAAAAGACACCTCATTGAAAATTTATCTTGGGGAGAGTAACCCCCTCCTTGTTTGGTTTGGATGAGCGAGAGAGTGACACGCACCCTAGGTTAGAGCCATATCCGATTTCTCGACTGATTACCCGCTTTCTGTATGGGACAGTCGGTTGAGAATATTGGATTCCTATCAGCTCACATAATCGCTCCGAAAGACTGAATGATCACCTAAAATAAAATTTACAAGATAATTGACCGATCCCTTACGGTCTTCAGCTCTGTGTGCGTAGGTGAATCAAGGGTTTTTCTTTCTCATCTTATGTGATTCCAGATCCCTTCTGCCTTTCACCTTCTATCTTCTCTATCCATCCATCTGTCTCCCACCCACCCGCCCTTCAGTCCTATCTTCTTCTTCTCCTCTACCCCTGGATGATGGATACCCCTCACTTCTGGCCGACTCTTACGGCTTCTTCTTCACCAGCTGACCATCAGTCCAGTCAACCTTCGAGGGAGGTCGGATCCCCGACCAATCTCCCGCTCCCTCCCTCCCATCCCTTTGTTTATTCTGGGCATGCTGCACTAGACGTCCGCCGATATCAGATTGAGCAGATGCAATACCTGGACGATGCCATTGCTGAGTTGAGAGTGCACTCCGTTCGTGATCACAGAGAGCAGAGGAGATCATCAGATAGATCCTATCCCAAATTGATGGAGGAGCAGATAGGACATGGAGCTCTATCAGCTTCTACACTACGTCCATTCAGCCTGGATTTGGATCTCATTCAGAGACTGCCGACATTTTCAGGGGAGGCGCACGAGGAGCCCTATCTTCACCTGTCCGAGTTCGAGGAGTTTTGCAGAGCACAATTATATTCTGATATCACTACAGAGGAGCTGATGCGGAGGACCTTCCCATTCACACTTCAGGACAGAGCCATGAGATGGCACAGACGGTTGGGGAGGAGATTTGCTACATGGGGAGAGCTACGCCGAGAGTTTCTACAGAGATACTTTCCCCAGTGTAGAGCAGAGTTTATGCGGTCCTTGATCACCGAGTTTTCAGTTGACCCCCAGGAGCCACTGCACGAGGCATGGCCGAGGTTTCTTGACCTATTGAGGAGATTTTCGGATCACGGACTTTCACTGACAGACATTATTGAGATCTCCATGCGGGGGATGACCGCAGAGCAGATAGCACTGGTGATTACCACATGTGGCGGTTCACACCGCAGTTCCGACATTCACTTACTGGATACCATCTCGAATTTACTTTCACAGAGATCCTCTTCACGAGATGCCGCATTCGGGACAACACATGAGGATGTTGCAGTACCTGTGCGGTGTGTCACACCACATGAGGATACAACTTCTACACACCAGCCCGAGGACTTGGATGATGCAGCACCACTGACAGAGGAGATGACTGCGATAGCAGAGGTTCGGACCCAGAGTCTACTCGAGTTCCCGTTGGTCTTCCAGCTAGAGTTCAGCTAGTCCCAGAGTTTCCAGTCGATGAGTCTTGGATATCAGATCTTCTGATACTCCAGGAGCCTGAGGAGCCCCCGCTACTACAGCCATCGATTCAGCCACTTCAATTTCCAGTCCTGGAGAAGTCAGCCTCTTTTCTGTAGAGACACTTCTCGGAGTTCGACAGTTATCAGGACTCAGCCCAGCAGCCACAGTTCGATACGGGACACCACTTTGAGAGACCAGACACAGATAGTCTCATATTCGAGCATTTTGTCCTCCACTTTGACGAGACAGACACACTTGCTGAGGACCATTGGCAGCCAGCATTGCCGCAGAGCGAGGATCAGCCGCAGATACATTGCCAGCCTCTGCGATGTTGACCAGTACCTTCTCCTGTTTCCAGATTGCCGAGAGCCACACTTCAGATGATGTTGTAGCCTGGTGCACTGAGTGGATACTTGACAGCAGTGCAGATGCCCTTCTAGATCCTGATCCTTTACTTCTCACCTCTGATCTTGCATTTCTCCCCGAGGGTTATCTGCGGGAGAATGCCAACCATGATGTGTACTGGGTTTCACCTTCTGAGAATGTTTCTGATCTGGCGGAGCACGGAACCGAGTCTTCTGATCCTTCTGATTCTGAGTCATCTCACCTTGACGACCCTCGCGAGGATGAGCCTATCCTGGAGATATTCGATGATCTGCCCGATTTGCTTTTATTTCATTCATCGGATATCAGTTTCCGTAGAGAGTCTCCTGATCTTGATTGTCCACACCTTTTTGAGCCACTGATTGACATGGAGGATTCCATGACTGATCCATCCTTCTCCACGTTTGACTTCGTCGGCTCTACACGTTCACTCCAGTATGATTCTGGGCCGATGATTTCTTTTGTGCTACCGGATCCCGATCACATAATTCCATATCCTTGGCCGGTAGCAGACACCCGCTTGATTACATACCTGGGTGTCCTTTTTCACACTGTTGAGTTCATCGTTGTTCTCATACCAAGACTGCGACGACAGTACGACATTCGCCTTATCAATGTCGTCCTGAACCTTGACACTGCTTTTTCCTAGCCTTTGCGCCTAGCTAGGGGCGTAAAACCTAGCGCTTGTTGAGAGGTACCTCAACATTGTACCATTTTGTATATACGCATTTTGTCTTAGTTTGATCTTTCTTTCTTCCGTTCTTGTTTTCACCCCAGGTCTCGCTTAGGATTATCTTTGCTATACTTAGGATATACCTCATCCTAAGTATAGGGGGTGGAAACACCAGGTTGTTCTTCCGTTTTGTTTCATCACTTCTGTTGTTGCCTATACTTAAGGATTCTTCACCTTAAGTATAGCGGGAGTGATGTCCTCCATCTTGTATATATTTGTTGTTTTTCTTCGTGTCTTGCTACCCCTGTTTTTGCTGCCTATACTTAGGGATATTTTACCCTAAGTATAGGGGGGGGTAGACCCTGTACATTCTCCACTCGGTTTTCCCTTTGTGTACGGCCTGCTATACTTAGGATTATTTGATCCTAAGTATATGGGGAAAAGCCGAGATCCTCTTGATTTCTATTCTTTCATTCGTCTTTGTATATAGCCTTCCTTTTCACTTCCCTATACGAAGCACACACTCTTGACTCCGAGGACATCGTTCGAGCTAAGTATAGGGGGGTGTGTATATATTCCATATATACTTTATCCATAACTCGTACTTTGTGTGAGTGTTTTAATAAATAAAAATGGCTAAAAACCCAAAAATCCATAAAAATTAAAAATTTTTCCTGTAAATAAACATTCTTTTATTGCACATACATAGATATTGTACAAATTATTTTTGTAAAAATGTTTTCAAAAACTTTTGTGTAAATATTGTGTAAATATGTGTATATCAAAATTATGTATATAGTACAAAATTTTTCTAAAATGTTTTGAAAATCAAAAGTTTGCAAAAACCTCGTGTAAATTTGTGTAAAAATTTTGCAAAACTTGCATTCATGCACACATCCATGGTTTCAAAACATTTTTCAAAAAAAAATTGCATTTGTGTAAATATTGTGTAAATAGCATCCTTGTAAATATTTGTATAGTTTTTCCTGGATTATAGTTGACATTTAAACTAGCCTGGAATTAAATTGGAAAATGGAGCTTGATTAAGATCTTAATCCTCCTAACAATAAGAGGAACCTTATAGGGCTTAGGGTTAAGGCTTTTCAGGTCCATGGTGACTTAATTCTTTGAGTCCACTAGGCTATGAGCACATGTCATCTTGATGAGCCTAAGTAGAGCACTTAACAACACATGCATGACTCTCAGAGACAATGACTTGACTTGCACCAGCACTTTGCACCTGGCTCTCCACGGATGAGGTGGTGAGGAGGCAGTTTCCATTGGCTTGGGGTAGCATATGAGGGTAGTACTTCTAGGCGGAACCTCTCTTCTTCTTCTAGTGAAGGAAGTGCGTCTCAACTTGGTTTGGTGGTTATGAAGTCTAAAGACAGAAGCCGTGGGTTGCAATAAAGCTTCAAAAGAGGGATAGTCTACTGGCTCAAGAGGAAAAACTCCTTGTATCTATGCTGCACCATGTAGATATGTTGTACAGATGCACATGAAAAAAATGTGCAAAAATAAAAGAACTCCAAAAAAGTGGTGGGTCGGATTGAAAATTTAATAACCCCACCGGAGTGTATATAGTCAAATAAAGCAAAAGCTTATGGTATACATGTTCCATCTCATGAAGCTTGCAGCAGGAGACTCAGCTACACTGGTTAGAGCTCCCAAGGATACATGACTACACTGGTCATGGTCCATTCTCTTCTTCCCACTCTTCTTGAGCCGGTTGCACTTGAACTTAGAAGGGAATACCCCGATTCTCGAGGAAAGAGTTGCTAGACCGAGGCATTAGAGTTACCAGGTTGGGGGAGGTTGTTTCTTTGTTACTTCTGAGGTGGAAGCTACATATCACTTACACCGTACAAGGAAAGATTCATGGTCATTAGAGTTTGTGTATGTAGACTTGTTCTGATCTGGTTTATTGAGGAGTCTTGCCCATAGATTGGTGGAATGTGGAGACTGTTAGGTTTTAAGCTTAAGTCCAAATAAGGTTCCGACACAGTAATAATCCAAAGATCTGATTGAGCTCCATATTTCAATTTAATGAAGGCCAGTTTAATAATCAGCATTGATCCATGCATTTTTCTCCTCTTTTTCTTTTTCTTTTCACTTCTTTTTCAAATAAGTGTTTGCTAAGGGACTAGCAAACTTAAGTATAGGGGGGTGATGAATACCCATTCATCACTCTTTATTCTTTTATTTTAGCTACAAAACCCATGCAAAACACATGTATATTCTTGTAAATAATAATAATTGTCAAAAAGCATGCATTGTGTAAATATGCATTATTAGCATGTTTTTGTGCATAAATAAACGAATAAAGAAATAAAAGAAAAAGAGGGAGATATTTAGAATAAATATTGAGCGACCTAATCCCAAGGGAGGGCTCAGCATGGGCCTGACCTCATAAAAACCCAAGTAGAGAGAGATAAGGAAGCTCATGTGTGTACATATATACATGTATACAAATAAAAATATTTTCCTCTAAATAAAACAAAAATATATTTTTAATATATTTGTAAATATAAAATTAAAACAAAAATGAGAAAATTAAAAAGAAATTAAAAACCCCTTCATCATTGTATATACACCATGTACATAAACCCACATTTCTATTTATTTCCCCTTATAAATAAATAAAAATCCTATAAAAATATGTACATCCTCTATATTTCATAATATAAATAAATAAAATAAAAATCATAAAAGCAAAAATAAAATAAAATAAAAAGAAATAAAATAAAAATCAAAATAAACATTGTATATATATCATGTATATATGTAAATATAACTATTTATTTCACCATTGTAAATAAATAATAAAAATAAAAATACCTTTTTATTTCAAATTTTATTCTATAAATAAATAAATTATAAAATTGGAATAAAATGTACAAAAATAAAAAATAAAAAATAAAAAATTAATATTGTATATACCTATATATAATAATACTATTTTGTAAATACCTAATTTTTATTTCAAAAAATAAATAAAAATCACAAAAAAATTAATTTATAAATAAATAAAAAAATTTATGTTTTAAGTTTTTTTAAATTAATCATTTACTATTTTTTTATTTAATTTACAAACAATTAATAATCGGAGGCCTTGATTGGTCCACGGGGAATTGTTGACCCCCGGTCAACTCTCCCCCTGGACCGGTCCACGCGGATCTGTGTTATCGACCCGACTTTACCCATTTATCCAAACCAGATCCGGGACCCATTCGACTAAACCCAGGGTCCTATTTCTTCCTCCTGCATCCGAGATCCACGCCGACACATCCGTATTGGGATCCGCGCTTCACGGAACCCTACCCGATCCTCTCTTCTCGGACCTGCAGGTGTATAAAGCTTCAGCTCCGGCAGCCTTTTCATTCCATCTCTGGTCCTCCCCCTCGACACCAGTGACCTCCTCGTCTTCTCCAGGGTGACAGCAGCGTGGAGGCGAGTAGCAATGAGGCTCGAGTAGCCGGGAGCCATTGATCCGGCAGCTTCCCGCCGCCGTGCGCTGCCGCGAGCGCGCCAAGCCTCGGACGCGACGACCCCTTGAGGCCCTAACCCCCGGAGCTCCCCGAGCTCCAGCATAGTCGATTGCGCCCTCCAGGTAGTCCCTTTAGCTTGTAGTTTAGCTTAATTTAGGTTTCCCCCCAATTTGCTCCGCCATCGTCGCCAATCAATTCAATCACCTCGTCCATCCATTTTATCGATCGACTCGACCATCATCTTCGCCGTACTCCTCCGCACGTTCTCTGCCCATCCATCCAACCCAGTTCGCCCCGGAACTGGGAGTCCACCCTCCTCCGCCGTCGCTTCGCTGGAGGGTGCCGCCCCGACCCATTTAGGCCCCCGTTCACCCTCTCACCGGGTCAAGGCACTTTACCCTCGACCCAGGAGTTTGTCTGTGGGTTTTGCAGATCGAGACGAGGTCCATCTGAGGGTCTACGCGTTCAGCACAGCTACTCCCAGCCGTCGTCGTCGCTGGAGCTCCTCGGAGCTTCCCGGCCTCATTGGAGAGGCGCTTCAGCTGCGGACCATCGAGATGAAGCTCTTGGACATATCAGCAGCAGCAGAGGAGGTCCACCGTGCAAGTATAGGGCCGGCGAAGTTCGCCGGCCACCTGTTCTTGGAGGACCCTCCAGAGCCGTCCGTTCAGCCCCCAACGTGCCAGATTGCATCCGGACCGCTCGATCCAAGCGAAGAAGAGGCCCTTCTCAGCTATCGTCCGATCGACACGTGTCGCTTCTCCGCCATCCATCCAGCGAAGGGTCAGCCCTCGATCCTCCACCGTCAGATAGCATACGTGACTGACCCTCTACCGTTCAATCCGAGCACGTGCTCCTTCGTCGAGGCGCAACGCCCCGCACCCGTTGGATCTCACACGTGTCATGCCCTCACCCTCGGATAATAAGGGGTAAATATCACTTAGGCCCCCTTCTGTTTTGTCTTTATTGTTTAGTCCTGTACATATAGCATACAATTGTTTTTATTTTAGAACATTTGTACTTAGGACCTTGCTATTTAGTTTATTTGCATTTTCATCCCAGTGAATGTGAGACACGTGCGTCATCACGTGGTTTGTTGGTGAATTTGCAATATTTGGGCTGTAGTTCTGATGTGTTAATGAATGAAAAATATTTCTTGATATTTGCACTTATGCCCCTGTGAATGGTTTTATTGGACATGTGCTTAATTGATTGGACATTTTGCAATATCTTCCCTGGACTTTTAGCACCTGTTGCTATTAAGTCCCTGGAAGTATTTTTTATTGCATATTGGTCCCTCTGTGCCCAGCCCACACGCCGCGCGCGTGGGGACTTGGAGAAATTGCATGAGGACCCCCAGTTTCTGGATTTGTTCCTTTTTAGCCCCAGAACTTTATTTTTATTGCAAACAGGTCCTGTGCACTGTGGGCTCTTGTTTGATTTAAATAAAATATCAATTTTTATCGAAATCGTGTCAAAATTAGATACGTGGCTCCTGCCACTGTGTGGAATCTTCACTAATTTTTGGGAACATTTTTTAGCCCTTTTAGTATTTTTAAAAACTCAAAAACCTCCATTTTTGTCTCTGTTTAGATTGAAAATTCATCAAAAAAAATTAAAACTTTGTTAAAAATTCCAAAAAATCCAGTTTTGTGTGTTTTTGTTTCCTTGATTTTCTATGTTTTTTTTGTTATTTGTGGATGTATAAAAACTTTAGAAATTGAAAAACCCTGAAAAATAATAAAAATTCTAAAAAATCATAGAAAATTTCGAAAATAATAATCTCTTTTCCTCAATTTTCTTCATTGTTTTTACTTTTCATAAAAAATACCTCCAGGCTCTTTTAGGACCATTGTATATTTTAATTTGGTCCTCCAAGCCTGACTGGACAGTGTTATGTTTTTGCTGCCTTATTTCATTTTTAGAAAACTCCATAAAATAATAAAATTCTCAAAAATTCACCAAAAACACTAAAAAATCCATAAAACCTAAAAATATTTTTATTAGAATTTTTGAACCATTTTTGAGCATATTGGTTGAATGTGATTGTTTTTACCTTTTTATCGTTTTCCTTCATAATTAAAAATCCAAATAAATTAAAAATATTAAAAACCACCAAAAATAATTGTTTTGCCTTGTTTTCATTGTTGACTACTTCGTAGGCCGCAAAGCCAATTCGTGCTCCCTGAGTCCGACCCTGGGTGATACACCAGGCTAATCTCATAGCCAGGGCCACTATTTGATTTTCATGTTTGATTTCTCTGTTTGATGGTATGTTCCTTATATTTTCTTGTTGAGCTGAGATCTCTATCGATCCGGGTCGCAACGACCCGAGAGTGATTATTTTTATTTGATCCGGATTGATCGATTTTTGGCTCATCAGAGCCTCATGTAGAATGTCTCATCGAAGCTGCTCGTCATGGGGTACAACGACCCGTCCTGCCTTCCATAAAATAGTCTTCATTAAAAAAGTCATCAACATTGTCCTTGACGGTACGCATGTATCTATCTCGAATTTATGGATCTATCTTCTGGACTTCGACGTTGTGATCCCATAAATTGCTGAATCATGGAGGTACGACGGTAGAAATGGATGTACTCTCATGAGGATGCCAATCAGTCAATGATGCGAGAATAACCCACATATATAACCAGTTTGATGTACCTTCTGCATATGCTCTCTTGCTCAATGCATCTGCCACCACATTTCTCTGACTGGGATGGTAAGAGATCGTGCAATCGTAGTCCTTTAGTAGCTCGAGCCACCTGTGTTGTCTCATATTCATCCCCTTCTGATCAACGATATACTTTAGGCTCTTGTAGTCTGTAAAGATCTCGAAATTCACCCCATATAGATAGTAGCGCCAGATCTTCAAGGTGAAGACAACTGCTGCCAACTCCAAATCATAGGTGGGGTAGTTCCGCTCATGCGGTCTCAATTATCATGATGCATAAGCAATCACATAACCTCCCTACATCAATACCGCTCCTAAGCCTTCTCCTGATGCATCTGTGTAGACTGCATAGTCCTGTGTGCCTGATGGAAGTGCAAGTATGGGCAATAAGGTCAATCTCTCCTTCAGCGTCCTAAAGGCATGCTCACATGAATCATCCTAAATAAACGAAACTCTTTTCTGCGTCAATCATGTCAAAGGGTGAACAATGCATGAAAATCCGTTGATAAAGCATATGTAATAGCCCGCTAATCCAAGGAAGCTCCGAATCTGAGTAATTGTCTTAGGTTGCTCCCAAGTCATGACAACCTCAATCTTCGCAGGATCAACTGCGATACCTGCTCCAAAAATGACATGCCCTAGGAATGAGACCTGGGATAACCAGAACTCACACTTTCTCAACTTAGCATATAGCTTGTGCTCCCGCAATATATCCAAGACAATTCGTAGATCATTCGCATGATCCCATTCATTTCGAGAGTATATGAGCACATCATCAATGAACACCACCAAAAATTTGTCCAAATATGGACGGAAGATTCGGTTCATCATATCCACGAAAGTCGCAAGTGCATTTCTGAGCCCAAATGGCATCACCACAAACTCATTATGTCCACAACGAGTCCTGAAAGCCCAAACTGCCTAAAAGATTACTGGTGTATGTTGTGACAACTCGGTGTACCTGGCAAAATAGTCTCTAGATGCCATCCATCCCTAGCGAAGCTCTGCAAAAAGTCAGCGTTGGGTCTCCTTTCACTTCGCAAAAAAAATTGGGCTTTGAATCGGGTCTCAAAATCGTCCCATGTAGGCTCGCGACCTATCTCAGAAACTATTACATCCCACCATCTCTCAGTGAAGTCTGTCAGTGAGTACTCCATGAAAGATAGCCACGTATCTTGTGGTGAGCATATCATCCTCAACACCTTCATCACCCTCTTCAACCATTGCTCAGTAACATCTGATTTACCAATGCCCTCAAACTTGGGAACATTGTCCCGCTGGTAGAAAGTGAAGATTGACTAGTGCTTGTGAACGGCAGAGTACTCATGTGCGTCCTCATCTGTAAAGTCAACAAGGTCCTTCTACCTGTCATAGTCTCCATCATCTGCTCCATGATCTGATATCTCCTCAAGTGGATCATCGAAATGAGGTTGTTGTACCTCTACCGACTATCGCTGGTACTGACGTGTGCCGACGTGAGATGGACGGTAGGTGGAATCTGACAGCTCCTCAAATCTCATCTTTATATCAGCCTGTCGATCTGCAATCTCAGTCTGTTGTGCCAGAATTTGGTCCTATTGGCCTCTCATAGCAGCCTGCTGCTAGTGGAGGTCGGTGATAGCAGTCATTATTCGTGCCAACTGGTCAGTCGTCTCCTGTCCTG
Source organism: Ottelia alismoides (assembly GCA_037367405.1). Lineage (NCBI taxonomy): Eukaryota > Viridiplantae > Streptophyta > Magnoliopsida > Alismatales > Hydrocharitaceae > Ottelia > Ottelia alismoides. The sequence continues at coordinate 545,550 of JAZKJV010001784.1, forward strand.
GTCAGGATGCCATAGCTCTGTGTGTAAACAACTTTTTAGTCATAAAAAGTGTCATTCGCAGATACTTATCATATACGGTTTTTCTCTTCTTGCGATATAATATGAAAATTAATGAAATTTGTGACATTTGTGGTGATTGAATTCGAATGTCATATTTTCCTTCTCGGACTCACGACAAGTCGGAAGACTGTCTCTATCCAAGAATTTAATGCGATCAGAATTGTAATATGGCGAATGCATGTAGTGGGGTACCATGGCTCTGATACCAAACTGTGAAGCTCTTAAGATTCGAGTACCCATTTATACACGTTCGCACTATTACATTCGCATATAATCGCACAAGGTATTGAAAAACAGGGAAAAAGTTTTGCGATGCTTTGCTTTTGCATATGACATTCAAACCACATTCATCACTACAGATTCAACAAAGACATATGCCACCAAAATTTTTATTTCATTATCTTTCATAATATATACAACATGTACATGAGAGTTGACAGTACATTCATATATATCCCAAAATCTTCAGAAGAGAGAAATAACATTTTACATTATATCTGAACAAAAGCTGAGACAAAAGTGATAAGAGAATCGTACCATCTATTATAACCACGATCTCCAGAAAGTCATCAATCTGCTACTGTGCTACATGCTCCTTGTTTGCCAAAACATGTAGGGAAGAAGAGGTGTCCGCGAGCACTGGTACACCCATAATTCATATTATAAACTAAGCAGGCATTTAATATGTTCAAAAGCATGCAAGTAGACAAGCATGTATTAATGAAAATCTACCACTACCTGCGTAGAGAAAGATTTTTAAATTTATTCGACAAGCCTTACCCCCGTTAATACTCAATTATTCCAATATGTCCCATCTATAGCATTTTTCTATAATAATTGAGGCCAATAAGTAAATGTTGTTTACTTATTAGTGTGATTAGGTTGTGGTTCTGAATACGAAATTAGTGAGATAATACTTTATTTTACTCTGAATTTATTTATCATAGAAATGATAATATACTAATTGGGTTTTTAATTTTTATTTATCTTTTAAATTCTAGTGGATAGTCTGTAGTCTTGTTCTTTGTATAACCTCACACTTTGAATAATTCCATAGGGTCGGGGTGCCTCTGTATGCATGCTGTGTTATATAATGCATCCTAACTAAGTTCCCAACACATCAATGATGAACGTCAAATTTTCCACTTTAATAATCAGAGAATGTCGTAGTATAGGAGACAAATTTAGTTCAGCAAAAATCACAATCTTTAAATGTTGTGGATTATTCTTACTTGGCAGTCCACCAAGGTCAATCATAGGGAACATTGATTTTTAGTTGCATGATTTTAAATTAAATTAATTAATTAATGTTGGCTTAATTTCTGTTTTGGTAAAATATAATACAATGCAATGATTAAGACGCGATGCAAAGAAAATAAATAAAGAAGATTATGCCCAGGATTTGTGATTTTAAACGTATTAAATCTTCGAATAATATGATCTACAAATTCGCAAAATTAAGCACAAATAAAAAAGGGTTGAACTCAAAAGATATTCAAATTGATTCCAATGCTTCCGATCAATAAATCAATTGATTCGAAGCAAAATATCTAGCCTTGAGATTTTTGTGATTTAATTCCTCAAATAGTAGACAATAATATTAACAGAATAAATCTAAATTAATCCCCAACAAATATTAAATTATTGGGAATAATCAACAATGATCACAAGGAGTTAATCAAATTAAAATCCTCATCCGAATTCCTGCAAAAGATGTCATTAATTTCTTAATGAAAATATAACATAATATGTCAACAACCAGCCTATATTTGACAACATAGATCCTCAAATGATAAATCTCATTAAGTAGCCTCACATGATCACATCTGTCCACAAACTATGCTAAATGATAGAGCATGAAAATAGCTTCAAAATGACATATTATATGCTAAAAACGGAGTTCATATGAGAAAGATATGCTAAAATGAATTTGTAAGGACTAAAATGTAAATAAAATAAAGTTTTTCCTTCAAAATGGTCCATGTAGGGACTTATTTATGAATAATGAAATCTGGAGGGGTCTTCTTGCAAATTACCCCATGTAGGGGTCTTTCTGCAATTAAAGATCTTCTAGATGGTATGCATGTAAATTTTCCAATGCCTCATGTGTAAGGCATGTGGCTGGGCTGGCCGGGGGTTCGTTTGCAAATTCGAGAAATTACAGGGGCGTCGGTGCAATTTACTCCCCAACACATGTTTGTCACACGTGCGCCTGGAAGCTCGGATGCGGGGCGAAGGCTCGATAAGGCCGAGCCAGTGGTTCGGGCATGGGGCTGACGTTTGGAGCTCCGAACAAGAGGCTCGGTCGACAGGCAAGAGTCTTGGACCAAGGCTAAGGCTCGGATGGTCCGAGTCGCATCCACATGGTGCACAAATGATGCCTTGGTTCACCCCAACCTCTTGGCAAGGGTAGACGCTTGGGGTGGCTGACGTGGCATTATGTGGATCGTTGGATCAAGGGCTAATGCCCTGATCCCACGGTGGTTGGAGGCGATGGCACGGTCGAGATGGCCTGTTGTGGCCGTATGCGATGTGGAAACGATGGCGGAGGCTGCACGAGGTGGGAGCAGGTGCTCAAGCTCGGTCGACACACGATTGAGCTCAGGTGGAGCGATTGTGGCATGGAGGCAGCGTTGGCGGCTGGTGATGGGGACACTTGCAGAAGACGATGTAGAGCACAGAGGAACTGGAACATTGTGCGAAGCGTGACGAGGGGCGGAGCAGCAGCCCGGTGAAGTGGAGGGGATGGTGTTGGTGCTCGGGGGTGACGGTAACGGTCGAGATTGAGCGGCGGAGATACGGAGGAGCGGGCTCTCCGTGTTCCTGCAAGGGGTTAGACCCAACCAAGAAACAAAGGGGGGAGACTCTGAGCGTCGGTGATGGTTGTCGGGGCTAAGCTCTAGCCTTTGTGAGTCCGGAGATGGGAGAATGCAGGAGGGCAGAACAGGACTCCGACCTGTGCATGGCCGGAGGAGGAGATGTGCGATACGGAAGTGGAGGAGAGATAGAGAAAGAGAAGCGGAGGGGAGATACCTGAGCAATGCTCGACGACCAATCGATCGGGGATGGAGCAGCTTCGCTAAAGAAAGCTGCGACGACGTGCGAAGCACCTCGGATCTCACCAAGCAAAGGAAGATGTCGGTGATGTCACGACAGGGGGAGAGGTCCTCGGCTGTCGAACGGTGGATGCGTGAAATGGCAAGTCGTGGCGGGGCTTTATAGGAACGAGGGTGGCGTCGGTTACATGCAGAGGAGGGGATGGGAAACAGTTGGGAGGGGGGCGTGAACGGCTGGTGGAAGAGGAAAGGGGTCATGTGCTAGGCACGTGACCCGGGGGAAGAGAGAAGGAGTCGGGTGAGGTGGGGGTAACACGTGGCGCGCCCAGAAGCTACCACGTGTCACCCCAAAAAAATCAAAAATAAAAGAGAGTAGAAAATAGAAAAGAAATAAGAGAAGAACTCGGATCGAAAAATTTCCTTTACAAAAGTTGTTCGTTTTGACGAGATCTATAACTTTTATGAGATCCAGGAGCAAACGAGGTCATCTGTGCGAAGTGATATTTTTGGTGGTTCTCCATGTGTATAAAAAATCGGCTTTTTGAGGTTTTGCAATTTTTGATGATTTTAAGAGAGGTTAAAAATTCTAAAAAATACGATAAAATATAAGAAAATTAATTACATGCTAATCTATTTTTTGGATTTTTAATAAAAAATAAAATAGGAAAATAAAATAGAAGTGTGAAATATAAGATTTTTGTACATGCTCCCAACAGATACTTGGACATGGTCAGTTTTTTCTATTTTATTTTTAATCTAGATTTGGATTCTGTGCTGATTATTAAAATTTTCATCAAAGAACACGAATTAAAAATAAAATTAAAAGAGTTAATAATATACATAAAAACTTCGGTCAAAAATAGCAAAAAGTTAAAATACGCAAAAGAGGCCTAAAACCCAACTTTCATATATGAGCTCCGACTTTTACGAAATTGATCTTATTTTGAAGGTATTCAAAAATGGAGTACTTTAAAAGTGAGTAGACCAAAATCGGACACTGTTTGAGGGATATATGCTCGTTTTAGTCCGTCAGATGTGATATTAGACTTTGGAATCATTTGACATTTATTTGTGTTAGTATTTTTTGTATTTTTTAATTTATTTTTCTTAATAATATTTAAAAAATGGAGGTGGTTTGAGGTAAATTGGAGTTAGGATGAATTAATTAAAAACTTTGAAAGTTAGCTGTTATTTGGGTCAATTTACACTTGCGATTTTTAATGCAATTATGCACATAATGAAATGCAAATATTATTTTGCATATGTATGAATGCTAATGATACTCTATTAATTATTAAATACCAATGATATGTGGAGAACAGAGATTAATAAATAAATTTTAGCATGATGAATACAAGATTTATCAATCCACTAGCTTATAGGGATTTCGAATCCAATTTAATTATAGTCATTTCCCACCAATTGATTGTAATTCCTCCAAACCTCAACTGCAACTGTCTCAGATATAACCCTAGATGACCTAGATGTATACATGGATTGTTTGGATGTAGCATCGCTAAGTATACTGGCAAAAAGTAACCAAAAACTCAAGCGGTGAGGTAGCCTCCAAAAAGGCTCTTCCGTCTCCCCTCTAATTGGAAGTGCGGTCCAATAGAGGGAAAGGTCTACTCCAAAACTACGCCCCGGAGATGGGTGAGAGAGATTCTCCGAGAAAATTACTTTAAAAACCGGCCCGACCAGTAACGGGCAAATGAGCTCGTTCGAAAAACTAAAACTGAGGATTCCTCGCATGGGTATCCTAAAACAAAGGGTCAGTGGAAAAGTTCAAAAAATGGAATCCCAACAAGGCGTAAAAATACTGCGAGCTCGCGTAAAACCATGAAAAAGATTGGGATCCTAGACCCACGCACTTGGCGACCGCTATCCTAACTGGGCTTCCTATCTTCTGCCTAGTCGAGGGTCACGGCGTCATCGCACAGTCAGGTGTGAGGGTCACCGTGACTGGCATAAGTAATTGTTATGACTTGATTTACCATCAAGTTCACTTATTTATCCACTCGATCTTTTCTTAATCTCTTCTATGATTTACTTTACTGATCTTAATATTTTGTCACAACTTATCTTTATATATAAATAGTAGGTCAAACTCAAGGATCAACTGATCATTATTCGTAATAATCTTAATCTTGTTCACTGATAGTTATTTTACTTTGGCCCTCCAATTGACTTTCTTATTAAGCTTTTACTCATATAAAATTGACTTGTGATTACCCAGAAAATTCCCTGTTGCTATAGCATCTAAACCCTTGAAGTCAACAATTCCTCTGGTTATGGAAAGACATGGCTTATATAAAAAAAATTAAATCTTTCTTTTTAATCTGAGTACAAACATATATTGTAGCCAACTCTCATAGCCGTCAATCTTTAACTTAGGTATTTGGAGGAAAAGAAAAGCAAAATAGATGGCATTAAGAGTGAGGTTTAATGATTCATGCATGACATCAAAGGAGAGGAAGAGGATTGTACCTTGTTTTCTCCAAAAATTGAAGGAATGTTTGGCCAGGCTTGCATGCAGCTCCTTTGAGAGCTTCTTTAGCAGCCATGATTAGCTACTGTTGGGAATATCTTCTAAACAGGAATATCGATTGGAAGAAGTCTCACTTGGAGCAAGAATTTGCTGGGAACGAGAGCTACAGGAAGGCTGCACTGCATCCACTTTGTCAATAAATAGCAAACGCCGCAACCGATGGAAAGGGTTGGAGTTTCCTTTTGTTCAACTTTTGGGTGGGGAAGAATAGAAGGAAGAAGGAAGGAGAATTGGAATCTCGTTGGAGAAAAGAAGAGAGATGAAATGGGAATTTGGGAAACACGATGGAGGAGAAAAGAGAGAAGAAAAGCTCCCACATTGGAATTAAATGAGGCCATTTGTTACTTTTCAAACGTCATCAGCCATGATATCATAGGGACATCAACATTAGTGATGCCATTGATGACATCATCATCAATGACATCACTAGTTACATCATTGAGTAGTATTAGGTAGATTTTCATTTTTTAATATCCATCAATAGTCTACTAATGTACAAGGAATTTTAATTTAAATTCATTTTTTCTCACTTATTTAAAATGTTAACATTGGATTGGATGTATTCGCGCCTTGAGCGTCGGATTTTGGCATGCAATATCTTGATTTGATCGTCTCTAAACGACAATCAATACGGGTATTATATTGATATACTTTTGATCGGGATTGGATGCTCGAAATTTTTGAGATATAGATTTGATTTGGAATTAAATTTTGATATTTAAAATATCAAATGATATCCGATTGACGAATGGTCGATTTTGTTGGTATTATTTCTTCGAATGGAATTTTTAGGCGGTCTCGATTTGTTTTTTGGTTTCTGAATTTGCGTCATGATTTATTCGAACATGCATTACGATGCGATCGATTTTTAGTCGATTTTTCCCGAACGACTTTTGATTCACGATCAATTGATCGATTTGAGTCATCTAAAGCCGAATGACAACTTTATTGGGTTAAACAGACCCTAATCGGACCGGGTTCGGATTTGTGCGTATTTGGATGTTACAAATATAAAAAATTTCAAAGGGAGTCTCGTCCTCGAGACTCGAGACAAGTTCATTAGTTATCTTGTTTGGATTTCATATGACCATAAAAACCTCAAAGGGTTTTGAATCCATAAAAATCTCAAAAAAATAAGCCATATTTTTTTTAAAATGTAAATAATTAAAGTACTTGTTTTATTAATTACTTGAGAAAAGTTTACGGGTATCTGGCCAGTATGTCAGCTTCGATCTCCCACGTCACCTCTTCGACACCGTATCGGCCACAACACCTTGACCAATGGAATCTCCTTGTTGCAGAGCTTTTTCACAGCATTGTCAATGATCTGCACCGGCTTCACCTCATAAGTCAAATTTGGCTCCACGTCAAGATTTTCATAGCTGATGACGTGTCGAGGGTCGTACACATACTTTCTCAAGCTGGATACATAAAACACATCATGAACAACAGAAAGATGTGGTGGAAGGGCTACTCGATACGCCACCTTCTCCACTTTAGCAAGGATCTCAAAAAGGTCCAACATATCGTGGCTCCAGCTTGCCACGAACACCGAATCTATGTATTCCCTTCATGGGAGATACTCCCAAAAATTCCCGATCTCCAACCTATAATTTATAGGAATGTCATTAGTATGAGATTAAGTTAAATTTGTAATAAAAGAAAGAGAAGAAGATTGGATACCCGAAACTCCAAATCTCTTCTCCGATGGTCTGCATAGCTCTTGTGGTGGCTTTGTGCCGTCAGAAGCTTTCGTCTCACAAGATCAACATCTCTCATAGTTTCCTCCAAGAGATCTACAGAATAAAGTGCATGATCCCCTACCTCACGCCAACTGAGAGGTGTGAGGCATCTCCGCCCATATAGGGCTTTGAATGGTGCCATGTCGATACTGGAATGATAACTATTATTGTATGTGAATTCCACCAATGGCAGATGGTCCTTCCATGATCCTTTCCACTCCAAGGAGCATGCGCGAAGTAAATCCTCGAGTGTCTGTATGGTGCGCTCACTCTGCCCGTCAGTATGTGGATGATAAGCAAAACTCATCTTCATCTCTATCTATAGTGATGACATGAACTGATGCTAATAATGCGAAGTAAACCTCGAATCTCTGTCAGACACCACCTCTCTTAGTATACCATGTAGCCTAACGTATTCTGCACATAGATCTTGGCCAATATGGATAGAGTGTAAGTCGTGTTGACATGTATGAAATGGGATGACTTGGTCAACCTATCAACAACGACCCAAATGGAATCATGGCCACCTGGTATCTTTGGCAATCTCGTGATGAAATTCACAGAAATGCTCTCCCATTTCCAGTCGGGAAAGGGTAGAGACTGCAGTAATCCTGGTGATCTCCTGTGCTCGGCCTTGACCATCTGACAGGTCATGCATCTGCTAACATGTTGCGCCATTTTGAAGTCTCACCGAACGTACCTGGTGCCTCGTTGCTCCTCCATCCTCCTAGGAGAACTTTGGTGATCACCGGAGCATTTTGGGGTACCCACAGATAGAAGAACCTTACAGGATAAAGCCGGTCCATTTTAGATCTTAAAGGAACGTTGGAGGGAGGAATCGCCGGAGGAAGCTCACCCCGTCGGAGCTTCCTCCCTTTTCTTCCTCGACCTCCCTCTGTCGTCGGATCAAGGCCGCAACCCAGATCACACCAACGCCATTGGATCACGCCCCGCTCTTCACTGTCCGATCATCCATGGCCATCTAATCAGACCTTCCATCGGTGAAGCATCATAATGCCTTCTAGGATTGATATGTGGATAAGTGAGTTGATCGCGCCCGTCTGTTCCCACCGTTGTGTGGGTATTTTTAAACTTTAACCCCGAGATATTTTGTATTTAATATTCAACGCACAATCTTTGCTCTTATTTGTATTTACTTTTGTATATTTTATAGTCAAGCCCCTGAACCTTTTGGTAATTGCATTTAAGTCCTTGGACACGCCACCTCACGTGCCTGTACGTGTGAGGTGCTGGAAATTTTGCACTAGGACCCTCACAGGTTGTGGATTTTGTATTCGGTCTTGGAACTTTATATTCATGTGTTATATTTTTGATAAAATTGTTGTTAGGCTTCTGTACTTTTTGCTATTTGCATTAATGCCCCTTCTAGCATTGTATTTTCTCTTTGTTGTTTGTATTTTTTAAATAGCTAATAAAATCGAAAAAATCTCAAAAAATAGCTTTAGACTCCTGTGCCTTGTATTTTTATGCCTTTATTTTGCATTGCACTTTTAGGTATTTTAAATATTTTATCAAAAATAAAAAACAAACTATTTTGCCCTTGTCTACATTAGAAAATACATAAAAATACAAAACCTTTTTTTAATTACAAAAAAATTATGTCTTTATTAAGCTATTTTATATCTTTAGTCCTAAAATCACTAAAAGTTACAAAATAAACACATAAAAATTGAAATACCTCTAAAATCTTTATAAAAACATATAAAATCATGGAAATTCCCAAAAATCTAGTTTCTATTTTATATTTTTCTCTATACTATTATCTATATATTAAAATTAATTTGGAGAATTTGACTCTGTTTGTTATTTTATATCTCCATTTTAATTCGACCTATTTACTTAAACCCTGATTTAGGTTTTTTTTACTTTAAAAATATATAAAAATTAGTAAAAATTTCCTAAAAAATTGTAAAAAATTCTTTTCTTTGTTTTATCTCGTTTATTATTATAATTTATCTCTACCCTAGCCTATTTTGTATATATATTCTATATATAGTATATTATCTATTTTACAGAAAAGGAAATATAAAAATATAAAATATAAAAAGAAAATATAAAACGAAAAATAAAAATCAAAATACAAAAATATAAAACAAAAATAAAAAACAAAAATTAAACCCACAAAAAAGAAATAGACAAATACTCCACAATCACAATTTTACATTCACTTGCCCATTTTTTGTTTGCTCCCTGTGTTTAACACTGTACACATACTTGTATACTATACAAATCTTTGTTGTTGAGTTAAATAAAATAAATTTTAACTCCATATTTGCTTTTCATTTCTTGATTATTATTTGTGGGTTAATTGTTGTTTTAATCCAGATTTCGTACGGTCACCTCGACGAATGTGTTCTCGCCTTGTGTGGAACATACAACCACTCGATTTTCGGGTTAAACACTTATCCATACAAATAACTTAGTATATTGAAGTAATTGATTGACTCTGCTGATTGAAAATCCTAAGTTATATGACTTGGGTTATGGTTTCCACCTGCTTGGATTTCCACGTGAATGCCTCAATACATTGTGGTTGATTATATTGTTAGTTTGTTCTATACTTTTTAAATTTCTCAATACATTTTTAACTTCTATAAAAATTAAATACAACTATTCACCCTCGTTTAGTAGTGTTGCGATCATATGCACTATATGCATTATCGTTTGATATCAGAGCAGGTTCAAGTGCAAATGAAAGTAGTGTTCTAAACAGGATCAACCATGCATATAATAAACAATAATTATACGGATCCAATTGAACGGAAATAAAAGTATTAAAGATCAATATCATTAACGTCATCCATTTCCAGTTCAATTTCCGATTATGATATGCAAACAGGAATCGAATAATCATACGGAAATAAATAAACGGGCGAGATCCAGAAAGGGGCAAGAAATAAATAAATTACGGCAAACAAAATACAAGAAAGATAAGGTTAGATATCACCGAAGCGTCCATGAAATGGACTGTCCTTAGAGAGGATTTCGCCCCCACAATACCAGCGCATTGGGTACTGGCGATCCGCTCCCAGGATACGACGGTTCACGGTCGTCGTCTGCGCACATCGACGAGACCGTCCTCGAAAGCACCTCCGAGAACTTGCAGGCGAGAAGAAACAGGTCGCAGCCGTGAGAGAGAGCGCGAGAGTGACGGCGGGTGGAGATTTCTTGCGAGTGAAGAAAAAACGGCGTCAGGTGGGGGATATAAAAGAAGGGCTCGCGTGCCCTAGCGCGCAGTCCCTTCGGTTTCCGAAAAATGCCCCTCAACGGTCGTGTCCTTTCGGATTCGAAAACTGTAGCTAAGTCGAGCCGTTTGGATCAAGTCTGATTCCCAATGTGATCGCGATTAAATTAGTTTGTATGATTAATTTAATCGATCAGCCAAATGAAACCCGCAGCAAAAGTATCGAGATCCGAGATCCGAATTGACTCTCCCGAGCCCGAGCCGGTGCCGGAGCCGGAGTCGGAGCGGAGCGGAGCGCGCGCGCGTGTGGTCCTCTATTCCTCCCCTCTACTATTGTGCTACAAGAGCTTGGGTGTGGACTCATATATAAGTCCACCAAAACTTTAGATCTCTAAGGTATGGTACTAAACTTCAACCCAAACTCAACCGTGTTTTAAATTTGGGAATTCCCAACTTTCCCTCCAAAACATTTGGTTTCCCAATTGAAACCAAATTAATGCCATTTGTAATTAATAGGTTTCCCAATTAAACCGTAAGTACAAATTTTAATACAACAATCCCCTACGAATTCTCCAATTTGAAAAAGAGATTCAAAAGGATTTAAGATACTTCTTTCGGTTGCCCACACTTTGCTTTCAGTAAAGGTACCTTCCGGTTTGAACCTCTACCTGAGTTTACTACTTTCACTTTAACAGGAACGAAGTGAACTACGTCTTGGACTTCAGACCTTAGTGTTAAAGTATACGGTAGAAACAACAAAGCGTTGTTCTTGGTGCAATCTTCAGGGTTGGTGCTCTTAAAGGTCATGCACCCTTATCCTGTTTCATGAGTGTATTCAGAAAAGACCCTCTTCCTTTAACTGCGGCCCACAGTAACACTCACATAGGTGGCGTTCTCCAAGGATGCACTGCTAACATCTTGCCCAAAGGCTTGAACCCATTCAGAGCCGCACTCTTCCTAAACTTGCAGCTTAAGTGACACTCAGGCTTCCAGGAATAAGACACTCATGCTTACGCATTAAGATTAGAGTGCCAACCAGTCCTCCAAACAACTTGTTATTACCACATTGAACCTACTTTGTGGGATCTCCACTCAGATAGGTTGGGTTGCTACTATAGAGGAACTCCCAATGGATCTCAGTCCCATCCCAAGCCTAGACTTTAGGACTAAAGATCTATCAAGTCCCTTAGTCAACGGATCTGTCGTGTTGTCTTTGGATCCAACAAAATCCACAGCCAACACTCCTCGAGACACCAAATCCCTTAACATCTTAAGTCTGATTTGTATGTGTCTCCTTGTTTTCTGATTGAACTTTGAACTCTTGATCTTGGCAATTGTGGTCATATTATCACAATATACCGAGATCGCAAGAATAGGCTGACCTACCATGGGAATTTCAGACAGAAGTTCCCTTAGCTATTCAGCCTCAATTCCAGTGGTGTCCAAAGCACACAGCTCGGCCTCAAAAGTGGATCGAGCTAGAATGGTCTGCTTCACAGACCTCCAGGAGAGTGCACCGCCTCCAAGGGTAAATACATACCCTGTAACACCATTACTCACAGACTTCTCTATTTTCCCTATCCAGCTTGCATCACTATATCCTTCTAGTACAGAAGGATGTCTACCATAATGCAAACTAAGGGAAATAGTTCCCTTCAAGTACTTCAGTACTCGATCTAGAGCCTCCCAGTGAGTACGGTCAGGACAGCTAGTGTATCTACTCAGCTTTGCAACCGAGGATGAAATATCAGGTCTTGTGCAATTTGCAAGATACATTAAACTTCCTATCACTTGTGAATACCTTAGCTGAGCTACAGGTACTCCACTTTTATTCTTAAACATCGTTTTGGATGAATCAAAAGGAGTGCTTACAGCTTTGCAATCTTGATATCCAAATTTGTCAAGTACCTTCTCAACATAGTGAGATTGAGAAATTACAATCCCATCAACTGACCTTGTCAGTTTGAGACCCAAGATCACATCAGCAACACCCATGTCCTTTATCTCAAACTTGCTACTCAAGAAAGCCTTAGTCTCATTAATAATCCTCATATGTGATCCGAATAATAATATGTCATCAACATATAGGCACAAGACAATACACTCATCACCCTTCACTTTGGAATAGACACACTTGTCGGATTCATGAACCTTAAAGTCACATGACAAAATAGTCTTGTCAAATTTTTCATGCCATTGCTTTGGTGCTTGTTTCAATCCGTAAAGGGATTTGACAAGCTTGCAAACCTTTCCCTCATTCCCAGGAGTCACAAGCCCATCCGTTTGATCCATATAGATATCTTCCTCAAGATCGCCATTCAAGAAGGCGGTCTTCACATCCATTTGGTGGATAGAGAGATCATATACAGATGCCAATACTATGAGCATCCGGATTGTGGTCATCCTAGTCACAGGGGAATAGGTATCAAAATAATCGATACCTTCCTTTTGCCTAAAGCCCTTGGCAACTAATCTGGCTTTGTATTTTTCAATTGATCCGTCAGGTCTAAGCTTTCTCGTAACCACCCACTTGCACCCAATAGTAGAGCACCCTTTGGGTAAATCAACCAACTCCCAAGTTCCATTAGCCATAATGGAATCCATCTCGGATTTGATGGCTTCCTTCCATTGTTATGCTTCAGATGAAGCCATGGCTTCCTTGTAACTTGGTAGATCACCCTCGATCTGGTAGACAACGAAGTCGCTACCCATATCCTTGGCTATCCGAAGTCTTTTACTCCTCCTTGGCTCAATCTCTTCAGAAAGATCATTGGGTTCAGGTTGAGTCTCAACCCCCACATTCGTCATCCTTTCCACTTGATTTGGAATAGATCCTGATGTAGAGGCGCCCTCAATGGTCAGATTCTGAGGAATCCCAGTCTTCAATGGGAAGACATCCTCAAAGAAGGTAGCATCACGGAGTTCAACAATAGTGTTGACATCTATGCCCGGTATCTCGGACCGAATTACCAAGAACCTATATGCATAACTATTTTCCAGGTAACCTAAGAAGACCGCATCAATAGTTTTAGGACCAAGTTTCTTTCTCTTGTGTTCTGGGACTAAAACCTTAGCGAGACAGCCCCACACTTTGAGATATCTCAAACTTGGTTTCCTATTTCTCCAAAGTTCAAAGGGACATTTTTCCATATGTCTCGGAGGAACCCTATTCAGAATATGGCACGCCGTATTCAAGGCTTCTCCCCACATATAGGTTGGAAGTTTAGAACTCTGTAGGAGAGCATTGATCATGTCAGTTAAGGTTCTATTTTTCCGTTCTGCTATCCCATTTGATTGCGGTGAATATGGGGCCATAACTTCATGAACTATGCCAAAAGATTTGCATTGTTCATCAAATAAGTTAGAGGTATATTCACCTCCTCTATCTGACCTAAGGCGTTTAAGCACTTTTCCTGTTTGTGTCTCAACCTCATTCTTAAATATAAGAAATTTCTCTAAGGCTTCATCCTTGGTTTTCATTAGATATACATAGCAGTATCTACTGCCATCATCTATAAAGGTGATAAAGTATTTCTTATTGTCTCGGGTCAACACACCATTAAACTCACAGATATCCGTATGCACTAGATCCAAGATCTCACTATCTCTAGAGACAGACTGAAAAGACTTCCTAGGTGTCTTAGCTTGCACATAGATTTCACATTTTTAAGTATTATCAATAGTGTGTTTAGGGATCAACTCTAAATTCATCATTCTTTTAATTGAATTTAAGTTTACATGTCCCAATCTACCATGCCACATATCACAAGATTCTAGATTATTCACAACATGAAAAATAGAACTAGAACATTCACTACTCAAAACATTCATTTCATTAATGTTTACTGAATCACATCTAATTCTAAATAACAAATCAAAATCAGTCAAATAGCCTTTTCCATAAAAAAATGCCATGTCTCAGAATGACAACTTTATTACATTTAAAGTTTAACTCAAAACCATTTCTAACTAAGACAGAGCCAGATAACACATTCTTCTTGATGTCAGGAACATGCAGCACCCTGTGCAACGTCCAGAGGAGAACCTCAAGTTGACTTGTCCCGACCCTAGCACCCTGGTCGCAGAATCGTTCCCCATCTTCACAGTCCCACCGCTGCAGGTCTGATAAGAAGAAAACAACGTTCTGTCAGAACATATATTTACATTGGCTCCCGTATCCACGAGCCACTCATTTGGATCATGGATATGGTATAGTTCAGGTTTTACAGAGACAAACCCCTCGCTAGCCCCGAGTCCCATAGTGATCATGTTCACTTGTGGACTCCCGTCTGCAGCCTTAAGTTGAGCCTTCAAGGACGGACAATCCTTCTTCCAATGGCCAACCTGATTGCAGTGCCAGCAGGGTTTATTCTTTGCCTTTTTCTGGATCTTGTCCTTTGATTTCATTTTATTGTTATTAGGACCCTTTCCCTTCTTATCCTTGCCCTTCGAGGTCATGAAATTGACCTTAGCCTGAATATCAACAGGAAGCATAGGTTTTTGTTTCCTGTGTTCCTCCTCTATGGCAATTGCCACCATCAAGTCATCCATAGAAATCTCCCCCTTTCTGTGTTTCAGGGTCATACCGAAGTCTTCCCACGATTTGAGAATTTTTCTATGATGCACATGACCTGAAACTTCTCTGGAAGTTTCATTTCAGCATCTTCTAAACCATGGAGCAGAAGTAAAAACTCGTGTGCCTGTTCAGAAACTGACTTTCCCTCGGCCATGGAAAACTTCAAAAACTTAGCTACGGAGTATTTCTCAATACCAAGGTCTTCGGTATTATACTTCCGATCCAAATCTTCCCATAGCCCCTTCGCAGTCTGCGTGGACGAACAGTATACGTCAAACAACGTGTTGGACAGAGCCAACAAGATGCAACCATGACATATACGACCGCGTTCCTTCCACGCAGATTGTACCTTCTGGCTATCGGGTGAGGGGTTTTCCATCTCCACCGTAGGACAATCGGTTTCAAGCATCGAGATTAACCTTATGGTGGTTAACCAGATCTTCATGCGTTGTTGCCAACGCTTAAAGTTCTGTCCACCGAATTTTCCAGGCATACCCGTTATATCTACCCTCGATTTAAATATTGTTTCCGACATAGTTTTATAATCGGTTCCCGAAATCCTCTCTAAGATTGTTGTAAACAGGATCAACCATGCATATAATAAACAATAATTATACGGATCTAATTGAACGGAAATAAAAGTATTAAAGATCAATATCATTAACGTCATCCATTTCCAGTTCAATTTCTTATTATGATATGCAAACAGGAATCGAATAATCATACGGAAACAAATAAACGGGCGAGATCTAGAAAGGGGCAAGCAATAAATAAATTACGGCAAACAAAATACAAGAAAGATAAGGTTAGATATCATCGAAGCGTCCATGAAATGGACTGTCCTTAGAGAGGATTTCGCCCCCACAATATCGGTGCATTGGGTACTGGCGATCCGCTCCCTGGATACGACGGTTTACGGTCGTCGTCCGCGCACACCGACGAGACCGTCCTCGAAAGCACCTCCGAGAACTTGTTGCCGAGAAGAAACAGGTCGCAGCCGCGAGAGAGAGCGCGAGAGTGACGGCGGGTGGAGATTTCTTGCGAGTGAAGAAAAAACGGCGTCGGGTGGGGGATATAAAAAGAAGGGCTCGCGTGCCCTAGCGCGCAGTCCCTTCGGTTTCCGAAAATGTCCCTCAACGGTCGTGTCCTTTCGGATTCCAAAACTGCGGCTAAGTTGAGCCGTTTGGATTAAGTCTGATTCCCAATGTGATCGTGATTAAATTAATTTGTATGATTAATTTAATCGATCAGCCAAATGAAACCCGCAGCAAAAGTATCGAGATCCGAATTGACTCTCCCGAGCCCGAGCCCGAGCCGGAGACGGAGCGGAGCGCGCGCGCGTGTGTGGTCCTCCATTCCTCCTCTCTACTATTGCTACAAGAGCTTGGGGTGTGGACTCATATATAAGTCAATCAAAAGTTTAGATTTCTAAGGTATGGTACTAAACTTCAACCCAAACTCAACCATGTTTCAAATTTGGGAATTCCCAACTTTCCCTCCAAAACATTTGGTTTCCCAATTGAAACCAAATTAATGCCATTTGTAATTAATAGGTTTCCCAATTAAAACCTAAGTACAAATTTTAATACAACAAGTAGCACTCCTTAGTATACATGCATGCAGCTTGAAGCAACAACTATCACAACTCCTTAGATAGTCAATCCACCATCAGGCCTCTTCACTTCAATGGTACAAACTATAACTGTTCGAAAGTCATAGTGCAAATTTTCCTTAAATATTTGGAATTTAAAATCTGGAATGACATAGAAATCAAGTATGCCCAGTCGGTTTATAAAGCAAAATGGTAATGACTAATGCAGACAAGAAGCATGCGACATTAAACTCCAAAGTTACGAGTGTTATCTATTGTGCTATTACAAAAGAAGAATGTAATAGATTCTCAACATGCAAGACAATGTATGAGATCTAGAAGAAGCTTAGTGTCACCTTTCAAGGCACAAGAAAAGTTAAGGAAACTAAACATACCTTCTAAATGAGGATACGAGTTATTCAAGATTGAAAAACACAGAATCCATCATAGGTAAGTACACTCAGTTCTCAAGTATTATCAATGGTCCACTAAATCACGTGTAATCATCCTCTCCCCATTTATCTTCGTGTGCAAGTTACCATGTGCCTAGAACACCCCCTCTAAATTTCATCTTCCAATGTCGCCGTCCCCTTGCCCTCGCTTACATCATCACATGGGGCATCTTGACTGCGAGAGCCGCAATTTCCTACGCGTCAAGCCCAATAGCGCGATGCTTCAGCCGCACACCATCCGAGTATGCTTAAGGAGAAGAATGCTTCCTTCCATGGGGAAATGTTTGCATCCTCCCTCCATTACATTATCCTTTGTAAATCTACGAGAACACATAATCCATTGATCAAATTACTGTCATTTATATCATTAGATGGTTAAAAGTTTAAACAGGGTTTTTGAATCATATGAAAATTTGGGCTAAATTAGTGAGAACCTTTCTTAATTGTATTTAATATGCACATGCAGACTGAGATTGTTGAATTGTGTTAAAGCAATTCTCCTAAATTTTCTTAATATATTTCTCGCTTCTAAAAAAATAATTGATTTCACTTTGGAGCTCCTTTCTCAATTGTGTTGCCACTTTATCTACTCGATGGTAATTTTTCTTCGTATATTTTATTGCAAAGAATTAGGTGTTTCTTATATGAATCGACTATGATATTCAACGGATTCTATATTTGTAACGGTGAGATTTTTTCTCATTTATTTCCCACCCATATTTCCTTTTTTCCTCAATTAATAATTAATAGCATGGATTTTATTCCCAAATTAATACCATTATTAGCCTATTAATTTCCCTTTTTGATATATAAAAAAATTCCAAATGACTCCCCTCCTTTCACGTCAATGGCTATTGGCAAATTTTGGGAGAGAGGGAGAATCTCATCAAGAGAATTATCCTCATCGTAGGGGACATCGGCGACGATCCGGTAGGGGAGCAAGTCGGCTTAGGAGCAAGGAGAGGCTCGTAGAGATCTCGTAGATATTTTTTGTCGATTTTGAGGTATGTGTCGAACCCTTAAGGACGATTGACGATCACTTTCAAATCTTTATGTTGCCACAACATCCGATTTCATAAGGTCGCATGGATGATTCTTTGTGATGGTTAACTATAAACATGAATGCCGTTATCATGCAGTAATATCTATAGACTTTCTATCGGTTATGAAGATTATTCATAATATTTATGTTTTCCATGTGCATACCCTGGAATAGGTATTTAATGTTATGCCAAAATCTTATTGACGAACCTTCTTCATGATGAATAGTGGTGCTAATAAATTGATGAAAATGGTGCTAATATCTCCTGCTTAGTTTCCGTATGAGCATAGAATTCGTATGACAAATTTCCCTTCTCAATATGTTCAGTTCGTAGAGGTTGATAGAGATTCTCTCCTTCGAAATCCAACTCGAATCAAAATATTTACCAGCAGTAGAGACCTTCCACTTATGCTATTTTAGATTTTGGATATTCACAAGTAAGGATAATCACTATAATGTGGCACTGTCATTACATAATTATAGTTGTTTCTCTTGTGATGACCCTTAAGAATGAAAATATCCACATGTTTGGTTGTTACTGTAATCATTATGATGTTAAAATCCTAAAGTCCATGTAACGTCTCCTAATAATAAGCATGAACTACTCCAGTGATCATGTTCCATATTATTGATTCCATATGATACGTAAACTACAAAAAAAATAAACATCATGTTGGGTATATATTATACATATTGTAAGTGTCATGGTTTTGCCTTATATAGGATAAATATGATGACAAAGGGTATCTTATATTTATATCTAGGTAGCTATCACTCACAGGCTGGTGGAAAGAAGCGTGTTAGATCTACTCAAAATTAAGGAGATGGGTACAGTTTGTAGGTAACAATTAAGTGATCTATTGTTACGGCTAATAAGGAGACTTTGGATGTGCATTGAATCAAAATAAATGACTATTGAAGTTATCTAAGTCCTATATTTTTTTAATAAAATATTGGAGTCGAACTATCTACATCAACTATTATGGTATAGAAAAGGAAATAAAGTTAAAAGAATTATAACTTTTATAATATGAGTACTGGCACGATACGATAAGCGGAGCTAAGTGCTACACCTAATGGTGGGAGCCACCTCTAGAGTCCAATTATCGTAGGTCTAGAAAGGGGCCAACGCCTTGTGGGGTCGTACGGTTCAAGGAACCGATTGAGGCGAAAGATAAGTCATCTACATTTGTAGCTACATTGTCATGTATATCATGGACCGCTTGTAACAGCGGAAAAGCCAGCAAAGCCAGCAAAGCCGTTTAAGGATTTAACAATCAAGACAACTTTAACCACTAAATAAATCAAAAGTTTGTATACAGTTTCTGAAATTGCTAAGACATATATGTGCAACCATGGTAAAGTAATGGCTTTATGCAAGTGTTATGATTGTGATGGGCATATGCACAACTACAGAAAATTTCTGAGGGTAGTTGTGAGAATATAAAAATGTTAAGGCGTATATGCAAATATGGCAAACTTTAAGAGTATATATGAAATTATGGCTTTAATGGATGGATCCGGAAGGAATTCCCATTGTATGCATGTTTACGTGAATTATGAGTCTCATAGTGATATTATATGAGAACAAGTACATATTATCTGCGGTAAGATAATAGTGTAATTTGTGTCGTTGTGTTGTTATGATATTACAGGTAAGAGATTATGGTTATAATGGTTTAATGTAGAATAGGGAGACTTGTTTTCCAAGCTAGCCGGCTTGACCCCAACTCGGCACATACTGAGCGTTAGGCTCATAACATGTGTTGTGATTTTTTAGGAGAATACGAGCATTTAATAATTTCTAGTTCAAAGAAAACTACTGTCACGTGAAGTTGAACCGGTACGGATCATTGATGCATTGATTGAAGGGATGTCGTTATGCCCACTGGAACATTTATTACACTACTTTATTTCATAGCTCATGCTGCTATTTATGTCGTAGCTGTAATAAGAGAACTTTTATGTTGACTAAACTTTAATTAAAATATTTTATTTCTCTGCTCATTGATTACTATGCAAGTTTTCGGTAACGGTTCGGTCATGCAACCTAATGTTGCATGCTTCCGTCGGTCATCACGACTCGTTACGTTACAAATGATATCAGAGCTAGAGTTCTTCTAGGCATAAGATATTTATAATTTATAATGACGTAGATCTAGACATTTAGATTGATTTAGCCTCACACAGTAACTCATTGACGATGTTGGATTTGATTCAGATGGCCCCTCGTGCAATTGAAGCCAACAGAGACCGCGAGTCATCGACGAGTCAGGAGACCATTGTGGGTATGTAGAGGCAGATGCTGGAGCTAATGGCATTGATGGTGCAGCAGCAGCAGACCCACCCATCGAGCTCTGGAGGACTCACTTTAAAAACATTCCTCCAGCATGATCCACTGACCTTCAAAGGTGAGCATGAGCCGGCGAAAGTCGAACAATAGCTAAGGGAGATGGAGATGGCTTTTGAAGCGAATGAGTGTCCAGAAGAAAAGAAAGTTATTTTTGGGACTTTTCGTCTGCGAGATAGCGCTAAGGAGTGGTGGACTTCTTACAAGGGAATTCACTTTTTGAAGACTCCGATCATCAGCTAGAGTGACTTTGTGGAGCGTTTTTCTGAACGTTACATTCTTGAGCACGCTAGGGATGCTAAGCGTCAGGAGTTCATAGATCTTCGCCGAAGTAGTATGACGGTCCAAGAGTATGTTGCAAGGTTTCAAGAACTGGAAAAATATGGTAAGGGCATCTGTGCAAATGAAAAGCAGCGAGCGAGGAAGTTCGTGGAAGGCTTGAATGGCGGTTTGAGCCTTAGAGTACTCACTAGGGGTCCCACGACCCTATCTGATGTCGTTGCAGCAAGTATAGAAATTGATGCAGCATATCGAAGGACTCAACAAGTGAACCCTCGAAAGCACCCTCACAAGCCAAGCTACAATGACAAGAGGTGTCACAATGCGATAAATGTCAAGAAGACAAGAACTGATGACGCCCCAACCAACAAAAAATATGTAGTGGATGTATGTCCGCCTTGTAACAGAAGACATCCGGGCGAGTGCCGCAAATTGACTGGAGCTTGCTTGAGGTGTGGAGAAAAGGTTCATTTCACTAAAGACTGCAAGACAGAGTTCAAGGATCAGAGGAAACCATTCGAACAAAAGAAGAAGATACCAGGAAGAGTGTTTACCATTACATACGAGGATGTTGAGGATGCTTACACCACCGTGGAAGGTACCCTTCTCATTGCAAGTCATTTATGCCATGTTCTTATTGTAAGAAAACTGAACTTTAAAGCTGATGAGCTTCCATACACACTTATTGTTTCTTCACCAATGGGTGATATTAGAGCAACGGGTATGTACTTAAAGGACATACCGATCATGATAGGAGAAGACTCCTTCACTACTAATTTGATCCTACTGCCCATCACAACCTATGATGTCATCTTGGGCATGAATTGGTTATGGGAGAATTATGCTGCAGTATATTGTAGAGAGAAAAAGGTGATCCTAAGCAGATCAAATCATAAGGATATAGTCATCCGAGGCACTAGTAAGAGAGGACGATTGGTTATCTCTTCTTTGCAAGCAAGCAAGCCAACTACTAGCCGAAGGTTGGACCGCATACCTAGCTAGTATAACTAGCATTGAATCGTCGCATGCACGTTGATGAATCTCGGATTCATCACTCTAAATGTCATTTATTAAGCTCAATTCCCTCAAAATCAACAGCATATCTGCATCTATTCAGCATAATTAGCATTCATACATGTTTTTTATAAGAATTGCATTTTAGCATTAATTTCTGCACAAAGTAAGAAGCCAAAAATCCAAGCCAAAAATGACCTGTAAATAGCCTAACTTCCCCCATTTTTAACTCCTCCATGCTAACTCTGAATTATACAAAACCACCTCCACTGTGTATATATCACTAACAAGAATAAATAAAAAATACAAAAAAATAATTAACACAGGTAAGTGGATCAAAAAACCCAAACCCTAGTTTCAGGATTTTCGTACTAAAAGCCGCATATCTTCCCCATTCATTGTCTGATTTGATCCTACTCACTTTTGAACTAATGCACATTCAACTACCTTCAAAACAAGTCCAAGTTCAAGTGAATCGGAGCTCATATGTGAAAGTTGGGTTTTGGGCCTCTTTTGTACATTAAATAGCGGTTTTTCTGACTTGTATTTTATGTATATATTTTCTTTATCAATAAAAATAAAAAAATAGATTTAAATGCATTTTATTTATCTTTGATTTTTCCATATTTTTCCGAATTTTTATCTTGTTTAAAAGTGACAAAAAAATTAGAAAACCCAAAAATCAAGGTATTCTATGTACATGGGATACCTCAAAAATTTACTTTTTACAGATGACTGATTTTGGATTTGATGTCTTCATGAAAGTTGTAGATCTCGTTGAGACGAGCATTTTTTGTAAAGGAACTTTTTCGATCTGAGGTCATTTGTTATTTATTTTTGATTTTACAAGATCTTTTTCTACGGATTTTTCTGGTGCTGACACGTGGCAGCCACGTGTCAGCGGTTTTTGATCTTTATTTATATCGTAAAAAAATAAAAATAAAAAAAATAAATAAAAATAAAAAAATAAATAAAAATAAAAAATAATATAAAAAAATTAAAAGGGGCGCACGTGCGTCGCACGTGCCATCCCAGGCACGTGTTCCACACGTGCTTCGCCAGCCCCTTCTCCAACCATGCGCCACGTGCCACCCCCAGGTCCGCCCGATCTCGGCCGATCAGACGGACCATGTCCTTCGTCTGCATCCGCGCTCCTTCCCCGAGATCTCCGTAACCTTCCGCAACGGCCGTCGCCGCACTCCTCGTCAACCATCTCCTCCGCGTCTCTCACATCACCGTTGAACTCCCAGCGCCGCCCCCGCTTCCTCCGCAACTCCCTCCGAGATCTCCGGTTGCCCTACCCCATCGCCAACCCTATTTAATAACCTTGACCCTGCCCTCGACGCTTCATCTGCCGTTAAGCCCGAGGATCTCATCGGAAGTGACAACTGGAATACCCCTTACCGGCGTGATCCGAGGGCTTCAACCCTTGTCGTAGCCCACCTCCTCCAGGCGCTGCTTAGCTCCGGTCGACAGCCGTCGAGCCTCCTTCTTCGTCCAGGTACTCTCTCTCTCTCTCCCGCCCTCTCTCTCTCTATCCCTCCATCTCCGAGCTCCTCATCGCTCGGATGCTCAGCCGCTCATCCTTTGATCCGCTCCGAAACCACCACTGCTACGCTTCCACCAACCATCTTCATCTCTGCTTCCGACTCCGCCAACGATAGCACCTTCTTCACCAACTCCGCAGTCGCCTTCACCGACTTCATCGACCACCGATGCCACAACATCGCCTCCAAGCCACATCACCAGACTTCACCGCCTCGACTTGCCGCCTCCGACCGACGTCATCGCCACCTCCTAGCTGGAGCCAGGAGTCGCCTTCGTTGACCGCTCTAGGAGCCGCTCCACCTCGACCAGAGGGCGGTCTGCCGCAGCTCCGCCAAGAGGGGCTGGGCCTCCCCCGTCCTTCAAGCCACGTCATCGACTCCACCCCGACACCACCGGTCCACCGGTCGGGTCGGACCCGAGACTCCCCACGCACGTGCGGGGCACGTGCGTCGGGGGAGGGCGTCATCAGACGCCATCCAGGGGTCACGTGCTACGCACGTGACCACCTGGGTCTTTTACAGAGAAGCCCCCGGAATCCTCCATATTTTTGCACGAGTCCCCGCCTCCAGAGGCACGTGCATTGCACGTGACCCTCTGGAATATTTGCAGAAACTCCCCCCCTTTGTTTAGGTAATTACATTTACGTCCCCCATGCATTTGTCTTTATTTATTTCTTTATTGCATCTGTACCCCTGCATTTCTCCTTCATTTTAGACTTCTGTTTTCCATTATTTTATTTATTTAAAAATAGCACTGTGTTCCTCATATAATTCTCTACATTTTGACATAATGTGGGTATTTTTGTGATTAGTGGTTAATTAATAATTATTTATTCTGTGAAAAATTGTAAAGTTTGCCCATCTTATGCTCTGAAATTCATAGTTGATTAATCGTTATTCTAAAAATTCCCCAAAAATCACATGTTGTAGAGATTATTTGGTTAACATTGTGCCCAAAAAGATTTGCATTTGCATGCATAAATTGCTCTGTAAAAATTATTTAGCACATTTCAGTATTTAATTTTTAATAGGTATTCAACCCCACATTTTTGAGGTCTAGCATTATTCTGAGATCTATCACCTAGTGATAGATCTTAGATAATTTTATATCTTGAAAATAAGTAGGTTTAATATTTATTATAATTAAATATTGAAAATCATTCTGGGGGAATTTAAAAATTCATAAAGAATTCACATTGCATCTAAAAATTCCAAAAAAAGTTACAATGCATTCATTGCATCATCACTTACATCTCGGCCAAGTTTCATATTTTTCGGACATTGTTTGATCGAAGTTTACATTTTAGTCCCTAAAATAGGTTGAATTTGCATCGTGCATTCCCTTATTGCATTGAAAATTCCAAAAAAAGACTGCCTTGAAAACCGAACACGAAATTGGATAGACACAACTTTAGGTTGTTCCTTTGCCTCCTTGTGATCGACTTTGGGACTTGCCCAAGTAATATAAACATAAAACCACTGGATTAAAATTGATTAAAAATTAGTGGTTATTTCTTGACTATTTCCGATCGCCGCCTACAACGAACGACACATTTATTTTTCACATACGAAGATAAAATCAACTTTTTAATGCGGCATTTACGGGCTCGTCAGATGGCGCCGTTGCCGGGAAGGCAAACGACTTAGTTTTGTGTTTTGAAACTTTTTGATCGGTTTTCCGCATTCGGGTAGTCTGACCCCCGAATTTTTCATTGTGAATACCATTTTATTTCCAGCATTTATTTTCTTATTTTATTATTTTTTGAGTCACTCTCTTACATTTTCTCTCTTATTTTTCTTGCGAGGTACCCGTCGTACGTGGAGCGGTTTTCAAGAAACCGACGCATCTTCACCGACATCCGAGAAAGCCGCAAATTACTTTAAGATCGAGTCGAGTCGTGAGAGAGAGTAGAGTCTAGGTTTTCAATTTCCGCAATTTTATTTACTTGCTCATTTACAGCGGTGTCCATTTGGACTCTCGCGCATGTAAAAAAAACCTTGAACTTTTCTGTGGTATGTCGTGGCCTGTTTCACTCTCCGGTGAGGGTGGGGCCTGACTTGAGTGTCGACTAGGATAGACCTGCACATACGGCTCTCAAAGCATTTTTACTTTTTGATTGTGCTCGTAGGATCTTAAGCCACACTACATTTTAATCAAGACGCACATAGATCGTTCAACTTAGCCAAATTTAACTCAATTCTTCCCGCTAATAGAACTTTCTGCTTAGGTGCGGTTTTTATCGGCTTGCATACATATAGAATAATTTTTTAATTCTGTCTAGCATCCCACATGAAGATTGCGAGGAGGCACTGTAAGTCTTCTAACTGAGCATTTATCATAGTTTTCCACGTGCATCGGCTTTTCCCGACTTTCTCCCTCTTGTTTTATCACATAAATATAAAGGAAATTGGGAGTGGACGGTAGATGTGTATTTGTGCTCATCTAAATTCTTCGGTGATCACCTAATTAAAATTGGGACTGCTAAATATAGTCGATCTTAAGAACCATAAAATCAAGAATTTTTGCGGGAGAGAAACCTCGTCATTGTTTGGTTTGCTTGAGCGAGAGAGCGACCTGTACACTAGGATAGAGCCACGCCTTAACTCTTTTCAGACTATTATCTTGGGATATGCCAGTCTCCTGAGAGCACTGGGTTCCTAAACATCTCGCTTTAAACGCTCTGATACATTGCATTATCACCGGACTCTAAAATTTACAAGATAATTGACCGATCCTTCACGGTCTTCACTTTGAGTTGAGTTGGTGAAACAACCATTGTATTGTGTTTGGTTTGTGCGTAGAAAATAAGTCATCAGCGAATACTGCACATTTGTGCCTCTCGAGAATGGAAGTTTGTGGTAATTCTTATTTGAACTCCGCGAATCCTTCTTTCTCTACCACAAACTCTCCAATCTCAAAAGCCTAGAGAGACTCTTACTCTGGACCTGCTTGGCCTCCAGAAAACCCCTTCCCAAGAACCCTATTCCTATGATTCCTTCTTCTTCCTAGAAGGAGGACATACCCAAACTGTCTCTCTATCACCAAAAATCGAGGACAACTATTACATCAATTCTTTCTATTCTATTAACTCGAACCCTTTATATTCTGAAGGTGAAGAAGAAGAGATGCCCCTCAAGATGGCTTCCAAAAAAGACCCTGAAGATGAAACAAATGATGACGCCATTCAAATGATTCTAGCAAGGTTGGCTGCATCTGAGCAGCAACAACAGTTACTGAGGCAACATCTTGAGCAATTGAATGCTGAGGAAGAAGTACCAATGGAAGTCGCCTACAACCCTGGATAGTATCAAGTGTGGAATTATTTACAGCCACCACAACCGGCGATCCACTATGAACTGAAGCCACATTTTGTCAGTCAACTACCTCATTTCCATGGTAATACGACTGAGGAACCATATGAATTCTTGCAGGACCTGGAGCTGATTTGTTCTAATCGGAGGCACCCACAAGTCAGGCAGGACTACATTCGTCTCACTGCACTACCTTTCGCCTTGAAAGGGAAAGCATACTACTGGGTGAAGAACTTGGGGGTGACTGTGACTACTTATGAGAGGTTCAAAAACCTGTTTCTGAAGAAATTCTACCCCTTTTACCGGACCAATCAAATGAGGACCCGCATCACCAGTTTCTCTCAGATGCCCAACGAACCACTCTGTGAGGCATGGGATAGGTTTAAGGACCTATTACAGAAATGTCCCTGCCATGATCTGGACAATAACATCCTAGTCCAGTCCCTCTACTCTGGCCTCAATCACGAGACTCAAGGGTTAGTTAGCGCTGCCTGCGGAGGGAATTATGCATCACGTGGAGCTGAGACCGTCTGGAAAATACTGGAGCAGATGGCAGAAACAAGCCGCTCTCAACTTGCCAGTAGAGCCTACACTGATTCCCTGAACACCCTTCAAGCCAAACGCGGGAAGCAGACGATTGCAGAAATAGCTGAGGACTTGATTCCAAACATGCACTTCATGGCTGATAAATTAACAATAGTGGATAAGATAGTGAGCGACATCGACAACCAAATCTCTCAATTCCCAAAGCAGATGGAGGAGCTCACTACTAAGATGTCCAAAATGGGGGTACCTACTGCACCGATGGTTCCGATCTACCATGTGCATCATGTCCAGGAGCAGGTAGGATCAGAACAATAGCAACCATGGGTACAGGAACAATCCTATACCCAAGCTTCTCAGCAGCCACCCCCACCGACCGAAACAATCGAAGAAGTCCCGCCCATGACATTCGAAATAAACGGCATTTGGTATACACAAGACACTACCCGACAGGGGAGTATGGGGGACCGCCAGCCTTATCAGCATCCACCCACTTCCTATAATACCGCTTTTCCTCAGCCTCCACAGCACCCTCAGCACATTACACATTCCCAGCATCCGAAGCAGCCGCAACCCTACAATCGCCAGAATCAACCTCAGCAATACCGTCAGCAACACCAAGCCCCCAGACCATTAGCTCCATCATCCAATCCTCCAGAAGAACCTGTTGATCTCTAGAGACAAATGCTGGAAGAACTTCGCAGCTTCCGAAATGATCTGTATGATCTACGGGTGGATGTTAATCGTCTATCCCGATGGAAGGATGGGCAGACTGTTCCCACCACAACCATTCCCGCCCAAGTTCAAGCTAACCCCAATAGCTTGAACAAATCTCAATCATCTCAACACAATGGCCAGGTATACTATTCAGATTTTTCAACATCTGAACAAGAGAACCTTTCGTTTGACAATATCCATGCCATGTCACTCAGGAGCGGAAGGACCGTGGCCGTACCTGACCGGACTCGAGAATCGATTCATGAAGACTCAGAGGATCAGCCGGAGGATGCTTCCGAGGAGGATGAAGAAGGACGCTTGAAGATCTCAGTACCAGAGAAAGGGAAAGCATCTATGGAGTCTGCAGAGGACCTTGAGCCTCTGGTTGCTGCAAAAATACCTTTGTCATCTTTTCAGCAACTTGATTTTGATTATTATCAAAAATCTGATGATTGTAATAAAAACTCCAAGTCTAATAAAGATGCTCGTATTTATGATTATGACCTTCTATCTCCTGTCTCAAATGCTTCCATTCCTTTCCCCCATGCCCTCAAGAAAGGAAAACAAAAGAAAAACATCCAGGATGATCCAGTAATGGAACAATTCTGCCGGCAAAACATCACAGTCAAAGTACCCTTTGACTATGTGGCCAGTGATCCTGCCTTTCAGAAATATTTTAAGGCAAAATGCACTCCCACCAGGACTCGTACAAAGAGAACAAGTCAATATGTGGAGATGCATATCTTGACAGTTGCCACCACCAAATGTGTCAAGAACCAGCATCTGCCAAGAAAGAAAAGGGATCTGGGCACCCATTATGTGGAGAGTCGCATTGGCGGCATTGTGTTCACACGCACACTCCTCGACAATGGTTCTTCCCTAAATCTTCTACCCTTAGCCTTATACTATAGATTGGAGTTAGGCCCTCTCAAGAAATCATCATCTCTACTCCAATTTGCTGATAAATCCACCAAAAGACCTAAGGGAGAAGTAAAGAATGTCATCATCATTATTGAGGGTACAGAATAAAAAGTGGACTTCACTGTCCTTGATATGGAGACCCCGAATCATTGGAAAGAATCACAAATCATTCTCGGAAGACCATTCTTAAGAACCGCTAAGGCTGTATTTGATTACGGTTATGGCATGATGAAGTTCCTTTCTCCAGGAAGAGAAATAGACTTGGAGATGAAGTAGATAAAGTGGCAAAGACCAGACTCCGAATCCACCACTAAAGAGGCAGAAACATCTGAATGCAATCTACTCCGAACCATTGGGCCGTGGGACCAACTGCCAGACATACAAACGGAAAGCACTCCCTCAGAAGAAGAAATGATGCATAATGCAATTTTTGAGATATTTCCTAACATATTGAGACACCCAGATTATTTCACTCTTGATGACACAGAAATCCTCTCGGATTTGTCAGTCTCATCATCTCTGGGACAATCAAGAAATATCGATGATGAGTCGGACGCGGCTCTGGCCGAATTACCATTCTACTTTAGCGATCCGACTCATCTGTCTTCAGAATTAGTAGCAAACATCTTACACAGTGACTCACCACTAATCGACACTGAGCCGGATACAAAGATAATTCAGCCATACTTGATTGATGATTTAGAATTACCAGAGCTGAAACCACTACCTCCCACACTGAAGTATGCATTTCTCAATGGACCCAAAGAAAAATTTCTTGTGATCATTAGCTCATCCTTGACACTAGATCAGGAGTCTAGACTACTCGAAGTCCTTGAGCAAAATCGAAAAGCCATCGGTTGGACTGTATCGGATCTCGTAGCAATAAACCCCGCTCTCTGCTCGCACCAAATCTATGTTGAGGATAATGCAAGGCCTTCCCGTGAATTTCATAGAAGATTAAACCCCAATCTTCGGGAAGTAGTGAAGAAAGAGATAGAAAAATGGTGCAAAGCAGGATTCATATACCCCATTTCTGACTCCAAGTGGGTGGCCCCCCTTCATGTCGTCCCGAAGAAGTCGGGAATCCAGATGGTCACCAACGAGGAGGGGGTAGAGATCGCGACCCGAGTACCCACGTCGTGGCGTGTCTGTGTCGATTACAGGCACCTGAATGCTGCGACCAAGAAAGATTACTTTCCACTGCCATTTATTGACCAAATCTTGGAGAGACTTGCAGGGAAAGCGTTCTTATGTTTTCTTGACGGGTACTCAGGCTACAATCAAGTATCTATCGCTCCTGAGGATCAGGAAAAGACCACTTTCACATGTCTCTTCGGTACTTACGCATTCAAGCGCATGCCATTCGGGCTATGTAATGCCCCAGGCACATTTCAGCGGTGCATGATTGTCGCATTTGCCAAAATGGTTGGTTATTTCTTGGAGGTCTTCATGGATGACTTCTCGGTTCATGGTGATTCTTTTGATACATGTTTAGCACACTTGGACCGAGTCCTTCAGAGATGCAGGGAGTCTAATTTGGTACTCTTCTGGGAGAAAAGTCACTTTATGGTGACTGAGGGTATCGTGTTGGGGCATGTCATCTCCAAAAAGGGAATGAAGGTCGACCCTGCCAAGGTGGATGTGATCAAGAAACTTGAGCCACCAACCAACGTCAAGTCAGTAAGGTCTTTCTTAGGGCATGTTGGATTCTATCGAAGATTCATACCTGATTTTTCAAAAATCGCCCGCCCACTGACTGAGATCTTAGGCAAAGACACCGAGTTTAATGTAAATCACAGGTGTCTAGAGGCCTTCGAGCTTCTGAAAAAGAAAATTTGTGAATCGCCGATATTACAAGCGCCCGGCTGGTCTCTTCCCTTCGAGATCATGACTGATGCGTCGGATTTTGCTGTCGGAGCGGTACTTGGACAAAGAAGAGATGGAATTCCTTATGTGATTCACTACGCGAGCAAAGTGTTGGATCCTGCACAGAGAAATTACACAGTGACTGAAAAGGAGATGCTCGCGGTTGTTTGGGCCCTTGAAAAATTTAGATCATACATATTGGGCTCCAAGGTGACTATTTTCACAGATCTCACGGCCATCAGATATCTCATGAACAAGAAAGATGCCAAGGCATGACTCTTGAGGTGGATCTTGCTAATCCAGGAATTTAATTTGGAGATAAAGGATATACCTGGAATAAAGAATGTTGTTGCTGATCACCTTTCCCGAATAGAGCAAAACGATAATCCTGATATTGGACCAATCAAGGAGACTTTTCCAGACAAATCGGTTTGTGCCATTGATTCAACCCCATGGTATTCCGACATAGTGAACTATCTTATCTCCAAGAAAGTTCCCTTTGGATGGACAAAGAGAATGATTGATCGATTAAAGACAGATTCGAGAAAATACCATTGGGACGATCCTTTCCTTTTCTATGAGGGACCGGATTGTGTCTGGCGAAGATGTATTCCTCAAGAGGAATATCAGAGTGTCCTCACACATTGTCATTCTCTCGAGGCTGGAGGACACCATTCGGGAAAGAGAACTGCACATTAGGTACTCCAATGTGGATTTTACTGGCGGACCTTATTTCAGGATGCGAATGAATTTGTACGGTCATGCCCAATTTGTCAAAGAATAGGAGGGACTGTCGGTCATCGAGATGAAATGCCCATGCAACCAATGATTTTCTGTGATGTTTTCGATGCATGGGGGATTGATTTTATGGGTCCCTTTCCCAATAGCAATGGATTTGAGTACATCTTGTTAGCGGTTGATTATTTGTCAAGATGGGTAGAGGCTATTCCAACCCGAACAACAGATAGCAAAACCGTCTGTAAATTCATCAAGGATAATATCATTGCAAGATTCGGGATACCAAAAGTTTTGATTTCTGATGGAGGTAGCCACTTTGTAAACAAGGAGATGAGATCTTTGGCTAAGGAGTACAAATTTGAGCATAGAATAGCCAACCCATATCATCCATAATCTAATGGCATGGCCGAGGTTTCTAATAGAGAGGTGAAGGGTATTCTTCAGAAGTTGGTCCGTCCAGATAGAAAGAATTGGTCTAAGCTGTTGGACCAAGTTCTATGGGCCTATAGGACAGCCTATAAGACCCCACTCGGTACTTCACCTTTTAGGATGATCTATGGCAAGCCATGCCATCTACCTGCAGAATTGATCCACAAATCTGAATGGGCGATCAAAAAGTTGAATTGGAGTTGTCACCTTGGGAAGTTGTGTCGAGACCTAAATCTGAATGAGCTAATTGAAATTCGAAATCGGGCATATGACAACAGTGTGATTTATAAGGACAAGGTCAAGAGATGGCATGATAGACACATTCGAGACAAGACCTTTGTCCCTGGGCAGAAAGTTTTGTTGTTTAATGCTCGGTTAAAGATTTTTCATGGGAAATTAAAATCAAAATGGACGGGTCCTTACATTGTCATTGATGTGCATACCAATGGAAGTGTAGATATTGCCGAACTCAAAGAGGATGCACAACCTTTCTCAGTAAATGGACAGTTGCTAAAGACATATAGTGAATCACCCAGAGAGCAGACAGCTCAAGTTGTGGCCATCTATTTCAAGCAGAACGAGGACATTGAAGACCCATCAGATCAAACCTACCCTCCCTCCCAACCACATCGACCCCCTTGTATAGTTTCTTCCTCTACTTGGGCCAAGGCCTAAGTATAGGGGGGGGGGGACCGATGCCATCTGTATATATATCATTTCTCTCATCACACTCGTTCTTCCGATCACTCCGTTTCTACCCTTCTCTTATACTTAGGCTAATCAGAGCCTAAGTATAGGGGGAACCGACATCCATCTGTATATATCCTCCTCATTCACATATCATGACCGCCTCTTTTCTGCTCTTGTTCTTCTTAACCTGTTGTATATAAATTTTTAAACTCTCTAACGCTTAGCACGAGCTATGTCTTCATTACGCTTTTCGTGCTCTGAGGACACAGCACTCGCTAAGTATAGGGGGGTATGTGCATATACTTTGTATATATTTTACCCATATCTCGTACTTTCACGTAAGTCTATATGTATTTACAGGGTGGGTACTAACTTGAAAAAAATGTGACTTCTGCTACTAACACTAACTCTGTCCAAAATCTTTGAAAAAAATGGCTTCTTATTTTATTTTTGCATAAAAAAATCAATCAAAAATCACAAAAAAAAATTGTGTATGCATTTCACACACCCGCACTTCATCCATCATCACATGCATTTGCATTTGTGAAAAGTCATTGGGTTCTGAACCAAGTTATGAGCAGAAACCGAGAGTGGTCTAGACTTGACCTTAATCCACCTAATTTTCAGAGGAACTTCACCAAGAAATAGGATTTTAAGAGCTTCAGGTCTTTTGACTTAATTCTTTAAGTTCCACATGACAATGTGCAGCGTTTGACTCTTAGTGTCTAACATGGTCTCTTCATTCTGGGTACAACTATGGAATAGGGGATTAATTTGTACTCTCGCACTATGGACTTAGCTCTACTCAGACGGGATGTTGGAAGACTGTGTGAGTCTCTTTTCTGGTAGCATGGAAATCTAAAGACTGGAGTACGGGTTGAAATAAAGCTTCGGAAAAGGGATGGACGGCTGGGCACAATTTTTTTCTAAGACCCTAAAAAATGTACGGAATAAAAAGATTCTATATCCGTAGGGGCACAACAAGATCCAAGCAGAAACCACCAAATATTCCAAATACAAAGAAGCACTACCAAATAAAATCTGACCAAAAAGGTCCAAGCTTCAAGAAACCTGCAGATCTTGGTGGAGACTTGGCTACACCGGCCATCTTCACAAGGAGAGGTGGCTACACTGGCCACCCCCTCCAGTTTTTTTCTCTTTCTTCTAGCTTCTCCCCCATTTCGATTGTGAACAACACGACAGACCTTAGAAGGAAATACCTGACTCCCCGAGGACGAGTTACTGGAGAGGAGAGGAGCATGGTAGTCCGGCATTCTGGATGGGAAGAGCTAAAACCCTTCACACACACGAGTCGATTATTCAATATTCATAGGGTATACTTTGGGAAGAGGATTGATTTAAGATGACTTCTGAGCTGAAACTGTGACAATGATGTGTAGAACTTGAGGGATGTTGATTTTAAAATTCTAAGTCTCACAGAAGTTCCACCACACTTTTAATCCAAAGGTCGAGTTTAGTTTCATTTTCACCTTCAGCTCATGGTCTTGGTATGGAACCCAATCTCATTTCACCTCATGGCATTCTTTTTGATGCTCAGGGACGAGCATGGTTTAAGTATAGGGGATGATGAATCTCGGATTCATCACTCTAAATGTCATTTATTAAGCTCAATTCCCTCAAAATCAACAGCATATCTGCATCTATTCTGCATAATTAGCATTCATACATGTTTTTATAAGAATTGCATTTTAGCATTAATTTCTGCATAAAATAAGAAGCCAAAAATCCAAGCCAAAAATCCAAGCCAAAAATGACCTGTAAATAGCCTAACTTCCCCCATTTTTAACTCCTCTATGCTAACTCCGAATTATACAAAACCACTCCACTGTGTACATCACTAACAATCACTAACAAAAATAAATAAAAAATACAAAAAATAATTAACACGGGTAAGTGGACCAAAAAACCCAAACCCTAGTTTCAGGATTTTCGGACTAAAAGCCACATATCTTCCCCATTTATCCGATTTGATCCTACTTACTTTTGAACTAATGCACATTCAATTACCTTCAAAACAAGTCCAAGTTCAAGTGAATCGGAGCTCATATGTGAAAGTTGGGTTTTGGGCCTCTTTTGTACATTAAATAACGGTTTTTCTGATTTGTATTTTATGTATATATTTTATTTATCAATAAAAATAAAAAAAACAGATTTAAATGTCTTTTAAATATCTTTGATTTTTTCCATATTTTTCCGAATTTTTATCTTGTTTAAAAGTGACAAGAAAATTAGAAAACCCAAAAATCAAGGTATTCTATGTACATGGGATACCTCAAAAATTCACTTTTACAGATGACCGATTTTGGCTTTGATGTCTTCATGAAAGTTGTAGATCTCGTTGAGAGAGCATTTTTCGTGAAGGAACTTTTTCAATCTGAGGTCATTTGTTATTTATTTTTGATTTTACACGATCTTTTTCTACGGATTTTTCTGTAGCTGACACGTGGCAGTCCCAGAGGCTGCCACGTGTCAGCGGTTTTTGAGCTTTATTTATATCGTAAAAAAATAAAAATAAAAAAATAAATAAAAATAAAAAATAATATAAAAAATTAAAAGGGGCGCACGTGCGTCGCACGTGCCATCCCAGGCACGTGTTCCACACATGCTTCGCCTGCCCCTTCTCCAACCATGCGTCACTTGCCACCCCCAGGTCCGCCCGATCTCGGCCGATCGGACGGACCGTGTCCTTCGTCTACATCCCGCGATCCTTCCCCGAGATCTCCGTAACCTTCCGCAACGGCCGCCACCGCACTCCTCGTCAACCATCTCCTCCGCGTCTCTCGCATCACCGTTGAACTCCCAGCGCCGCCCCCGCTTCCTCCGCAACTCCCTCCGAGATCTCCGGTTGCCCTACCCCATCGCCAACCCTATTTAAAAACCTTGACCCTCCCCTCGACGCTTCATCTGTCGTTAACCCCGAGGATCTCATCGGAAATGACAACCGGAATACCCCTCACCGGCATGATCCGAGGGCTTCAACCCTCGTCGCAGCCCACCTCCTCCAGGCGTTGCTCAGCTCTGGTCGACAGCCGTCGAGCCTCCTTCTTCGTCCAGGTACTCTCTCTCTCTCTCGCCCTCTCTCTCTCTATCCCTCCACCTCCGAGCTCCTCATCGCTCGGATGCTCAGCCGCTCATCCTTTGATCCACTCCGAAACCACCACTGCTACGCTTCCACCAACCATCTTCATCTCTGCTTCCGACTCCGCCAACGATGGCACCTTCTTCACCAACTCCGCCGTCGCCTTCACCGACTTCATCGACCACCGACGCCACAACATCGCCTCCAAGCCACATCACCAGACTTCACCGCCTCGACTTGCCGCCTCCGACCGACGTCATCGCCACCTCCTGGCTGGAGCCAGGAGTCGCCTTCATCGACCGCTCCAAGAGCCGCTCCGCCTCGACCAGAGGGCGGTCTGCTGCAGCTCCGCCAGGAGGGGCTGGGCCTCCCCCGTCCTTCAAGCCACGTCATCGACTCCGTCCCGACACCACTGCTCCACCGGCAGGGTCCGACCCGAGACTCCCCACGCATGTGTGGGGCACGTGTGTCGGGGGAGGAAGTCATCAGACACCATCCAGGGGTCACGTGCTACGCACGTGACCACCTGGGTCATTTACAGAGAAGCTCCCGGAATCCTCCATATTTTTGCACGAGTCCCCACCTCCAGAGGCACGTGCATTGCACGTGACCCTCTAGAATATTTGCAGAAACTCCCCACCCCTTTGTTTAGGTAATTACGTTTACGTCCCCCATGCATTTGTCTTTATTTATTTCTTTATTGCATATGTACCCCTGCATTTCTCCTTCATTTTAGACTTCTGTTTTCCATCATTTTATTTATTTAAAAATAGCACTGTCTTCCTCATATAATTCTCTACATTTTGACATAATGTGGGTATTTTTGTGATTAGTGGTTAATTAATAATTATTTATTCTGTGAAAAATTGTAAAGTTTGCCCATCTTATGCTCTGAAATTCATAGTTGATTAACCGTTATTCTAAAAATTCCCCAAAAATCACATGTTGTAGAGATTATTTTGATTAACATTGTGCCCAAAAAGATTTGCATTTGCATGCATAAATTGCTCTGTAAACATCATTTAGCACATTTCAGTATTTAATTTTTAATAGGTATTCAACCCCACATTTTCAAGGTCTAGATTAATCCGAGATCTATCACATATTGATAGATCTTAGATAATTTTATATCTTGAAAATAAGTAGGTTTAATATTTATTATAATTAAATATTGAAAATCATTCTGTTTGCAATTAAAAATTCATAAAGAATTCACATTGCATCTAAAAATTCCAAAAAAAATTACAATGCATTCATTGCATCATCATTTACATCTCGGCCAAGTTTCATATTTTTCGGACATTGTTTGATTGAAGTTTACATTTTAGTCCCTAAAATAGGCTGAATTTGCATCGTGCATCCCCTTATTGCATTGAAAATTCCAAAAAAAAGACTGCCTTGAAAACCGAACACGAAATTGGATAGACACAACTTTAGGTTGTTCCTTTGTCTCCTTGTGATCGACCTTGGGACTTGCCCAAGTAAAATAAACATAAAACCACTGGATTAAAATTGATTAAAAATTAGTGGTTATTTCTTGACTATTTCCGATCGCCGCCTACAACGAACGACACATTTATTTTTCACATACGAAGATAAAATCAACTTTTTAACGCGGCGTTTACGGGCTCGTCACATGTCTCGAAGATTTTAATGTGGTCCGAGATTTTGCCGATGTATTTCCATACGATCTTCCTGGACTACCTTCCCATAGAGAGGTGGATTTCTCAATTGATATTATTCCTGAAACGACATCGATATCTAAAGATCCATACAAAATGACCCCTGCAGAACTTGAGGAGCTAAAGAAGTTACAAGAGCAACTGGATAAGGGATTTTTACGTCCCAGTGTTTCCCCATGGAAGATGGATCTCTTAGTCTTTGCATTGATTATAGTGGTCTGAACAAAGTAACGGTGAAGAACAAGTACCCGCTACCTCGCATTGACGATTTATTTGATCAGTTGCAATGGGAAACAGTCTTCTCAAAAATCGATTTATGTACGAGTTACCATCAACTCCGTATAAAAGAGGAGGATATATCAGACCGCTTTCAGAACGAGGTACGCCCATTATGAATTGTTGGTCATGCTATTTGGTCTTACTAATGCACCTGAAGCCTTTATAAAGCTAATGAACAGGATATTTCGAGAATACCTTGACAAGTTCATCATCGTATTTGTAGATGACATTTTGGTATACTCATCTAATCCGGAGCAGCACCGAGCGCACCTGCAGATTGTGTTTGAAACCCTGCGACAACACCAGCTTTACGCAAAATTTTCTAAGTGTGACTTTTGGTTGAATAAAGTCGCATTCCTTGGTCATGTGGTATCCAAGAATGGCATCGAGGTAAATCTAGCTAAGGTAGAAGCTACGATGAATTGGAGTCAACCTAAAAATATTTCTAAGATCCGTAGCTTCCTCGGCTTGGCTGGATACTATTAGTGATTCATTCAGATTTTTTCAAGGATCTTGCTATCATTAACGAAGCTCACCCAAAAGGATGTGCAGTTTGTAGGGTCTGAGGAGTGTGGATGGAGTTTTCAAGAATTGAAGCAAAAATTGACTACGGCTCCAATCTTAGCTTTACCAACAGGTAGTGGAGGATTTGTGGTGTATACGGATGCATCAGGCACAGGACTCGGGTGTGTCCTTATGCAGAATGAGAAAGTTATTGCCTATGCCTCACAACAATTAAAACCGCAAGAGAGAAACTACCCTACTCATGATTTGGAGTTAGCAACGGTAGTCTTTACTTATAAAATTTAGCGTCATTACCTTTATGGTGAACAATTTGAGGTGCTCAGTGATCATAAGAGCCTCAAATATATTTTTTCTCAGAAGGAACTTAATTTGAGGCAGCGATGCTAGCTGAAGTTCCTAAAAGACTACGAATTTTCCATTAATTATCATCTTGGAAAAGCAAACGTCGTTGTTGATGCATTAAGTCGAAAGTGGGAAGGCAAACTAGCTACCTTGAAACTTCAGTGGAAGATGATGACAGATTTTGAAGATTGGAAACCTTTCTTAAGTGAAGAGAGGAAGATATCTTTCGCAGGCCTTAGAATCCAACCCGAGATAGTTGGGAAGATCACGGCAACACAAAAAACGGATGTTGGTCTTCCTAAAATGATAGAGGCATCTAAGAAAGAAGGTTCTGATTTCACAATTGGAATTGATGAATTTATAAGGTGCCGAAACAGATTATGGGTTCCCAATGATGTCGAATTGAGGCAGGAGATTCTCGACGAAGCCCACAGGTCGATGTATACCATCCACCCAAGTACAACAAAAATGTACAAGGATCTGCAACGAAACTTCTTGTGGCCGAAGATGAAGAATAACATCGCAATTTTTGTTTCTAAATGCTTGGTATGTCATCAGATCAAGATGAACATCAGACATTTACAGGCCCTGTTCAATCCTTAGAGATACCTGAATGGAAGTGGGAGCTCATGAACCGAAAATTCACGAATGAACTAAGGTGAATAAAATCTAGCGAAGGTCGTTGCGACCTTAGTCACTCGAAAACTCAGCTCAACAAGAAAAATTGAGGATCAGACCACCAAAACAGAATAAAAATCAAACAAGCTCAATAGTGGCCCTGACTATTAGATTAGCCTGGTATAGCGACCAGGGTCGGACTCAGGGAGCACGTAATGACCTCGCGGCCTACAAAGTAGTCTAAAATGAAATAAAATAATAGAAAATGCTTTTTCATGGATTTTTAGTATTTTTAATATTTTTTTGGATTTTTAAATTAATTCAGAAAATAGGAAAACAATAAAACAACCAACTACAAACAATTATTTAATCACTCAAAAATCAAGAAAAAATTCAAACAAAAATGTTTTTATGTTTTTTATATTTTTCTGTGTTTTTGTTTAATTTTTGGTGTTTTTCTGATTTTTAGGGAATTTTATAAAAATCAAACAAGGCTGAAAAATGAAGGCACTGTCCAATCAGACTTGGAGGGCTAAATTAAAATGCAAAATGACCCTATCAAGGTCTGAAGGTAATTTTCCTGTAACGTAGAAAATACAAGGAAAAATTAGGCACTGGAATTATTAGTTTTTGATTTTTAAATTATTTATTAGAATTTTTATGGCTTTTAGGGGTTTTGTAGTTTTTATAGGTTTTATAAATCTAAAAATGACCAAAATTGGTCAGAAAATTAAACAACACAAAACAAACAATTTATAATTTTTTTGTAATTTTTAATGGTGTTTTAATATTTTTTTGTGAATTTTCTATCTACACAGTAACAAAAATGCTTGTTTTTGAATTTTTAAAAATATCAAAAAGAATAAAAAATGTCTTCAAAATTTAGAGAAAATTTTACACCATGGAAGGAGCGATGTATCCAATTTTCATCAAATTCGGAGTAGATTTGCTATTTTATTAAAATAAAAAACAAGGGTATAGTGCATGAGGACCTGTACGCAATTAAGACAAGTTCCAGGGGGTCCAGTGCAAATTCTCCAAGAACTCACGCGCGAGGCGCGTGACCTGGGCACTCAGTGACCAAATTGCAATAAACTTAAGTCCCTGGACTATTTAGTAACACGTACTAAAAGTCCAGGGGTAAAAGTATAAAAAGCCCACGAAATATAGCACATGCACAAATAAAACACGAGCATTTTTGCA
The DNA here is from genome assembly GCA_037367405.1 of Ottelia alismoides. Lineage (NCBI taxonomy): Eukaryota > Viridiplantae > Streptophyta > Magnoliopsida > Alismatales > Hydrocharitaceae > Ottelia > Ottelia alismoides. Next base: position 585,977 of record JAZKJV010001784.1, read on the forward strand.
AATATAAAAAACATAATTTCATTCATTAACATCCTAGAACATAAGGCCTATACATGCAAATAACCCACAAAGTCACGTGTCGAAGCACGTGTACCACTACATACAGGGGTACAAAAGCAAATAAACTATAGTATGAGGTCCTCTATGCAATTTACCAAATAGAAATAAAACTTCTAAAATATTTACAGGGCTAAATATGAACAACTAAAAAGATGAGGGCCTAAGGGTAATTTACCCTTTATTATATGCCGATGGTCAGATGAGCGCCACGTGTAGATCCAACGGTCAGGGGGGTGGCACCTCAGCAAAGGACCCCTCGGCGAGATCGAACGGCTGGGATCTCCCCACGTGGAAGATCGTGCGGTCGAGAAGTGACGTGAGTAGACCTAGCTGATCGGACGGTCGAGATCCTCCCTCTGATGATCAAGCGGCTGCTGCTACTCCTTAGATGAACGACGCGATGAAGATCTGGAGCTGGAGGGCTGGATTGGACGTCTCTGGAGGGTGCACGAAGAACAAGCGACCGATGAACTTCGCCGGCCCAGTGCACGCACGGTGCCCCTCCTCGGAGGCTTCTGGAGATCGGAGAAGATACGTCTAGGCCTCCCGCGTCTAATGGGCTCCTCCGATGGTGCAACGGAGCTCCAGAGAGCTCAGGAGACACCGGCGGAGGAGGAGATGCTGCTCCAGATGGTCGAGCCCTTAGCTGGACTCGCTTTGACCTGCAAAGTATGGGAACAAGCTCCTGGGTCGAGGGCAAAGTGCCTCGACCCGGTTAGCGGTGGTGGAAGTGAACGGTGCGGCGGGGCGAACGAGCTCCGGCGGAGCGACGACAATGAAGCTCGATACCTAGTTCCTGTGCGAACTGGGGTGAATGGTTTGGCGGAGAAGGTGTGCGGGGGAAAGGCGAAGATGATGGGTGACTCCGATGATCGAGAAGTAGGCGAGGGTGGTCGGAATCGGGGCTCGTCTGCGACGGGGTGAATTGGGCGAAAAGCTAAATTAGAGAAACTAAGAAAGAACTGAGACTACCTGATGGATGATATCGACTGGGGAAGAGCTGGGGATGCTCCAGGTCCTAGCCTCGAGGGCCGTCGATGCCCGAGGCTCGAGAACCACCTCTGGGTGGCACACGGCGGCGCAAAGATGCCGAATCAGAGGTCCAGTCGCTCCCTCCTCGCTGCGACACGGCCAACTGCAAGCTGTCACTCTCGCGGTAGCTGTGGAGGTCCTAGGGTGGAGTGAAACGATCCAAAGATGCGAGAAAATGGAGGCGGAGCTCGGACTATATACGAGTGAGGGTCCGACAAGAACAGGTCGGGCAGGGCACGGCGAGGCGTGGATCCCAATGCACTCAACCGGGCGAGGATCTCGGATGCACGAGCGAGGAGTAGCGCCCGGGATTTACGGATTTGGTTGTTGGATCGAGCGAGGGTAATGTCGAGAAATCGGGTCGCGGGCTCGGATCAGGAGCTCTGTGGTCCAAGGGGAGGAGTTGACCGGGGGGTCAACGTCCCCCGTGGACCAATCAGAGCGGGCCATGTCAGAAAGATTTAGAAATTCGATTTAAAATAGAAAATGGCTGAATTATTAAAATCTCAAAATATGAAAAATGTTTATTTTATTTTTTTCTAATTTTTTGTGATTTTTAATTATTTTTTGAAATAAAAATAAAGTATTTACATTCTAGTGCTATATATAGGTATATATACAATATTGATTTTTAGTTTTTTTTTATTTTTAATTAATTCTTTTTGTACATTTTTATTCCCATTTTATATTTTATTTATTTATAGCATAAAATTAGGAATAAAAAGATATTTTTATTTTATTTTTATTATTTATTTACAAGGGTAAATTAAATAGATATATACATTTATATACATGGTATATATACAAAGTTCTTTTTGGTTTTTATTTTTGTTCTTTTTATTTTATTTTTGTTTTTATGGTTTTTGTTTTATTTATTTACAACATGAAACATAGAGTATATACAAATTTTTAGGGATTTTAATTTATTTATTTACAAGATGAAATAAATAAATAAGTGATTTTATGTACATGGCTTATGTACAATAATGAGGGATATTTTCACTTGTTTTTAATTTTGTTTTGTTTTTCTCTTTTTTTATTTTAATTTAATATTTAAAAATATATACAAATACTTACAAAATAAATATGACCTATTTTTATTTTTATTTTTAGAGGAAAATTTTTATTTTTATTTAATTACAGGTATATGTACACATGAGCTTCCTTATCTCTCTCTACTTGGGCATTTATGCGGTCAGGCCCATGCTGAGCCCTCCCTTGGGATTAGGTCACTCAATATTTATTCTAAATATCTCCCTCTTTTTCGTTTGTCTCTTTATTCTTTTATTTTTGCACAAAAACATGCTAATTATTAAACTTTATACAACACATGCAATTTGATAATTATTTGTATTTACATGAAGATACAGGTATTTGCAAAGGTTTTTGTAGCTAAAATATAAGAATATAGAGTGATGAATGGGTATTCATCACCCCCCTATACTTAACTTTGCTAGTCCCTTAGCAAACACTTATTTGAAAAAGAAGTGAAAAAGAGAAAGAAAAAGAAAAAGAGGAGAATATACATGGATTAAGGCTGATTATTAATCTCGCCTTCATTAAATTGAAATATGGAGCTCGATCAGATCTTTGGATTATTAATGTGTCAGAACCTTATTTGGACTTAAGCTTAAAACTCAACAGCCTCTAAGTTCCACCAATTTATGGACAAGACTCCTCAATAAACCAGATCAGAACAAGTCTACATACACAAACTCTAATGACCATGAATCTTTCCATGCGGTGTAAGTGATATGTAGCTCCCCACCTCAGAAGTAACAAAGAAACAACCTCCCCCAACCTGGTAACTCTAATGCCTCGGTCTAGCAAATCTTTCCTCGAGAAGCGGGGTATTCCCTTCTAAGTTCAAGTGCAACCGTCTAAAGAAGAGGGGGAAGAAGAGAATGGACCATGGCCAGTGTAGCCATGTATCCTTGGGAGCTCTAACCAGTGTAGCTGAGTCTCCCGCTGCAAGCTTCATGAGATGTAACATGTATACCATAAGCTTTTGCTTTATTTGACTATATACACTCCGGTGGGATTATTAAATTTTCAATCCGACCCACCACTTTTTTGGAGTTCTTTTCTTTTTGCACATTTTTTTCATGTGCAACTGTACAACATATCTACATGGTGCAGCATATATACAAGGAGTTTTTCCTCTTGAGCCAGTAGACTATCCCTCTTTTGAAGCTTTATTGCAACCCACGACTACTGTCTTTAGACTTCATCACCACTAGACCAAGTTGAGACGCACTTCCTTCACTAGAAGAAGAAGAGAGGTTCCGCCTAGAAGTACTACCCTCATATGCTACCCCAAGCCAAAGGAAACTGCCTCCTCACCACCTCATCTGTGGAGAGCTATGTGTAATGTGCTGGTGCAAGTCATGCCATTGTTTCTAAGAGTCATGCGTGTGTTGTTAAGTGCTCTACTTAGGCTTATCAAGATGACATATGCTCATAGCCTAGTGGACTCAAAGAATTAAGTCCCAATGGACCTGAAAAGCCTCAACCCTAAGTCCTATAAGGTTCCTCTTAGAATTAGGTAGATTAAGATCTTAATCAATCTCCATTTCCCAATTTAACTCCGGGCTAGTTTAAATGTCAACTATGATCCAGGAAAAACTATACAAGTATTTACAAAGATGCTATTTACAAATGTGACTTTACAAATATGCAAAATTTTTGAAAAATATTTTAAAACCATGAATGTATGCATGAATGCAAGTTTTGCAAAATATTTACAAATATTTACACAAGGTTTTTGCAAACTTTTTGATTTTCAAAACATTTTGGAAAAATTTTGTACTATATACATAATTTTGATATACACATATTTACAAATCCTTTACACAAATCATTTTACAATCATTTGTACAAAAATAATTTGTATTAATAAATAGGTATGTGCAGAATGAATTTTATATACAAGGGAGAAAAATTTTAAATTTTATGGGTTTTTAGCCATTTTTATTTAGTCACACACTCACACAAAGTACGAGTTATGGCTAAAGTATATATTAAATATATACACACCCCCTATACTTAGCTCGAACGATGTCCTCAGAGTGATTAAGAGCGATGAAGAAGACATAACTCGTGCTTAGTATAGGGAAGTGAAAAGGAATGGCTAGATACAGAGACGAATGAAAGAATAGAATGAGGAGAACTCGGTGGTTTCCCCCTATACTTAGGATCAAGTAATCCTAAGTATAGCAAGCTGTACATGAAGGGAAATCCGAGTGAAGGATGTACAGAGTCTGCCCCCCTATACTTAGGGTGAAATATCCCTAAGTATAGGCAGCAAAACAGGGGTAGAAAGAATGAAAAGAATACCCGAGGGTCCTACATCCCCCTATACTTAGGGTAAAGTACACCCTAAGTATAGCATAATCATAAGATGAGAAAAGGGATGTGAGACTAAGAATAGAGTGATATGGACAACTGGATCTATACAGGTCGGAAGAACAGTGATAATCAGGCGTGAGATGCAATAGATGTGAGTCAAGAGACTACATCTCACGCAAAGTGAATAGGGGCAACATCAACGACCCGCGGCTCATGATCTAGAAATCTCTTGAGCCACTGGCCGTTCACTCGAAAGGTACTCTCAGAAGATAACTCAGATATGTCAATACTCCCATTGTCGTGTACCTTTCTCACAAGATAAGTTCCCTTCCATTTGCTCTGTAGCTTCCCTGGAAAGAGACGAAACCTAGCATCAAACAGCCATACTCTCTGTCCAGGCTCAAAATGCTTGTGGCTGATATGAGAATAATGCCACTCTTTCACTCTCTCCTTATACTGTAGGCTGTTTGAGAAGGTAGTATCATGAAGCTCCTCTAGGGCTGCTAACTCTGCCCTCCTCTGGTCTCCTACACTATCTGGATCCAAAATAATACCTGTAACTGCCCAAAGTGACCTGTGCCTCAACTCAACTGGTAAATGGCATGGCTTGCCATATACGAGGCGAAAGGGAGATGTGCCCAATGGTGTCTTGAAAGATGTCCTATATGCCCACAAGACCGAGTCCAAAAGCTGTGACCAATCCTTTCGGTCAGGGCGGACGACAATCTGCAAAATAGTCTTGATCTCCCTGCTCGACACCTCGGCTAGACCATTCGTCTGTGGATGGTATGGAGTGGAAACTCGATGGTCTATGCCGAACTCGCTAGCAAGGGCCTCACCTAGTCGTTGATGAAATGAGACCCCCATCAGATATCAATACTCGAGGTACCCCGAACCGTGTAATGATGTGCTTCCTCAAAAATCTGCAAACTGTCCTGCCATCTGCGGTTCGGGTGGGAATGGCCTCAACCCAACGATTCACATAATCAACGGCCAACAGAATGTACTCAAATCCCTGGCTCTTAGGGAATGGACCCATGGAATCGATGCCCCATGCGTCAAAAACCTCACAGAAGTGTATGGGCTGCATCGGCATCATATCACGCTGTCCACAAGTGCTCATCCTCTGACAGTCAGTACACCTCTTCACGAACTCATCAGAGTCCTTGAAGAGAGTAGACCACCATAGGCCAGATTGGAGCACTTTCTGTGTCGTTCTTCTCTCTGAGGGATGTCCTCCTGCCTCAAGCTTGTGGCAGTAACTGAGGACGCTGTGATGCTCCTCCTGAGGAATGCACCTATGCCAGATACTATCCCCTCCCTCATTGTAAAGGATGGGATCCTCCCAATGGTAAAACTTGGCCTTCGCGAGGAAGGTCTCAAGTTTCTGTCTGGGCCAATCTTGTGGAACTTTCTTGGCCACAAGATAGTTCACAATATCGGCGTACCATGGGAGCGAGGCGATAGCAAGGATCGCCTCATCTGGAAAGGTCTCACAAATAGGATCAATCTGCTCAGAATCCTCAAGATACTCCAATCGGTAGAGATGATCCGCCACCACATTCTTGACTCCAGGATTATCCTTAATCTCTATGTCAAACTCCTGGAGTAGAAGGATCCATCTAGTCAATCTGTCCTTGGCATCCTTCTTTGCCATGAGGTACCTGATGGCGGTATGATCAGTATACAAGGTCACTCTAGATCCAATAATGTATGATCTGAACTTATCTAGGGCGAAGACTACGGCTAGCATCTCCTTCTCTGTGACTGTGTTGTTTCGCTGCGCGGAATCCAATGTGCGGCTAGCGTAGTGGATGGAAAATGTAACTCCGTCCCTCCTCTGTCCTAGCACAGCCCCCACGGCAAAATCGGAGGCGTCCGTCATGATCTTGAATGGGAGAGACCAATCGGGTGGCTGAAGGACAGGAGCCTCTATCACACTTCTCTTGAGAGTCTCAAACGACGAAAGACACTTGTCATCGACAAGGAACTCGGTGTCTTTCGTCAGCAGATCAGTCAACGGTCGGGCAACTCTACTGAAATCACGAATGAATCGCAGGTAGAAACCAACGTGCCCCAGAAAAGACCGTAACTGCCGCAAGTTGGACGGCGGTGCGCGTTTGCTAATGACATCCACCTTGGCCGGATCAACCTCCATGCCCCTGTTGGAGATGATGTGGCCAAGCATCGTCCCTTGAGTCACCATGAAGTGACTCTTCTCCCAAGATAATACCAGGCAAATCTCTATACATCGCTGAAGTACTCGGTCTAGGTAGTCAAGACAGGAGTCGAATCCGTCGCCGTAAATCGAGAAATCATCCATGAAGACCTCCAAGCATTCCCCTACCATGTCCGAAAAGATCGACAGCATGCATCTTTGAAAAGTCGCAGGGGCATTGCATAGCCCAAATGACATGCGTCGGAAGGCGTATGTGCCAAAGGGACAGGTAAAGGTCGTCTTGTCCTGGTCCTCGGGAGCGATGGTCACCTGGTTGTAGCCCGAGTACCCATCCAGAAAACAATAATGGCTCTTCCCTGCCAGTCTCTCAATGATTTGATCACTAAAGGGCGGGGGGAATGATCCTTCTTGGTGGCCTGATTGAGTCGTCTGTAATCCACGCAGACCCTCCAAGAAGTGGATACTCGTGTATCGATCTCCTCTCGGACTCCGTAACCACTGTAGTGATGCCCGTCTTCTTGGGCACCACATGTAACGGACTGACCCACTTGGAGTCGGAGATGGGGTAGATAAAATCGGCGCTCCACCACTTCGAAATTTCCTTCATGACAAGATCTCTCAGATTCGGGTTCAGCCGTCGCTGGAACTCACGCGACGACTTTGCCTCATCTTCGAGATAGATGTAGTGAGAGCACAGAGCCAGACTGATCCCCTGGACCTATCGCCTTGCGGTTCTTTTCAAGAACCCCCATCAAATGGGATTCCTGCTCTCCAGTCAAATCGACTGCGATAATGACTGGGTACATCTCATGCTACCATCAAGGAACCTATACTTCAACGACGCAGGTAGGGGCTTCAGCTCTGGACAAACTGGTGCTGGCAAATCTGGCTTCTGAAGAATTTGAGTGTATGCGGCCAAATCTGCCCGAGAGAATGAGAACTTTCTCTCACAAACTGGATCGGGAGAAGGCTGCTCAACTGAACTGTCTCTGCTCTGCTCGGCATCTACCTCCTCCCTATCTGCAGGCTCAGTGGAAGTCAGATCTGGTATGTAATCATCAAACTCTTCCTAATCAATACCTGACTCCGAGGGATCTGTATCATCTAAGGTGGCCTTAGTACCACCATCATCACAAAAATCAGTCTCGCGGTCGAGAACCGGCTCTGCTGCCTCAAAAGTATCCTGGACCAGGAATGCGCTCTCCAAGCTCTCCTCTGTTGCCGTCTCTACATCAGCGGAATCTGAAAGTGAGAGGATGGCATGTGCGTCAGGATCTGCCCAAACTGCCTCATCATCTATAATCACAAAGTCGCAGTCCCGGTGGATGTCTGGCCCGGCATCTGTCATCTGCTCTGTGTCTGAAGTAGTCTCTGAGCATAATCTGTCTCTGGCTCTACTGTCCTCGACCGTCTCTATTTGTACACTTTCGCCCTCGATGTGAAAGTATACCTTCCCGCTATCATGGTCGGTCACTGCCTTGGCTGTGGCCAAGAACGGGCGACCTAGAATGATGGGGGTATCAGTCACTGACTCAGGGATCTCCATGTCCAACACTACGACGTCCACGGGGAATTGTAGGCCCTGAATCGTGACGACAACGTCCCTCAGCAACCCCTTCGGCCTCTTGACAGATCTATCAGAAAACCGAAGGACTGTCCTGCTCTATCTAAGAGTGCCCAACTCGAAGCAGTCGAGAAGGGCTGCCGGAAGTAGGTTGATCGATGAACCGCTGTCTAATAGAGTACGGTCGAACCTCTGCTCTCTGATATGGCATCTGACATATGGGGCTCTTGAATCTGGCCTCTTGGCCGGCAGACGGTTCTGGATCGCGAAACAAGTAGCTCTAGTCAGCACGTGAATCTCTGAGTGGTGGTTCCTCCTCTTCCTCCTAACTGTGGTCCTGTCTCTAAGTGAACGCTGGAGTAGAGGAATGTGCTGCAAAGGCTCCTGAAGAGTCAGCTGAATATGAAACCGATCTATCATCTGCTGGCTGAACTCTTCCTGCTGCCTTTTTTTGGATTTTCATTTTTCTTCCCCTTCCCCATCTGAAGGGCTCTAGGGAATGGGATCACAGGGTCCTTCTCAGACGAAGGACTAGGAAAGGGTCGAGACGGCTCGACGGCCAGATACACACATACATCATGCACCACAGTGGGACCAGAAGAAAACAAACCCTTTCCTTTATTCACAGAAATGTTCCGAGATACATCAGTAACAGGGAAAACAACAGGAATCTCAGAAGAACTGGTGGCATCAGCACCACCCTCGGCTGGAAGACTCGCGGCCTCAGTACCGCACTCTGGCTCGGTAAAATGGGTGGCCTCAGTACCACCTCCTCCAACTGGTGAAATGGCGGCCTCAGTACCGCCGGTGGAATCAGCATCCATGGTGGCGTCAGTACCACCGTCATCAGCTCTAGCGGCCTCAGTACCGCTCTCCTCCTCGTCTGGTACTCTGGAAGTATCCTCGTGGTGTAGCTCAGACGAGGCACCGCCTACTGGCATCCTACCGCTCCTAAGTGTGACAAAGTCAGTATCAAAAAGATATGCAGACATATCACCAAAAGTATCACTCGGAGTGGCATACTCAGTACAAACTACCTGCTCAGATTTCCTCTTGAGGTTGTTCGGATTGGGCTCTATCTGGGCAGGGATGGCGGCCTTCCCTCTCACAATGTCCCGCATCTCCTGGCGGAACTCATCCATCTCCCGTCGAAAGGTAGCCTGCTGATCTGTGAGGAGGCGGGCTATGTCATCCAAGGCAGGGTTCTCATAGGATGGCCCCTGAGAACCTGACGGGTAGCCTCTCTGGTAGTGAGGCTGCTGCTGGTGCTGTTGTGGGTGAGAGGGATACTGCTGGGGATGCTGCTGCTGTTGATGAGGCTGCTCACGCCTCCAAGACTGTCCCTGCTGATAGGGACGAGGACCATACTGTGGTGACTGCTGTGGCTGTGGCTGGTATATGCTGGGAGCTGCTGCTGCTGGTGATCTCTCTGATGGCTGTACTGGCCACCCTGTCCTGACGGCTGCTGCTGGGGCTGGGCACCTCCGACCGCCCAACGGAATCCGGGATGGTCTCGTCGGATACCGGGCTGGGGGCGGTCGTACCAAATCCCGTTGACATCCATCAACGACTCTGAATCGTAAGGGTCTGGAGGGAGTACTGCCAGAGGCCGATCCGGCTGATATACCACCATCTGAGTGTCAGCGGATGGTGGTGCCTGGTAGACGAGTTGCGGCTGCTGGTACAGCTCCGCCAGTACAAGATGGACCTGTCTAGGCTGCTGGTGAGAGCTGGAGCGCTGGGACGAGCTGTTGCTGCTACTTGGATCGCCTCGTGTCTAAAGACGAGGCTGTGAAGCCATCCGTGCCTCCTGGAGACACATGAGTTGTGTCTTCAGGTCACTCAGAGTCTGTGCCATCTTCTCCATCTGCGTGATGCCCTGGAACTTCTTCTTCTCTATAATCTCCATCCGGTCCAGCTTCTCGCTGATGATCCCCATGTCTGCGGCTGTGGACTCTGCCTGTGCTGCTGCTAGTGCTGACGAACTGGATGGACCGGCGTTGACCCGTGCTATCCTCTGGTACTGCACGGTCTGTGCCTGCTGGGTACTACCCTGAGTGTATAATCGGGTCTGGGACATCACCATGTAGTTCTCAGCCATCTCCTCGTAGATGGCCCAGACCTGATCGTGATCCTTGGCGAAGTAAGACCCGCCACAAGAAGCGTTCACCAAGCCCTGAAGCTCTGGTGTCAGCCTGCTGAAAAAGCTCTGAACAAGGTTCGACTTGGAAATGTCATGGTGCGGGCATCTGTCAGTCAGCTCTCGAAACCTCTCCCATGCCTCATGGAACTGCTCGTTGGGGAGCATGGAGAAGTTGCTGATCAGGGCTCTAGCGGCGTTCGTCCACCCGAGTGGATAGTACTTATGCAATTACTCGGTGCGGAGCTGCTCCCAGGTGTAGACGAACTTCCCCAAGTGCTTCATCCAGGTGGCTGCCCTGTCTGCTAAGGAGAAGGGGAAGGCAATCATCCGTATGGTATCCTGGTCCACCTGACGATCGTGGATAGTGCTGCAAATCATCTCGAACTCCTGAAGGTGGAGATGGGGCTCCTCAGTAGCCAGCCCATGAAACTGGGGAAGAAGCTGCAAGGTGTTCGGGGGGAACTTGAAGTCCCCCACGATCGCTGGTAGTACCACCCAACGGTGCGTCAATGTCGATCCGGGGTTGTGATTTTCCAGCATCGGTCTCGGAGGTCCTGCTCCAGCTGCTGCGGCTGCTGCTGCGGCTGCGGCTGCTGCGGCGGCTGCCGCATCGTCGGGTCCTCCCCCTGGACTGCGGTTCTCGCGATCGTCTCTCATCTGCTTAAGCTCTCACCTCATCTCTATCATAAATGCTCCCGGATCCCTCAACTACTGTTGCACTGAGTCTAGGGAGGCGATCATGGTGGAGTTGATCGCACCCTGGTCCAAGACAAAATGCTCCTGCTGCGGACCTCTGGTGTGATCATCACTACTGTCGGCCATAGTCTCTGCAAAATCAAAACATCCAAACTCAGGTGACGATAAATCATTTGTCTGTCTCTCCTCTGGCACTGGTATCTCAGTCTCAGAAGAAGGGGGGTCGAGAGGGAACAGGAAGGAGTCGTAGTCATGTTCGGAGAGCGGGTCTGATCTCCCACGAACCAACCTAGATGAGTGGGCTGGAGTGCTAAAAAGCGGTGCAGCCAGAGGCTGCCTAAGAGACCTCCTGCCCATCATCGTGGTCTGGCGAGTAGTGTGGATGAGATCTGGTAACAACTATGATCACAAGCAAACCCCTGATTCACCAACGCAACGCGAGCTGAAGACCGTAAAGGCTCGGTCAATTATCTTGTCAATTTTGTTTTGGTGATCAGTCAGGATGGCAGAGCGGTTACGTGACCTGTTGGGTTACCCGATATTTTCTCAACCGACTGTCTCGTACAGAAATAGCCGGTAATCAGTCGAGAAGAATATCGGAGGGCTTTACCAAGTGTGCGGGGTCACTCTCTCGCGCAAGCAAACAAGACAATGAGGGGGTTGCTCTCCCCAAGACAAATTTTAAGTGAGGTGTCTTTTAAGGTCGATAATGTTAGCAGTCCCAATTTTTTTTGTTTTTCTTTTTAAGTGTTTTTCATTTATCAAACAAATAGCCTAATGAATTTTTCGGTTCTCCTGGTTATTAAGTCAAAAACAGGGGGAGAAGACAAAAAAGCCGATGCGCGATGAAATCAATGATGCATGCAGAGTAAGAAATGCGTACCTAACTCCAACAGTCTACATGCAAGATGATCCGCGCAGAATTGAAAGACAGAAAATAAACTACCTAAATGATGTAGGCGAAAAACCGAGTCCCTAAACAACAATACTACTCGAAAGAACCACTAGCTGACCACCAGCCTCCAATCCAGAGAGTCCGGTCTAGACCCACCCCTCCTCTTCTCGACAGGTCGAGTTCAGGAGTAGCGCTTGACGGGGTGGACTCGCGGCGTGTAGGCTCGAAGGTAGTGAATCAACTATTTTATTATCTTTTTTTTTGATCCAATTACCGATCTATAGGTGCAGGAAAATATATTAGGGTATTTGGATCCTAATTATTACGTCACAGTCAAGCAGAAAATCCTACGGCTAGGGGTTCGAAAATCCGCGAGAAACCAGAAAAGGCAGCAAAGAAACTCAAATCGCGTAAAAAGCCACGAAAAATCGAGGGGCCCCCCGAGCACACCGGTGCTCGGCGAAACATACCCCGAAAGTCTAAGTCTCTGTCTGTCCCTGTATTATTACAATAGTTCAAATAATGCTGAAATAAAGTCTAATCTAAACTAATCTAAACTCGCGACTATTCCGCAGCTCCCGCACTCCTGCTCGCTCCTCTCGTCCTCCTGCGGCTCTGTAGAGAAGAGAACCGCCTCTAACTCCCGCGGTTGCTTCGGCTTCTGAAGAAAGCCGCCTCGGTGCTCGGGCCCTCGCAAGAAAACAAAAAGAGTGTCACAAACCAGATTATTATATAAACAAGTCAGATATATATATATACAAAAATCTATACAAAAAGCCGCGAAAAGAAAACCGCGGAAAAAAAATCAACTACGACTACTAAGCCGTGCTCCCCGGCAACGGCGCCATTCTGATGAGCCAAAAATTCACGAATGAACTAAGGTAAATAAAATCTAGTAAAGGTCGTTGCGACCTTAGTCACTCGAAAACTCAGCTCAATAAGAAAAATTGAGGATCATACCACCAAAATAGAATAAAAATCAAACAAGCTCAATAGTGGCCCTGACTATTAGATTAGCCTGGTATAGCGACCAGGGTCGGACTCAGGGAGCACGTAACGGCCTCGCGGCCTACGACGTAGTCTAAAATGAAATAAAATAAAAGAAAATGCTTTTTGGTGGATTTTTAGTATTTTTAATATTTTTTTTGGATTTTTAAATTAATTCAGAAAATAGGAAAACAATAAAACAACCAACTACAAACAATTATTTAATCACTCAAAAATCATGCAAAAATTCAAACAAAAATGTTTTTATGTTTTTTATATTTTTCTGTGTTTTTGGTCAATATTTGGTGTTTTTCTGATTTTTAGGGAATTTTATAAAAATCAAACAAGGCTGAAAAATGAAGGCACTGTCCAGTCAGACTTGGAGGGCCAAATTAAAATGCAAAATGGCCCTATCAAGGACTGAAGGTAATTTTTCTGTAAAGTAGAAAATACAGGGAAAAATTACGCACTGGAATTATTAATTTTTTATTTTTCAATTATTTATTAGAATTTTTATGGGTTTTAGGTGTTTTGTAATTTTTATAGGTTTTATAAATCTAAAAATGACCAAAATTGGTCAGAAAATCAAAAAACACAAAACAAACAATTTCTAATGTTTTTGTAATTTTTAATGGTGTTTTAATATTTTTTGTGAATTTTCTATCTATACAGTAACAAAAATGCTTGTTTTTGAATTTTTAAAAATATCAAAAAGAATAAAAAATGTCTCCAAAATTTAGATAAAATTTTACACCATGGCAAGAGCCATGTGTCCAATTTTCATCAAATTCGGAGTAGATTTGCTATTTTATTAAAATAAAAAACAAGGGTACAGTGCATAGGGACCTGTATAATTAAGACAAGTTCCAGGGGGTCCGGTGCAAATTCTCCAAGAACTCATGCGCGAGGTGCGTGACCTAGGCACTCAAGGACCAAATTGCAATAAACTTAAGTCCCTGGACTTTTTAATAACACGTACTAAAAGTCCAGGGGTAAAAGTATAAAAAGCCCACGAAATATAGCACATGCACAAATAAAACACTCACAGGGGCATTTTTCCAAATATCAAAAACATAATTTCATTCATTAACACCCTAGAACATAAGGCCTATACATGCAA